>CM077080.1:25693860-26293860 GCA_039513925.1 Platanthera zijinensis | reverse complement strand
GAAGGAATTGGGTGAAGATGGCATGAGAATCTTCCTTTGAGCTTGAGGACAAACTCATTTTAAAAGGGGGGAGTGACGCATGGGTTTTGAGCCGAGTTATCTTATTTCGCACTAGTCAATCAAATCTTATTGCATGTGTATCTTTTCTTTATTTGCCCTATTATATTTCCTATAAGTTATTATATTTTGTGTACGTTTGGAGGAGTATCCCATACTCTCTTATTTAAAGGACCATGGGCAAGTGAAATGCCATGCAAGAATAATCTATTCTTCTCGTCCTCTTGTAAGAGATTTTGGTAGCTCTCTCTCTCTCTCTGAAGCACGCCCTGCTTTCACAACCATGGTTCCAACTCCATAGTATCCTTCTCCTTCGTCATCTCCACCTCCGACAACCTTCCGGCGTAGCGACTAACATTCTATGGGTTTACCTCATTTTAGGTATTTGAATTTTATTCCTAGCTTCTTTTGGGGAAATTGACTGTAGAATGTCTGTGCCTCATTGATTTTTTGTTTTTGAGAACATTTTTTAATGTTTTTTCTTCTTTTTATTAAGCAACAAATTCCAGGGAAATTTCAAAGTAAGCTGTGTGCCAACCGTCTTTAACTTTTCTTAATAGACTACTGAAGTACATTTCTTCTAGAACTGTTTTGGATTGTGTGAGATATTAAAGGATTCTAATGGGGGCCAAAGGCTTGAGATGATTTTGGGAACTCCATGCTATTCTTCTTTCATTTTTTATTCTCTTCTTCACTTTAGTGTAATCTACTCTATGAATCAAAAGAGTTTGATGCTTTTCAAAGCATCAAGAAAATGGTTGATCAAGAAAGATTGTATGCTCTTTTGCTGCAATTGCATCAGAGTTTCATAATATTTGGGCTTGTTGGAGGAAACTGGTTGATGTTTCCGATTATGTAGAAACTATTAAGCTATGTTGGTGGTGACTGATTAGTAGGTTCATGCTCTTCTTAATTCTAATTTGAGGGGGGGGGGGGGGGGGGGTGGATTGTGTGATCATCGGATCATAAAACTACTTGAAAGATGTTTAGGTGGGAAGATTTCCTGACCTTTACTTAACTAGTCCTGATTGTCCAAGTGATCATAACTACACAAGTGTAGTTGTTATCATATGTGAAGCATCTACTGGCGTGGGAACTTCTGTCTATCTATGGTTGGTTATTGTTGTATGTGTAGTTCATTCAAGCACCTGGAAGGTACCTCTGGGCTTACCTTGAGTACTTTATTACCTACACATATACTGGAAGCAATATAGAGCATTTTGTCTGAATGAAACTCGATTACTTGGCTTTAAACATTTCTTGTGTTGAAAGTTTTAAATAGACACGGAAATATGTTAAAGCCAAAAACTATCATTCATGCGAGAATTGATTACTTGATTGGTTATAAATCTGGTACAAAGCTACTTTGACATTGTTTTCCACAGGAATTTTTGAATGAAGCTACTACTGCCGTAGTTCTACTTTTTATATTTGATGACCCCTACAATGCTTGGTTTATCTACTGCTCACCAGCTTCATGTCTCATTTGTTTGGACCTGGATTCTTTTTGAGGTATGCCTTAAAAACATAAGCTTCCACTAATATCAGTACGTAGGGAAAGGAAATGGTCTAGGTTGATCAACATAATGAAGAATGTGATGCTGCTTGCTAAATTTTAGCGAACTTTGAGGTCTCAAAATCTACATGCTAGGTATCGATTTCTCTGTTGCTTCACTGAAGGGGCACATCACGTTTTAAACTTTTTTTTTGTTAATAGGCGCCAAAGGGAAGCAGAATTAAAGCTACTAGAAGAAGAAACTGCTAGAAGAGTTGAAGAAGCTATCAGGAAAAAGATTGAAGAAGCTTTGAACTCTGAAGTGGTGAAGCGGGAAGTAGAGCAACGGATTGCAGAAGGTAGAAAGAAAATACTTGAGGAGGTTGAGGCTCAGCTTGAGAAAGAAAAGGAGGCTGCTCATATTGAAGCAAAGAAAAGAGTGGTATGCACTTGATGCTTTTTTTGAAGTGATTACTTCTTTCCTAACATTAAATTGACATTTAGTTTCTTTTATGATAAGTTTTTCTTGCTAATGATAGTTTGAAATAGTTCAAAAACAAGAACAACACTCAAGCCGTTATCCCACTATAGTGGGGATAGTTTGGAACAGTTATTTTCTTAATTTTATTGGAATTTTTTTTAGCAAGGATTTCAATCATGATTACTCCCCTCCACTTACCTCCTTACAATTGATCGGCATCCACTTTCTTTTTCAGTGTTATCTTCAATGTCTCCCCTATTTTGTTTGCTAGTGATAGTTTTAAACATTTGTTTTTATCTTCAAGGAAATAATTACCATAGATTTCAACTATTATTACCCACCTCCACTGATGGGGATCGACGAGACATTGAAGCATGAGTTTCAAGGCATGTTCGAGGCTGATTGGTTATCTGCCATATTTGGCTGTCTGATGGACGATCTGAGTCTGCAGTGGCGTCCCGAGTGATATTTTGATATTTCTTATGTATTTACTTTATTATTTTATTTAATGATATTAAACAATCGTATTGAATGGTCAATCATGGTTGTTCAAGATGGTTTCCCTGGGCATCTTTTATTATAAATAGAAGTGATGGGCTAATTTTTGAGACTATTGCAGATTTTGAAAAACAATCTTCCCGAAATTCAGCAATCTCTCGTGATGCTGACTCCACAAAATCTCAAGATATCGACTTCTTGGCATGTTATCTTGATTCTTCTTGTATCATGTAGAAAACTTGATTTAACTCATGTAAAAGCATATGTAAAGGCCCGTTGTTGACATGTAGTTTAGTTCCACGCATTGGTTCGTAGTTTAGTTACCACTCATTCCTATATGTTCATGTACAAATCTTTGTATTGTTTAATTTAAGAAGAAAAGAAATAAATCATTTTTTTGTATTTTGAGTTTCTACATGGTATTAGAGACACACGGTCCAAATCAGAGGACTCTCGACGACTGACTTCTCAATTTTTCTTGTCTCTGTTTGGGTACTCACCCCTTGTATCCAGGGTACTTGCAGCACCTAGTTGATTCTCGACTCTTCAATTAAAGCTTGCCCACCCGCCTCTTTTATAGGCTCTTGGGACCCTTGTTTCTCCCAGCTCATCTTCCCACTGTCTCGCCACTCGCAAATACCTGCTTCAATCTCACTTCTCTGCCTCAAGCTCTTGTCGCTCGCGCTTTCTTTTCTGATATCGTAGCTCCTCTACCTAGAGATCTTGCCACTCGTATTCAACTTCAGTCTCTTAGCTCCTCTATCTCAAGCTCTCGTCTCCCGCAATACCTTTTCGATCTCGCAGATCCTCTGCCAGGAGCTATCGCCGCTCGTATCGGTGCGCACCTCGATCGATCTCGTTGAATAGCTACTCCCGATGCTCACACACAGACCTCACCATCGCTCGGTACTAGAGGGACGCTTGATTGATATCAAGGATTCTTCCAGCTCTGCTCGCCATACCTACCTCGGTTGATCTCCCTGTTGATCTCACTGGTTTACTACATCCGCTGTTGATCTTGCAACACCCTATTGATCTCGCTGCTGATTTGTCGCTTGAGCTTACCGATCCCTGCTTTCCTTTAGAGCTCATCGCAGCTCTTTCTCCGTTGTTTCCTCCGGCGCTTGCGAGACCTTTATCTCTTCTCCTCTCCTGACAATGTCTTATCCCGCGGGAATAAATGCTACCTCCACCCTTCTCGCACTTGCCCCGGCCTCTCTTCCTAACATTCGGGTCGAATTCTGCATAACAATCTCCCTCACCGGGAAGAAAAACTTTGTTGAGTGGGTACACTCTGCGCGCTGCGTCCTCCAGACCAAAGCCATTCTTCATCATGTCAGTCACGATACCCTTGCTGAGTCAATCGAGCAATGGTTTCGGGATGGATGTGTACAATCGTGGATCCTCAACTCCATGGATAGTGAGTCATTTCGCACGGCTCTGCACCACGAGATCGTTAAAGTTATGTGGATTCACTGAAGACCATGTGCTTTGGGCAGGACAACGTTCATCATCTGTTCGATATATTTCGGGATCTCTAGGACTCTGACCCTAGTTCTGACGGTGATCTGACATCCTTTATTGCTCAATACAAGACACTTATCGAGGCCTGAGTTCAACACCAACCTCCGATGCTGGATTTTGCTACCTAACATTCTTAGAAGGAGGTTGTCGACATCACTCTAATGATGGCACAACTATCACCACATATACACTGTGTTCGCGCGACCAACTTATCTTGTCCCACTATTTTGTCCCTCTCAGATGTGTGCTCAATGATCCTGAAGGTGACTTCGCCCATCGATATCCCAATGCATCCCTCTCCTGCCTTTTCCCAGCAAACTACTGATGCTCATCATCCACCTCCTTGGCATCGTGGAGATCGTCATGGAACTCAGGGCGGTGGGCGCAATGGATGCAATCGCTCCAAGGGGCAGAACACTTGCCTGTGAACCCATTGTGGGTGGACGAATCATATTGAGGCTACCTGTTATCTCAAACATTGGTTCCCGATGCATCCCCATCTCTCATTACCACACTTCTCCTGCGGTGGATGCTCATACCACCTTTCGCTTTGACATTGGCACCTCGCAAGAAGAACTACAAGATCTTCGGGGCTGGTTACTTGAACATCTGGCTCCGTCGCTTCTATCTCCGATGAGGGTATATCGTGTTTTTCCCATAGTCTTTCTTGGATAGTGTACTTTAGGGCGATAAATCATATTACCCCGCAGAAGTCTTCTAAGTATACGGACTCTGCTTGCCCTAAGTTTATCACGGTGGTCAATGGAGAGACTACTCCGGTCTACGGCTCTGTCGATGTGCCCCTCAGTCCATCTCTCTTTCTTCACTCTGTGCTACATGTTTCTGGCTCTCAATTCAATCTTCTCTCTGTTAGTCGTCTTACTAATGATCATGACTATTCCATCACCTTTTTGTCTTCTTCCTCTGCGGCGCAGGATCGACGGATGCAAAATATCATTGGTAGGGAACGACTGTCATATGGGCTCTACACTTTGGACCTTCCGACCTCTGTTAGTTCTTCCCGATATTACCTTTTCTAATTTTACATGTGAATCTTATATGTTGTATCTACCGAAAACAACATCGCTCTACCTCCCCCCCCCCATTGTACTCGGAGCTCCGCTCCTTTTGATTTATTGCATTTAGATATTTACCCCCACCCCACATGGGAAACAACATCGTTTTATCTAAATTTCATTATTTTCTTACATTTATTGACGATCATTCTCTCATGACATGGTTGTATTTGTTGTGTGATCGCTCTTAGGCGCTACATTTTTTATGCTTTTATATTGCTCTCCTCAATTCTTGCGCGCCATCAAAATCCTCTGAACTTGTAATGCATGCAAATATACCAGTCACGACTTCTAGAAAATTTGTGTTACGTTTGGTATTATCCACCAAACCTTCCACGCCTATACCCCGCAACAGAATGGTGCAGCTGAACGGAAAAACTGTCACCTCCTCGATGTAGCTCACTCTCTTATATTTTTAATGCAGGTTCCCAAGATCTATTGACACTTTGATGTTTTCACCACATGTGTAATTAATCATTTTCCCGCCATTTTTAAATTTGTGATGTCATTCTCCATTCTTTTTCCTTCACAACCACTCTTTACTTTGACCATCCTGTCTCCGACAGTGTTTGCTTTGTCCGTTATCTTGGCCATGACTTGGACAAATTGTCATCACGCGCTACCAAGTATATGTTTGTTGGCTACTCTCGCAAACAGAAGGGTTATGTATGTTACTCTCCCACTACTCAGGAACTCATTACCTCTGCGGATGTTATCTTCCTTGAGGATCGGTCATTCTACTCCTCAACTTCTAATGATAAATTCTTACTTGCTATCCTACGACCTAACATACCTATCAACAATAACAACCCTCCTCTGTTTCCCACACTACCCTCCGTACACCCGCGATCACCTCCTCCTCGTCATGTCTACACTCGCCGTCGTATCTCATTTGATTCCCTGCGTCAGTTACTCCTACTGATGCCACTCCACGACCAACTGATTACGCCTACGACGTTTACCGCATACCCTATCTCCCATTATGTCTAATTACACCACTTGTCTCTCAAACTTCGCAGGTTTGTGAATTCTGTCTTATATTTCCACCCCTTCTTCTGCGTAGGAGGCCCTAAAAACACCCAGGGTGACTGACAATGATGGATGAAGAAATGGCTGATCTCTTGGCAAATCAGACTTGGGGCCTTGTTTCTTTTCCTCCCGATCAATCTCATGTTGGATGTAAATGGGTCTTTTCTGTGAAGCATTGTCCTGATGAGATCGTTGAGCGTCTCAAAGCTTGTCGTGTGGCTCGCGGGTTCACCCAACAATATGGACTCGACTATGAAGAGACATTCTCCCCCGCCGCTAAGTTGAATACCGTTCGAGTCTTGATCTCCTTGGCCGTCCATCATCATTGTCCATTGCATCAACTCGACATAAACAATGCTTTCCTTAATGGTGATCTCGCTGAGACTGTCTACTAGCAACAACCTCCTGGTTATGAAACCACGGGGTAGTCCCTTCACCCTTGTTTGCCACCTCAAAAAAACTCTTTATGGTCTCAAGTAGTCTCCTCAGGCTTGGTTTGATAAATTCAGTAGTCATTCAGGATTTTGGTTTCACTCGGAGCTCGGCAGATTTCTCTCTATATACTCGTCACCGCCCAACAGGTTTGGTGATACTTATGGTATATGTTGATGATATTCTCATCACGAGAGATGATCTGAATAGTTTCTCTATGATCAAGAAGCACTCAACCTCATATTTTCAAACCACGATCTGGGCACCTCCAATATTTTTTGGGCATCGAGGCTGCTCGTCGACTTGGACTCGTCCTGTCTCAACAGAAGTACTGTTTGGACCTTCTTCACGATGCATGCTACTCAAGATGCAAATCTGCAGACACCAATAACCGCCAATCACAATCTTTACGCTCATACATCCGACTCTGATTTGCTTCTCCATAATCCAAAGTATTCTCTTTCTATGGTTGACAAGTTTATCTATTTAACTGTCATACGACCCGATATATCATTTGTTGTTGGGGTGGTCAGTTGGTTTATGCATGCTCCCTTGGATGCCCCACCTCCAGGCGATCGAGCAAATTCTTTAGTATCTAAAGAATTACCTAGGACAATGGCTTGTGTATAATCATTCTTCTTCTCTATCCATGGTCGCCTACTATGATGCAGACTATATCGATTTTCTTGATGATCATAGGTCTATGAGCCACTACTGCACATACTTTGGAGGACACCTAGTCACCCGACGAAGCAAGAAGCAAACAGTGGTGTCACACTTGTTTGCAGAAGTTGAGTATCGTTCAATGACACCTGCTGTTTCTGAACTTACATTGGTGGAAAATCTTCTTACTAATCTTGGTGTGAAACTCCCATTTCCAGTGGTTTTCTGTTGTGATAGTCATACTGCTATCCATATCACCGAGAATCCCATTTTCATGAAGGTACCAAACATATCAAAGTCGATTGTCATTTCATCAGGGAAAATGTTCAGCTACACAAACTTGATTTACGACATGTGCTAGCTGCTCAATAGATTTCTGATATTCTCACCAAGACCTTGCTACACCAATTATGCCGGTAGTTTGTTTCCAAGCTTCGCACCTACAATCTGTATGCTCCAATCTTGCGGGGGAGTGCAAAAAACTTGACTTAACTCATGTAAAAGCCCATGTAAAGGCCCGTTGTTGGCATGTAGTTTAGTCCCACACCTTGGTTTGTAGTTTAGTTACCACTCCTTCCTGTATATTCATGCACAAATCCTTGTATTGTTTGATTTAAGAAGAAAAGAAATAAATCATTTTCTTTATTATTTAAGTTTCTACGTATCCTAACCCAACTGCCACCCTTCCTCTCCCTAACAGCCCACCACCCATTCATCTACATCCTCCTTCACTAAAAAATGTCCCCAAAATTGCTGCCCCCTATCACAGCCTTCCTTACACCCTCTCTGTTTTCGCTTCCTAAGCAGCTGTCGTCTGTCTCTAGCCCACCACCAACTATTGTTTCTTTCACCCCAGCACCCGTTCCCTCCTACCCTAGCATATCATTTCCAAACTGCCTCCCGCCCATGGAACCGCTGTCCAGCGTCTGTCCGACCGCCTCCACCCTTCGCCCAACCTTGGACAACCCTTCATTGCGCTATCCCACCCTAGCCAAGTTTTCATACATCTTCCCCACACCATACCATCCACAAGGCAACCACGTTACCCCTCTGGTAGCTACCTAACAACCATTGTTACCTCTCTGGTTAGCCGTCGCTGCTCCGACGATCAACAGATCTCTGCCCCTCCACCTACGGCCCCTCGCTTGTGAGTTTATTATTTGGTGTTATTATTTTCAGCATTGTTGTATGGTCATGACATTTATATTCTTTGGGATGCCTTTCTTTGTTAGTGTGCTCGTCTTTGTGGCTAATTGTGATTTGCAGGATCTATTTGCTTGCACATTTAATTAATGGTCCTCCAATCGAACGAAAGCCTGGTTTGCTTGCTTGTTTGAGATTATTTAAATATGACTTGTGTGTTAATTTCTTATGTTTTATCCTTCATTTCATTTTTCTATTCATCGTTGGATCACTCTTTGCATACACACAACATCCGACAGATAGATTTATTTTTTTTCCCCGGCATTGCACTTAGGGTTGCATTGTTTAGAGTCCACTCAACATACCTACCCGGTGTCATATTTGGTATCAAAGTCTAAGGTTTGAGCCACATTTTTTTTTCTCGTAGTGATGAAGTATTTAGAGGACTCATATTTAGTTCGGTATTTATTTGTGATAGTGTGATATACAATAGGAAAGTCTATAGGCTTCCCTGGCTACTCATAGTGATCGTTCGACACATTTTCATGATGATAGTGACCAATATCGTTTAAACCATCGTCGATATGCCCCTCTGTTCGAGGATACGAAGCTCATTTATACTTGGCCCCATAGAGGTCATCCAGAGAAATCTTTGTACCATCATGATGATTTTCCTCGTCATTAGCCCACCATTTGTAGGGTTGTCTCGACCTTCTGTCAAGATTTGATTATATTAGTGACAACTACTATAATGATTATTGGAAGACCACATAAAGAGTATTTTCATATGGATGATATCACATATAGATTTAGGCTAGATGCGTCATTATTTTGCATTCAGCTAAACCCAAAAGGGATTTATGGATTGGATCATAGACATTGATTATTATTTTATTGCGGTGAGATATCAGAAAAGCGTGGCGCTATACTTGCTATGATGAAGCTTCAAGATCAAGCCAAGGATTATTAGATTGTGCTAGAGCATAGGATAGAGCGTGAAGGTTTTTGACCAATATCGTGGTGGACAAACATGAAGCAAGAGTTAAAGAAGAAATGTCTTTCAACATCCTATAGACGTCAGTTCTTCGCTCAGTTATACAGCCTACGACAATAGACTTTATCTGTTACCGATTATATGACTCGATTTGACAAGTTTGTTGTGAGGAGCGATATTCATGTGGAGCTAGCCACGGTTGATTCCCAATTTTGATTTGGGTTTCACACATATTTGTTGAGAACTGAATCTCTACCGCGTATAGTTTGTTGATTAGATTCAGCTTGCGCTCAACACGAGCAGACCTTGAGATCCGTTAGAGTTAGTCGAGCAAACTCACGCCCTGACTGACCCACTATAAGGCCTCTTAAACTAGAGACTACTCTTGTGCATATTTGTGTCTCCGTGGACACAAAAGACAAGACTCCTAATATATAGTTATCCTACTATAGTGAGATTCAATGTCCAATGAGTGGTTTTCCACTTGACGATGAGATTAAGTCTAATCCGGACCTTACGACACTGACAGAGAGCGACCATGAACGACCTAGCTAGCTCGAAGTAGTCAGATCCCTTCTCCTTACTCCCTGCATAGGAATTGTTTGTGCCCCTACTATAGACCCTCTCCTCGACATTCTACATGTAGACCCATTTTTGAGTATAAGTTCTTCTCAGTCTTCCCTCGTCGATTTTTCGAGTCTCATCGGGACCAAGTGCCGAGAGCCTAATGTTGATCTCATAATGGCCACCACACCTTTTTCGAAGGACACTACCTTTGTCGATGATACTCATTTGGGTGATCATCCCGACATTAATGAATTCTTTGATGAACTTCCCGTTGAGCCTCCCATGAGCCACCACTTCCTAGTGAAGATGATATTGAGTTGAGCAACTCGTTTATGAATACTGGATCATTTAAGTATCTTCAAATCATATTCCCAATTTCTCCCTTGAGTGAAGGACCTTAAGCTTAGCATTGAGTATGTCAAGTTTACTTTACATATGCTTGAGTACACTCTCAATGTTGCGAGAGCCTACCATGTTATCCCTTGCACAATTAGCGAGTTCTTATATCCCCCTCTCGCAGATCCACCTGAGGAGTTTTTCCCTCTTGAAGACATTCGAGGTATGTTAGAATTGCTTCTTGTTGTCTATGTCTCAGATATTCATTCGGATGATCATTGCATACGCAACAAATTTTCCTACATACCGCCCGGTGAGCCTCCTAGCAAGTTGGTAGACCTTTGGAACGTCAAGGACTCTTTCCTTTGTGCTGTTGTATCAGTCATTTAGTTCTTCGCACACTCGACGAATTCTTTTATACCCCACCTAAAGAGCTTCTGATAGGCTACCCATTTTTTGAGACATTCCGTATGTTGTGGGACCACCACCTTGAGAGTGTCGTGTTTATTCTTCTTCACTTACAACCTTTGCATAAATCTGATGATTCTTTTGTTCTCAATTGGCATGAGTTTGTTGAGCCTTTTATTCGTCATTTGCATAAATTACATGAGTCCATCCAATGCAAAACTGCATCTATTAATAAAATAAAAACACTTTATGTAAATAGACAAAATTGGAAGGCACTCTGTTGAGAAGGATAACATGTGATGGTTTGAATCCGTATGTAGTGGCTCTCCAAAGGGTTTGGTAAAAAGTTAAATGCCAAAGGAATGGGTCCCCACGCAATCATGAGAATGATCGGGATGAACGCTTACAAGCTCAACATCTCAAAGTGTATAGGTATCCACCTAGTATTCGATGTGGATGATTTGACTCCTTACTTTGAGCCTCACCAGTACGCAACAAACTCGTATCTTGAGCCCACCCTTGAGCCTCACCTTCTCCCATCTTAGTCCCATCGCCAACTTACTAATGGAAGGCACCCATGGTTTCACTGACACCATCAGTTGTCTCTTCAGAACCACCAACACCATTTAACTTATGGATCGCAAATTTATATCCACACGACAGACAGACATGGAGGTACTTAGGTCATTGGAGAGGACGCCCTTTCATTGATGACAACTTGATGGAGCCCAAAGAGCCACACTTTTACGTGGCCTACACCAAGAGGATACTCATCTCAATTCATCAAAAAATGATTTCTTTCAAGCCATGAAGAATGGTATGGATTGATGAGACATTGGAACACATGTTTCAAGGCTTGCTCAGGGCCGATTAATCTTCTGTCATATTTGGCATTGTCCTAGGGATGGATCTGAGTCTGTAGTTGCATCCAGACCAACAATTTGATATTTCATATGTATTTTCATAGTTTTTTATATTTTATTTTATTAGATCGGAAAACCATCGTGAATGGTCGATCGTGGCCATTCAAGATGATAACTCTAGACATGTTTGATTATAAATAGAAGAGAGGGGGATGGCTGGTTTTGGGGGCTATTGTAGATTTCGGAAAACTATTTTTTTGCAATCTCTCCTGATGCCGACTCCATGAAACCCTAAGGTACCGACTCCTTGTATGCTAACCCTAGCATCCACCCATTCCCCTCCCTAGCAGCCCACCGCCCATCCATCTACAACTCCCATCACCAAAGAATGCCCCCACAGACAGCAGCTGTCTACAGCCCACCACCAGCCACCGTTTCTTTCACCCCAGCACCCTCCCCTCAGTTTTCCCTCATACAAACCCTATAGCCACCTTCCCCAAGCCAGGTCTAAGCCTATCCAGTCCTCCTTTAAATCCTGACCCCTCCATACCCTAGCCAGCTAGTTCAAGACTACCTCCAGCCCCTGGAACTGCTATCCAGCGCCTGTCCGACCACCGCCTTTTTCCCAACCTTGGATGACCCTTCTTCGTTCGCTCCCACCCTCGCCAAGCCTCCATACATTCCCGCCGTTGTCCCATCCACAAAATACATTCCCGCTCCCATCCCATCCACAAAACTGCCACGTTCCCTCTCCGACAGCCACTATCACCTCTCCGGGTAACCACCGCAGCTCCGACGATCACCAAATCTCCTTCCCTCCGCCTGCAGCCCTTCACTCGTGAGTTTTATTATTTGGTGTTATTATTTTCAGCATTGTAGTATGGACATGATCATTTATCTTCTTGTGGATGTCTTTCTATGTTAGTGTATTCATCTTTGTGACTAACCGTGATTTTCAGGATCTATTCGTTTGCGCATTTAATTAACGGCCATCCAATCATAGATTCATAGGAATATCTAGCTTGTTTAAAATTATCTGAATATCGTTTGTGTTAATTGATTATGTTTTATGCTTAATTTCCAACCAATTTACGGTTGGATCACGTTTCATATACATGCATCATCCTAGGGATGGAGTTTTATTTCTTTGGCACTGCACCTACGGTTGCATTGTTTTGAGTCCATTCACTATCCCGTGTCATCCACCTTCACAATACCTTACAAATAGGGACCTCTCGCTTGTAGGTACACTGGATATATTAATATATTATGTAGAAAGAAATGAAATAAAAATAGAAGATGCAATTCATTCATCCCTCAAGGGGGTAATTTATAGGATTACCAAGGACTCTTAAACCTAAAATTATGGTGTAGGGTTAAACCCCAAACACACATAAATACCTAAATATTAATATCTCCAACACTCCCCTCAAGCTGGAGGGGAAACCTCCAGCTTGGACACATCAAAAAAAGATAGGCACTGGTGGTTGGCAATGTGGGGCAAAAACAACAACCACCGGGGCCCGACCGCGTGATAATCGAAGCAGGCATAAGCCCCACGACGTTGATCCACAAACTGACCATGATCTCGCTGATTGCTCCTGGAGCTGAAACCAGGTCAACCAATAAAGGTCGAACCACCCCTACCTAACATCGAAGGAAAATTTGCGGAGACAAACAACAAACAAAATATACCTGGAGGCTATGTGTAAATAAGGCAGGAGTCGGGAAAGAGAGTCATCTGAGTCGCCGTCATCACAAACACTCCCCCTCACGTGGAACACATGCATGAAGGAATAGAACGTCTGGAGACACAAACAACACACGAAGTATGCCTAGAGGTCGTGCGTGACTAAAGCATGAGTCAGGAAAGAGAGTCATCTGAGTCGCCGTTATCACAAACACTCTCTCTCACGTGGAACACGCACATGAAGGCATGGAACGCTTCGAGACACAAACAACACACTAAGTATGCCTGGAGGCCTTGTGTGACTAAGGTAGGAGTCGGGAAAGAGACATTCGAGTCGTCGTCATCACGAACACTCCCCCTCACGTGAAACATGTGCATGAAGGCATAGAACGCACAAACATGAGAAAAATTACACAAATAAAAGACAAAAAACAACCGAGGATAAAGGATGCCGGCGAGAACAGGCACAAGATGCAGCGAGCAGAGCACGAGCATAAGCCAACGACGAGCAGAAGGCTCAAGCAACAATGAGTAGAGAGCTCAAGCAACGACGAGTAGAAGGCTCAAGAAGCGACAAGCATAGGAGGGAGCCCGACAAGAAAGAGAGGAGCTCGACACGAGAACCATTTTCACCAGCAAGAAGAATAGAGGGCCAGGTCGGGAGCAGCGACATATAAAGGAAAGGGAGGAGATCGTCGACGATATCGAAGTCGAGGAGAAGAAGCTCCAATGGGATCTTCGACGGGAAACAAAAACAAACGCCCCAGTCAACGAGATCAACAAAGGAGAAATATCGTCGGCTGGTGACGAGAGTAGTTAGGTGCTCAGTGGGAACATGGATTGGAAGCATCATCGAGAATGGAAGCAACCACCAATATCGAGGAAGACCGTGCCAGCTACACTCGGTGATGGGAGCAACGAGATTTGTGAGAGAAGTAGCGACAGAATCTGAAGCAGACAAGCTCGACGGGATCCGACGTCGATGACGCAGACGTGTGGCCAAACAAGCGTAGGCATCGTGGAGACCAAGTGCCGCTCCCGTCGATGGAATCAAACGTCGAATCCGTCGACGGGAGCGGGTGCGGAGTTGCTCGGCGGGATCCTTATTAGTGCAGTCGGCGAAATCGAAAGGGAGAAGCGGAAATCAGAGAGAGGAAGCCACCAAAAAATTAGGTCCCCAACAATTAGGGGGACAATTTCAAGAGAGTCAATTCCTGTTCTGATACCATGTAGAAAGAAATGAAATGAAAATAGAAGATGAAATTTATTCATCCCTCAAGGATGTAATTTATAGGATTACAAGTGACTCTTAAACCTAAAACGATAGTGTGGGAGTAAACCCCAAAACACACATAAATACCTAAATATTAATATCTCCAACATATTATAATCATGTTTTTTACTTGTCCGAAAATTGAAGTAAAAATCAAGCATTGTTATTGCAATATTCTTTTGCAAGTACCTCTAATGTCTCATATTACTTTATTAAGTAGACAAAGCAAAACCTATTACTTTTCTGGTGATTCAAATGAAGCAGTCAAAATCCCCTTGTGTGTGTGTGCATGCGCATTAGAGAGATTATGACTAAAGTTAGGGCACAATGGCGACAAAGGATCCATATAGTCGACCTCACTTTAGTGGGATAAAGGCTTGATAGGGTGGTGTTAAGGGCGCACCAAATATGACTACGTGCACACTAGTGATAGATGCACACCATAAAATTTTAAGTGTGGGCCATTTAAATAAATGCACACAAACTTCGTGCAGCTATGCATTCTTCTCCTACTCCGTTTCACAAATTCTAGGACTTGATTCTTAGTCCTTCAGAAGAGAGATCAAACTGATGGATGGTTGGAGTAAATGGGTCCTTGGCCAGCTGATGGGATTCCATCCGATCGTGCATTTGGAGGCGCGGGACCCACGTTCGTCTATTCCCGCAGGAACGCTTGATCGGACCGCCGATCCGACTCCGCGGTTGCGTCCGGAACGTCGCTGCGAGTCGAAATTATATATTTATGTATTTTATTTGGATTTATATGTTGTTATTTAGAGGCCGAACCCATCGGCCAATCGTAGCCGTTGATGGTGAAGCCCTAGGGTTTTATTTCTTATAAATAGGGAGTTGTGGGCTGGTTTAGGGTTATTGCAGATTTTGGAGAAGTTCAATCCCGGAATCCTGTGATCCTCCCACGGTGCCGACTCCGTGGAGCCCTAGGTGACGACTCCTAGGCGTTCATCCTCTTCCCCAAGGTAAACCCTAACCTTCCCCACATTTTCCCACTGTTTCCTCCCCTTTCCCACCCCCGGAACTCCCCCTAACCTCCCTCAGCCCGCCGGCTACCGCCCCTCCTCAAACCGCCGGCTTTCCGCCCCTCCCAAGCAGCCCGCCGGCTACCGCCCCTCCCAAGCAGCCGCCGGACTGGCTGCTGCCAGTCCCCGCACTCCTCCAGCCCCTCTTGCCATTCCGACCCCACTTAGGGCCTTCCTAGCCCTAGCCGGCCACTCCTCTCTTCCCCTTCGTGGATCCACCTCTTCCCCACTACTCCACAACCCCTAATCCTCCTAGATCCGGGTTTTATTGCCCCGATCTACACCCCCACTACCCGATCCGGGTTATATCGCCCCGATCTACCCTTCCCCGCCCCGATCCGACATTCCACCACCGGATCTACCTTCCCCGAGTCCGGATCTACGTGCTCCTATCCGGATCTACTCCATCGCCCTCCGATTCCGTTATTTGCCACCAAAACAGCCCCCCACCCGCCTTTGCTACCTCCGTTTCCACCCTCGGCACCCGATCCACGCATCCGGACTTATCACCTCCATTGCCCTAAACCAGCCCGCTAGTTGTGAGTTTTATTTTCGTGATTTGGATTGTTGTATTTGCAATATTATTATTGGAAACTTCATATTTTGTTTGACTCTAGTTTGTAGCGCCTTGTGTCAATTGATTACTAATTTGCAGGGGGACCGATTCGCCGCACGCTTTGCTTTGGCCCTCCGAGCGGAGGAAAGCCAACTATAATCGCCAAAATTAAATTATATTGTTTCTTTGTTTTCGCTTAATTTTGTGGTGCCAAAATTATTATTGCTCATTACATTCGTCGCCGTCACTGACGGTCGTGTCGCATGTAGAGTCTAGATTGTGCACCCACGGCCTACCCTACATCAATTGGTATCAGAGCCCAAGGTTTGGGCCACTTGCATGCTCCGTAGTGGTAGGAATTATAGAGTCAGCATGGTTGAACCACAGATCACCGATGACCGAGCGACGAGCTCGAACTCGAACGCCGCTTTTGCGGAGTTCCAGCGACTTGTCTTAGATCGTCTTGACACCATAGGGGCCCAGTTTGACGAGGTGCGCCATGATCTCACTGAAGTGAACCGTCGCTTAGGCCACTTAGAGGACGCTAGGGAAACACCGACACAGCACGCCGAATCACTTGAGGACGACCCCGATTCTCCTCTACGTTATGACCAGCGCCAGAGAGATGGTCATCCATATGCAGACCGCCCCCGTCGTGACCCTCACCACCGAGTCCCAGCCCCGCCGGTTAGGCGACATCCTGACCCGGTGCGTGAGAGGCCCCTACCTCCACGGGACGATTACCGTATGCCTCGTCGGCCTCCGCATGAGCCCAGAGACCGAGGGCCCCCACTTGGCCCCCGAGACTACCACCATGACGAGTACTATCCTCCGGGTCGGAGAGAGCGCGGTCCCCCACCCGCTCGACACGACTACTTTCAGGATGACTACCCCGAGGAGTACCCCGACCCACGGAGAGGTGGTCACTACCTTGACATTACTCGTCGTATCCGACTCGACGCCCCTTCGTTCGATGGTCGGCTAGATCCGAAAGCCTTCAGCGACTGGCTTTTGGATATGGATCACTATTTCGAGTGGTACGACATGAGCGACGAGCGGTGCGTCCGGTTTGCGAAGATGAAGTTGGTCGGGCAAGCCAAGGTGTTTTGGATCAGTGTTGAGAGAGCCCTAGAGCGGGATGGTTACTACCCCATCACCAGATGGGATGAGATGAAGGAGCGACTGAAAGAGAAGTACCTCCCCGCATCATATCGTGGGCAACTGTTTGAGCAGCTGCAGAACTTACGGCAGGGGACCCTTACCGTTGCCGAGTACATGGCCCGCTTCGATGAGTTGATCGTTAGGAGTGACGTTTCCGAGGAGCCTATTGCCACTGCCTCTCGCTTCAAGGCTGGCCTTCGTGCCGATATTCGGAGAGAGTTGATTCCCCACCGTTTGGAGACTGTTGACCAGATATTCCAGCTCTCCCTTGAGTACGAGCAGTACCTGCGTTCGTCTAGTACGAGGCAGTTCACCCCCCGGACTGATTCCTCGACATTTAAGAAACCCGCTCCGCCCCAGACCACTCCAGCTGCACCCTCACGTATCCCCGCGGATGCGAAGGGTAAAGCCATAGCCACTGATGATCAGCGGTCTGGAGGCATTGTATGCTTTAGATGTTCTGGCAGAGGCCACGTGGCGGCGCGGTGCCCCACGCGGAACCTGCTAGTTGAGGGTGAGGAACAACAAGGTTTAGAGGAGGAAGAGGAGGCCCCAGAGGAAGTTAGAGCCGCAGTTGAGGAGGGTTGGGAGAGTGACGCCGAGCGATCGTTAGAGGTAGGAGTGATTCGACGCCTCTTGCACACCCCCCGTGTGGATGAGGACTGGCGACGCACGACTATCTTCTACACCTACTTTCCTAGCGCAGGCGGACCCTGCAAACTAGCCATTGATAGTGGGAGTTGCGTGAATATCGTAGCCCAGAAGGCACTTGACCGTATGCAGGTGAGAGCAGAGCCTCACCCCCATCCGTACCGTGTCGTCTGGGTTGACAAGACGGCGATTCAGGTCACCCAGCGCTGCTTAGTCCCGCTCACTATCGCGTCCTTTCAGGACAAGGTTTGGTGCGATGTCATTCCCATGGACGTCGCCCACGTGTTGCTCGGCCGCCCCTGGCTCTTTGATCGTGATGTTACGTGCTTCGGTCGCTCGAACACGTATGTCTTTTATGATAAGGGGCGGAAGATCACGTTGACACCCACCCAGCCCCGAGATCGACCTAAGGGTGTGGTAGAGCCATCTGTGAGCACGAGCGCCTCGCGGCCCCTGCATATTCTGAGGCGAGGCGAGTTCCTACGAGATAGTGCCGAGTCCGACGTTATTTATGTGGTTGCCGCCACCCAGGTTGCTGTGGACGCCCCAGTTGATTTCCCTCCCGCGGTGCGTCCCTTGTTAGGAGAGTTTACGGACATTATGCCAGACGAGCTCCCCGATGAGCTGCCTCCCCCGCGGGACATTCAGCATGCCATTGATTTAGTCTCGGGAGCTTCCCTCTCGAACCTGCCCCACTACCGTATGCACCCGGATGAGCACGCTGAGCTCAAACGGCAGGTCGACGAGCTTCTCCGGAAGCAGTTCATTCGTGAGAGCATGAGTCCTTGTGCGGTCCCCGCCCTTCTTACTCCTAAGAAGGACGGTAGTTGGCGCATGTGCATCGACAGCCGCGCCATTAATAAGATCACGGTCAAGTATCGTTTTCCTATTCCACGACTCGATGATTTACTAGACACTATGTCGGGTGCCCAGATCTTCTCCAAGATCGACCTTCGCAGTGGGTACCACCAGATTCGAGTTCGTGAAGGGGACGAGTGGAAGACCGCATTTAAGACCAATGACGGTCTGTATGAGTGGTTAGTTATGCCATTCGGGCTATCTAACGCCCCGAGCACGTTTATGCGTGTGATGACGCAGGTGTTGCGGCCCTACATGGGCAAGTTTCTGGTAGTGTACTTTGATGACATATTAGTCTACAGCCAGACGCAGGCCGCTCACCTCGATCATCTGAGACTTCTCTTTGGCACCCTTCGCCAAGAGAAACTGTATGTGAACCTGAAGAAGTGCGCCTTCCTCTCCGAGTCCGTTCACTTCCTGGGCTTTATCATTTCCTCCACCGGAGTCTCCGTGGATCCTGAGAAGGTCAAATCTATCCGAGATTGGCCTGTGCCTAAGAATATCCACGAGGCTCGCAGCTTTCACGGCCTTGCCACCTTCTACAGGAGGTTTGTCCAGGGGTTCAGCTCGATCATGGCCCCCTTCACGAGCTGTCTCAAGAAGGGAGAGTTCCAGTGGACCCCCGCAACCACTAAAGCCTTTGAGGAGATTAAGGAGAGGTTGACGACAGCTCCCGTCCTACGATTGCCAGATTTTAGTCGCGCTTTTGAGGTCGCCTGCGACGCCTCGGGTATCGGTATAGGTGGCGTGTTGAGCCAAGAGGGACACCCAGTTTCTTACTTTAGTGAGAAATTGAATGAAGCTAAGCAAAAGTACTCGAACTACGATCGAGAATTTTACGCTATTGTCCAGTCTCTGCGCTACTGGCGACACTATCTCCTCCCCCGGGAGTTCGTGTTGTACTCCGACCACCAGGCCCTCCGTTACCTCGATTCACAACGCAAGTTGGGCCACCGACATGCGAAGTGGGTCGAGTATCTGCAGGATTTCCATTATGTTCTCAAGCACCGCGCGGGTGTTGAGAACAAGCCGGCTGACGCGTTGAGTCGCCGCGTATCCCTATTGCAGACGATGACGGCGAGTGTGCAGGGCCTTGAGCGACTGATGCTCGATTACCCCACGTGTCCTGACTTTGGCGAGATTTACACCGCCTTGTCCCGAGACCCACCCGACCCCGTTGAGGGATACCAGATTTACGAGGGATATCTGTACCGGGGTTCTCGCCTGTGCGTTCCTCAGACGTCTTACCGAGACTATCTGATTTGGGAACTGCACGCGGGCGGAGCCGCGGGTCACTTCGGGCGGGATAAGTCTATAGCCATTGTTGAGGACCGTCTCTACTGGCCCAGCCTCAAGAAGGACGTAGCTCGAGTTGTGCGCCACTGCCGTATCTGCCAGACGGCCAAGGGAAGTAAACAGAACACCGGCCTTTATACACCCCTACCTGTTCCACACCGCCCTTGGGAAGACATCAGCATGGACTTTGTTCTCGGACTCCCCCGCACCTTACGGAAACACGATTCCATCTTTGTGGTGGTTGACCGGTTTTCGAAAATGGCACACTTCATTGCTTGCCGCAAGACGGCAGATGCGACCCACGTTGCATCTATATTTATGAGGGATGTCTTTCGGTTGCATGGTCTACCCAAGTCGATTGTGTCCGACCGTGATGTGAGATTCATGAGTTATTTTTGGAAAACCCTGTGGCACAAGACTGGTACTACCCTTAGGTTTTCCTCCGCATATCACCCACAGACGGACGGTCAGACTGAGGTAGTGAATAGGAGTCTAGGGAATCTGTTGCGGTGTCTAGCTGGAGAGCATGTAGGTAGTTGGGATTTAGATTTGCCGATCGCCGAGTTTGCATATAATAGTTCGGTCAATAGGTCCACTGGGCTGAGCCCATTCCATATAGTGTCAGGATATGACCCCAGGAAACCCATTGACCTTATCCCAAGCCCGTTAGAGTCCCGGCCTAGTGAGTCCGCAGAGTCATTTGCACAACACCTTCATGAGTTGCATGAGTCGGTCCGCCGACGCATTATTATGAGCAATGAAAATTATAAGGCCCACGCGGATAAACGAAAGCGGGAACGTATTTTTAATGTTGGCGATCAGGTGATGGTACGAATCCGCTCGGAGAGGCTCCCTTCTGGGCCTGCCAAAAAGCTAAGCGCCAGGCGAATGGGCCCTTTCTCGGTTGCTAATCGGATTGGGACAAACGCCTACAGGCTGGATATCCCAGCAAATATGGGGATTCACCCAGTATTTAATGTTGAGGATCTAACACCCTATCACGAGCCTCATGACTATGTGGACCCGGGCAGTGGAGGCGACCCACTCCCTCACTCCTTGCCTCCCTTCCCCACCACCCCACCCATGTCGAGCAGCCACCTCAGTCCACCCATTGCCCATATCCCTCCTCCTGGACAGTCGTCGTCTATGGTTCCGCCGTCGGCGTCACCGATCACTCCGGGCCCCACCATGAGAGAGTTGAGAGATGAGAGCATTACTGAGATCAGATCCCACCAGATTGTCCCCACCACAGACGGGCCACGTCTTCGCTACTTGGTTCATTGG
Organism: Platanthera zijinensis; assembly: GCA_039513925.1. Taxonomy (NCBI): domain Eukaryota; kingdom Viridiplantae; phylum Streptophyta; class Magnoliopsida; order Asparagales; family Orchidaceae; genus Platanthera; species Platanthera zijinensis. Next base: position 26,272,488 of record CM077080.1, on the reverse strand, counting down.
CGCGGCCGCCCCGACGCGGACGACACTTGGATACTACCAGCTGAGCTTGCTCAACTCGCCCCCGGGCTTCGACTCCAGTACGATCGTCTCCATTCTTCGGAGATGAATGCTTTTCAGTCGGGGGAGTTGATGGGATTCCATCCGATCGTGCATTTGGAGGCGCGGGACCCACGTTCGTCTATTCCCGCAGGAACGCTTGATCGGACCGCCGATCCGACTCCGCGGTTGCGTCCGGAACGTCGCTGCGAGTCGAAATTATATATTTATGTATTTTATTTGGATTTATATGTTGTTATTTAGAGGCCGAACCCATCGGCCAATCATAGCCGTTGATGGTGAAGCCCTAGGGTTTTATTTCTTATAAATAGGGAGTTGTGGGCTGGTTTAGGGTTCTTGCAGATTTTGGAGAAGTTCAATCCCGGAATCCTGTGATCCTCCCACGGTGCCGACTCCGTGGAGCCCTAGGTGACGACTCCTAGGCGTTCATCCTCTTCCCCAAGGTAAACCCTAACCTTCCCCACATTTTCCCACTGTTTCCTCCCCTTTCCCACCCCCCGGAACTCCCCCTAACCTCCCTCAGCCCGCCGGCTACCGCCCCTCCTCAAACCGCCGGCTTTCCGCCCCTCCCAAGCAGCCCGCCGGCTACCGCCCCTCCCAAGCAGCCGCCGGACTGGCTGCTGCCAGTCCCCGCACTCCTCCAGCCCCTCTTGCCATTCCCGACCCCACTTAGGGCCTTCCTAGCCCTAGCCGGCCACTCCTCTCTTCCCCTTCGTGGATCCACCTCTTCCCCACTACTCCACAACCCCTAATCCTCCTAGATCCGGGTTTTATTGCCCCGATCTACACCCCCACTACCCGATCCGGGTTATATCGCCCCGATCTACCCTTCCCCGCCCCGATCCGACATTCCACCACCGGATCTACCTTCCCCGAGTCCGGATCTACGTGCTCCTATCCGGATCTACTCCATCGCCCTCCGATTCCGTTATTTGCCACCAAAACAGCCCCCACCCGCCTTTGCTACCTCCGTTTCCACCCTCGGCACCCGATCCACGCATCCGGACTTATCACCTCCATTGCCCTAAACCAGCCCGCTAGTTGTGAGTTTTATTTTCGTGATTTGGATTGTTGTATTTGCAATATTATTATTGGAAACTTCATATTTTGTTTGGCTCTAGTTTGTAGCGCCTTGTGTCAATTGATTACTAATTTGCAGGGGGACCGATTCGCCGCACGCTTTGCTTTGGCCCTCCGAGCGGAGGAAAGCCAACTATAATCGCCAAAATTAAATTATATTGTTTCTTTGTTTTCGCTTAATTTTGTGGTGCCAAAATTATTATTGCTCATAACATTCGTCGCCGTCACTGACGGTCGTGTCGCATGTAGAGTCTAGATTGTGCACCCACGGCCTACCCTACATCACCAGCTCTCCTGTGCCCCCCCCCTTTTTCCACCTCCTACGTTGTCGCAGCTGCCGCCGCTGCCTGTTCCAGAGGTGCTAGCTCTGGTCTCCGGTTAGACATACGCCTCTTTCTTGGCGTCATGGGTTCCCCCTTGTCCCAACTTATGTTAGCTCCATCTACACTCTTTCATATCTCAACGTTAAAGACACTCCAATAGTAACCCTCTCACCTCCATCTCTCCGGCTCATCCATCTACACTATGGTATTTTAATACATCAACTTACCCTGTCTTCTCTGCCAAGAATGCTCCTCGACGCAGTACATTCTCCAACCGTGCACTGTGGCCACCGACGGGTTCAAATTGCAGATCTTAATTTGAAACACCTACGCAATTGGGAAGTTGAGGATGGTGACGTCGGAGTACAAGACTGGGACGAAGGTGACAAAGAACCGCACTGCACCATTCGAGACCGGCGGCTTCGTCTTCTGGCAATGGCTCTTGATAAGTCGCATGTTGAACTCGTCGACGGCGGAAACAAGGTCTGCGCCGGCTCCAACAACAAGCTCGTGTGGCAGCTAGGAGAATGCAAGGTGCTCGATGATTTATGTTTAGTGGTGTGTCTTTAACATGTGTAAATATTAGGTATTTAATTTGAAAATTGGTGTGCATACAACCAGATTAGGTGTGCCTTTAAAACCACCCTATATATTAAAGTTGTGGGGCCCACATGCATAGGAGAGAGAGTGAGGGTGTGAAAGATCGAAATATCAATCTAGTAAATGTAAAACTAACTCTCTTGGGCCTTTCATTTTACTGAAATACCTCATAGTTGACTGAATCTACAGTTTTGAATTGGTTTTAGTTGGTTTTGTTCAATCTTTGATGAAGGAACTTTGAATTTAACTAGTTTTGTAACACTCCTACCTAGCTTAACAAATAACAACACTTGAAAAGCCCAGACGACACTTGTGATATAAAGTAACTAAGAAACGGTAATAAAATTGATACGTAGTAGGAAAATAACTGAAGTACACGGCGAAAATAAGGGGCTTACGTTAGGGTTAAGGAATAACCTCAATATTTAATTCCACAGAACCAATTAAAATTATAAAGTTCAATAAGTTTGAATAACTGAGAATTCCAACAATGACTGATTCAGATAAGTCCACCAAAAAGTGATAGATCAAAACGAAAGGAAAACACAAACTAAATTTGAAGCAACCCTCAGAGTCTTATCCTAAGAGAATCTCTCGACATGCATTTCCTGTAAAAAAATGTCTGAGGACAAGGTCAACTCATCTAGTGAGTAAGATAAATTCTTCATCTCAGTGATAGTAAACTAACTTAAGGAAAATATGCATAGATGCTTTAAAATGATATTTTATACTAAGAAATAGGTACTCTAGTTTTATGCTTACTTTGCTATGAAAGTACTTTTCGAACATAAATCATTTTTTCTATGTTTTGATCATATACTAAATTTTATTTAAATTTAGAATCATTGAAAAATAGGGATTCTAAGTTCCGACTTTGTATATAAAGTTGAGGAAACGTATGTTCACTTTCTTTTTTTCTTAGTTTCATAAGTTGTTAAGCACATTTTAGATATTTGAGTCCCTAATGACAAACATAAGTGCTCTAGCGTGTCTCGGTCACGGACAATGACTCACATCTAATTATCTTCCATAGTTTGTCTTATGTTCATTTTTTTTATTCTTGGTTATGTAAATTATTAAGCTTATTCTAGAGATTTTAGTCTCTAATGACGAACTTAAGTGCTCTAGTGTGTCATGGTCATGGACACGGACTCGCATCTAATAATCTTTCATGGGGTGTCGATTCCCCCAATTGAGGCTTATACTATCCACTACACCCTATGAGTTTGATGGTGTGCGCCCATCAATCACGTGAGAAAACATTCAATCGTGCCCCATATTAATCTTCATATGGTGGTCGGTATGGTCAACAAAAAGGAGCAGCCGCATGAGAACCACTATTCTTAAGTGTTCCATTATTTTTTAATCTTCATACTAGTGATCGGCATAAATAATCTTAAGGAAACACTAACATTAGACTATTATCTTAAATTAAGTATTTCATCACTTTTACATCTTATGTCTTGTTACTAATATTAACACGATGAATCAACTATATATTATGATTTTCACATTTCATGATTTCTATACATGTAATGCTTAATTTCATAATTTTTGTAGAATTCATGCATTTTTACATGTGTTTGTAGGAACTTTTAACAAAAAAATTCTTACATCTTAACCTACATTGTTCATATTATTGTAACAAAATTGATTAAACTACGAATCATTATACTCATTTATGCATAATGTGCAATTATCATAATTATACGTTTTTACTATATTTCATCGTATAAAATATAATACTTAGGAAGAAGCATATAAATTGATCTACATGATATGTCTAACCAAAATAAATCGAATTTCTTACCTCAGTGTTACACTGTACATATACGTGGCATAGTGGCATGATTCACAATCTTGAATCGGAAAAAGAAAGACCTCTTTGATCCACACTCTAAAAGCCGTCCTACTGCAGTGTCCGAGCGAGTATGTTACCCGAGCCGAGTTTAGCGCGAAGTTCGGCGGGCTCGCGCAGCGTCTCGAGGATACTGTGCGCTCGCTACCGGCTCCTCGCACGGAGGTTACGGCGATGGCTCCCTGTCGCGAGACCCGTCGGAGGACGTCGCGCCGTCTAGGAGCCCGGGCAAGGAGCAAGTGGTGGAGGAGCAGGAGCGACCAGCACAGTCAATGTACTACCCGCCAAGTAACCAGGAGATCAGGATCAGGGAGAGCGAGTATCAGGGGAGGAGTCGAGATACTCGCGCTGACGAGTTTGATGCTTCTGGCCAACTCGCAAGTCGCCGCCAGGGTCACGGCCCACAAAATATTCACATCCCAAAAATTTAATTTTTTTAAACATGCAATAACATGTAAAGCAAACATCCAAAGTCATTTAATGATTAAAAAAAAATTAAGTAAACATTCAAAGTGAGTTAATGATTTTATTCTATTATTTATGCTTCAAGGGAATTTTTTAGATAGTCATTTATCCAAACAAAATAACAAGGAAATAAGTATCTATCTGGTGTCTATTTAAAAGTAATTACAATTAGGCAAAATACTCATATAGGTCCCTTAAGTTTAGGACTTGTTTCAAATTGGTCCCTAAGTTTGATTTGATTCAAATAAGTCCCATAACTTCCAATTTTATTTCATGAGTCATTTTATTCTTTTCGGTTAATAATTTAAAGATGGTTACATAAAACAAGCCACACTTCCGTGAATCTACTGTCTCCATGTCTTCTTCTGAGGGATGGTTCATATAGAACTGGTGTCCATTCCCAGCTTCATTAATACTTCTTAATGGCAGTGGCTCAGCTGCGCATTGCTCTTCTGGTGGAGTTCTCAGCTAGTCTCCGGTTTTCCGACGTGGTCAGAGAAACATGGGGTTGTTGAGGTGAAGAAAGACATGATGGTTGCGGGATGAATTACCTGCTGAATGAAGCTACGACAGATGCAGGGGATCTGCGCAGAGTCCACAAAGACATTTTATTTGGGTCATCTCTATTTTTTTGGCTGCCACTACATATTTATCACAACAAATCTCGGCCTCCACTTGTCTACTCTCTACGGCAGTGTTTGCCATTATAAACCTCCACCACAGCCAATTCACCAGTATAAATCTCCGCCACCCCTATTTACCATTATAAATTTTGGTCGCCTCCAGTTTACCATTATAAATCTCCCCGCCGCTTGTCCACTCTTCACCTCCACCACTTTACCACTATAAATCTTCGCCTCCCCCCAGTTTGCGACTATAAATCTCCATCACCTCCCGTTTACAAGTGCAGCTTGCAGCCACCCCCCATTTATCACTCTCCACCATCACCAGTTTAGCACTACAATTCGCCGCCACCTTCAGTCTGTGCCCACCGTTAGTAAATTAACGGAGAAGAATGAAAGGACACATTTGAAATAGGGTTTAAAATTATGGGACTTATTTGAATCAAATCAAACTTAAGGGACCAATTTGAATCAAATCAAACTTAAGGGACCAATTTGAAACAAGCTATAAACTTAAGGGACCTATATGAGTATTTTGCCATACAATTAAGAAGGTAATATTTTAAATCATTTTGTGTGAAATTAAAATATCATTTTTGCAGAATTTGGAGCAAGTAGAGTCTTACTACATCCTGTTAATAGATTGCATTTTATTATAAACATGAGTTCTAATTTTAAGCAATCAAATGAGCTGACCCTCTGATTCTAGGTGAAGTTATTAAATTTTTTTGCTGAATTATATACCTTTTTCCCGTACCATTTTGTTATATGACTTTTTTAGGATTATTCATTTATGTTTGTAATTAAAATCATCATTTTTTACAGATTTCAGCGAGTAACTACATTGAATTAACAAAGTGCATGTTATTATAAACAATTAAACATGAATTCTAATTTAAATTTACTTTTTTACTTCAAACGTCAGATTTAAGCAATCAAATTAGCCTAAATGTGTTTCTAGGTGAAGTTAATATTATTAACTTTTAGTTAATAGTTCTTTTTTTCCATTATCATTTTGCCATATGGTTTTTTTAGTACAAATCATTTATGCATGATATTAAAATCATCATTATTTTACAGAATTTCGAGTAACTACACACAATTAACAAAGGATAATTCTATACATACCTAAGGCATACATAAGAACCACAAAAAGTGGGCCCCACACCCAATAAAATAATCCAAACTTTACTTTTCTGTGTGTTTTAGGTGTGTGAAAAAGGCCAAATAATATATTTTTATTATGTATGGGCCCACTTTTTGTGGTTTTTATGTAAGTTTTAGGTATGTGTAGTTCCGCCCATTAACAAATTACATTGTATTATAAACAGATATCTTATTTTAAGCAATCAAATCAGCCTAATTATGTTTCTAGTTGAAGTTATCTTTATTAATTTCCCGCAAATTCCTGACATTTCTTCTGTATCATTCTGTTTTATGATTTTTGTAGGAGCAAGAGCGGAGAGAAAGAGAGGAGTTGGATAAACTGTTGGAGCAGAATCGGTTGAGGGTAGAAGAAGCGCGGAGGAGAGAAGCATTGGAACAGCAGGAGAAAGAGTTGGAGCGATATCAGGAACTCGAACTGCTCCAAAGACAAAAGGAAGAAGCCATGCGGAGGAAGAAACTCGAAGAGGAAGCGGAGCGGGCGAACCAGATGAAGCTCCTGGGCAAAAACAGGGCCCGCCCCAAGCTCTCCTTCGCAATTGGTCTCAAATAAGATCCCGCTCTCAACGTTTCCCGCAAAATTCCGTTTCCCGGTGCTGTCATTTGGTTCTCGTGTCGCCGGATTTGCGCTCGGTTGGATCGGAATGGAGTAGGAGCTCGGTTTATGCTGATGTCTATGATTTCAATCAAGTTTATTTTTCCTTTCTAAGAAAGCTCTCATGTTATGTATATTCAATATTAATAGGAAATTTCTTTGTATCAATTACTTTTTCTAGTATATGTATCTATTTTGATGTGCATCTGTAGTAGATATTGTTTTGTTAAATTTTTTAAGATGTTATACCTGCACTATATTATTTGTGGTGTCATATTATTTGAGTGTAATATTTTTCAGTTTTTGGTAATTTATTCTATATATATATATATTTATTATTATATATTAAAATAAGGGAAGAAGTCCCTTTAATGTACTATTTATTAAAATTGTGGTGGCGATGGGAATGAAATTTTTCTTACCAGCACCACTGTCCCAAACAGTGCCTAAAGCTCTGTTTGGCTCTGCGCTTTTGCGCCGGTGTGCTCCTAATTCTCCCACCGTCCAGCCAAATAGGCAAATTGATACGAACGGTGCAAAATTCTACCCCTCCTTAATTGCTGAAAACACATGATTCAAGTCGTGATTTTGAACCATGACTGCCCACGCGTTCCGCGATTTTTCTGTTCGCGTGTCATCTTCCTTTCCGCTCCGCGATTTCTTCGCTCGTGCGTCATCTTCCTCCTTGTTCCACGATTTCTCCGCTCGCGCATCGTCTTCCTCATCTGAAAACAACTCCAAATGCTATCTTACAAACAGTTTCATTCATTTTTCTCACTTTGTTAAAACAACATTTTTTTTTCAACATTCCTTCTCACTACTTCACTACTGCTTCTCCAGTCAATACAATTGTGCCAGACAGAGCCAAAGTCTCCTCATCCACTTGCATTTTTGATGCTCACTGCATTTATGGTCATATTAATGCTTAGTTTAGTACTCATTTTTTTTTTAATTTTAAGCTTGAGCGTGCTCATTAAAGAGCAATTTCCGCGGGCTTGGGCTGGGTTTAAAAAAGACGAAAATATGGCTGGTGACGCTATACTATGAACAACTAATGCACGGATCCGGCAATAATTTATAGTGTTTTGGTGCATGTTGACAAAACTCAATTCTTAATTTAAGCTATTATGGACCAATGTTTATGTATGTTATTGTCAGTGTTTTAGTTGGGATATTATTTATTTTGTAACAATCGATAGTCTTTTGTATAAATAATAATTGAGGGAGTTCATGCGGTACATTAAATAATCTATTTTTTTAGTCCTTATCTTAAATCTTTATTTAAATTTTAAATGAGTAACATAGTCTTTTTTTTTATTTAGCCAAATATCTCATGGAGGTAAATAATAAATTAAGAAAAGAATATGGATTGAACTTATCTAAATGATTAATGACAGCCATGCAATACAATATGGTTGCGACCGTGAATGCGGTGGTTATGATTCATCATTAGTGAACTCAGTAGTTTTCACAATGTGTTTCACATATCGGTGTTGCGGAAGGTTGTGCAAGAGGCTGCACAAGAGGTTGTTGCGGATAGAGTGCCGGTCAATAGTGGGTTGACGACGAAAGTCAAGCCCATTCGAATCGAAGACACGGAAATCAGGCAGCTACGAAACATGGCAATCAGGATGGTCAAAGTCCGCTGTGACAATTGTGATCGTGAAGAACTGTCATGAAAACGCGAGCAAATCATGAGAGAGGAGTTCCCCGAGCTGTTCCATTGAGGTATACATTTTTTTGTATATTTGTACTTCTATGTTGTTTTTTGTTATGTCTAATTTCGGGACGAAATTTCATAAAGGAGAGGAGATTTGTAACACCACAGGTTTTCTGTAATGAAAACAACAACGAGTTGGTCTTTGTTATGTCTAAATTTTGCACGTGGCAAGCGTCCACGTGTCAGCAGACGGTGAAACTGTCATTGAGCGACGCCGACTGGGTCAAGCGGCCACCGGTGGAGCTATTGCGCCGCGATAGTGGATATCGCCCGACGATAGCCTTAAATAAAGTTTTGCGGCTGAAATCGTGGTCGTTCATTCATTTTGATGAGATGATCTTGTGGCTGGGTTTAATCACGTGTCCACTTAGTTAGAGGACTGAGGGAAAGAAACTTATTTCTCTTTCTCTCACTCTCTTCAAATCTTGGAAGAAAAGAAGAAAGGAAGAAGAGGGCTGGAGGAAGATCTTTGGAGAGCTGCTGAAGAAGTTCCTACGGTTGAATTTGCGAGCTGAGGCTAGATCCGCGAAGAGAATGGCAAGACGATCCTTTCCATCCTGACCCTTGTTCATGGCTCCTAATCGATCTACAAGGGTAACAAACTTCCTACTTGGACAAGTGAAGTCCTTATTTGACTTATGCATGGAAACTCTCACCAATTGGTGAAGAACAGGAGGTTTCCAACGGGTTGATCGTTGATATCCCCGATATTAAACTTGCATATAGAATTCAGAATCGAAGTACGGAATAAACATGTTTTGTGAAACCCATCCAAATAGGTTGGTCTGGATTGGTGATGATTGATTTGCATGCCGGAGAAGACTTCGTAGTTAAACGTGTAGGTTACAAAGTCAGGGGTGTTGCAGGTTGCTGCAAAAAGTACTGGAGGTGTTCTCCAAGAAAACACCCATGATTGAAGCATAATCGAAGTTCTGTTAGTATCGCCCCGCGGTAGTGCTACCGCTAACGATAGCTCGATTGATAGAAACCATTGAGTAGTTTATTGTGCTGGGTGTAGACCCAAGCTTGAGACAGACATGTGATTTTGTTTGGTACCGTCGGGCGGTAGTGCTACCGTCGATGATAGCTCCCAGAGAGCTACGTATGTGAGGCCTGTCTCTTGGAGACTAGAGGGCGAATATGTTGAGTTGTGTACTTAGAGTGCCAACAATGGTGGCCTTGAGTGCCAGCCTTGGAACATAACGTGGTTATGTATGTGAACAGGCAAGGGGAGGCTGACCCGCGTCGTGGCTTGTTGCGCTCGACGACTTGAAGAACGAGATGTGGCTGAACTTTACCCTCCCTATAGCGTACGACTTGGAGTGAGTCACTGGATTATATCTCAAGGTAATAGAGCTCCTTTGACTTGGTCATAACATAGAGGAGAGTCTTGGGCTTTTGGCTGGAAAGACTAAAAATTCTCAAATAGGTGGGACTTGAATCTCAGCACACTGAAAGAGAATGTTCAAATGTAGACTGTCACTGGGTACGGCGGCGGTGCTTGAATCTCAGCACACTAATAATGTGCCCTGAGTGCACGGGACGTGTGGTCGTACGTGCCAACGTCTGTGGTGAATGATGCTTAAATTGTATGTTCTGGTGCATTATATACACATTTTGTTTACCTGTAGGGAAGGATCACAGCCGCCCGAGTTAGGGATGAGGTCGTTATAATTTGGTTAACAAAAACTTATCGTTGCCTTGTTTTGCCACCTCTTGGTGGATTGTCCCTATACAGGTGCTGGAGAGTCGATCAGGAAGTAGCGGGTTGAAGCCCCTTTTTGCTATGCTGGCCCTCGAAGGCCAAGAGAAGCATATTTTACTATTTTAATGTGTGGTCGACCTGTGTGTCGATGTATGTAATATACTTTATTGAAGAGAACAGTTTGTAAGGTCTTAAGGGCAAAACACTTTGTGTATTTTATTATGATTCATTTAGTGTTGTTAGTGGACATTTATGTGTTGGGTTCTTTTTATCTTAAAAACTTCCGCTAGAATGCAACTCTGAGTTAAGATGTGTTAATGATTCAGTTTCAATGCGTAACTCTACTTACTGTCCGTGGAATATGGTGCGGGGCCCCGACCGGACCTTCTGCTATATTCTACGTGATGGATAAGGGCGTTACAACGTGCTCCCGCACGCACCTCTTTCCAGTAAGCACTCCCGCGCGCACCTCGTTCCAGCAAGCGATGTGTGTGTACCTCGTTCCAGCAAGCGCTCCGCGCGCTCACCTCCAGCAAGCACTCCGTGTGCTTTACTCCAGCAAATGCTCTGCGCGCTCTCCTCCAATAAGCGCTCTAACCACCGACAGGACAACCACACCCAACCTCTCCAAAAGTCAATCAGAGACAAGTTGCAGAGGATAAGTCGCGCACAGCGCTCCGTCTTCAAGACCACCCCAACTGCGCCTCTGTGTGCTCTGCCGTCAAGTCTTCTCCAAACGCAACTCTGCGGGCTTCGCCTTCAAGACCATCCCAAGTACGTGTTTATGCGCTCTGCCGTCAAGTCTGCTCCAAGAGCAGCTCCGTGTGCCCCGCCTTCAAGATCGCACCAAGCGCCCCCCCCCCCCCCATGCGCTCCACTTTCAAGACCACCATAAGAGCTCAACGCTCTTAACTCAACAACAGGCTCTCCAGTATATAACAAGCCCACCAAACATTAACAAATTAGTCATTACAGACTCCTCTAAGCACAACAAGGAACAAATCACAGAGGATATGGCGTGCCGAGCATGCCACTCGAGCTTCCAAACCCGAACATCATCAGAACGAGTACAACAAGTTGCTCCTAAGCACCAATAAAGAATTTTAAAGCGCAACAAGCGCGTCGCTCCCGACAACTCACAAAAAAACATTTAGCTCCGCAAGTAGTAGCCTGTCACCCTCCGAGCTTTTCCTTCACACACTCTCTCAACAATTGTAACGAAAGGCGGCCTGTCAAACTCGAGTTCTTCAAAAAAGCTCTGTACAATAACTGACAAATAGTGTAGGATTCGCCGGCATAGATCTGACCACATAGTTTTTCACCTAGTTGATAGGTTTTCCACGTTAAAAAAAATTTTCTTCCTAACTTTCTACTTATTATGACTGTGTGTGTGCTCGACCGCTTCAGGGCTAAGGCGGTCTCATTACCAAATTCTATAATTAGACTAACAAAACAACAGGTATTGATGAGTTCCCCTTAAAAAAATCTCGAGTTAGGCGAGGGGTCCGAGAAACCACGTAAGGAGAAGCATGTGAAGACACAGTCTACTCGAGTATGAGCATGTCATGTCAAGGCAAGCACGGTGTACGCCCAATGGGTTCGTGTGCGACCCTTGGGCGCGCACGACGCTCTCCCCAAGGGCGCCCGCACGCACAAATCCTTAGGTGCGCGGGCACATGCGCTCCCTATGCGTGCACACTTGCCGACGGCCGCCGTCGTCGCCTCCGACCGTTGCCAACCACCACTTCCATTGGGCACCTTACCCGGGCTGCCCGGACCGCCCGGGGTCACTTTCATCATAACGCTAAAATTGGTGATCCAAGTGACATGAACAGAGCGATGCCATTTGTCAGTACAAATTCCGCCCCGACACAATTTTCAGCATATCCCTCCAGAAAACTATAAACAGGCTCCCAAACATTCATTTGAAGACAAGCAACTCCAGAGGCTCGAAAGAGCTCTAAGGTTTTCTGGCGATAACGTGGGACTTAGATCATTCCTCCGCTTAGAATCCTCTTCGCTCCCTCTCTAGCAGGAAGACATCTTGAGACTCCAAGAATGCAGTTTTTCTTGAAACAATCGCCGCACTAGTGTCTTCGGTGGAAGAGCGAATGCGCCAGATGGAAGAGCTCTAGGCTCAAACACTTGCTTTTCTAAGGGAGTTAGGAGCCTCTCAGACCTCGGAGGCATACCCCATAGAAGGCGGATATACGCCATTTTCCTTAGGCCACCGATCACTAAGTGGAGTAGTCCAAACCACACGTCATACCGGGGCTGGGGGCACCAGCTGTAGGAGACGTCACTCTCGGCAAGGCACCACACCAACCAAATCAAGGAAACCAAGGAAAGAGGAAGGAAATGAATCTAAGCCCGAAGTCCGAAAAACGCGACAGGCACCCCTGAGGAACCTCGCGAGTTGAGGGGCAACGATATTTTACCCAGCTTAGCGCCTCTCTTACATGGATCTTATATGCCCTCAATAACCATCCATAGCTTCGGAGGCCCAAGAAGCTCCCCAGGGGAAGGGGGACCAGTCAACACTACCACTTTCAACAAGGGAACAGACACATTAATGAGGAGTGCTTACACCTAAAGGAGGAAGTCGAGCGGCTGCGCCATCAGCCCTGAACATGCCCGTCGGAGGGCAGCACTATGAAGAAGCACCTCCCTAGAAGTAGCAAGAGCCGGTCCAACTGACCGCCCCCAGAATACTAGGACCCATGCCAAATCCACAACACATTTAGGCGACTCTCAGAAGCCCACCGATCGAAGCGAACAAGAAATTGATCGATGGCGGCGTGTCTGCCAATGTGTTGTTCTTATCAACTCTACTCCATCTAGGAATCTAGGGGAGAGACATCCAGCTCGGCTCGGGAGGCACGCATGTCACGGGACACATGACAATCCCCATCTTGGGAAACATCATCCTTCCAGTGACTCTGGGAGTCCCTCCGGTGCTAGCCACATACGACGTTCAGTTCATCATCGTACAAGCTGCCTCGACATGCAATGCCATCCTCCGGGGACCGATGCTCAGTACACTTCGGGCTGACGCACTGGCCCAAGGCATTGCGTTGGACATCCGCTCGTAGGATGCACCTTCTAGGGACCCCGTCAGGACTTGATGCACGGAGTATGTTGGAGGAGCTCCTCCACCAACTATAGTCTATCTTCTATCGTTACCAGAATAAAGGCCGCACGACCGGGCCTACACACCCCTGTACTTTCATTCAGGAATAATCAAATTAATTTCGGTTTTGCCAACCACAATGAATATTTGCAAGCTCGATAACTCCCAGGCGAGATAGACGAAAGTCCTTTTGCACCTCCCAGGCGAGATGAACTAAAGTCCTTTTGCACCTCCTAGGAGAGATGGTCGAAAGTCCTTCTGCACCTTCCAAGCGAGACGAACAAAGTTCTGTCTGCACCTCTCATGTGATATGCACAAAGTTCCTTCTACACCTTCACCTAGACAAACCCTGATTCTCCTGAGCCGCAAACAAACAAAGGTTCTTCGCCACCTTTACCCGGACAGACCCCGGTTCTCCTAAGGCGCAAACGAACAAAGGTTCTTCGCCACCTCCACTCGGACGGACCCCGGTCTTCATGATGCGCGAACAAACAAAGGCTCTTCGCTACCACCGCCCAGACGGAGCCCGATCCTCATAAGGCACGAACGCACAAAGGTTCCTCACCACTAACTTTTAAGCGGCATTCAGACCTCCCAAAATACAATTGGACAAATATCTCCAACTAGCGAGCTATTCAAAGTACCAACACTCGAGCTAGCCGCTACTTCGCCAAAAGCGCGATCGCACCAAAAAACACAACCAGAACACAAAAGATCCAAAAAATAAAAAAAAGGGTCTCCATTCAAATAAAAACGGCCCCACGGGTTACATCATCATGAAAAACAAAAAACATGCAACGACGCAGATGTGCTCCCACAAAACAAAACAAAGTAAACTAATAGGGGAAAAGGGGTCCATAGGATCATCCTTCAACGTAGACGTCAACATCGTCATTTGAGGCATCCTCTACGTGCAGATCTTCGAGCTCTGGTAACCTACGAGCAGCCCGAAACCACTTGCCAAATCCCATGCAGTATGTAACAACGCGCACGACCTCCTCAAGTGACTCAACCTCAGTCGTCATCATCACGGAACGAACTTCCTTTGCAATACGGGATCGCTCCATCTCAAAGTCATGAGATCCTTTGTACTCAGCCACCGTGGATGTAACGGTCTCCCCAGCCCACGGCTCGAAAGGACGACCGTCGGCACCCCCAGCACCACGCTCGAAAGGGTTCAGCCTAACCAGGTCTGCAGACCATGCACCCCAACCCCTCTCCATCCACAGGCGGGTTGTTGAGGCCGGGGATCGAACCTGAGACCTCCTTGATAAGGAGTTTTCAACAACACGCCTGTGGATGGAGAGGGGTTGGGGTGCATGGTCTGTAGACCTGTTGAGGCTGAACCCTTTCGAGCGTGGTGCTGGGGGTGCCGACTGTTGTCCTTTCGAGCCGTGGGCTGGGGAGACCATTACAGTGGACACCTACAGGACTCCGACGTCCTCCAGCTCCGTGGTCAGCCGAGAATTCTCTTTCTTCAGCCACTCCACCTCCGCCTCCTGCTGAAACATTATCGTGTATGCTACATCAGTACAATGGAGTGACTCCGTAAGGGTCGCTTCGGCTACAACCAACCTCTCACAAAGAGCCTTGACCTCTGCCTCAGTCGCGTTCAGCTTCCACCAGAGAGTCTCGACCTAAACATGGGAAGAAGACAACTGAGACGCCAAGTTAACCAGCAAGGAAAGAACTTCCTTCTTCTTTCGAGCAACATATAAAGAGTCTTCAGATGCAACCAGCCTCATCCGCAAGGAAATAAAATCATCCTTCGTGGTCACGCAACTATTGTTCCAGGAAAGCGCGATGGCACGCATCTCGTCCAGGTGCAAATGCAAGGAACAGATCATTCCGACGCACGAATACAAATCAAAGGTAGAAAAACACTGGGGGAAACAAACATACTATTGGGAGAAGGGCTCGACAAGTAGAGCATTCCCGCCCTCCCCTTCGCTGTCACTAGTGGCAGCTCGGGGTACTCTCAAGAAGCCGGTCTGATCGCAAAGAGCTCTGGAGTATCCTCAGTCTCTGCAGGCAGCAGATCAACAACCATGTCGTCAGTGCAGTATCGGTGACTCAATAATAGCCTCGGGGCTGCGGAGGACTACCCACCTTCCTCCTGCTTTTACAAGATCTCCAACTTCCTCTTCTTTCCGAGCTCCAGTGGTATGGTACAGCTCCGCTTCGCATCTGTCGAAAGGCTCGCAAGAACCGACCTTTTCTCAACAACAAACACACTGATCTTGTAAAGAGCATTGCCCAGCCAAAACGAATCCTCAAAGCCCAATAGAGGAGAAAAGTTATACTCCTTTCCCGCCAGATGGCGACGGTGATCTGGAAGCTCCCGCCAAATCTCGGGCAGCCTCCACGGGTTCTTGACGAATCCAAACAATGTTCCCCCGTGATGGTGGTCAGTCTTGTCTTTGAACAACCACCTCATATTGCTCCGCACCTCAATCTGGTCACCGGGACCAAGGAAAACTTCGCACCTTTCATGGAAAAAGCGAAGCGGCATGCAGGAACCATGCTCTCAAAAGAAACACAACATGCTCATAATCCTCGTCAGCTCCACCAATAGAGTTGAGTGATGGGAACGCCACAAAAGTGGAAAATCTCGATGGTATCATCAACAGGAGGGATATGAAAGCCCACCTTCAGACATCCCTCTATAACCACAAAGTGACATGTAGGGGGATTCTGAATGCGCTCCAACAGAGAAGGGATCACGACCTCCACGTCTACCAAAATCCTGAAGTATTTCCTCCAACTGCTCAGTCGGGCGAGGCTCTGAGTCGAGGGAAGACACATCAATCACATTGGAGCGCTACCATTCATCACATGCAAAAGGACGGGAATTAGCACAAAAATAAACATGTAAAAATCCCTGCAAAGTCGCGTGCCTGCGAAAGACATCCTGCACGCGCTCGCAAGAAAACCACACAAGCCCCCTTATGCAAGTCCAAACGAACGACCGAGCACCCGTGCGGGCATCCTCGCCTACACGCGCTCCCCAGCATGGGCGCCACCGCGCGGGCGACCCCACGCGCTCCCGCGCGGGAGACCCCGCACGCCCCCCGCACGGGAGACCCCACTCGTGCTCCCGCGTTGGAGACTCTGCACGCACCCCCGCGTGGGCCACCCCACTCGCTCCCCCGCGTGTGCTCCATCGTACGCGTGCCCTCATGCAATCAGCATTGCGCACGCGACCTCCCTCACACGGATTCCCCCAGCAGGTAGCCGCCCAGGCACCCACATAGACATCATTCCTCGTGCTTGAGCTAGGACCCCGTCGTGTCATCTCCTCAGCGCACCACCAGTCCACATCGGCACCATCCCCATGCATGGCTCTCCACACGCGTCCGTTTTCACTCTCTCCCATTCTTCGTTCGGTCACTCTCCCTTATCGTGACTTAGAATATTTTCATAAAAAACTGATCTTTTTCGAGGGGGACATGATGACAACAAAACAACAAAAATTTCATGAAAGAGCTTCAAGAACGCCAAGAACTCTACAACAATACAAGAAAGGGTGCAGGGACCCACTCCAACTTATAAACCTCGCAGGATAGCTTATTGTAACATCCCGACTTTTATTGGGTCACTAAAACCCTAGTGGACCCAATAAAAGTGACCCGAACCTCTACCCGAGACCCATAATGAGGTATGAGATGACCCTAGATAGGGATATGGAGCTAGAGAACTCTAATCTTAGTTCTTTCAGTTCTTATGACCTCGCATAGCCAATAGGAGCGCGTTGAAACTTGTAACGTTGCGATCCAGAGTCAGACGACAAATATAACCGTTGTAGTGCGCTGAGAAGCGCAAAGTTAAATGTTTAGCAAACAAACTCGGATTTGACCCCGGTCAGTGGTGTTGGATTCGTATGGTCAACACGAAGTCAACAGAGATCACTCCGGTCAATTTTGACGACGGGTGGCCAATCTGCGGTCAAACAAAGCATTATTGTGCACCAAAAAACGTGCACACACCAATTATGGCACGATACCCCAACTTTGACCCAACTCCCGATATCTTAGACCTACTTTGACCTTGACCCAAATGGGGGACCCACCCCATAGTTGACTTTTGGTCAAACCCCCTTAAAATGTCTTTTTTTAAAAGAAGCTCATCTTAATGGTGCCCCACTTGAGGCCATCACTCCAAGGCCATCATAGGCCCCTTATGGACTCTGATTTTTATGATATGGATAGCCAAGAGAAAGAGGCCTTGGGCAAAGCCAAGAAGGGCCAACTTCCTCCCCTCCCCTTCTCTTTTCCCAAGCCCATCTCAAGCCCAATTCTCCCCCTCATCCTGATCATGTCAAGTAGTTGTACTTGGCTCTCCTGATGCTTTTCATATGTCCAGCCAAGTGGAGGAGAGGAGAGAATCTCCTCCTCCTATTGGGATTAATCCCACATTGGCAAAAAGCCATGGGATGACCCCTCCTCAGCCTATAAATTGATCCCTCCACCTACTCATTCTCTCACACCCCTCAGGCGAGCAAGGCCCCCCTGCCTGAACCCTAGGCCACCGGAGAAGCCAAACCAAATATCCGCCACCTCCATGGACAACTAGTCCGGCACCTCACGAGCCCCTCCACGACAGGTGAAACCTTTTCCCCTTCCCCATCCTTCTGACGCGTTGCATGTGCCCGCCGGCCACCGAAGCACCGCCAACGCCACCTAAGCCAAGCTTCAGGCTCGGGTTCTGGCCGCACAGGATGAGCGCCGCCCAGTGCCAGAGGTGGCGCTGGGATGATGTTATCCCTCAAATAAGCTCATACCAGGTAGAGGAAGGCGGCGATGCCGCTGGAAAACTCGATTCCGACTGCACCCGAGAAAAGGAGTATTTTTTATGTCTCTGTTTCGATTTTTCTGACGATGGTCGGCGGCACCAGGCTGCCAGACCATCGCCAGAGAGAAGCCCGACCCTCGACGCGCCAGCCGGGGGTGGTAACGTGGCGTGGGAGCCACCGGAGAGGCGGGGCGGCGCGACATCGCCGAGAGCAGAGCATCCGCGCCACCTCGCTCTCAGGATAAATCAATCCGGCGGTGGTCGGCGGCTCCGGGCCGCCGGACCACCGCCCAGAAGATCGTCGGCCCCCAAAAAGTTGTCCTGGAGCGACACCGACACCTCGCTGCTGCCGGCTGGCGGTGGCAGAAGTGTTATCTTTTACATTGCCGTCGAGGCACAGCTGTCGTCCGATCTGGTGATGAAGATCGGACGATAAAAAATGCCTAAAATTACCCGTCGCGTGGATTTCTGGATCCCACAGCGGATCCGAGCCAGATTCGTTGTGGGGACAAAAGAAAGAATTTTCTCGTTCGGCCCAATCTCAACCGTAAGATTTGAATTAAAAGGACTAAATGCAGACCAAATTATAACAGAGAATTTAATGAATTTTTGGGACAATCTAGGCTCTCAGGTAAAAACTTTTGAACACAAAAGTTGTTCCCCTTAATGAGGGCTATCTCCACAATCCTTTTTAGAATTTTATAATTTTATTTACTATTTTAAAAAACCTAAATAAGATTTATTTGGTCAATTTATAGGCCCAAAAGTATTCGAAATTTTTTGAAAAATTTTTTAGACTCAAATTAGACCCTATTTGATGTTGTATAAAAATTTGGGGACTTTTGGGTAAAAATTGAGGATTTTCCAATTTTTCGGAGCCTAAGGTCGCGCGTTGAATTTGATGCGTTCAATTATTTCGGGAAAAAATGTGGCGCACGATCATGTTTTAATTTGAGAATTATGTTTCAAATAAATAAATGACAAGAATTATCGAAACGAGATCTCAAGCTCGGAGTGTTGCAAGGATTTTTACAAATTATCGAGCGCCTTGTTTTTAAAAGTAATTCTCGGGCATTTTAAGCGACTCGAGGATTACGAGCTATGAGTAGAGCAATGTCCAACCAAATCGGGAGTTGGAACTTCCCCGTTATTTTGAAATGTTTCTCGAGGTTGTTCTTCGAGGAAAATACGGCTTTCTAAGAAAATGCTTGTATTTGGCCCGACTCGAGCAACTAAGTTGGTTACTATTCCTGAATGAATAATAAAATGTGAAACTTATAAAAAGCTTCTCCGGTCTGATTAAGCCGTGTTTTGAAGGTGCAACTGAATTAATATCAGACCTTAATAATTGATGAAACTCAAAAAGCTTTCTAAAAACAAAAATGGAATTGAACACTCCTCCTGAGAACAGAGATTGAACTGAACTTTCCTCTTGAGAACGAAGATGAAACTGAACTTTTCTCCTATGAACGAAGATGGAACTGAAGACTCCTGAGAATAGAGTGATTGGATTACCAACCCTTTTTTTATTTCTTCATCTGCCTCCTCTTTCTCCTCTTCCTCTTCCTTCTCTTCTCTTCTCTTCTTATTCACATTCTTCATCCGCCTCCTCCTCTTTCTCCTCTTCTCTTCTTCTTCCTCTTCCTTCTCTTCTCTTCTTACTCACATTCTTCATTCGCCTCCTCCTCCAAAAATTTTCCCCTTCTTCCTCTTCTTCTCCCTTCTTTTGTTTTTTAGAAATGGTAGATCTAAAATAAAATTCTAGATCTGAAATTTCTAGATTTGGAATTTCTAGATCTGAAATTTGTTGTAGATCTAAAATTCTAGATCTGAAATTATTTATTCTATTGGTGCTATTGGTTCAATGTAGTGTAAGTCAAAATTTTGTATCAGTTATGTCAAAATTTTGTATTAGTTTTATATCTGAAATAAATTTTGACTTACACTACATCAAACTTCTAGATCTGCTATTGTTGTAGATATGAAATTCTAAATTTGAAATAAATTTTGAGAATGTGCTATTGGTTCTACATTACAGGCTAAGTCAATAGAGAAATTTCGAGAACAGATGGAGAAGGAAGCAACAGAAGGAGGAGAAAACGAGCAGTAGGAGCTGATGCCGTAGCTGTAGCCATAGAGAAATTGGCCGACTCCATCGAAAAAGCAGCGGGGAGCAAGTCTGCTAGCAATGTTGATGGCATATATGTCACACTAGCTTGGATGACGGATTTACACTAGCGTGATTTTCTCAAGGCGATGGATATACTGTGTCATAATAATGTCAAACGTGACATATTCATGAGGCTACCTAAAGACATGAAGGGCACATGACTGCGAATGCAGTTTGATCGCTAGATTTATGTCTTTTTTAATCGATGATGGACTTTTATCTATTTTTATATTTTTAATTCTGGACAATATTTGTGCGGTATAACGTATTTATAATTTTGTACTTTAATTAGTCAGTAGTAGTTTAGTTTGCTGGTTTAATTTTAAAATGTATAAATTTTAAAAATTTCAATTTCAGAAAGCTAATTCCATTGTGCAGCCGAACAGCTTTTACATATCAATTCCAATTCCATTCGCTGAATTCTATCCTGCAGCCGAACAACAGAATTTGTTTTCTGCACAAAACCAATTCCTGTAGATATTGGTTCTCTGACCAAACCCAATTCCATAAAGCCAATACCTGTGCGTCGAACGGACCCTAAGAGAGCTTCCCCTCCCAAACCAATGTTGAGCCTGGGCACTCTAGAGGATGTTCAAGAGGTCCTGACTGTAATCCACAGAAGACAATATGGGAGCTCACGACAACTAGGATCAGCCTTAGGAGGGGAGCCCAAAGAAAAGGTCCTCCTCCAAGGTGTCCATGGAGGTCTATTTATAGTTTTTTGAAAACAGTCTGCGGATAGTGGAAATTTGACTTTTGGTTTTACTAAACGTTGCCCAAATTTGTTTGCCAACAACAAAAACCTGATGTTTGGAAAGGCTAACCGCAGTCTAAAAAGGAATGCCTAATAGGTTGGACTTCTAGCATTACAGGCGAGTTGGGGTTACATTACCCGTACTCGCCCCGGGAGGCGAGTGCCTCATGAGTCCCGGACTCGCCACTCACCCCTAGTTCTGAGCGAGTGCATGCCAGTTGACCTATTCACCTCCCCTACTCGCTCCCAGTCTACTCCTGTCCTGCCACAACCTGATGAACCCACTCGTCAAATACAAAGTTGCATAGGGTTGTTGTTTTCACTCATGAGAAGGATGTTTTTACGTTGGATAATTATAGTTTTAGATATAGCCATTATAACTCATTAGTATATATAAGTTTCTTTAATTCTAGAGATGATTAACTTCATATTAATGTCAGAATTGTTGTGGGTTGCGTGGCGCTTTCCTGGATCGGATGAATCAGACCATCATAGCTCGAGAGTAAGCCAAGCGTGCAAATAGACAAAAAAAGAACC
Source organism: Platanthera zijinensis (assembly GCA_039513925.1). Classification (NCBI taxonomy): domain Eukaryota; kingdom Viridiplantae; phylum Streptophyta; class Magnoliopsida; order Asparagales; family Orchidaceae; genus Platanthera; species Platanthera zijinensis. The sequence goes on along the minus strand of CM077080.1, from coordinate 26,250,916 downwards.
AACAGTAGAACAACAAAGACATTTTACGTGGAGAAATCCGGAAAAGATAAAAAAACCACGGGGGCAGATCGGTGTTGGATAAATCCACTAACTTGCATGCTGGTTACAATAACTTAAGCTCTTGGGAGGGTAACATACCACCAATCTTTTTACAAGTATTTAGAGAAAAGAAAGAAAAGCAACTGCCATTTGCGGCGCTCGCAGGAACAATCTCTGGAGCAGTCTCCGATTTAGGCGTTGTCGAGAGCAGAACGAAAAGCAGGAGAGCTGACAAAGTTAAAACTGTGCAGGAGAGCCGTCAGAGTTCCAAGTCTTTGCCGAAAAACTCTAGAATTATGTCTTTACTCTTTTGTTGCATGCCTTCAAATGTAGGCCTAGTGACCTTTTATAGTTTTCTGTGTGTGGGGGAGGGGGGGGGGGGGGGGGGGGGGGGGGGGGGGCGACAATTGCGCCCACTTGGAATTTGAACAGATGAATGAGAGTGTGTGATTCTGGTCACCTGGATCACCTATTATGGGAAATGAAGACCATGGTCCCTGGGCGGACTAGGCAGTTTGGGTGCCCAGGCAGGTTTGCAAGCGTGGTGGTGGCAACCGCGACAAAGGCAGTAATGACGACGGTAGAGATGTGTGGGAAGAGGTGCACGAGAAGTGCGAGCGCTAGCGAGGCCGCGCAAGCCCGTGGCTAGCACACGTCCTGTGTTGCGCGCTTAGGCGCGCGTGCGAGTGGTCGTGGCTTGTGTTGCATGCACGCAAGGCCACACGTAGCTAGTGCGTGCGTACGCTCTCACGCATCCCCCCCGGGAGGGTGTGTGTGTGCTTGCATTGCTGTTGATCTTGACATGGCCTGGACAAAGCTCTGCACGGTATAGACGAACCGTTCCAACTAACTCTGGTTTGACTCAGAAAGATTTAAGGAAAACCCCATCAAGAAGATGGGATTTTGCTGAAATTAAATACTATATATATATGCATTGATTGTGATTTATGAGGGGGACTGGTTGTTGGAATGGTCCATTAATTACTATGATGATGTTGAGTTGTAGAGCAATGAAATGTTGAATGGGTTACACTCTATAGGACAAAAGTGATGATAATGATTAAGACTCAATCATGGGAGTAATCAAATGTATTAGGAAAACTAAGAGATGCTAATTATTTATTGGAGATGAAATTGGTTTTAATTGAGGATATAACATCAATTTGAATTTCTTTTTTCAGTGCCCTTGAGAGACCCTTTGCCCTTAGATTCTATATCGTAACTACTTAACGACGTGAACGTCTACTTACACGTACTAAGAAGGTTGACGTTCCGCGATATACGTGACGATGGCCCAAAGTAAGACTCAAGAAAAAAGAAACTAAGTGTGAATAATTCTCTTTTTAATTATGCAATATTTTTCAAATATTTCATTAGTGAAATTATATTTTCTATACAAGAAATTAATTATACATGAATGATAATTATTACCATTAAAAATAAAGAATAAAGTGATCTCGGAATAACAACCACTATAATTTATCATTTAAATATGACAACAAAAATCAAGGCAAATTATCAAAATAGATACAATAGAATCAACTTTTAAATATTATATTTTATTAATAATATATTCTACATATATATATATATATATATATACACGAGTTACAGGCACGGGCCTCCGGCCCGATGGCTACGCGCCACAGTATCCGGCTGGCGACGGTGGGTTTCGCCCGCCCCCGTCGGGCTTCGCCCGACTTTCCCCGATGACTACGCGCCATAGTACCCGACTGACGGGATTCACTGTTCACCTGATATTTATAATAATTAAATTAAAAATAAAACAATTATTTTAAAAATAAAACATTTAAATAAAAAAATTACTAAATTTAAATAAAGTAGGCGCGCGAGCACTGTTCGCCCGCCTGCTTTATAACAAAACATTTACTTTAAAAATATAATATATAAAAAATATAATATAAAATTTTATAATAATATTAAAACAGGCGGGTGAACAGTGCACCCGCCTATTTTAGTCCCACACCGCCCATCAAAAGTGGAAATTCGGGTATATATTGAAAATTCCGCATTAATTGCTTGAAACAATGTGTGTTGGCGGGCTGGCTTGCGTATTTTATGTTTGGCGGGCTGGCTGGCCTGCCAGGTTTTCGCGGGCTGGCCGGCCTGCCACGTCTGCCGACCGATTTTTGTTAAATTAATTTTGAAATTAATTCACCTAGGTTTAGGACTGTCCTAAAGTAGGTTTAGGAGATTTAGAAAAAAGTGACAGGCACGGGCCTTCGGTCCTGGGGGCATTCGGCGGGGTGCGATATTCGCCGGGATGACATTCGCCGGTGGTGCGACATTTGTCGTGGGGACGACATTTGTCGTGGGCGGCGAAATTTGTCGTGAGCGGCGACATTTGTCGTAGGCGACAATATTTGTCTTGGACAGTACCTGCCCCTATAGCCTCGCGCGATAGTATCCGACCGAGGACGGCGACAATCGGCGGGGTGCGACATTCGGCGGGGTGCGACATTCGCCGAGATGCGACATTCGCCGGTGGTGCGACATTTGTCGTGGGGACGACATTTGTCGTGGGTGGGGACGACATTTGTCGTGGGTGGCAACAATTGTCGTGGGCGCGACATTTGTCGTGGACGCGACATTTGTCGTGGGCGGAAACATTTTGTCGTGGGCGGCAACATTTGTCGTGGACAGTACCTGCCCCTATGGCCTCGCGCGACAGTATCCGCCCGCTCCCGGCGGGCTCCGCCCGCTCCCGGCGGGCTCCGCTCGACCCGCAACATATACATATGAGTACTCAAAATGACCGTAAAAAATATATATATCAAGAATACAATTTTTATTTTGTAAAACAAATTATATTTTAACGTTAAAGCATTAATTTTTCTCTTGTAATTTCTAGCTATAGACTATAGGTTTAGGGTATCTAGTGTTTTTATTTTTTTGTATTTTAATATTGTAAAGTTTTGTAATTACCTAAAAGAATATTGACTTTATAATATACTAATATAAAATTTGGTATAATTGTGTAATTATGAATACAACTATAAGGGCAATATAGGGACATCAGGCAATGTTTCACCAAAGAGTAGTTTTCGTATATTAGTAGATATATATATATATATATATATATTTATATTTATATCTATATTATATACAAAAAAATACTTTGGCAGACAGTGTAATTTTGGCGGACCATCAAAGTAATCTTGGTCGTTCATCACATTGGGTATAGTACCAACCAAACCAAACAACTTTTATGTAACCAATACAATTTTATGATATATATATAGATATATGTATGTATGTACTCTCACACACACACGAGTGCCCGATATGGGACTCCACCCCTATGATCATGCGCGATAGTACCCGGACGACGACGGCGGGCTTCGCCCGCCCCCGACGGATCTGTGCCCGCATCAAGGCGGGTTGTGCTTGCATCAAAACGGTCTGCGCCCACAACATATACATATGAGTACCCAAAATAATCGCAGAAAAATATACATAAATATTACAAGTTTTATTTTGTAAAACAATATACGTTTGACCTAAAAATATTAATTTTGATTTTAATAAAGTTGATTGGTTTAATTTTATCTCCTAAAAAATATCATATGCATAATGACAATCTTTCTTGAATAGACCGCTGACATGTCTAATGACAACCTATCATATGTAGTAGGTGTAGGAGCTCTACTAAAAAGTTTTTGAATTTAAATGAATTTTTCATCATTACTTCTAATTTTTTGGTAGTATAATTATTTGAATAAACATTGTATTTTATTTTTTTGAAATTGATTATAATATACGTCAAATCATTAAAATATAAAAATGAGAGCATAATTGGTAATTTGGTATTTTTGAATGTTTCACCAAAGACAATTTTTTTCATATAAGTTATAATAGTGATATATATATAAAATAAAATTTTAAGTTGTGATTAATAAAATTTTATAATATTACAAGTGACAAAGCACATGTGAACATCACGCTCCCGCAATCAGTGGCGGAACTAGGATTTTGAAGTCGCACAGACACAATAAATTTAAACGTACATTTTCAAAATTTAGCAAAATGACGTGAGGGGACTCTCATTGCATGAAAATAATTACAAACACAGAAATAACAAAACAACGGTTCTAAGACCGGGGAACAATAGTTGTTACCCTTGGCGCGTGTTTCTTTCGACTATGGGAGCTCCGAATCAACCCTTCACAATGGATTTCAGCAATACAATGGTGTGTACCTAGTCCCTAGAACTCCTCTTCCCACCTTGCTGAAATGAAATTTGAATGCTAAATTGCTAACCGCGTGAGGTGTGAGGTGTGAGGTGTGAGGCGGCAAATCCGGGATCCCTAAAGAGAAACAAGGAGAAAATCATGAGAAATAGGGAGAAAATCTGAGATCCCTAAAGAGAAATAGGCTGAGACGCAGCCGCAGTACCACATACCGGAGGTCGGGATTCGGGATAGGGCAGTTTGCAGAGATGACACTTGTGGTCGGCAGGCCGACGGGCGAAGGCCGACGGACGCCGCAAACGGGCCCGATATCGCTACCGGAGGCCCGGAGGAGTCACGCCGGAGTCGCGGTCTCGCAGAGGAAGGCTCGCTGTCGCGCCTCCGTCGCTGTCGCCTCTCGCTCGCATCAACTTTCGGGAAACTGGAAAGAGGCGAATACCTAATATGGCGGGATTTAGCGGAAAATAGGGTCAGACACGTGCCTGACCGTGCCCACACGTGGGTCCGCCCGTGCCCGCAACAGTACCTCAATCACAACGGTGTCACAAAGCGACTTTGCTCGCACCCCCAGAATTCAGTACTCCAACCGGCGATCAATCTTCTAATGTGCTCTAGGAGTGTGAGTAGAGGGAGCATCGTCACGCTGAGACACCCCCTCCCAGTGGCACGGTTTCGTGCACGCCACTAATATATATTTAAAAAAGTTAATAAAGAGTTATTTTTATGCTCCACATACCCCCTCACTCGTCAGAATAGAAGTTGCTAAGTGGGATATTTCTGGAGCAGTTTCCAGGAGTTTCTTTTCAGGCGTTGGTTTCTAAGGGGAGAAACGGTGGCATCTCATGTTAAAGATCGCCACCGGAGGAGAAGAAAGTTGCTGCTGCGGAGGCCGCCGGAGTAGCATCTTCCTATCAGTGATTGGCGAGCTCTCTGAGATGTAACATGTCCCTGCCGCCCAATCTCTTGAAAGGATAGGGGAAATCTGCGACAATCTCGTGCTTCATGTAAGCTGTTTAGAATGTTATTTCCTTAGGGTTTTTTTTTTCCATCCATTGGACGAAGATATTGATCTGAATCACATTCGTTTCTTCTGCCATTAGAGATCTTCTTCGCACTGTAACTTTACATTTAGGTTGCCTCCCGAAGGTACTTGAATTGTTTCAACTATTCTCCTTCCAATTTTTTCTTACTATTTTTGAAATTTGATTTATGCGAGAAAGTTCTCAACAGCGTTTGGTTTTAAAAGCGGGTTCAAGTGTTTTCCTGTGTAAAAAGTCAGGTTGCTCTATTCTCAAAGATTTCGATTGGGCCGTGAGAGATACGAATGGCCTTTTCTATCCTTAACTTGTTTACTACTAGTCATGCACCGAGCTATGCCTGCGCGGAACTGCTTTCGGGCGCACGGGCTTCGTCGTCATGATTGACTTGAGGGTGCGTTGGCTTAGCCGGTGTATGAATTCTCTCAGGGCGCACAAGCTCTGCCGGTGCGGTGCAAGGGATTCTCCTATGCCTGATTGCTTTGGTAGCCTGCATGTGAATGCTTTTGGGTCTGACCATGCGCGACTGCTGTGGGGGTTCCTCTCTCTCACCCTCTCTTTCCCCCCTTTCTTCCCTACCACCTTGTATAGTTGTATTAGGCTTTCAAGGCAAGCACGGGGGATCTTCCATTAACTTCTCTATGACCATTTCACAAGGGTTTTTTTAGTGGGAGTTCATAGAATTCAATAGGATTGGTAATCAAAAGATTAGAAAGTGAAATAATATCAAAATTCATCAATTTTTCCATACAAATTAGCAACATTGAGACAGATTAAATAGACAGGTAACATTGTCATGGGCTAGAACGTTGGCTAAGTTCACATTTTCTTCAGAAATCTTTAATCGTCCTTACATAGGATTTTGGAACCAAGAGCGTGCGCCACATGACAGCTTCGCGAAATGCAAAATGCCATTCGTCGTGCTCATGCATGCCCTCTAACACCTTTGGTAGTCGTGCTCATGCATGCCCTCTAATACCTTTGGTAGGACCATCACAAGCCCCTTGTAATCCTACCGGGGAATCATAGACCTTTTCAAGATAGGCTACTTAACGACGTTTTATTTTTCATCCGTGCTAGTCATTCTTATTTTTCTCCTTATTTGTCATCATATAATATGCCGAGAATACATCGGCCAACTGCAACGCTATATAAAAATATGGGAAGATTGAGCGAGGTAGACTACTAAAATGTCACTAAAGGGCAGCCCAATGCACAAAGGCATCCCCACGCAGTGAGGGTCTGAGGAAGAGTCCCACTACAATGGTGAAATGCAGGCAAACTGCTAGGGCACAAAAAGAGAGGGAGAGAGAGAGAGGAGGGGAAAATGGAGGAGAAAGAGAGGGAAACAAAAATAAAAAATTCAAAATACTCCAAGCATGCCAAAATACAATAATTACCCAGCTTATATACTTACCGGGTTCAACATACGAAACTGAAACATAAAGGATACCCAAAATATAACGGATACAAATAACACCACTCGACACATGTCGGCTAGGTCGACATGTTACGCTCGCTGTGCTCGCTACGTCAATACACCCGCCACACTGGCAGTCTCCCTTCGCCCTCGTTCGCTCCGTCGATGTCTGTAACAATTCGGCCCTCTGGAAAATTCGCCTTGTCCTCAAGGCAGAAGTCTGTGAACTGGTGACACATATCCTCTCGATCCACCCAGGTCGCGTCCGAGAGTGGGCGATTGTAACGCCCCTGAATTTTCGATAATTATTTTAATCCTTTTAGTGACGTATTAATGACGTAAGGGCGTTACGTTGACGCGTAGTTAACAGTGCACCGTCGTAGTGCGAGATTTTGTTCGTTGGGGCGAGTCGACCAATTTTTAGACTCGTCGGAACTAGAGTTTTGACTTGGAAAACTTAAGTATTAAATTTTCGGCGTGTTTGTGAAGTTTCGTTGTGAACCGGACGTTTTTGGAGACTCAGTGAATTTTATAAGGATTTTGTTGTTTTAACTTCAGGGAATTTTAACCCGAGTTTGGTTTGTCGGAGCCTGATTTCGACTTCGCCGTTGGGTTCGTAGCACCGACATTTAGCTTTGGTGCGAATTTTATTGAAAACCAATGTGTTTTAGTCAGTGTTGTCAAGGCGTCGTCTAGGCGACGCCTAGGCGCCCGGGCGCCCACAAGAGGGCTATGTTGCGGGCCCCTAGCAGCACTTGTGTTAGGCGCCCGCCTAGAGGCGCCTAGGCGCCCAGGGCGACGCCTGGACGCCTAGGCGCAAAAACCCAGCCTGAGCTAGGGCTCGACTGCTCATTTTCTGCCGCTCATTTTCTGCCATGCTTATTTCCTCCGCTCCCGATCCCGCTCGATCCCTCACTGCCGATCGTGCTGCTCCCGATCCCCGCTCGATCCGTCACTGCCGATCGACGATCCGTCACTGCCGAATCGACTGCTGCTGCTGCTCATTTCCTGCCGCTCCGCTCCCATGCCGCTCCCTCACTGCCGATCGACTGCCGATCCCTCACTGCCGATCGACTGCCGATCCCTCACTGCCGATCCCTCACTGTAACGATCCGTCACTGCCGATCGACTGCCGCTGCTCATTTCCTGCCGCTCCCGCTCCCGTGACGCTCCCTCACTGCCGATCGACTGTTGATCCCTCACTGCCGATCCCTCACTGTAAGCCGGTGGCGCTCCCTCACTGCCGATCCCTCACTGTAAGCCGGTTCTTCTTCTTCTCAGCACTTCTTCTTCTTCTTCTTCTTCTCAGCACTTCTTCTTCTCAACACTTCTTCTTCTCAACACTTCTTCTTCTTCTTCTCAGCACTTCTATGCTCTTTTTTCGGATTTCTATGCTCTAATTGCTATGCTCTAGTCTGGATGATTACTTCTATGTTCTGTTTTCTTCTTTCTACTGCTATGCTCTTTTTTTGGATGATTTCTGCTCCAGAAATCATCCAGAATCTGGATGATTTCTGCTCCAGTCTGGATGAATACTGCCACGACGCTTATATTTTGTTGATAATGTAGAGAACTATTAACTAGTTGAAGAGTGATTTTAGCTTAGTTACACCATGTGAGTGAGAGTGAAAATAACAATTCCAATTATTTTGCATGTTGTGGTTTAAAAGGGAGTTACACTTTACTGAGCATGTTAAACGCTTTGGTCGCCTAGGCGTCGCCTCGCCTAGGTACACCCTTTAATGCCTTTGTCGTCTTGTCGCCTTGACAAGCTTCGTTTTAGTGATTCTCGTCGTTTGAGTTTTTCTAGTTAGTTATATTAATAATATAATATTATATATATGTGTGTTTGTACGTATAAGTATAAGGAACCCTATTCATCGTCTTCCCCAAACCGTCGGCCCGAAGAGCGGAGTGAAGAGAGCGACGAACATCGCAAAGTCTTCCGACCGCCGCTTATCAGAGATCTGGTGTACGAAACCTTCGACGGAGCATAGATCCGGAAAGCTCCCGCTGAGATCTTCGCGTGCACGGTAAGATTTTCCCGTTTCGTGGATTTTTGACGTTTGGGTATTTGATCTTAACCCTTGTTTTACCCCGAAAAGGTTCAGAGATCGTAGGCGATGAGTTCTTGTGGCCGATCCTTGAAGCAGAGCGCTTGAGAGGGTGTTTTTCGGGAGATTTTGAGGCAAATGGTGATTCCCCCTCTTGACAGTTCATTTGTTCTCATTGTCTTTTTCCTTCCTCCATAGAATGTAGGAATAGGGTAGGGTTAGTGTTCGACGAATCGTCGAGTGTTCATGATCAGCCTGAGTCCTTTTCGTCGAGTGTCGCTGTGAGATCAAGTTCAATTCGTCGAGACCAGGTAAAACTCGGGGAGTCAAGAATTATTTCGTCGAGTCATCTCGACGAATTCATCGAGTGATTCCAGTTAGGCGTCAAGTGAAGTTTAATTCGTCGAGTGAAGTCAATTCGTTGAGTATTCTCGACGAATTCGTCGAATATACAGTGCATGCGTCGAGTGTTCATGATAGGCCAAGTCTAATTCGTCGAGTATTCTCGACAAATTCGTTGAGTATCATTGGGTATTAGTTATTTAGGTAAGTCTATTTCGTCGAGTATCCTTCAATTCGTCGAGTATCTTTCAATTCGTCAAGTGAAGTGTTAGCGTTGAGTGATTTAGTGTATTCGCCGAGTGTTTTCCAATTCGTCGAGTATTTTCGACGAATCAGTGCGTACTTGGAATTATTTGGTTGAGTAATCTTCCTATTCGACAGGTGATTTCGACGAATCCGCGTGGACTTGGAAGTTTTTTCGACGAGTGGTTTTCTTATTCGTCGAGTATACCTTGGTAGATTTTTTTTCCGGATTTTCTTTCGTTATCATTATTCTTTTGGAAGTTGATTGTGGCCTTTGGTTGGCAATGGATAAAGGACCACCACCTGAGTGCCGGTTTGTGAATCATTATGCCTAGTGAATGTTTTCTCTTCGTATGGACTGTTGGGTTGTGTTGGACAATGTGATCACCATCACAGTGTCTTTTTGAAATTGTTTGGTCTGATGGTTTGTGTTGGACAAGTGGCCACTGCCTCAGTACCAGAATTCTTTTATCGGTGTTAATGATTCACGTGTTTAACTGATCAGTCTTTTCTTATATATATACATAAGTTTACAAGCATACTCTTGCTGATGTTAACAAAGCATAACTCCTTGTCACACTTGGTGCACTTATACATGATTAACCTCTTGAATTCTTCATTTGTTCACTGAGTTTTGACTTAGGTGCTGTGATTTCGCAGTTTTTCTGTTTTGGGTTGGTAACTCTTGGACTTCTCTTGTTTATTTACTTTTGGTATTTGTTTTTACTTGTTTATTCTTGTTGAAGCGTTCTTTCTTTTGAATGTCTCAGGCTTGGAGCAGTAGCGGCCTGAGCAGTTAGAGTTGGCGGTCCTTGACGTGGGCCTAGTAGCTTTGGTATTCTTCCCTCACCTTCGTGAGGTAGTTTTGTTGTTTTTATTTAGATATACATGTTGTTCTGTGGGTTTGTGTCAGGTTGTTGATGCCCACAGTGAGTTATTGCAGACATTAGACTACTTGTTAGCTGCTACGCTAATTCCTTGTTATTTGTCGTATCTACTTGCTCTCTAGGATGAGTTTATGTTAGGATTGCATGTTAGTTATTTTCATACTATAAGAAGATAAATACTTTTGTGTCGTACTCATAACATTTCTTTAAATCAAATGTCACTCTAGTTTAACGAACATAAAAACTCTTTTAATAGTTATATCAAATCTAGGAGTAAGTTTCATGAAAACTTAAACCCTCTTTTCTGCTGCACGACGCGTATTTCATGAAAACCATCAAATCTAAGAGTAAGTTTCATGAAAACTTAAACTCTCTTTTGTTCTGTGGTTTCATGAAAACCATTAAAACTTAAACTCAACTCTCTTTTCCTCTTGATAACCTTGAGAATTTCATGAAAAGTCTTAGGAGTAAGTTTCTGCTTGAGCGTCTGCGGTTTTCCGCTGCACGACGTGACATCACAACGCATATTTTCTCTTACTTTGATATATTATAAAATGTTGAGAAAATGCGAGTTGTGACCGTTGGTATCAGAGAGAGGTTTGTTTGACAAATTGGTCGAACGACTATCTCTGGTAAAGTTTTTGTTGTCTTGCCTCATTGCATACACACACTGATGTGTCATCAGTACGTCTTGGCTGAAGCATGAACACTACGCTCATAAGCATGACAAGAAATATACGAGTCATATTATGTAGTATGAGATGTATAATGTGTTTATATACGGATTCTCATAGGAAACAACATATGACTGTTATGTAGTATGAGATGCATAACAATCATCACATGAATGTTCCTTAGATTTTGTTTTTCGTTACTTGCGATATTATGTAGTATAAGATAGAGGTGCAAGTTGAGTTGAGCCAGCTCGAAAGCTCGATGAGCCGACTCGAAAAAAGCTTGACTCGAGCTCGAGCTCGAGTTCGACGAGCTCGAGTTCGACGAGCTCGAGTTCGACGAGCTCGAGCTCGATTACGAGCTAGATCTCGAGCTCATCTAGTGTTGTTCATGAGCTCGCGATCTTTTTATTTATACATTTTAAAAAAATAATAATAAAAAAAGAAAATAAAGCTTATGAGCTAAAAAGCTCACGAGCGGCTCGAGCTCGATAAGTTAGCATTGAGCTCGAGCTGTGATAAATGAGCTCGTCGAGCTCGAGCTCGAAATGAAAAGCTCGAGCTTGGAAATTTTGCCAAGCTCGACTCGTTTGCACCCTTAATATGAGATGCATAATATTTCATGTGTACGCCGCTTATAACATGCATTAAAGCCTTTACTAGAATGCATATCACAACATACATGACATAACATAACATTAGCACACGCGCCAAGTCAAGATCTGCATGATGACACATGTACACACATGATTTTAAAATAAAGAAATAAGAATTCATGCATTCGTATGATATGTATATGAGTCAATAAGATGATAGTGTATCATCCTAAGTTAAAACATAACATCACTTTTGAAAATCCCAGAGCAAGATGACAGCAAGAGCAAGTATCTATTCATGTATGGTCTGAACTAAATTGAGTAGTTCTAGCATTAAGCTAGGTCTGATGAGTTGTTCGTTGTATTATTAGGAATGTCGCCTAAGCGTGTTGTGACAAGGTCGACTCCCCAGTCTGAGGGTGAGTCGTCAGGTGCGCAAAGTGAGGCCGCGATTGAAGGGCTGCGACAGAGCAATGAGGCTCTGTCAAGCAGATGGTTGTTATGCAATCACAGATTCAGGCGTTGTTGACTGCCGTCTTAGAGCAGCAACCTGGGGTGCAAGACCCTGCAGTGGGACAGACTCTACCTGTTCCTCTTGCTCCTCTGGCGCCTCTGGTTCTGTTGTCACCGGAGATGAATTTCATTTCGCACTTCCAGCGATTAAGACCTCCTGCCTACGACGGGAGAGCCAATTTCATGTCTTTAGATGATTGGATCATTGCCATTGAGGAGATGTTTTCGTATTCGGGAATTTCTGCGGGCCAAAAGATAATGATTGCCGCTTACCAGCTGAAGGGCCTTGCTAAGAGCTGGTGGATCCGAGAGAAAGAGAGCCTCGTAGAGGGATGTTTGTGGGAATCTTTTAAAGGGATGTTGCTGAAGAAATTTCTGCCATCAGTCAAGCAAGACCGTTTGATGAATAATTTTCTGCACCTGAAACAGAGACGGCTCACGGTTAGTGAGTATGAGATAGAATTCAGTAAGTTTAGCAGGTTTGCTCCAGATTTAGTAGCCTCTGAGGCAGGTAGGGTGAAGCGATTCCTGGGAGGACTTCGTAGCGACATCCAACAGCTGGCTAGCGCGTACAGATACGAGAATTATGCTGAAGTGGTGGAAGCTGCCTTGAAGGTAGAGGCGATAGATAATGCGAAGAATCGAGGTGCGCAGGTGAGAAAGGACAAAAGAAAGTCTGATGATAGTGGAAGCTCTCAGACATCTGGCCCAGCTTCGAATAAAAGAAATAAGGAAGCGTGTAGCTTCTGTGGCCGGTCAGGCCATCCTTTCAAGAAGTGTTTCAAGAGATTGAGAGCTCAGAAGCAGCTGCAGGTGCTTGCGATTCAGAGCACGCCCAGAGGAGATCCGGTCCGTACTTCGTGTAAGAAGAAGGGGCATGACGTTGCCCATTGTTGGACAAAGGATAAGATCTGTTTTCAGTGTGGGCAGAAAGGGCATTTGAAGTCTAAGTGCCCGCGGTCTCAGCTCCCGCTGCAGCCAGTTCCACTTCAAGCCTTGCCGCCGCCGCAACATCTGGATAAAGGGAAGGGCAAGTTGAATGTGGTGACTTGGAAGAATCGTAAACTTCCACCCAAGTGATTTCAGGTTAGATTATATACTAGTTCTTAACTTTCAGCTGCAAATTTCGAAGATGTTCGGCTAGTTACGTAAGCGATTTTATAGGGAATTTTAAGGTAAAGAACTGTTGGGCGCATGTTCTTTTTGATTCTGGTGCTACCCACACGTTCGTGGCTAGGACTTTTGTGCAACGTCATCGTCTGACTCTCGATCAAGTCGGCGACTCGTTTCGCGTTAAGTTTTTTTTCTGGTGACTCGGTGGTTTCAAACCAGGGTATCCAGAGTTGTCCTATCCTCTTAGTTGACTTCCTAGCATTTGCCGATTTGAAGGTGCTAGACCTGGAGGACTTCGATGTGATTTTGGGCATTGACTGGTTGTCCAGATATGATGCTGTTATCCAATGCAAGGTAAAGCGTTTGGACTTCAAGATGGACAACGGTTACCCCATGCGTGTGTATGGCTTTTCGCGCCAGGATTCCCCGATTATTTCTGCGGTATGTGCTCGGAAACTCTTAGATTCCGGTTGTTTTGCTTATCTGGTCTCTATTTTGGAAACTGTTAGTAGTTCATCGCGCATCGATGATTTTTCTATGGTGCGAGAGTTCCCCCGATGTTTTCCCAATTAGTTTTCCTGGTCTTCTGCCCGAGAGAGATGTGGAATTTGTTATCGATCTTGAGCTGGGTACTCGTCCTATTGCTAAGGCACCGTACCGTACGACTCCTCGTGAGCTGGAGGAGTTGGGTACCCAGCTAGATGACCTGCTGCAGTGCGGATTTATTAGGCCAAGTTCTTCGCCTTGGGGTGCTCCCGTCTTGTTTGTGAAAAATAAGGATGGTTCTATGAGGCTGTGTATTGATTATAGGGAGTTGAATAAGGTAACCATTTAGAACATGTATCTCTTGCCGCAGATAGATGATTTGTTTGATCAGTTGCGTGGTAGTACGATGTTCTCGAAGATTAATCTTCGTTCAGGCTACCATCAGTTGAGGATTCGAGAGTCGGATGTTCCGCGGACTGCCTTTCGTTCCCGGCATGGACATTTTGTGTTCTTGGTGATGTCCTTTGGACTGACAAATGCACCCTCTTTTTTTATGGATACGATGAATAAAGTGTTTAAGGATTTCTTTGATCATTTTATAGTCGTTTTCATTGACGATGTTCTGGTATATTCCCGGAGTGCTTAGGAGCATGCTCAGCATTTGCGCCAAGTTCTGTCTACTCTAAAAGAGCATAAGTTGTATGCGAAGTTGAGTAAGTGTGAGTTTTGGCTTCCTCAAGTGTCATTTTTGGGTCATGTTGTGAATAAGGATGGAATTTCCGTTGACCCGGAAAAAATAGTTGCTGTGATGGATTGGAGAAGACCTACCTCACCTAAGGAGATAAGAAGCTTCTTAGGATTAACATACTATTATAGAAGGTTCGTGGAAGGATTCTCCGTTTTGTCTGCGCCTCTGACTAAGCTTACGCAGAAGAACACTGCGTTCGTATGGAGCAATGAGTGCGAAGGAGCCTTTCAGGAATTGAAAAAGAATTTGTGCACTGTTCCAATATTAATTTTACCTATCGAAGGAGTGTAGTATGCTGTTTATGTGGATGCATCGCTCGTCGGGCTTGGATGTGTTTTGATGCAATAAGAAAAAGTAATTGCGTATGGGTCGAGACAATTGAAGATTCATGAAAAGAATTATCCTACACATGATTTAGAGTTTGCGGCAGTGATTTATGTCATGAAGCTTTGGAGACATTTGTTATATGACACGTTGTGTAAGATTTATACAGATCATAAGAGCTTGAAGTACGTCTTCACTCAAAAGGATTTGAATTTGCGTCAGCGCAGATGGTTGAAGTACATCACGGATTATGATGTCAATATCCTTTATTATCCGGGCAAAGCTAACGTGACAACCGACACCTTGAGTAGAAAGACCGTGTAAATCTTTAACCTTTCAGTGCAATCCTTGGTGGAGGAGTTCCTATTAATGAACATAACTGTTGGGTGTAGCGATTCATCGAGTAGCTTGGAAGTGACAGAGTCTTCATGGATTACGCTTACAAGGCTTCATCAGAATGACACTCCCAATTTGGAACATATCTGTAGTAGAAATGAAAAAGGAGAATTACCAGACTTTTCGATTGATGAAGTGAGTACTTTGAAGTACTGCGACAGATATTGTATTCCAGCTGTTGGTGATATTCAGACAGAGATTTGCAGTGAAGCGCATGGGTCTAGTGTCACATATAATCCTGACTCTACAAAGATGTATAGAGATTTGAAGCATATCGTTTGGTGGTATGAGATGAAGAACGATATAGCTAAGTTCGTGTCCGAGTACTTCACCTGCAGGCGTGTTAAGGTGGATCATAGAAGGACTAGTGATAAGCTGACGCCTTTGGATATTTCAAGTTGGAAGTGGGAGAGCATCTCTATGGACTTTATTACCGGTTTACTGAGGTCTCCCCAAGAACATGATTCTGTGCGGGTCATAGTTGATAAATTGACGAAATGTGCTCACTGTGCCTTTTAAGATTGGCTATTCCATGAAGAAGATAGCGGAATTGTATTTGGATGAAGTCATCAGACTGTCATGGAGTACCGGTAAGTATTGTGTCAGATCGAGACTCCAGATTTACGTCGCGTTTCTGGAAGAATTTGCAAGAAGGGTTGGACACTAACCTCAGGTATTCAACCTCTTGCCATCCGCAGATCAATGATCAAACAGAAAGAGTTAATCAAATTTTGGAAGATATGATCAGATGTTATATTTTGGACCATGGTGGAGCATGAGACCAACGTCTTAGACTGATGGAATTTGCATATAATAACAATTATCAAGAGAGATTGCAAATGAATCCCTTTGAGGCTTTGTATGAGAGACGTTGTCGAACTCCCTTGTTTTGGGCTGAGGTTGGTGAGAGACTGCTGTTAGGTTTGAAAGCCTTAGAAGAAATGAGTATTTCTGTAATACGCATATTTGTGAAAAGCTTCGTGTAGCTCAGGAGCATTATAAGAAATATGCTAACAGACGAAGAGTTGATCTGAAGTTCGCAGTTGGTGACATTGTTTTTCTGAAGGTTTCTCCGATGCTATGCGTTAAAAGGTTTGGAATGAACCACAAATTTGATCCTAGGTATATGAGACCTTTCCAGATTGTTGAACGCATTGGAGTGTCAGCTTGTAGGCTGGATTTGCCCGCTACTTTCCCTGGTGTTCACGATGTGTTTCATGTGTGCCCGTTGCGAAAGTGTGTTCTTAGTGATCGTCATGTCCTTGACTCGGTGCCCCTGTTGCAGTCTAATCTTTCTTATGTCGAGGAGCCAATTCGAATTCTGAGACTCAGGATCGGGTGTTGCGGAGAAAGACAATATCCATGGTCAAGGTTCTTTGGCGAAACCAAGATGTCGAGAGCGCGACATGAGAGTTGGAGTCAGCTATGAGAGATGCTCATCCTCACCTTTTCTCCCAGTTTCCCCTGGTAAGTATTTCTATCCGGTAACCTTTGGTTACTTCCTTTCTGTTTCAGATTCGAATTGCGTATCAAGTTTCAGGATGACAAAACTTTCTTTTTAGGGGGAGTGGCTGTAACGTCCCTGAATTTTCGATAATTATTTTAATCTTTTTAGTGACGTAATAATGACGTAAGAGCGTTACGTTAACGCGTAGTTAACGGTGCACTGTCGTATTGCGAGATTTTGTTTGTTGGGGGAGTCGACCAGTTTTTAGACTCGTCGGAATTAGAGTTTTGACTTGGAGAACTTAAGCATTAAATTTTGGGCGTGTTTGTGAAGTTTCGTTGTGAACCAAGCATTTTTGGAGACTCGGTGAATTTTATAAGGATTTTGTTGTTTTAACATCTGGGGATTTTAACCCAAGTTTGGTTTGTCGGAGCCTGATTTCGACTTCGCTGTTGGGTTTGTAGCACCGACATTTAGCTTTGTGCGAATTTTATTCGAAAACTGAGGTGTTTTAGTGATTCTCGTTGTTTGAATTTTTCCAGTTAGTTATATTAATAATATAATATTATATATATATGTGTACGCATAAGTATAAGGAACCCTATTCATCGTCTTCCCCAAATCGTCGGCCCGAAGAGCTGAGTGAAGAGAGCGACGGACATCGCGAAGTCTTCTGGCCGCCGCTTATCAGAGATCCGGTGCACGAAACCTTCGGCGGAGCATAGATCCGGAAAGGTCTCGCCAAGATCTTCGCGTGCACGGTAAGATTTTCCCGTTTTGTGGATTTTTGACGTTAGGGTATTTGATCTTAACCCTTGTTTTACCCCGAAAAGTTTCAGAGATCGTGGACGAGGAGTTTTTGTGGCCGATCCTTGAAGCGGAGGAGCGCTTGGGAGGGTGTTTTTCAGGAGATTTTGAGGCAAATGGTGATCCCTCCTTGCTAGTTCATTTGTTCTTATTGTCCTTTTCCTTTCTCCATAGAATGTAGGAATAGGGCAGGGTTAGTGTTCGACGAATTGTCGAGTGTTCATGATCAGCCTGAGTCCTTTTCGTCGAGTATAATTCGTCAAGTGTCGCTGTGAGGTCAAGTCCAATTTGTCGAGACCAGGTAAAACTTGGGGAGTCAAGAATTATTTCGTCGAGTCATTTCGACGAATTCGTCGAGTGATTCCAGTTAAGTGTCGAGTGAAGTTTAATTCATCGAGTGAAGTCAATTCATTGAGTATTCTCGACGAATTCGTCGAATATCCAGTGTATGCGTCGAGTGTTCATGAGAGACCAAGTCTAATTCGTCGAGTATTATCGACGAATTCGTTGAGTATCATTGGGTATTAGTTATTTAGGTAAGTCTATTTTGTCGAGTATCCTTCAATTCGTCGAGTGAAGTGTTAGCGTTGAGTGCGTTGAGTGATTTAGTGTATTCGCCGAGTGTTTTCCAATTCGTCGAGTATTTTCGACGAATCAGTGTGTACTTGGAATTATTTCGTCGTGTAATCTTCCTATTCGACGAGTGATTTCGATGAATCTGTGTGGACTTGGAAGTTTTTTTCGACGAGTGGTCTTCCTATTCGTCGAGTATACCTTGGTAGATTTTTTTTTCGGGTTTTCTTTCGTTATCAGTATTTTTTTGGAAGTTGGTTGTGACCTTTGGTTGACAGTGGATAAATGACCACCATCTCAGTGCCGACTTGTGAATCATTACGCCTGGTGGGTGTTTTCTCTTCTTATGGACTGTTGGGTTGTGTTGGACAATGTGGCCACCACCACAGTGCCTTTTTGAAATTGTTCGGTCTGATGGTTTGTGTTGGACAAGTGACCACCGCCTCAGTACCGAAATTATTTTACCGGTGTTAATAATTCACGTGTTTAACTAATCAGTCTTTTCTTATATATACATAAGTTTACAAGCATACTCTTGCTAATGTTAACAAAACATAGCTCCTTGTCGTACTTGGTGCAATTATACATAATTAACCTCTTGAATTCTTTATTTGTTCACTGAGTTTTGACTTAGGTGCTGTGATTTCACAGTTTTTCTGTTTTGAGTTGGTAACTCTTGGACTTCTCTTGTTTATTTACTTTTGGTATTTGTTATCACTTGTTTATTCTGGCTGAGACGTTCTTTCTTTTGAATGCCCCAGACTTGGAGCAGTAGCGACATTAGCAGCTAGAGTTGGTAGTCCTTGGCGTGGGCCTAGTAGCTGTGGTATTCTTCCCTCACCTTCGTGAGGTAGTTTTGTTGTTCTTGTTTTAGTTCAGACATACATGTTGTTCTGTGGGTTCGTGTAAGGTTGTTGACGCCCACAGTGAGTTATTGCAGACATTAGACTATTTGCTAGCTGCTACGTAATTCCTTGTTATTTGTCGTATCTACTTGCTCTCTGAGATGAGTTTATGTTAGGATTGCATGTTAGTTATTTTCAAAGTATAAGAAGATAAATACTTTTATCTCGTACTCGTAGCATCTCTTTAAATCAAATGCCACTCTATTTTAACGAACGTAAAACTCTTTTAATACTTATATCAAATCTAGAGGTGTGCATATTATGAATAGTCCTATTAGATCTTCATACTCATATAGGGGAATAAATGTAATGAACCAAATATATTCCGCTGCGTATATGTATATTTTCACCCGCGGACTAGTTGATCCACTGAGCCGAGGGATACAACTATTAAAACTTAAACTCAACTCTCTTTTTTCCTCGTGATAACCTTGAGAATTTCATGAAAAGTTTTAGGAGTAGGTTTTTGCCAGAGCGTCTGCTGTTGTCCCCTGCACGGCGTGACCATCACAATGCGTATTTTCACTTACTCAGATATATTACAAAATGTTGAGAAAATGCGGGTTGTGACAGCGATCCTGCCAAACTACTAAAACCTGCGCCACTGGCTGCTCCACACAGAGGATCTTGCGTGTGTCCATATTGCGTTGGGGGTGGAACACCGAAGAGATGATGCCAGATGCTGGCAGAGGAAGCGCCTCCTTGCCTGGGTGATCACCAATCACCCGCTTGAGTTGCGAGACATGGAACACTGGATGAATGCTGCTCTTTAGAGTTAGACGTATGTGGTACACCTGAGTGCCCACCCGAGCTAGGATCTCAAAGGGGCCTTAGAACTTGTCTGCCAACTGGGAGTGGATCTGCGGGGTAATCATCACATGACAGTGTGGCCAGAGCTTGAGAAACACTGAATCACCCTCGGTGAACTGGACTTTACACCGATGGCGGTTGGCTGAGGCAACCATCCTGTCTTGGGCACGCTGGAGGTGCTGGCGCAGCTGTCGGAGCGTGGCATCATGGTCACGGAAGGAGACCGTCCACGGCGACAATCGCGCATTCGCCTGAAATGGCCTGTGTGAGGACGGGTGGTGGTCTACCAAAAACTTCCTCGAACGGTGTGGTGCTGACGATGGAGTGGTAGGACGTGTTGAAGGTGTACTTGGCCTAGGTGAGCCACTCGGCCCACGTTTGTGGGTGATCACAAACAAAACAACACAGATAGGTTTCTAGGCATTGATTCATGACCTCGGACTGCCCGTCCGTCTGCAGGTGATATGCTGTACTCATCCGAAGTTGCGTACCCTGACCATGGAGGCGGACCATCCCATCAACAAAAGTAGCAGACATGCCGGGAGCCATGAACGGCTGATGCAGCAGAATGAAATGAACATACTTGGACAGGCGGTGCACGACCACCAATATGCAGTCCCATGTCTTAGAGCGGGGAAGCCGGAAGATAAAATCTATAAAAATATCTACCCAGATTTGAGTCGGAACAGGAGTGGTTGGAGGAGGCTCCCAGGAAAGGTAGCCTGGTACTTGGCGCACTAGCACGATAGACAAGTTGCGATGAAGGTTTTGACCTGCTGGAACATTCTTGGCCAATACAATGAAGCGGCGAGGTGGCGATACATCCTGAAGGCGCCCGCGTGAACTCCAAACCGACAGTAGAGGCGTTCGCCCACAAAACGATATTGTGGGCGGGCTGAGGCATCCACCCGCAAGGCCCTCAAAATCGACTGTAGCTCGGAGTCGACCACAACTTCACGCTGAAGAATGGTGGCGTCCTCCGAAAATGGTTGGGAAATGGCAGTTAAACTCGCGTCTGCAGATGGCGGGAGAGAGCGTCGACCGCGCTATTGGACGAACCCACCTGAAACTCAATGTCAAAGTCGTATCCTAATAGTTTAGCCATCCAAACCTGCTGCGCAGGAGTCGCAATCTTCTGTTGGAGGAGGTAGTGTAGGCTATGATGATCTGTCCGGCCCGTAAAGTGATGACCAAGCAGGTAGGGACGCCAATGCTGTACTGCTAGAACCAACTCCATTAGCTCAGACTTGTAGGCTGAGCGGGGCCGTACAGTGGAAACAAATATTCAGCTGAAATAGGTGAATGGTTGCAAAAAATCTGGCATAACTAACACAGGGGCGGTGTCCAGTGCCTGCTGAAGGGTCCGGAATGCTGCGGCCGCCGCTGGTGTCCACTGAAAACTGCCGATCTCAAACTTTTTCAACAAGCTGGAGAGAGGTTTGGCAATCTTGCCATAGTCCCGAATGAACCGACGATAGTACACCATAAGGCCCAAGAATTCACGGACGTCGCAGAGTGATCGGGGTGTGGGCCACTGATGAACGCCCTGAACCTTGTTTGGATCCTTAGCTATGCCGTTTACAGAGATGGTGTGTCTCAAGTCACTAATTTCTGTCTGACCGAAGACACATTTCTTAGGGTTCACACAAAAAGAGTGTTTCAAGAGAGTGGTGAGAGTTTCTTAAAGATGGTCAAGGTGGTCCTACCAAGATAAACTGTAAACTAGAATGTCATCGAAGAAGACCAATATATACCTGCGCAGGACTGGACATAACAATTCATTTATGGTGGTCTGAAAAGTGGTGGGGGCATTTGTCAGTCCAAAAAGCATGACCAGGAACTCATAATGATCATGTGTGCGGAACGCTGTCTTTGGAACATTTTCCTCGCGGACCCGTATCTGATGGTAGCCGCCACGTTGGTTCAGCTTGTAGAAGTAGACCGCCCCCGTAGCTCGTCCAATAGCTCTTGAATGATCGAAATAGGATTGGGATGGTGACCTTATTGAGTTCCCGATAGTCCATGCAAAAGCGCCAACTGCCGTCCTTCTTGCGGACCAGGAGGAAGGAGCTCGAGAAGGGACTAGCACCGGGACAAATGAATCCCGCCGCGAGCATGTCGCCCACCAGTGTCTCGATCTCACCCTTCTGAGCGTGGACGTAGCGGTACGGTCGAACTGAGATGGAGGAAGCACCCCCTTGCAGGGGAATACAATGATTCATTCGGCCTGGCTGGGGGATAACGGGTTTTGTTGGCGAAGACGTCTGGAAAGATGTCCAAAATTTCTCCTCCACGTGCCACATGGAGGCCACCCAATCCACGTCAATGTATTTCTGGAGGAATCGTAAGGAGACTGACTGACGAAGTAAGGCCGAGTCGCCCTCCAACATGCAGGTCGTTCCCCCATGGAGGAAGCGCATATTAATGCTGTCCCAGTTTACGCTGATGTTCGCCAAGGGTGCGGAGCCAAGCTACTCTGGGAATAAAACCACTCCGCCTAGGCGCCTAGAGAGAAGGCGTAGAAGTCAGCGTGAAATGGGTTGTGGCCTATGGTGAGAGTGAGGGCCGCGTATAGGCTACCCGTCGCCTGCCGCCTGTCATTTTCTAAACAGACCGAGAAGCGATCGACAACCTGCACTTGCAACGCCAGCCGATCCACTCAGTGTGGCGAGATAAAGTTGTGGCTCGCTCCGCTATCAATCATCACCGCGAAGCGTCCCCTAGAGCTTCATCGTCTGTGGGCCCGAGAAGCCGTCGACAGTAAACAGTGGAAGGTTCAAGTGCTGGAAGGTGGCAACTAGGGTGGGGGTGGGGTGGGGTCCTCAGTCGCATTATCCAACTTAAGGGTCTCGAAGTCTGCGAGTGTCACCTCAGGTTCCTTCCCACGAATGAGGATCCAGAGGTCTTTCAGGGGGTAGTCGTGCGTAGGGGAGTAAGGTTGTTTGCAGCGGAAGCACAAACTTTTGGTACGCAAATAATGTACTCCTGATTGGAAAGTCGGGGGTGGACTAGGACTTGGAGTACGGGGCGACAGTGTAACGCGGTCGGGAGTCGGGGTACCTCAAGTTGTGGGAGATGGTATGCCACTGATTGGTCGGGTGATCGAGCGCGCCAGAGGCATCGGGGGGGGGGGGGGGGTGCCCGTGTCCAGAGGTCGAGTCTGGAATTCCTCTTCAACCAAGCGGGCGAGATCCATGGCTTCCGCAATCGACGACGGATGGTGAGTGCAGATACGAGCACGAATGTGTGGGAGGAGCCATGCAGGAAAAAGCTGCGGTAGTGGTCCGACGAAAGACCTGGTACATACGTCGCGAGGGCGATAAACTCATCATTGTACTCATCAAGGGTGCCCATATGACAAACACTGCAGAGTCGCTCCACCGCAGATCCCGAGCAGTGGGTGTCATAACATCGAATGAGCTCCTGCTGATGGTTTGATCAAGACATGGCCAGTTTGGATTGACGTAGCCAGCGCACCCAGTGGAGAACGGAGCCCTCCATGCCTGATCAATGTCGTGCTGACCTTTTGTGGCTCCGAGATCTGCTGAATATAGAAAAATTATTTGGCTCGGGCAATCCATCCCACTGGATCAGTGCTATCGAAGGAGGGTAAATCAAAGGAATGAGGGCCCGGAGAGAAAACCGCGGGTGGAGGAGCCGAGTCTCTGTAAGGGTCGGGGGGGGGGGAGAGACGATGAGTTCACGTTCGAAGTCGCGGACGTGCCGGGGTGGCTGGTCATGATGGTATCGAGTTTCGCGTCCATGCGCAACATGAGGGCTTGAGGGGATGCGATGATGCCATCATGATCCTCAAGGAGACGCAGGATGACCACATCTGTCGAAGGGGGAGGCGTCGGGACGTCAGAATGGGCCATGGAGCGGAGCCGCGCAGTCAGAATTGAGCTGCGAAAGTATCCTGGATAGCGGATGACCACGTTCGGGATCGTACTGTAGGTTGCGATGATCGATGAAACAAACAGATCGGGAGGAGTGGCAGTGCGAGCGCCAGTTCCCTCAGACGATGCAACAGAGCGGTAGGGGAAGGCGTCGACTAACAATTCTGCAGGAAGAGGAATAGGTGCAGAAGTGCTGACGATTGACGACGTTGGGCTGGCGGCTTAGTTATTAAAGGCGCAAGGCGCACCAAGGCGCAAAAGGGTCTTGGAGCCTAGGCGCAAGGCTCAAGGCGCAGGCGCGCGTCCGAAGAAGGCAAGGCGCAACCACATTCATTTTAAATAATCAGCATCAAACATCAATTCATCTTTTTGAACATGTTCTTTATATATTCTACTCATTAGTCATCCATTACTATCATTTATATCTCTTAAAAAATAAAATCAAAATAGTCTCTTGCATCATATCTAAGTCTCAACGATCGATTATGTTTCAAGAACACTAAATTGTATACAAATTAATGAGTTCTCACATCATTTTTTTCATTATTTTGAAAACAAAAGGTTTACACCAAAAATCGCATTCATGTGCGCCTTTAATGTCCAAAGGCGCACGAAGGCGCAAACCTCTGAGCCTGGTGAGCCTGGAGCCTTAGGCGCGCCTTTAACAACATAGGCTGGCGGACGGATCAAAAGCTGCTGTCGCAGGAGCGCAGGAAGCACAGGAGGGACATGAGCGTTGGCGATCGGCGAGCAGAGGGCGTCGGTTCCCCCACCACGAGAAACAGAGATTGGAGTGACGCGGACAAAAAGGGCTGGTATTTTCGGGCGTTGGAAGCCGCGGACAGAAGGCAACATGTCAGAACAAATTGCAAGGGCACGGAAAAAAGAGAGAGAGAGGAGGAAATTAGAGGAGAAAGAGAGGGAAACCTAAATCAGGATTCCAAATTACTCAAAGCATGCCAAAATACGATAGTTATCCGGCTTATATACTTACCAAACACAACATACAAAATAAAAACATAAAGGATACACAATATACAACAGATACAAATAACACCACTCGACACGTGCCGTCGATAAGGCCGACATGTTACGTTCGCCGTGCTCGCGATGTTGATACACCCGCCACACTAACGATCGCCCTTCGCCCTCGTCCGCTCCGTCGGTGTCCGTAACGTAAACCGTACCATGCATTTTTGCAAGAGGCTACATTTTTACTAAAATGACACAACAACAACACTCAAGTCTTTTATCCCACTATAGTGGGGTTTTTACTAAAATCACACTAAATGAGAAAAATATGGCTAAGAGATGGGATCATTATACAAACAACAACTACACTCAAGCCTTTATCCCACTACAGTGGGGTCGGCTATTTGGATCCTTTGTCGCCATTGTGCCCTATCTTTTGTTATAATCTCACTAATACCCAAGTAACATCACGTCTTTCCTTATAGTTTCATTCTGTGTCTTTATTGGTCTACCCCTCCCTCGTTTAACATGTCTAGTGACTAGACTCTCACAACGCCTAACAAGTGCCTCTAATGGCCTCCTTTGTACGTGTCCAAACCATCTTAGTCGAGATTCTTGCATCTTCTCTGCAATTGGTGCTACTCCTGTCTTATCCCTGATACATTCATTCCTAATTTTATCTATTCTTGTGTGTCCACACATCCACCTAAGCATTCTCATCTCCGCAACATCCATTTTTTTCTCATGCACACAATTCACTGCCCAACACTCAGAACCATAGAGCATCGCAGGTCTAATTGCAGTACGATAAAACTTGCCCTTAAGTTTTAGTGGTACTTTACGATCACATAAGATTCCTGACGCGCCTCTCCACTTCAACCAACCCGCTTGGATTCCGTGTCACATCTTTATCAATACCTCCATCCTTTTGAACTATCGATCCAAGATATTTAAAACACTCACTACGGGAAATATCTTGATCACCCAACTTAATAACGAAGTCATCCGTCCTTCTTGTACTACTAAATTTAAGCTCCATATACTCCGTCTTTGCCTTGGTCAACCTAAAACCCTTCTTTTCTAAAGTATCTCGCCAAAATTCAAGTTTTGCGTTTACACCCTCGCACGTCTCATCAACCTTAAACGACATCATCCGCAAACAATAAACACCAAGGTATTGCAAATCTTGTTTTCTTTCTCGATAGTTGTCAATGAGTCTCCTCAAGAGATGTATAACTTCTATGGCCGACCGCCCTGACATGAATCTAAATTGATTCTCCGATATGTTAGTTGATGCAGGACGACGTGTAGGGTTTGCACGTCTGTCGGCTGTTTCTAGGAAACCCCAAATGCAAGTAATGGATGATTGTAAATTTGAGCGGGCGTTGCACGAACTTTGAGAAATTAAACAACTAGATTTTTGTAATGCACAAAATTTCTATTTTGTTTTAAAATGAATTTTCTTAAAGAAACGGTTCAATTCTAAATTCGGTGAAAGAAGTTCGTAACTTTCGCTTCGTTCCCCTTGTCGTAGGAAAACGGAAATCGTGAACTCCAAATACGTTTCCATTTGGAGTTTTCAACGTAACGTTTGCTGACAAAATTCACGCGAAAACCCAACAATGAATCTAAAATCCTAAGAGAAAATTTAGATGCACTAAAGGAAAAGAAAAAAGCAAGTTACCCACGGAAAGAGACGTCTTTCCGCAATCGAAGTCGACGACGATCCCGCGAGGAATTTCCTCGTCACCTTTGATCTCCCGCTCCGAGGTCGGCCGCTATCGCACACAGACACCAAAGAGAAATTTCGCTCTCTCACTCAAGCTGGATCCACAAAATCTCCACTCAACGGTGTAAGGAAGCAATAAACTAAACAACCTAAAATTCACTCACTCTCACACTCAAGGTGGATCCACGAAATCTCAATCGCTCAAGAAACACACATAACCTTAATTAACATTTCTTTGACAATCGAACAACAGAGAAGTATTAAAGTTACTGTTCGTCTCTTTCATGGGAGCAGTAGCAAGCAATAAGTCCAGAATCTCTCATCTACAACAACTGAACTCAAGAGAAATCAAAACTTCACCATCAAGTGGACTCGGATGAAATGGAAGCAAACTAAGCACAATTTCAATATCAATTAACCTAAAACTCTCACACGGAAGCTTGCAACACGGTTACAGTTCTTCAATCTTCAACATTCATCAATCACTTCGACGGGAAAAAAACACCAATCAAATCTTTATTCAATATTACACCACCGAAAACAGGATATATGGCCCCCCTATTTATAGGGTTACAAAAAACAGAAAACACATACAAGATCGGCCATGACGAAGCTGGAACATGGAGCTTAAACTGTTGGGAATGGGCGTCGTAGCCGCGGAATGGAGCTTGGAGGCCGCTCGACGTGTGGAATGGCGGGATCGTGGGTAGACATCGTGCGGGATCTTCTCCTGGAGCAGTGCCACTGCCGGGAGAGGTGCAACCGAACCCTAGCTGCGCGTCATGTCTGAACCGGGAGAGCTCCACTGCCGCGGGGAAGAAGAATAAGACCGAGCCAGGTGGGATATGTGAACCGGCTAGTTGAACACACACATGTATATATATATATATATTTTTATAAATACATATATATATATATATATATATATATATATATATATTTACTACACTTAAAAATAAAATCCCAAATACAAATACAACAACACTTAAAATATTAAAAGCAAACAAAAAAAATGCAAAACTCAGGGTCGATAGAGATCCGGTCGGGTGCGGCGTCAGGCATTTTTGCGTCGACCTGATCTGGGTTGGTCTCCACCAACTCTCCCCCTCTCGAATCACTCATCTCTGGTGAGTGCTCCGAGCGGTAATGCTGTAGAAGATTAACATCCATGCACTGTAACTCCTCGGCCAAGACCCAGCTGGTCTCTGTCTTTGGTCTGCCATGCTAACGAACCAAGTATCTCTGAAAACCACCATCAGCAGTGGTCACCGTCTCATCATCCAATATCATCTTAGGAACCAAGATTTATTGCGGAAGTTTGTCCGCGACGTTGGGAACTGGTACGAAAGAATCACCTGGTGTCTCAAGCTTAGTCTGAAAACTGTTAGTGGAAAATGGTAGAATTGTGGGTGGTGTGTCAGTAGCGGAATGAAAATCAGTGTGTACCGTGTGTGGCTCCTCACTAACACTCACTAACCCAGAAGAATCAAATGAAGGGGAAGACAAGGGAAAATCTAAGGATTCATGCGGATAATCGTGGAATAAAGTTAGATCGGCTACATTAAAAATAGGATTTGCTCCCCAAACGGAAGGCATCTCAAGTTCATTCGCATTTTACCCAATCCGCTTCAGCACTCTAAATGATCTTGTTCTACGGTCAGCTAGCTTCTTTATGGTACCAGAAGGTAATCGTTCCGGATTTAGCCGAATCATAACCAAGTCATCCACTTTAAAACTAGTAGCTCTTTTGTGTTTGTTAGCTTGAGTTGCGTAAAGATCAAGTACTATGCAACTTCCGCTCAATCTCTTTATGCAAGTCATGCAAATACGATGCATACTCATGTGCAAACTGGCTAGTACTAAAAGTGGGTGGTAGTGGTGCTAAATCTAGCGGCACTCGTGCAGTGTGACCATAAACAACCTCATTAGGTGATAAACATGCAAATAGGATCTATTCTTCGAGTTATTATACGCCAACTGAGCGTGCAGAAGAATAAGATCCCAATTTCCTTGATGATCTCCTACCAAACATTCGCAATAAATTTCTTAAATTTCTATTCACAACTTCAGTTTGACCGTCGGTCTGTGGATGATAGGCGGTCGAAAATAGAAGTTTAGTTCCTAATAGTCTTCAGAGTGACTTCTAGAAATAACGGGTGAACTTAATGTCTCGATCGGTAACGATCGTCTTAGGTATTCCTCGGTGTGCAACAATCTCTTTATAATAAATATGGGCTATATGAGAGGCATCATCAGTTTTGTTGCAGGGGATGAAATACGCCATTTTAGAGAACCGATCAACCACTACAAGTATGGAATCGTGTTTCCTAAAAGTGCGCGGCAATCCAAGCACAAAATCCGTGCTAATATCATCCTAAGGAATACTGGGCACCGGTAGAGGTGTGTATAATCCAGCGGGCTGTTTATTTCCCTTCGCTACCTGACAAGTGCGACAACTACTAACAATTTGTGCGATAACCCACTTCATCCCGGGCCAGTAGAATCGTTCCTCTACTATGACTATCGTCTTATCACGTCCAAAGTGTCCACCTAAGCCTCCGCCATGTAATTACCATACAATTAAGTTTCGCAACGAGGTGCAGGGAATACACAGACAGGTCCCACGAAACAAATATCCATCTTGAATGAGATAATCGGTCTCATCGTGATAGGGATCCGAATGTATCGCATCATTGATACCACTAAAATCAGGACAACTGGAATAGTCATCCTTAATGCGCTCAAATCCTGTCACCTGAGTACGCATCTGTGATAGTACGAGGGTGACTCGACTAAGGGCATCGATAACCCTATTCTCCGTTCCCTTACAGTGCTTGAGAACAAAGGTATACTGTAAATAAGATACCCATTTCGCTTGCCGAGGGTTCAACTTCTGTTGCGAATTGATATAACGTAACGCCTGATGATCAGAGTGGAGGACAAACTCCTTAGGCAACAGATAATGCCTCCAATGACGCAACGTCTGTACAATCGCATAGAACTCGTGCTCATAGTTGAAATAATTCAGCTTCGGGTCTCAGAGTTTTTCACTGAAGAATCCAACCGGATGACCCTCTTGACTAAGTACACCTCCTATTCTAACTTCTGAGGTATAACAAGATACCTCAAACACTTGACTGAAATCAGGGAGTCTCAAAACAGGTACAGTGGATATTTTATCCTTGATAATCTCAAAGGCTCTAGATGCCGATGATGTCCACTGAAAACTTCCCTTCTTCGTACACTCAGTGACATGTGTCATAATCGTATTGAAGTTCTTAATGAATTGACAATAAAATGTGGCCAGTGCATAAAAACTACAGACATCGTGAATGTTCTGAGTGGTAGGCTACTCACGAATTGCTCAAACTTTCTCGGGATTCATAGTAATATCAGCGGAGCTCACTATATATCCAAGAAAGATAACAAACTCAGCCATAAAAACACATTTCTTCAAGTTGATATACAATCGCTCGGCTTACAGGAGCTCGAAGATAGTACGTAGGCGAGTCAAGTGCTCACTCTCAGTCCGACTATATATCAAAATATCGTCGAAATAGACTACTACGAACTTCCTTATATAAGGTCTGAAAACCCGTGTCATCATCCAAGCGAAAGTACTAGTGACATTGGATAACCCAAAGGGCATCACAAGCCACTCATAAAGGCCGTCCTTCGACTTGAAGACAGTCTTCCACTAACCTCCCTCTGATATCAAATTGATGCAGGACGATACGCACGGTTTGCGCGTCTGTCGGCTATTTCTAGGAAACCCCAAATGCAATCAATGAATGATTGTAAATTTGAGCAGGCATTACACGAACTTTGAGAAACTAAGCAACTAGATTTTTGTAAAACACAAAATTTCTATTTTGTTTTAAAATGAATTTTCTTAAAAAAACGGTTCAATTCTAAATTCGGGGAAAACAATTTGCAACTTTTGTTTGTTCCCCTTGTCGTAGTAAAACAAAAATCGTGAACTTCAAATACGTTTCCGTTGGAGTTTTTGACGTAACGTTTATTGACAAAAATCGGGCGAAAGCCCAACAGTGAGCCTAAAATCTTAAGAGAAAATTTAAACGCACCAAAGGAAAAGAAAGAATCAAGTTACCCACGAAAAGTGGCGCTTTTCCGCAATCAAAGTCAACGACGATCGCGCGAGAAATTTTCTCGTCATCTTCGATCTTCCGCTCCGATGTCGGCCGCTATCGCACACGGGCACCAAAGAGAAATTTCGCTCTCACTCAAGCTGGATTCACGAAATCTCAATCACTCAACGGTGTAAAGGAAACAACAAACTAAATAACATAAAATTCACTCACTCTCACACTTAAAGTGGATCTACGAAATCTCAATCGCTCAAGAAGCACAAATAACCTAACTTAATTAGCATTTCTTTGGCAACCGAACAACATAGTAACATTAAAGTTACTGTTCACCGTCTCTTTCACAATTTCAATATCAATTGACCTAAAACTCTCACACGGAAGCTTGCAACAGAGTTACAGTTTTTCAATCTTCAACATTCATCGATCTCTTCGACGGGAAAAAACACACACCAATCAAATCTTCATTCAATATTACACCACCAAAAACAGGATATAGGGGGCCCCTATTTATATGGTTACAAAAAACAGAAAACACATACAAGATCGGCCATGGCGAAGCTGGAACGTGGAGCTTAAACTGCTGGGATTGGGCGTCGTGGCCGCGAAGTGGAGCTTGGAGGCCGCTCGATGTGTGGAATGGCGGGATCAGGGCAGACATCGCGCGATATCTTCTCCTGGAGCACCGCCACTGTTGGGAGAGGTGCGACCGAACCCTAGCCGCGCGCTATGTTTGAACCGGGAGAGCTCCACTGCTGCGGGGAAGAAGAACAAGATCGGCCAGGTGGGATATGTGAACCGGCTAGTTGAACACACACACATACATATATATTTATAAATATATATATATATATATATTTACTACACTTAAAAATAAAATTCCAAATACAAATACAACAACACCTTAAAATATTAAAAAAAAACAAATAAAATGCAAAACTCAGCGTCGATAGAGATCCGGTCAAGTGCGGCGTCTGGTACTTTTGCGTCGACCTGATCTGGGATGGTCTCCATCATTAGTCTCTCGTCTTACTCTTCTTTCTATTACTCGTTCCCATAATTTCATGATATGACTTATCAATTTAATTCCTCTGTAATTAATATAATTTTGTATATCTCCTTTATTTTTATACAAAGGTACCAAAATACTTTCTCTCAATTAGTCTGACATTCTCTTTGACTTTGAAAAACATGTAAGTCACAAAGTTCCTTCATTTGCTAAACATTTCCATACTTTGATGTGTATATCGTCTGACCCAATCGCTTTTTCATTTTTCATCTTATTTAGAGCATCCTTTACCTCTAATTCTTGAATTTTACGATAAAACATTATGTTCTTATTCTCATCTGATTTACTTAACTTTTCCAAGTTAAATTCACCGTCCTTTGCTTCATTATAGAGTTGATAAAATATCTTTTCCATCGCTCTTTAATATCCACATCATCCGTCAAAACTGTATGTCTCATCCTTTATGCATTTTACTTGACTTAAATCTCTTGTCTTTCTTTCTCTAGCTCGAGTAATTTTATATATGTCACGCTCTTCCATATTTGATATCTAGTCGCTTATAAAATTTTTCATAAGCTTGACTTCTTACTTTATTTACTACCTCTTTAGCTTCTTTTTTGGCGACTTTATACTTGGCTAAGTTTTCATCATTCCTACAAGCGTAGAGTGATTTAGAACTGACCGTCTTTGCCCTCACTTTGTCTTGCACTTACTCTTTCCACCACTAAGATTCTTTATTTGGTGACGCATGACCTTTTGATACTCCAAGTACGTTCTTTCACTTATCCTTAAATGTGAAGACATAACTTTCCATGAGACATTATGATTAACATAAAAGTCATCAACTAGTTGTTTCATAACTGCTGTCTTGAAAACAACATGCTTTTCCATTTTCAAGTTCCACCATCGAATTTTTTGCAACATTTTTGTTCTTGTCTTAAATTTATTATATTTAATTTGTACATCTAACATCATTAACCTATGTTGTGTTGTCAAACTTTCTCCTGGTATGACTTTGTAAGTCTTACAAATTATTTCATCCATTTTGCGAGTCATAAAATAATCAATTTGTGACTTATTTGATCCGCTTTTAAACGTAATTAAATGTTCTTTCCTCTTTATGAAAACGTATTTGATACAATTAGCTCATGTGCTACGATAAAGTCTAAAATAGTTCGTCCTTCTTCATTCTTTTCTCCATATCCATATCTTTCATGAACGGCTGTGTAATGTACATTTTCCTCCCCTATATGTATATTTAAGTCTCCTCCTATGAAAATCTTCTCTTTTTGTGGGATTTTTCTTACTAAGTCATCCAAGTATTCCCAAAATTGCATTTTAATAACAACTTCATTTAATCACATTATATGTAATTAAAATCACATTTTTATACAATTGCATCATAACTTGACAAAATATGACAAGAGTCTTCACAATTAAATGAAGTGTGAAAGACTTTTTAAAATGATTGGACATGACAAAAGCAACATAACACCACATGACTTTTGCAGGAGTTGGGAGGAGGTCGTGGGGGACTTTGGGTATTTGACTGCTCTTGGGAGAACCCACTCCGCCCGTGTAGTTTTAAACAATGGTTGATCTCATAAAAAATAGCTGATAAAAAAGGGAACCCAGTGAACAAAGCATCCTCGCGCTGTCGCGCAGCAAGGGTTCGGGGAAGGGTCCCACCACAAGGGTCAAATGTAGGCAAATCTTACCCTGCGTTTTTGCAAGAGTCTGCTTTGTGGATCTCATAAAAAGTAGCTAATACAAAACAAAAAATATCAGTCAAACCAAAACAACGGAACAACACTCTCAGTAACACAAATAAATCATGAGCCAAAGAGCAATAGTGGTTGCAAGAAATGAAGAGATGTACACATAATGTAATCTATACAACTTGAACACATTAAAAAAACCGAATGAGGGCAGGGCTGACATAAGTTTGAGCGAGTAAAAATGTGGATTAGTACAAAAGTCATAAAAGGATGAGCGACTTAAGAAATAGTTGCACTTGATAAAGTGATTCAAACAAATGAAAGTAGGCGGATAACCAACATATAGAAATAATAATAATTTTTTCCCCTAACATGAATTATAGAACACTTGTAGATAGTAAAAAGAAGTAACAAATTCTGGGGATGATGTGATCCTTTGGGCGATGCATGAAGGTGAGATCCACAAATGTGTCCAACAGAGCCTTGTGGTGCGACTTGATGAAGTCGAGGTCTCCTGCAAATAAGAAATTATAAGTACGCATTGATTTAGTTCTATTAATGGTTACTACCTACGTTATGAAAGGTGCGCCTGAGGCACCGGGCACACGGTGGGTGCAAACAGGACCGCCTTGGCAAGCTAAAGGCCGGTGAGGTGGCTCAGGCGTGCCTAGGCGCGCGCCTTGCGTGTTCCCCAGGTGCTGCTAGGGCACGCCTCAGCCAAACGACCCAAACCCCCGGTTTAGGACTTAAAAACCGGTTTGATTTAATTTTTTTAGGGTTTTGGTTTCCTTTTACTCTATTACCCGAGCCAAACAATTCATTTTTCCCTCTTGCCGCTTGATAGTTCTCTCCCTCCCGCTGTCCTCTGCCGCATAAAAGTTCTCCCGGTCTCCTCTTGCTTTCTATACTCGCTGGAGAATAGCTCTCGCCGCTCCTCTTGTTTAACAGGGTAGGTCCTGTTAAATACCCCTATATATTAATTTATAGAACTGATCTGAATCATGCTAATTATTCAACTGCAGTTGCACACCTTATGTTCTCTCATATGTGTTAGACTTCAATATGTAGTTAGCCCACCTAAGTAATTAGTTTGGATTACAGAGGTATCATTAGTCTTTAAATTATGTGAATTATTTGAGCTTACATTCAGATTTGATGTATTCAAAAGACATTAAAGGCAGAAATGCTTGTTGAAAAAAGGTTGGCAGTGAGAAATTTATTGGGAAAACCAGCATCTCACCTTTTTCTTGGAAGAACAAGGAATGCATTATGATGAGTCCGATATTTGTAGTGTTTTTCGGACTCATCTGGTCTAGTTTTCACTCATGTGCGCTACACTTTTGGGTTGTTATTGCTCATATTTATTTTTTTCTGTAATTGTACACATAGTGCACTCTTAGGTCCGTTGTGGTGTTCAATTGTGCGCTTTTGCTGGGTATGCACAGTGCTTCTTAGCTTGTTTTTTTTATGTTGTTATTTCTATTGTTTTATGTGTGCTGGAGGTGTGCTTCAGGCTGTGTGGTTGCTGTGCAGGTGGGCAGATCTTCTTTGCTATCCAAATTCTTCCCTGTAGGAATCACACGGTCGTGCGTTTTTCTTCACACACGATCGGTGAGATTGTGTGATGCCTACAACTCAGTTTTCTGGTGCTCTTCCCCGGGACGTGCGATTTGCTCGCGCACGGGCTTTTTTTCCCGTGCGTGACCAAATCGCGCGACCCCGTCTTTTTGTCTAAAATTTTATGTTTTTATTGTCCGTGCGTTTTTGTCACGCACCGCACGGTTAGACTCAACCGCGCGCGAAGGAAAACACATGATCTACCTGTTTTGTTTGATTTTCAGTGATCTGTTACTAACTGTGCGATTTGTTCTCGCACGAGTTGTTTCACCTGTGCATGATAAAAACGCACTGTCTCCTGCTGTATCAGGCTGGGGGAGTTCTGCGTGTTAATAACGCACGATTCACGCACGGTCGTGCGTTCGACCGTGCATGATCATTTTTCTGACTGTTTACTATTTAAGCCGCAGAACTCCACCCATTTTGGGAAGAACGATCTTTTTTTGCGCCCAAGGGTTTCAGCTCGCCCCATTACGCCGCTCCACCTCCGACCATCATCTCGAGGAGCTCCAGCCACGCTTTTCTCTCAAAACTCAAGCTAGAGCTTCCTCTCGGCCTCCTCCATCATCCGCAAGCTTCCAAGCTCCGTTCCTAGGGAGTTCTCGCCGCACTCGGAGAGTTCTTTGGCGAAGGTCGTGATCGAAGGCTATTGACGAAGAAGACAGGTATAGTGGAAGAAGTTGACAACTCTTTTGGATCCCGGGCGACAGTCGAAGTCCGAGCTCGGACGAGGCTTGACAACCCTCGATTCCGGCCGTGAATCTTGGATGTGTCTTCGTGCTTCGGTTGTAATCTTCCCTCTCCTTTTGTAGTACATTTCTCTTTGAATATTTGGTTGTTTGTGCGTGGTAGTGTAAACCCTAAATTCTTTTTATTGCAATCTTTCATGTCTATGCGATTGCTTTGTGGTTTATGCTTGCGAGGAGCGCCCCCATCTCATTTCGTCACCCCCACCATCGTGAGAGTGCCGCACTAGCAATTGCTAATGACGTGCTTTGTGAGGAGGTGCTTATGACCCTCATTCCGCCTATTTGAGCCATTCCCTCCGCTAGCCTTCTCGTCCATCCGCCTACCGACGCAGTGCATTGCGGCCTGCATAACTTCCATCCACTCTGCGAAGCGGTGTTTGCGACCCGCATTAGTGTAGTTTGTTTTTCGTTTGATTTCGCTAAACCAAATCCAAGCTTTTTTTTCTTTTAACCCTTACAATTGATTTTCTAAACAATCGAATCACGTGCCCCTTCCTGCGTTCCTTGAGAGATCGATACTTGGGGAGTTACTCTCTCATTTTATATTACTTGAGCGATCAGTGCACTTTCCAAATATGTATCAAGTTTTTGGTGCCGTTGCCGGAAACGCAGGCGTTGTGTTAATCTTTTGTTTAGGAAATTATTATAATGGTTGTTGTAAGTGTGTACAAGGGCGTGACCCTGGTGAGCTTGTTGAATTTGATCCTCAGATTTAGCGGACGCTGCGTGCGGGCCCGCCGTGCTGCTGTTGTCATGGATGGGATAAGAATTAATAGGTTTGACCATGGGGGAGAGGATGTTCCCCAGGCCGGCCAAGCTGCTGATGAGCATAATGTGACCCGTCCAAGGTTCCAGACAATGCGTGATTACACCACTCCTACTATTGGGAGCGTGTACCTTGGGTTTGGCCCGACTATTACTAATAATCAATTCGAAATCATGCCCGCTATCTTAAACCTCATCCACAACAATGCTCAATTCTCGGGGATGGCAAGTGAAGACACTCATCTTCACTTGGCAGAGTTCTCTGAAATTTGCGGGACGTTCCGATATGTCTGCATCTCTGATAATACGGTGAAGTTAAGGCTGTTTCCATTCTCTCTTTGGGACAAAGCTAAAGCATGATGCACAACATTCCTCCAGGAGTCGTTGCTACTTGGGATGCTCTGTCGTCCAAATTCCTGGCAAAATTCCACCCTGTGGATAAAATCGTCAGTTTGAGGCGAGAGATCGCCACCTTCCGTCAACAGGATCAAGAAACTCTTGCCGAGGCGTGGGAGAGGTTTATGGACCTCCTGCGGAAGTGCCCTCAACACGAGTTCCAAATGTGGAACTTGGTTGAGAATTTTTACTTTGCTATTGAGCCAAACTACCGAGTTATGATTGATGCTTCTGCGGGAGGGACGTTAATGAATCACACTCCTGAGGACGCACTCAGGATCCTTCAGGATACCACCTCTCATAGTTCTTTTTGTACAACTGGTAGGAATGCCCCGATGAATACAAGTGGATTATTTGAAGTGAACACTACAGTGATCCCTGCTGATTCTGCACCATTACCACTTGAGAACATAACATTGGTTAAGAGGCCCGTCTTTGCTTCTGCTCAGGTGATGGCCATCTCATGCCAAGGTTGCGGGAACCTTGGGCACCATGCTTATGAGTTCTCCGCTGGTGATCTATCTTCTGACTTCTCAAATCTAAATGTAGATAATGTGTCAACCATGTTAATAACCAAAATCTTGTTGTGCCGTTTTCCAATACTTATCTCCCGGGTGTGAGAAACCACCCAAATTTTTCGTGGAATTAAAGCGATTTTGGCCAACGATGGCAACTGGGGCAGCATCAATTTGATGCTCAGGCCTCTGGGAGCCAACGGAGGCCACCACAACTGGGTTATGCTCAAGGTGCTCCCATGCAAAAAAGAAGTGCGCTGGAAGAGATGATGTAGAAATTTGTGGAGATGACCCAGTCTAATATGGCCAACCAAACTGCATCTATGAGAAACTTGGAGACGCACTTGGGCCAATTGGCCTAAGTGCTATCCGAGCGTGCTCAAGGAGGCCTTCCTAACAATACTAAAACGAATCCGCGTGAGCAGGGGAAGAGTGTTTCCGAGCCTGCCGGAGGCGGTGAGAGGGATATGGTTGTTAAGTGTAAGATTAACGATGTTGACACCACTGCCTTGTGTGATTCCGGATCGTCACACAACATTCTTGCATTGCAAGATGTTGATAAATTCAATTTGAATATTAGTGCCGACGAACGGACATCGCTTGTCCTTGCAAATGGGGTGGTGGTGGAGACAGAAGGTGTTGTCAAGGAGGTTGAGGTTGTACTAGATGGAGTTGTGGTGGTCGCCGACTTCCAAGTATTGAGGCCAATGGAGAACGACTCCATACCCATCTTGAGGGTCCCGTTCTTGAAAGAGAGCGGCGCCACTCTATGCATTGCTAATGGGTGTATCTTTACCTGCTAAGGAGCCACACCAATCTTCTCCATCTTGTGCTACTGAGGTCCTCAGTATTTCTGAGGGAGTTCATGATGTATCTGTTGTTATTTCTTATTTGATTCTCAGTAATGATGATTAGAGTTCGAAGAGTGAAGTTCAGGTCAAGGTAGATGTGCAAGAGGAGAGGAAGGATGAATTGAAGATGCTGAAGGAGATGCTGTGTTGGTGAATCTTGGTGATGCTCGAGATGGCGAGGATGTGAAACATACTGACGTCGAAGAAGAAAGAAGCTATTCCAGAGCAAGTTTTGGTGTTGAAGCGGCGATTAATGCCAAGTATTTTAGTTAATTCTGATACTGCTAGGGCTGTGCCCAAATAATTTAAACAGGTCCAATGAGCTGATCTTTTCCCCATGGGGGGTAAGAAAATGAAGCCTCTCGCTGCTTCCTCTAAGATTGAACTTGTTTTGGATTGCGTGATTTGTGATCGCTGGCACTCTCCTACTGTGGAGAAAATGAAAAAGTAAGAATTGTTGTGCGCTTCGCATTTAGCGGCCCTCCGTCGCGAGGAGGAGGTTAGAGGCAGGAGAATTAAACCGTCCTTGGGCTCTAAAGCTTTTGCCTCCTGCCCATCTCGTGTGACGGTGGAGAATCACCACAAATCGGCATATAACTGATGAGTGAGGGTTTCCTGGGCCGGTGTGTTTTTTGTAGTTGCTTAGTTGTTGCTTCTGTGTGTGTATATGTAGATGTGCTTTATTGATAATATATGCTGATTATGTTTTGAAAAAAGTGAAATAAAGAAAAGAGAAAAAAAAGAAAATTGTGAAAAAACTATGAAAAGAAAGAAAAGCTTGATTGAAAATCTGTGTGAATTTTTGGGAGTAGGCGGTGCACACACCCATATAGTCAAATTTAAGTCTGGGGGTGTGGTGCACCCGCGTTTTGTTTTGTGGTGCTCGAGGATAGATTCTGTGTCAGCTCATTTGGGATTAGGTGCGTGAGCTTTCAGTTTAACATTGTTTATCTCACCTAAACCCAAGCCCCACTCTAAACCTAAAGTCCTACTGATTCGCACTTTGAGTCAAACTAGTGCCGCAGAGAGAGTGTGAACGGGCGAGCGTATGGTCACCGACATTGATGGATTTCTTTGGAGGTTATCCCGAGACCCGGTCTTTGGCAATGCTCACCTCATCGTTCAGGTTACTTTCGTCCTACGCGTGACCGAATGATTCACCATGATTCAATATTTGAGTAGAAGTAATATATTAATACGCTCATAGAAATTATAAACTAATATGTATAATTAGAAATTTCTTCTATTACTTTTCTGTGAGTGTGAGCATGCAACTTCGCATGGTACTTTGCATTTGCAATTACTAATCCAGCTAGTCCTTTTTCTTTTAGCCGAGAGATGATTTGCTCGGGACGAGAAAATGCTTAAGTTTGAGGGTGTAATGAGTCCGATATTTGTACTATTTTTCGGACTCATCTGGGCTAGTTTTCGTTTTCACTCACGTGCACTGCGCTTTTTGGTCGTTATTGTCATATTTCTCTTTTTCTGTAATTGTACACATAGCGCACTCTTAGGCCCGTTGTCATGTGCAATTGTGCGCTTTTGCTTGTGGTATGCACATGGTGCTCCCTAGCTTATTTTTATGTTGTTATTTCTATTGTTTTATGTGTGCCTGAGGTGTGCTCCAAGCTGTGTGGTTGCTGTGCAGGTGAGCAGATCTCCTTTGGTTTCAGATTCTTCCCTGTAGGAATCGTACGGTCGTGCGTTCTTCTTCACGCACGATCTGTGGGATCGTGCGATGCCTACAACTTCGTTTTTTGGTGCTCTGCCCCGGGCCGTGTGATTTGCTCGCACATGAGCTGTTTTGCCCATGCGTGACCAAATCGCACGACTTCGTATTTTTGTCTAAAATTTTATGTTTTTATTGCCCGTGCATTTTCTACACACACGGTTAGACTCAACCGTGCACGGAGGAAAACTCACTATCTGTCTGTTTTGCCTGATTTTCAGTGACCTGTTACTAACTGTGTGATTTGTTCTCGCACGGGCTGTTTCGCCCGTGCATGATCAAAAACGCATGGTCTCCTGCTGTATCAGTCTGGGGGAGTTCTGTGCTGTTAATAACACACAATTCACGCACAGTCGTGCGTTCGACCGTGCGTGACCATTTTTGTGACTGTTTACCATTTAAGTCGTAGGACTCCGCCCATTTTGGGAAGAACGGTCTTTTTTCGCGCCCAAGGGTTCCAGCTCGCCCCATTCCGCCGCTCCAACTCCGACCGTCATCTCGAGGAGCTCCGACCACGCTTTTCTCTCAAAACTTAAGCTAGAGCTTCCTCTCGGCCTCCTCCATCATCCACAAGCTTCCAAGTCTGTTCCAAGGGATTCTCGCCGCACTCGGAGAGTTCTCCGGCGAAGGTCGTGATCGAAGGCTATTGACAAAGAAGACGAGTATTGTGGAAGAAGGTGACAACTCTTCTGGACCCTGGACGACAGTCGAAGTCCGAGCTCGAACGAGGCTTGACAACCCTCGATTTCGGCCGTGAAACTTGGATGAGTCTTCGTGCTTCGGTTGTAATCTTCCCTCCTCTTCGTTTGTAGTACATTTCTCTTTGAATATTTGGAGGGAAGACTTGCAAAAAAAGGGCCAAGAAAAACTATGAAGCAAACTACTATTAACAAAGTGTGTAAGAAGGAACTTAGAGGGAAGACTTGCAAGCATATATCTCAATGGATGTATGATGCAATTATCCGTTTAAATGTTATTACTTATCCTAGTCTTGCAGTGGTGATTGAGTCCGTTTGATAGTTTGGGGTTGGAATGAAACCACCCAGTTACCATGAAGTTCATGTGTGATGTAGGGTAGGCTAGTGGTGCTCGGGCGCTAGGACTTTACGTGTAGGTGCGGGGAATATGCTAATGCAACACCTAAATGCAATGCGACAGTCGGATGACGACAACAATTAATTTAAGCAATAAAGAGTAATAACACCATGCAATTAATCAAAATAAAGAAGCAAACAATTAATTTTAGCAATTTGACAACGGCTTCCTCCGCTCGGAGGGCCAAGGCAAGCACACGACGAATAAGTCCACAAATAATTAATAGCATAAAAGAAAATAACTAACACACAACCATAATCTCAGCACAATATAGATAAGCACCGAATGGAAATGACAAGTCTCAGAATACAATACCGTAAATGCTCACAACGCAGAGGGCTGAACCGAGGCATTGAAGGATTTGAGGGCCGGATGTAAAGACGGGCGATCAGAGACGGAACCGATGGCGAGGCGACGGTGACTACCCTCGACGGAAAAGAGGGAGAACGTGCCGGAAACGGAGAGATCCGACCACTAGGAAAGGATCCGGGTGTAGGTGGATAGATCCGATAATTTGACGGCGGATCTGGGCTACGGGAAGAGGAATATGGGTGAAAATGACGGGTTGGAGGGTGGTAGCACTAGATCAAGATAGATCTAGGGTTTTCGGAGCGGTGGGAAGTGGATCCACGGAGGGGAAGGGGCTGCGGGATTGGTATAGGGCCGACGGATGAACGACACCGGTGGGTGAATAATGCGGATGAATAGTAGGTGCGGATGAACAGTGCGAGTGAACAGTATTTTCGGGTGAACAGTAATTCTTGATTCCTGGACAGCGGTAAGGGTTGGGGTTTAGGTGATTTTTGGTGGTTGGAAGTGGGATTTGAAGGGTGGAAAACGAAGGTGGGGGTAGTGATTACCTTGGGGAGGAGTTTGACGGCCTAGGAGTCGTCACCTAGGGTTCCACGACGTCGGCACCAGGGAGGGATCGCTAGAATCCGGGAATGTTTCTTTTCCAAATCCAACAATGCCTCAAGTTAGCCTCTAACACTCCTATTTACAGGCCTGCACAAAAGGCCCGATCGGGTCGGCCCGGACCGGGCCTGATCGGGCCCGGGCTTTTGCAAACCGGGCCGAGCCCGGGCCCTGCATTTATCGGGCTCGGGCTGGGCTCAGGCTTTGACCCCGGGAAGGGGCCCGAGCCGGCCCCCGGGCCATTATTATTTAAAAAAAACACAAAAAAAAAAAAAATTAAAACATGAAATAATTTTTTTTTATTAATATTGAAATTTATAAAATTAAAATGACACTTTTGCAAAAAAAATTTATGAAAAAACTGGAATTTATATTATTTTAATAATAATAACAAAAAAATTACAGTTTTACAAATTAAAGTTGTCCATCTCCTTTTCAATTTCCTCCGAGCTCTCCTCCAACGCTGAAATGTGTTGTTTCCTCCTCGTAGCATCCAAATAGTCCTTGTAGCAGATGCATAATTCCAGTGATTCTTCATTTAGTCGGCTCCTTCGTTTGTTCAAAATCCTGCCACTAAGAGAAAAAACGGACTCCGAAGCTACTGTACTAGCTCTAATTGTTAGTAAATCACGGGCCATACATGCCAAAATAGGATAGATATTAGCTTTACCTTTCCACCATTTTAAGATATCGAAATTTTCGATCTCTTCCGCAGTCATAAAATCACGAAATTGTGTTTTCGTATACAATCCTAATTCGTTTAAATTACTCAACGTGCGTGCTTTTTTCCTTGAAGCTAATTCTAAAATTTTATTTGTAAAAGAACCTTTTGTCCTAGGTTGCGTTATTTCTTCTCGGGGTCGTGAGCCATATAAGTTGTCGTAATAATTAAAACATTCGGTAAAAACAGAATTAAATTTAGTAGTACCAACGTCGTCAACGTTATCGAAACTTAAATTTATGTCTAAGTTAACATTAATTTCATCGATCAAATTTTCTACGCCGTCTACAGAGAATAACGGGTTTAAAGCGGCGACACATGAAAATGCAGGAGACATTTCTCTATAATATTTTAAAAAATTTTCTTCTATTACTTCAATTAAAGGAAGCCATCCAGAGTGTTGCTTAAAATAGTTAAGTTTTTGTGCGATATTTACAAAGTTTTCAACTACTAACGAGCTAGTTGGATAATACACACCAGATAAAAAAACGGTCGCCCTATAAAATATTTTAATAAATCCATATAATGTAATAAAACGTACTAATCGTTATCAGTTAAGTCATGATTATTTGTTACAGTATAATATTCCATAAGAAGTGTTTTTTGTTGAAGCGCTCTTTTTAACATTTTATATGTTGAGTTTCATCTTACAGACATTTCAAATTGAGGTTTCAAATATTTTTGATCTTGTGCGATCACAAATTTTCGAAAATCTTGACTTTGTTGTTTGGTACAATAAATAAATCTAAGCATAGTCCGAATTTTTTCAACATATGTTTCCATATCTTCTAAACTATCTTGTACCATTAAATTAAAAACGTGACATACACATCGAGTGTGAAAAAACGCACCGTTGAGCATTGGTTTTAATTCCCGTTTTAACCACTCTACCGCGGTGTTGTTATTACTAGCGTTATCAAATGAAATACTCATTACTTTATCTTTTATTTTAAATTCACGCAAACATTTAATAATTACCGAATATATAGCCTTACAAGTGTGCGAAAATTCAAAACCTTTAGAACATATGACGCGCTTATTTAATTCCCATGAAACGGGATCGATCCAATGAGACGTGATACAAATATAAGATAATCCTACTTTTACGCTACTACTCCAAACGTCGCTCGTTAAACTCACACGTCCCTCGAAAGTTTCAAATTTTTTTATTAAATCTTGTTTTGCATCAAAATATAATTTAAGTGCATCGCGTCTAATAGTAAATCTACTTACCTGTTGATATTTGGGCTGAAGCCCTTCGTGTATGTACTCCGTCGTCTCATCGTTGTCGTAGTGACTGAATGACAACCCACGTCTGATGACGTTTTTCACTTGTAGGTCTCGCTGTCTTGCTTGATCGTACGCCCAAATTTGTCCTGATGCTGATATTTGTCCCTGACTGGACTCGGGAGCTTGCTTCGCATAACACGACTTTAAGTGTCGCGCTAGTGTTGAGTTGCCGGTAAGAGTAAGCAACTTTGAGCATAGCTTGCACCGCGCCTTGAATTCTTCGCCGACTTTAACCTTGTCGAAATGCTCCCAGACGTGCGCCCTCCGATTATGATCCACAACTTCAGCCGTGCTTTGAGTCGACGACGCCGGCGTTGAGGAGGACGAT
Source organism: Platanthera zijinensis (assembly GCA_039513925.1). NCBI lineage: Eukaryota > Viridiplantae > Streptophyta > Magnoliopsida > Asparagales > Orchidaceae > Platanthera > Platanthera zijinensis. The sequence continues at coordinate 26,206,890 of CM077080.1, read as the reverse complement.
GCTATGCAGCGAGAGAGAGAGTAAGAGAGGGAGAGAGTAAGTGAGAGAGAGAGAGAAAGTGAGAGAGAGAGAGTAAGTGAGAGGGAGAGAGTAAGTGCGAGAGAAAGTGAGAGAGAGAAAGTGAGAGAGAGAGAGTAAGTGAGAGAGAGGGGGTCGGGTATGGGGTGTGGGGGGGGGGGGGGTTATAAATATTTTTTTAAAATAATTATATATTTTAAACTTTTTCATTTTTTTTTAATTGGCCTAGGGCCTAGGCTGTTGCCTAGGCCCTAGGCCAGCAGCTGCTGCTTCTTCCAACGGCTCTTAGAGCCGTTGAAAGGGGCATGGGCCAGGCCGGCCTGTGGGCCTGGGTCGGGCTTCGTCTGGGCCCGAGCTAGGACCGACCCGATTTTCGGGCTTTGCCCAGCCCGGCCTGGACCGGGTATCGGGCCGGGCTAGCCCCAAAAATCAGGGCCCTGAGCCCGGCCTCGGCCCGGACCGGGCTTTTTCCGGGCCGTGCCGATTCGGGCTTTCGCCGGGCCGTGCCGATTCGGGCTTTCGCCGGGCCGGGCTCGGGCCGGCCCACTGGGCCCGTCCCTTTTGAACACGACTACTATTTATAATAAAAGACAAGTTAGGGCATCCCCATCAACGACTATGATTGACCGGTGGGTTAGTCTCTTAAAATACATCAAAACAAACTCAATAAAATAAAATAATATAGTTTTTTGACTCGCGGCGACGTCCCGGACACAACCGCGGAGTCCGATCGGCGATCCGATCAAGTCTTCCTGCGCGAATACCGTTATCAAGGCGCGCGCCTGAGGCGCCGGGCGCACCGGGCGCGCGGTATAGCGCCCTAGCAAGAGCTAGGCGGGCGAATTGGCCTAGGCGCGCCTGGGGCGCGCCTGCTAGGCGCGCGCCTTGCGTGCATCTCGGGCGCTGGTTAGGCGCGCCTGGCCTAGATCCGGTCTAGGCGCCCGGTTCATTTTTATTCCCGTGTTATATAAGATGCTAGATCCGGCCTTGCCCTCATTTTTCCCGATTTACGCGAGCGAGGTTAGTGTTGAAATCGCACTGTTCCGCGCCTGTCGCCGCTCGTCGCCGCTCGGTTTTCGGTCGCCGCCCGCCGCCATTTTTGGTAACTACTCACTGCACTCCTTCCTCTTGCATTTTAAATGTCGATTGAATGTTTTTTCGGCTGTCATTTTTAGGGTTTAGATGTTTTCTGGATGTCTTTTTTTTCGGTTGCTCTTCTTGGTTCTAGCATAGACACATAGTGAAAACACTGTAATTTCTGTGATTTTTTGGCTGCTCTCTTCTTTTCAGGGCTTCTAGCATAGTCATAGTGGAAGCCCAGTTCACTGTAACACTGAACTGGGCTTCCAGTTCACTGTTTTACAGTGAACTGGCCTCCAGTTCACTGTAACAGTGAACTGGGCTGCCCAGTTCACTGTTGTACAGTGAACTGGAGCCCAGTTCACTGTAAAATAGTGAACTGGGCTCCAGTTCACTGTAACAATGAACTGGGCAGTGAACTGGGCTAGCCCAGTTCACTGTAACCGTAATTATGGATTTATAGTGAACTGGGCTGCTCCAGTTCACTGCAACAGTGAACTGGGCAGCCCAGTTCACTGTTGTACAGTGAACTGGGCTGCTCCAGTTCACTGTAACAGTGAACTGGGCTGCCCAGTTCACTGTTGTACAGTGAACTGGGCTAGCCCAGTTCACTGTAAAACCGTGAACTGAATGCTCCAGTTCACTGTAAAATCGTGAACTGAATGCTGTACAGCTATAGTTTTCAGCAATTATCTTGTTCTATGTAATAATTTTTTTGTAAAATGTTTTAATAGCTGAAAATGGACGCGAGTAGATCTGGTTCATCCAGTGTCCAATCTAGGATTGATCCAGGTTGGAAGTATGTGCGACAGATATCTGTTGCAAATAAAAATGATTTAATTTGCATTTTCTGTGAGAAAATCACAAAGGGTGGAATTTATCGTGCGAAACAACATCTAGTGGGAGGATTTAGAAATACCAAAGTCTGTCCCAAATGCCCACAACATGTAAGGACAGAAATTCAAGACTATATGCAAAAGAAAATGACTGTAAGCATGACAGAAAAACAAGCATTCCCGGACTTTGCAGATGTAGATACCTTTGGAAGCGATGAGGATATGAATGACGTCGGTGCGAAGATTCATGGATGCGGTCCAAGTGGTGTGCGTAAAAAGTCTCGGACTAAAGGACCGATGGATGTTTTATTTGCACCTATTATTGAGAAAAAAATGAAACAGAAAGGCCAACATCAGCAAATGAAGCAAACTTCTATCAACGAAGCATGTAAGAAGGAACTTAGAGGGAGGGCTTGCAAGCATATAACTCAATGGATGTATGATGCAGCCATTCCTTTTAATGCGGTTACCTACCGTAGTTTTGCAGTGATGATAGAATCCATTGGCCAGTTTGGGGTTGGATTGAAACCACCCAGTTATCATGAAGTTCGCTTGCCTTTGTTGAATAATGAAGTGGCTGAAGTTCAGAAGATGATTGAGAACTATGAGGATGAGTGGAGGTTATTTGGATGTTCAATCATGACAGATGGATGTACAGACAAGAAACAGAGAACACTTATTAATTTTTTGGTAAATTCACCAAAAGGTACATTCTTCCTGGAATCTGTTGATGCATCTGATTACGCAAAGACTGGTGAGAGGATGTTTGAATTGCTTGATAGAGTGGTGGAACGCGTTGGAGAGGCCAATGTTGTTCAAGTTGTTACTGATAGTGCAAGCAATAATGTACTAACAGGTAAATATATCGTTAATCATCCTCTTTTAATATTTGTTTAATTTTAATGTCATATATTGAAATTAAATAAATGTGTTTATTATTAAATAGGAAAATTATTGGAAGCAAAACGATCACATTTATATTGGACACCGTGTGCCGCCCATTGCATCGATTTAATGCTGGAGGATATTGGAAAGATGCCAAACATTAGTAGAACAATTAAAAGAGCAATGAGCATCAACAGTTATATTTATGTTCGGTCTGGACTAGTCAGCATGCTAAGGAGCTTCACAGGAAAAGTGGAGCTTGTTAGACCTGCTGTTACTAGGTTTGCGACATCATTTCTTGCTCTTCAGCGCATTCATAAGCAAAAGACAAATCTAAGGAAGATGTTCACTTCACTTGAGTGGACATCAAGCAAGTGGGAAAAAGAAACAGGAGGTAAGCAAGTACAGAGCATCATATACATGACCTCTTTCTGGAGTACTATTGTATACATTTTGAAGATTTTTGGACTTTTAGTTCGGGTACTAAGATTGGTAGATGGGAAGAAAAGACCGGCTATGAGTTATATCTATGAGGCTATGGATAGAGCAAAAGAGACAATCATGAGCTCTTTCAATGGGAAAGAGGAAAAATATAAAAAAGTGTTAGCGATTGTTGACAGGAGATGGGAAAATCAGCTTCATCGACCATTGCATGTGGCGGCGCATTACTTAAATCCAGAGTTCTTCTATTCAAACCCTAAAATGACATTAGATGGAGAAGTCATGGGGGGTTTATATCAAACAATGCAAAAGCTCATTCCAAGTCCTGAAACTCAAAATATAATTATCGACCAATTAAGTTTGTATAGAAATGCCGAAGGTTTATTTGGAATGCAATTTGCAGTTCGTCATAGAAAAACAAAGTCCCCATGTTAGTTAATTAAATATTATTTCAAGTTTCAAACAAACTATTTATTTTTATTAATTTCTTGATTCATTAATTTTGGTATTAAATATTACTTCAAGTTTCATTAATTTCTTGATATTTATTTTTTGGGGCAGCTGAATGGTGGCAAACATATGGAGCTGATACTCCTGATCTGACTAAATTTGCAGTAAAGATTTTAAGTCTCGCTTGCAGTTCATCCGGATGTGAGCGCAACTGGAGTTTTTTTGAGCATGTATGAATTTTTTTGAACCAGTATGCAAATATTAATTTATATTATTATATGATTAATTATTTATTTGTTATGTTGTAGGTCCATTGCAAAAAAAGAAATCGACTAGCACAACAACGGCTAAATGATTTAGTATTTGTAAAATACAATCGTGCCTTGCGTCGGCGATATGATTCACGTGATTGTATTGATCCGATCTCGCTGAAAGATATTGACGATAACAATGAATGCCTGATGGGAAGAATGGAGGAAGATGAGGAGGTTGAGCAGGATGACGATATAGTTTTTGATGACGAATTATTGACCTGGGGTGCAGTAGCAAGGGCCAGCGGAGTAGAAGAAGACATCTACTCCACACGCTTATCTAAAGGGAAGATGGTAGCTGACAAGGGGAACACATCTAAGAAGAAGATACTCCAACAATGCGTACAGATGATGTCGAGGATGAAGAAGAAGCTGAGTTCAATGAGGAAGAAGAAAGTTTTAGTGAAGAAAATGAAACATTTATTGATTCAGACGATGAGTGATGGCGTGATCGCCGTGATGTTATGTTATTTTCTTGCACATTAGTTTTTAGTTTATGATTGCTGGCTTAGTAACGTGGTAGCTTATGTTTGTTTTGGGGTGCGAAAAATTACAATGTTGATTTGATAGATTATGATTGTTTATTTGCTTGATTTATTTATGTTGTTATTTTTATTACGTTGCCTTCAAAAAAAGATCTCATTTTATTATGCTTGAATGTTTGATTGTAATACGTCCTTTGTGTTTTATGAAAGGATTTGGTCATTTATTAATTGAATGGAAGCCATGCTATATAATTCAAGAGGGGTTGATCATAGGTGTTCAAAAGGTACAAATATTTTTACAATAAATTTGTTTATCTCCGTCTAATGCTTTATATTACATGTTGTAGTATTTTATTTGATTTTTAGTTGCACTTTGTATGCATCAATTATGACTATCATGTATTTATATCACTTCTCACGTGTTTAGATAGAATATTGAAAAATATGAGCTTTTATACTAACTTGATAGAATAGAACTAACCCAATTCCAAAATGGCTCTTATGCTAACTTGATAGAACAAAACTAACCCAATTCCAGCGAATTGGGCACCCGGTTCGCTCAATTCCAGCGAATTGGGCGCCCGGTTCGCTCAATTCCAGCGAATTGGGCGCCCGGTTCGCTCAATTCCAGCGAATTGGGCGCCCGGTTCGCTCAATTCCAGCGAATTGGGCGCCCGGTTCGCTCAATTCCAGCGAATTGGGCGCCCAATTCGCTCAATTCCAGCGAATTGGGCGCCCAATTCGCTCAATTTCATCGAATTGGACGCCCAATTCGCTCAATTTCCTTTTCTCCCAATTTTTGCGCCTCACGTGTCTCAGGCGCGCGCCTGCACCTTGTGCCTAGGCTCCAGGGGCCCTTTGCGCCTTGGTGCGCCTTGCGCCTTTGATAACTTAGCGGCGAATACATGTACGTGGGTCCCGCCTTGTGGCGAACCCCTCCAAGTGCATTCGATGGTTCCCCATCAATGTGTTTTTGTTGAATAATGAAGTGAAGTCAAGAGTATGATTAAGAGTTTTGAGGATGACTGGAGGTTGTATGAATGTTCTATCATGACTGATGGATGGACAGATAAGCAACACAAAACTATGATAAATTTTTTGGTGAATTCATACAAAGAAACATTTTTTCTGGAATTTGTTGATGCATCCGATTACGCAAAGACTGAAAAGAGAATGTTTGAATTGCTTGATAGAGTGGTGGAAGTGTTGGAGAGGCCAATGTTTCAAGTTGTTAATGATAGTGCGGCCGTGATAGTACCCCGACCGCGCAGTGTCTCGGCCTGACACCACTCCAGCCATCGTGCTTGGGGGGCTTTGAGCGGCGGGAGTGCCGTCGGGCTGGGACACTGTCTCGGCCGAGTTACTGTCACGGTCGCACAGGGGACCCTCGTGCAATGTCACTCGTGTTTGTAAACTTTTATATGAATAATTTAAACTCATATGTGCAACGGAATGTGGCACTACGGATATCTGGGAGTTGCTGGCCCCTTCTAGAGGCGGGTACTACCGAGTAGAAGCCAGGCGGGTACTCTCGAGTGTGGTGGATAATTGAGTTGGGATTACGGATCTGGGGGAAGAAGGTGGTGGGTGGTCGGAAGGGACGAGGGAACGACTCAACGATGACAAAAGGGCTGCAACAAGTGTGGTTGGCGACGTGAAGGGGAAAACTCATGGATGAGAGTATCGAGTATCGACAATGGTGAGATGGTGGTTCTGTGGCTGGCGTCGAGTGACAATGAAGGATCGATTGGTATTGGGTAAGGGTGGAAGTGGCTCATAGTCACGTAATTGAGATGTCAAATGGCGAGATGACATCAGGTTGGGGGAGGAGGGGAACTAGAGATTGTGGGAGGTGACGGGTTTCCACTGGGAGTAAAGATGAAGCGTGCTGGGTCGGGAAGAGGGAGGGGTTGCGGTTTACTGAAGAGGTGGACTTGGGAGTTGGTTGCAGAGGAGAATGCAGGCGTGGGTTGCAGGAGTAGGCATGAGAAGGAATCAATAGATCGACGGGAAGGAAGAGCCTCTGTTGTCAAGGCGCGCGCCTAGGCGCGCCTGAGGTGCCGGGCGCACCAGGCGCAGCCCGCCGCGCCTCAGCACAGCTGAGGCGGGCGATGTGCCCCAGGCGCGCCCAGGCGCGCCTAGGCGCGCGCCTTACAGGCTCCCAGGCGCGCCAAAGGCGCGCCCGGGCCTTTTAAGGTATTTTTTTTTAAAAATTTGATATTGGCAAAAACATGATCTTAGACGCACCCGAGGCACCCCCTAGGCGCACTTGGGCGCCCAATTCGCTGAAATTGAGCGAATTGGGCGCCCAATTCGCTGAAATTGTGCGAATTGGGCGCCCAATTCGCTGAAATTGTGCGAATTGGGCGCCCAATTCGCTGAAATTGTGCGAATTGGGCGCCCAATTCGCTGAAATTGTGCGAATTGGGCGCCCAATTCGCTGAAATTGTGCGAATTGGGCGCCCAATTCGCTGAAATTGTGCGAATTGGGCGCCCAATTCGCTGAAATTGTGCAAATTGGGCGCCTATTCGCTCAATTTCAGCGAATTGGGCTCCCAATTCACTGAAGTTCAGCGAATTCGCTCAATTTCAGCGAATTGGGCGCCGAATTCGCTCAATTTCAGCGAATTGGGCGCCGAATTCGCTCAATTTCAGCGAATTGGGCGCCGAATTCGCTCAATTTCAGCGAATTGGGCGCCGAATTCGCTCAATTTCAGCGAATTGGGCGCCGAATTCGCTCAATTTCAGCGAATTGGGCGCCGAATTCGCTCAATTTCAGCGAATTGGGCGCCGAATTCGCTCAATTTCAGCGAATTGGGCGCCGAATTCGCTCAATTTCAGCGAATTGGGCGCCCAATTCGCTCAATTTTCTTTTCCCCCAATTTTTGCGCCTCACGTGCCTCAGGCGCGCGCCTGCGCCTTGCGCCTAGGCTCCAGGGGCCCTTTGCGCCTCGGTGCGCCTTGCGCCTTTGATAACTTAGGGAAGAGCTGATGACGACGAAGCCTTGGAGTCGACCAAGGAAGGACCTCTCAGAGTCACACCGAGAGGAAGGAACCGGCGGTTTTGTAACCGGAACAAATCCTCGATCTCCCTCTACTGTTGTCTGCAGGCGTGTATAAATAGTACATGACTGATAGGGCACCCTTATCGGACGCCTCGTAATCTCCGAACTTATCGAGTGTCAAATATAATTTGAAATATAAAAAATAATACTTGAAAAAGACTCGGAACAATCATCCGGTCGCAGCCGTGGATTTAGATTGTTCGAACGGGTAGCGGATCACCGCGTTCTGCGGGACTAACGTATGTAGGCCGTCGATCTCCGTCAATATGTTTATAATTTTTCGACACTCACATCCTATCTCAATGCATGTCATTTACTTGCACAATCAATTTCTTTATTTTATTTGTTATCTATTCCCGGTTCTACTCAGCATTTCGAGCAGTTTGTCCCATGGAAATCAACTTTTATGCCTTTGTTTAATTATACTGTTGATCTTTTTACCTGTCTACTAATAATATTGGCAGGTCTAAAAAAAGCTGGTCAAGACATGAGCCACGGTGATGTTGAAAGGTGATTCAGATTATTCCTGCTTTTATCCTGTAACTCTATAGAGTGACCCAATTTTGCTATTCTTGAGAGAACTTTGCACTATACATGCTTATTTTTTTGGTTTGCCTGAGATTGCGTTCATGTCTTAATCAAATATAGTGAAAAGGCTTTTCCAAATGGGGACGTCTACAATGGATTCTTTGATGGTCCGCTTCCTCACAGGCATGGAAAATATACATGGTCAGATGGAGCAATATATGAGGGTGAATGGGAGAATGGCAAGCTCACAGGGAAAGGATACATTTTTTGGTCATCAGGGTCTGTATATGAAGGCGAGTTATGTGGAGGTTTTCTTCATGGCTATGGCACCTTCTCTAGTATAGATGGCTCAGTTTATAAAGGGTCCTGGAGGTTGAATGCTCAACATGGTCTAGGAACAAAGACTTATCCCAATTCAGATGTTTATGAGGGTTCATGGAGAGAAGGACATCAAAAAGGTATTGGCAAATACATATGGGGCAACGGAAACATGTATGTCGGGAGTTGGAAGGAAGGGAGAATAAGTGGTAGAGGAGTTATGAAATGGATGAACGGTGACTTGTTCTATGGCCATTGGTTGGATGGATTGGAACATGGCACAGGCTATTACTACTTTGCAGATGGGTCATGTTATCTCGGTACCTGGAGTAAGGGGCTGAAGGACGGACGAGGAACATATTATCCTGCTGGAAGCAGACCTCCATATCAGCACACGCGTTATAAGTCTTATTTATGTAATGATTGTACAAGATATCTGTGCCCTCCTCTCTCAGTAAAATATGCAACGGATGAGTCGGTTTTGCCGGGTTTCTCTTTGTCTAGGGAGGTCTTAATGTACAAACTAAGCACGTATACACACAAAGCCTCCATATCCATAGACACAGAAACAAAACAAGTAAGTTCCATATCAAATTCAATATCCTGGGAAGGAAAAAATAGCAACTTTAGTATGCGTAAAATATGCAGCTTGTTGGGGCGTTCTGAAAAAATGTCCAACAGACCGACAACATATGATGGTTATTGCGATTTTGGAGATTCTTTTGGAAGCATTTCTTTAAGTGACAAGTGGCTTACACATTTCACTTTATCCAATGGCGGTCAAAGTGAACAGCAAAATGATGTCAACGTCGTTTATGAAAGGGAATATATGCAAGGGGTTTTAAAAATGGAGAGGATGGTAAACCAACACTTGTTGAAACCTGGAATAAATAAAAGGCTTCACAAAAAGCCGAAGAATCCTGTAGGGGGTCGTGGTGAAACTATTTACAGAGGTCACAAGAGTTACTATTTGATGTTGAACTTGCAACTTGGGATTAGGTATGTTGTCATCAAAATTTGGATCTAGAGCCCATAGTTTTCTTTACAAGCTCTTTCAGAATGATCTGAATTCTCATTTCATGAATAAAATTATGTGCTTAAATTTGTGTTTTTGATTTAAAACCGGCTGGATTTATCTTTCCATTTTCCATCTGTATCATGAATTAGATTTTGTGGGATAACATGCAGCTGTTTTATTAAATGATCTTTTATTGTGCCTACCTTTAGTGAATACTGGCATCTCAGGTATTGCTTGATTTTTTTCTCTTGTTTACAAACATAAGCTCTTAAATAAAGAAATTATATTTAGCAACCATATTTCCATTTTGGCTCCGTTCGTTTGTTGTGTTGTACCGTGTCTGTTTTGGTTTTGGGGTCTTGAAAGCCAAATTTTCGCGTTCGTTAGGCCGTATTTTTGGCCGTTTTGGTTTTGGGCTGAAAATTGACCGTTTTCAAATCTTTCTAAAAGCGCCTTGCCCCAAAATAGACCTAGCGAGGTCTGTTTTTGCGGTTTTGAGAACAAGCGAGCTCCCCACTCTTCCGCGACTACTCACGAAACCCCCCTCCCGACAAATGAATGCAAATGCACCGCTCATGAAGATCCCCGGTGAGTTTTGAACTTAAGCTTACATCGTTTATTTACCACTCTCCTCTCTTCCTAAACTGGATGCTGCTGCCATGTTTCTCATCTCAGATCTATTTGTTGCACCTCTTTTCCCCATCAATTTCAGCTGTTAAATCGAAGCGGCGCTCCTCATTTTTGGTCGATTTCACTGGAGAAGATCGCTCTCTGATGAAAGTGATTCTTGTTTCTAAGTGTTGAAAGAGCTCAAAAACTTGTATGTATTGCTTGTGTGTCTAAATACAAGGAGAGAATACAAATATATAGGAAGAATAAGAGAGAAGAAAATCCTATACAAGATGTGGGACTAAAGGAAGAGAGAAGATAAAACAATAAATGGGCCCAATAATGGGCCCTTTACATGGGCTATTTTAACACTCCCCCGCAAGCTGGAGCGTACAAATCGTATGCGCCAAGCTTGGACAAGCATTGATAGAAGAGTGTCTTGGAGAGAGCCTTCGTGAAGACATCCGCAACTTGTTCCTATCCTGGGACATGCTTTAGGTCAAACTTCTTCATTTGAACCTTTTCCCGTATGAAGTGACAATCGACCTCAATATTCTTCGTTCTTTCGTGAAAGACCGGGTTCTTTGCGATGTGTATGACAGCTTGATTGTCACAAAGGAGAAGAGCCGGTGATGGTAATTTTACACCCAGATCAGTAAGAAGTCTCTCAAGCCATGTCAATTCTGATACAACTGATGCCATTGCCCGGTACTCTGCCTCGGCTGAAGATCGAGCAACGACCGCTTGTTTCTTACTTCGCCAAGTAACCAGATGTCCGCCAAGGTAAGTGCAAAAACCACTCGTAGATCGCCGGTCATCGAGAGAGCCAGCGTAATCAGCATCTGAATATGCCACCAATGTTGGAGCAGAAGAGGAGGTCCTGTAGACAAGTCCCTGACCAGGAGCGGTTTTCAGATACCTGAGAATTCGTTCCACTGCTTGAAGATGAGATTTTCGAGGAGAGTGCATGTATCTGCTGACAAGACCAACAACAAAGGAAATATCCGGTCTGGTAACCGTGAGATATATCAGTTTTCCAACAAGACGTCGATAATATTCGGGATTCTGGAGAAGGAGATCAGAGTCAGATGCCTGGGCACACAGTTTGTGGTTCACATCCATAGGAGTATCACTTGGCTTGCAGCCGGACTGACCCGCATCATGAAGAAGGTCAAGACAATATTTCCGTTGAGAGAGAGTGAGCCCATCCGGCCTTCTGGCAATCTCAAGACCCAAAAAATAGCGAAGAGGTCCCAAATCCTTTGTCTGGAAGACTGAGTTTAGATGGACTTTGACTGCCTGTATCCCTTGAGAGTCATCTCCAGTAATGATAATATCGTCGACGTATACTAACAGAATAACCGTTCTTGTTGGTTGGTGACGAGTAAAGAGCGAGAAGTCGGCCGAGCTCCGTGTGAAGCCAATCTCACGGAGGACCTTGCTGAATTTTTCAAACCATGCCCGTGGAGATTGTTTGAGACCATATAAAGCCTTTTTAAGATGACAGACCTGAGACTCCCCCGTGGTCTCAAACCCGGGTGGTTGTTGCATGTAGACAGTTTTCTGGAGATCTCCATTCAAGAAAGCATTTTTGATATCCAGCTGAAAGAGAGGCCACCGGCGATGGACAGCAACAGAGATGAGGACGCGAACACTATTAAGTTTCGCAACCGGAGAGAACGTTTCCTCATAATCTAGCCCCTCCTGTTGAGTGAAACCTCTAGCCACAAGACGGGCCTTTAGACGGTCAATTGTCCCATCGGCAGCATGTTTGATGACAAAGACCCACTTGCACCCAACTGGTTTCTGGCCCGGTGGAAGGGGAACAACAGACCATGTCTGGTTAGACCAGAGAGCAGACATTTCTTCCTCCATGGCCGCTCGCCATCCTGGATGTTGAAGCGCATCCTGCACAGAATTAGGAATAGCAACCGAAGAGAGAGAAGTAGCCAAAGTGTGTAAATGGGGAGAGAGGCGATGAAGAGAGATGTAGTTTGCCAGCGGATGAGCAGTGGAAGGCGATGCCTGATCAGTTGGGCGCGGAGTATCCATGGTAGAGACCCACGACAGAGGGGCAACGGAAGTGGCAGAGCGACGAGTGTAGACGCGGATAACTGGTGGTTTGGAGGAAACGACAGTCTGTTTAGAGGGAACGACAGTCTGTTTAGAGGGAACGACAGCCAGAGGAGTAGTTGCGGGAATAACTGGGCGGGGGATGGATGGGGGAGTAGGTGTGGGTGGTAGATGGTCAGGTAAGGGAGCAGGAAAGAATGGTTGATCCTCGCGGAAAGTGACATCAGCAGAAACGGAGATCTTGCGTGTAGCAGGAGAATAACATACATACCCCTTTTGGGTGCGTGAATATCCAACAAAGATATGCTTGGCTGCTCGAGGATCAAACTTATCCGAGAAAGGCCCCAAACGATGGACATAGCAGAGGCTACCGAATACACGAGGCGGGAGAGGAAAGGCCGGAGTGGAGGGAAAAAGTATGCTAAACAGAGTAGCATAGTTGAGAATAGAGGAAGGGAGACGGTTAATGAGAAAACAGGCGGTCGAGACCGCAAAGTTCCAATATGGTTTGGGGACATGCATTTGAAGCATGATGGAACGAGCGACATCGAGTAAGTGACGATTCTTACGTTTGGCAACACCGTTTTGTTGCGGCGTGTAAGCGCAGGAAGTTTGATGTAGAATCCCGAACTCAGAACATAAAGCAGTAAATTCGTTACTAGTGTACTCACGAGCATTGTAAGTTCGTAGTACTTTGATGGTCGTGTGGAATTGTGTACAGGTTTCGAGGACAAATGCTCGAAAGACACGGGGAAGCTCGGAGCGATCACGAAGTATAGCCAGGTAGTGCGAGAGTGATCATCAATAAACGTTATAAAATACCGGAAACCGGAAATACTAGTAATTTTAAATGGTCCCCAAATATCTGAATGCACTAAATCAAAAGGAGCAGCGCTCCGAGTACAATGGGAAGAAAAAGATGAACGAATCTGCTTGCCGAGGATACATGAGTCACACTGAAAGGGGGTAAAAGAAACATCGGGATGAGCCCGCTGGAGGACCGGTAGAGGAGCATGCCCAAGTCGACGATGCCAATCAGTTGAAGAGACAGATGAGAGGATGGTGGGAGAGTCGTCGAGAAGGTAGAGCCCATTCTGCAGCCGGCCTTTACCAATGCTAGTCTGCGTCCGCCGATCCTGTATAACTAAAGAAGAGGAAGTGAATATAACAGAACAATCCAGATCATTAGTAAGCCGTCCAACAGAAAGTAAATTGAACGGTAAACTCGGGACGTGAAGAGCCGAGCGAAGGGAGATGGAGGAGGTGAGAGGAAGATCTGCCGAGCCGGAGACGGGAACAGTGGCTCCATTGGCCACAGTAATAGACTGTGGATAAGGGGAAGTCAGGTACTGGGCAGGTCGATGTGGAGTAATGTGATGAGTAGCGCCAGAGTCCACAATCCAGCCCAAGACGGTGGAGAGACAGCGGTACCTGTGTTAGAGACGGAGGCAATGGAGACAGATGGTGGGTGGAGCAATCCCTGGAGATGCTGGAGCTGAAGACGGACACTCTCAAGATCAGGAGGACCAACATCGGTAGCAACAGAAGCCGTCGGGCGAGGAGGATAACCAACTTTCTTGTAACAGGTTGCCTCGAGATGACCATCTTTCCCACAGAAGGAACACTTCGGCCGACCCCGACCACCACGACCACGACCGCGAGATCCCGAACGACCCCTCCGAGTAGAAGGAGGAGGAGGGAATGGTAGAAGCGGAGGTGCCTGCTGAAGAAGGGCCGGAGGAGCCGAAGTATCTGGAGGAGGTGATACTCAGAGAATCATGGAGCACACATCAGAAAAAGATGGTGTGGTAGAGGAAGCCAGGAACTGAGCACGAATGCTCTGAAGGTGAGGGGGAAGACGGGCGATGATGATGGCAGTACAGGCGGCTTCCTTCTGAGCGCGCTGAGCAGCATCATCATTGGTGAAGGGCTGATGCTGGATCCATGCTTCAACAAGAGTCTTCGCACGAGCAACAAAGAAGGTCATATCTGAAGCCCCTCCAGCGTTAAGAGCAAAGAGGTCAGTGAGGATGTCGTAGAGATGCTGGAGGCTGTCCTGTCCAGAATATAAGGAGTGTAGCTCAGTCCACATATCTTTGACAGTCTCATGAGTAGTCATGATACATTGCCATTTGATATGGCTCACCATCTAAAGAATTCATGATCCAGGTCTGAACTCGGCTATCATTGCGGAGTCAGTCATCAGTAGGAGGGGTGGGGGGAGCCTGAGTAAGGTGAGGGAGAAGGCCCTTGGCCTGAAGAACCCGTCTAACAGAATGTACCCAAGGGACGAAGTTCTTCTTTCCAGAAAGAGAGATGGTAGTGATGCGCAGCTCGTCACGGACTTCTGTAGTGCAAGTCGGGCGGTCAGTTGGACAAGCCGGGCGGTCAGCAGGCGGGCTGGCCGTCGAGCCAGAGGAGTTACCGGAAGAGCCCATAAGGGTAGACCGCAGAGGCAGCCGGCTGAGGTTGCTGCGAGAAGGGCAGGAGGCCGCTGCGAGAAGGGAGCAAGGCCGCGGCGAGGAGAAGACAAACCGCCTGCGAGAAGACAAGGAGGCCGCTGCGAGAAGGGAGCAAGGCCGCAGCGAGAAGAGGACAAACCGCGGTCAAGCCGGACACCAGCGAGTAGTCAGTTCACGACCAGAGGGCAGAAACAAAAGAGAGATCGCCCCGGTCTAGGTGAAACAAGCAGCGGTCAGAGAGCGGAAGGAAACCGCGAGAGAAAGTAAGCGAGAAGAAGGAAACAGAGAGAAGGCGAAGCCGCATCGGATAGACGGCGGAGCCGCAGCGGACAGAAGGCGAAGCCGCAGCGGACAGAAGGCGAAGCCGCAGCGGGCAGAAGGCGAGGCCGCAAGAGACAAAAGCCGCAAGAGACAGAAGCCGCAGCGGACAGAAGGCGAGGCCGCAACGGACTTGCGGCGGACAAGGAAGCAAGAGGGAGAGGAACTCGCAGCGGATAGAAGGGGAATCCGCAGCGGATAGAAAAGAGGTGGACCCCACGAATTAGAGAGAATGATTGCTATAAAAGGGCCTGAAGAGGGTGGAACCACGAAGAGGGAGAGGAGAAGAGGAAGGCAGAGGCAAACCGCAGAGCCTGCGGATAGGAGCCCGCGGATAGGAGACCGGAGCGGGTAGGCTCACAGTCCGCAGGAGAAGCAGAGAGGGGCGGGCGGGGGCGGGTTGGGCGGTTAAAGATAAGGAGACCGCACCGGAAAGACCGCTCCCTCTGATACCATGTTGAAAGAGCTCAAAAACTTGTATGTATTGCTTGTGTGTCTATATACAAGGAGAGAATACAAATATATAGGAAGAAGAAGAGAGAAGAAAATCCTATACAAGATGTGGGACTAAAGGAAGAGAGAAGATAAAACAATAAATGGGCCCTTTACATGGGCTATTTTAACACTAAGTATAATCTCCGAGATCCCAAATCACCGGAATTGATTGCGCTCTTTTGTCACAAATTCTCTATTTAGAATTTCTGCGATGCAATTTTTATAAGATTTCAATGGCACAGATGTTGCATTATCAAATTGCAACTTTTTCTGAAAATTTAATAGCCAACCAATAAATTTGTTGGTCATATATTTACTTCATTGCAGTGAAGGTGCTTGCTTTCTCATGTTTATTCCATATTCTTGTGTTGTATGGATTAGAAACATGGCTGCAAAGTAGCAAGCAAATCAAATTTTTTTGATACAATTTATGATTTTTCTGGCATAAAGGTTGCATTCCTACAATTCTTGCTTGTTTATATGTTGCAAGTCGTGTAGGGTGCATTTATCCAAATTAATTTGAATGTCAAAACCATTCTGCAAACAAACATAAGTTTTCATTTTGACCCAAAACAGACTTGAAAACCATTATGCAAATGAACATAAATTTTTCGTTTTTGCCCAAAACGAAAACATATGATAACAAAAATGAAAACCTTCAAATGGAAGCCGAGCAAACGAACATTGCCTTTTTTTTGGAGACAATATGTTTTGTCAAAAATTTAGATGGGTGCTTTCATATGGTTAAATTGAATGTTGTCATAGTTGTTTTGATTATTTGACTAATTTTACTAATATGAAACTAATTAGTTAATTATCAAGTAGCACTATAACTAATATTGCTAAGATGTATTAGTTTTAAAGTAATTATTTATATATATAATTATGTAATTTATCATTAACTATTTGTGTGAGTGAGTATTACAAATGCAAACCGTAAAAACCATCCACATTGCACAAACCGCACCGATTTTTACCGAACCGCATAGTTTCATTGCGGGGTGAGGCTTAGAACTTTCTTAAACCAAGTGCAATGCGGGTTTTCAAATTTTGGAACCGCACCTCTTAAAAACAAGGTGTTGTTTTTGAGAAGTATTTATTAATAAATAAGTGAATTTATTTATTCAACATAGTAATCCTATAATTAATACATTAGGATACTAAATATCCAATGATAGAATCCAAATTCCGCACATGCATGTTATAATATGATAACCGCTACGGGGTTGACTCGTTCTCCATGAATAAAGCTTCCATCACCCCGTTGTTTCACTAACAAGACAAAGTTTCTTGTTTATTAGATCTTAAATCAAATTTGCCAAAGCTCCTTTTTTTTTTCTCGATACCTCGTAGTCATCAAAATTTCTTAGATCATAAATCAATTTTTGCCAAGGCTCCTCTTGTCAATGCAGCGTAAGCTTCTTTATTTTTGGTTCTCACAACAGAAGCCCAATTTATGTTTCTCCATGTTTCTCTACAAGTCTTATCTATGGTTTGCGATTTCCCAGGGCATACATTACTTTTCTTAACAATTGTGGAAAGTTAGCATAAGATTAAAGACATAATTTCATAAAAGGCTGGATTATAAATCATTATATGTAAAAGCTTCAAGAGGTTTGATGAGATTTTTTAATAATTAAAGAATGGCCACATAAGTCTTTCCTCAAGCCATCTAATAGTAAGCATGCAATAAACTGCACCACACTGAGTCACACCGCAAAGAACCACACATCACCGAAGTCGCACCCAAATTTTCGGGGCAGTGCTGCTTTGCTCGTGCCAAAGCCACACATTTACAGTGCGGTTGCGGCTTTGACCCAAACCGCACCATGCACAACCCGGTCTATTTGTTAAGTATATATATTAATTAATATTTGTTATCGTCATTAAGTTTGTATTAGTTTCATTAGGCCTAGGATTGTAAAGTAATGACAAACTAGCAATGATTATAGTTAAATTTACTGGTTAGGGATTCATTAGGATTTAATTATTATCATTGAGATTTTATGTATATTCAATTATGATAATTGTGCATAAGATGATTTATTATTTAATTAGTATGTGTTGTCAATAACTTAGAAATTTGTAAGTATATATTAATGATGATTAGTGGATAATTGAGATTTTAATTAAGATTCTTAATGTTTTATTACATTTTGATTTGTAGATATTTTGTATTGAATAATTAATTAATCAATTGTAGATAGTAATTATAATTTAACTATACATGATATTTAATTATGAATTAATTAATAGTTTAGTTATTGCCATTAGAATTTAAGTAGGTGTTTATAAATTATTATTTAATGCTAATAAAGTTAGAATATTAGTTAAAAATTGTAGTTGATTAATTAAATATATAATAAATTCAATATTAACTTAATAAATTATTATTTAATTAGTAACTAGCTAACTATGTTGGCAAGTCAAATTAATTGTCTTAACTATCATTTAATTAGGATATTTAGTATGCCAATTAGCAAGTTATTAAATATACTTGGTTACAAATGTTTTATTTATTTACTTTTGTTTGCTGTTTTTGGTCGGCAATGGCGTTTTTAATTTTTATTAATCCTAATAAGAATGCCTTCCATATTTTTGTCCCTTTTAATGTAATAATAAGAAGGTAAATTATATCAGATTAAAGCAAAATAAAAACAAAATGAGAAAAAAACAAATCCAAACATGACCTTGGTTTTAAATGGCAAGTTTTTTTGAAACCTATCTTGTAGAACTAATTCTAAAGAAGTTACCTCTGGATGGGGAAAAAATGAACAAACTTTACATTTTAAAGTTGTGGAAGTAACAAAGTTTCTTAAACTCAGTACATATATTATCATGAAGGTGTCTAATTTTTTTTTAAATTCTATGATTGCCCATCCTGTATTTATCATGTTCGTAGTTATATATGCTTGTAAATTTTTGATAATAATTCATTGGAGTCGTGCTTTAAAGCTGACAGGTATACAGTGGGAAAAATTACACCTGTGCCAGTTCGCGAAGTTCATTCCTCTGATTTTGGACCTCGAGCGAGGATAAGAATGTATTTTCCTCATAAAGGGTCTCAATTTACGCCTACACACAATTCTGTCAGCTTTCATTGGAAGGATTACTGCCTAATGGTATTTAGGTACTTACTGTTTGTTCGTTATTAATATTTTTAATGTACGGCTATTAAAAATAAGCATTAATTTTTGGCATTAATATGAGATCAATATTTTCTTTAAAAAGTAAAATATTTTCAATTTATTTCTAAAATTCTACTGCTAATAAGGGATGCCAGAGCCAAGGAAAAAATATGTTTAATAGTTTGTTTAAAATATATCCTGATTAATTAGCCTTCTAAAACTCTTATAAACATCGGTAGGCTTGCTGACAAAATCTCATCGCGTTTATAATTGTTGCTTATCAAGAAAAAACCGGTCTAATTTATGCTTGACACCACATATGATGATATGTCCCCTTTTTTAGTTTTCCTTATGTTGTATTCTTGTTCATGTACTTACAAAAGTTCCTCCATCATCCCTTTCCTGAGAGGTTGTGCATTTGAATTTTTATTCATGTTGATTGCAATTTAAAAGAAGAAAGACAAAAAAGAGCGGAATCTTTCATTCTAACCTTCTTATTTATGATTTTGTAATTGTGACTGAGGGAACCCTCTTTATAATATAATGGGAAAATATAAAGACGTCGTGATTTTCCTGAATTTATAGGTTAAGACATGCCTTCCAAATTTAATGTCTTTGCAAGTTTCTATCAACTTGGGGTGTAACTGACTTGAGTAAAAGTGGGGACAATCTTTAGGTCTGCTCAGTAAATATTGTAACAAACTCATCTACTGGGTGATATAAAAATAAAAAGTATATATATTATATTCATAAATATTTGAATTCAAAATACTCAAATACTAAATTATATAAATATTTGAATTCAAAATGTTCAATTACAAAATTATAGATTCAAGTGTTCAATTTTAAAATGACCGCAATCCTAAAAATCCTAAAATCCGACTTCCTCTCTCTTTTTTCTTACTTTCTCATATTTACCCCACAATTTCTCATTCCATGATTCCGTTATTGCAACTTCTCGGATTTCTCTTCATTTTTTCTTTTATAAAAGAGTAATTAGCTTATAAACTAGTTGAGTTGAGCTCGAGATCTATTGACTAAGTCAATCTCAAGCTTAAGTTGAGTGTGGATCAAACTCAATTGAATTGTTTACACACCTTGTGTATGTCAATATTTGTACATCTGAATTCATAGTGGAAAAGTGTCTAACCAAATTACTTTGATATCAAAAAATTTATTGTATTCAATGTTAATGTCAATGAAGCTACTGTCATGTTAAATGAGATGAAATTGAGAATAACCTAGTCAAGGAGACCAAATGTATAATGGTTGGAGGTCTGCATACAACAACAACACTCAAGACTTTATCCCACCATAGTGGGGTCGGCTATATGGATCATTTGTCGCTATTGCACCCTATCTTTAGTCATAATCTCACTAATGCTTAAGTACATCATGTCTTTCCTTATAGTTTCATTCCAAGTTATTTTTGTTCCTCCCCTCCCTCGTTTAGCATGCCTAGTTGCTAACATCTCGCAACGACTAGCATGTGTCTCTAATGGTTTTCTTTGTATGTTTCTGAACCATCTTAATCAAGCTTCTCACATCTTCTCTACAATTGGTGCCACTCCTGTCTTATCCATGATACATTCATTCCTAATTTTATCCGGTCTTGTGTGTCCACACATCCACCTAAGCATTCTCATCTCCGCAACTTCCATTTTTTGCTCATGTACATAATTCATTGCCCAACCCTCAGTACCATTAGCAAGCTTGTAGATTGCGGCCGACATGTCCGACATGTCGGCCGACATGTCTTTTTTTGGGTGAAAGCGCAACGTTACCGCTGCAAATGGGATTTCTTGCGTTTTCCAGAATGGCGACCGACATGTCGGACATGTCGGCCCGCTATGGCGGGTTATGGCGGCGCTATATTACTTCTGGCGTTTTAAAATATTTTAGGTTATTATTTATATAATTATTTAATTATAACTTATAAGTTTATAACTTAATATTAATTATTAATTATATAATTATTTCATTATAAGTTATAAGTTATAAACTTATTCCTCCTCCCCCGACTCATCATCTTCCGCCTCGGCTTGCCCTAGTCTCTCTCTCGCGCGATTTCTTACTCTCACGACTTCTTTCTCTCTCGCGATTTCTGACTCTCTGGTTCTTTGATTCGCCGGTGATTCTCGACTAGAAGTGTGGTCTGCTTGCTCTCTGGTTCTTTGATTCGCCGGTGATTCTCGAATCTGGTTCTCGACAGCTTTCGTCGGCTGTCTTTCGTCGGCCGTCTTTCTATCGGCACTGGTTCTGGACAGTTTTCCTCTCCTCTCCTCTTTTGTGGCTCGTCCCCTCAGCAGTCAGCACTGTGAGTTTTATCTTTATTTTTAAGTTATAATTAGGGCTTAGTTTTCTCTTCATCCTCCTTCTTCCTTCTCGACTAGCTATTTGGTGCTTTTGGTTTTCCTTCTCGGCCGTTCTCCTTCTATATGCTGCAGTGTTGCATCTGCTTTTTCTTTAATTTGTTGCATCAGAGATTCAGAGCACACGCAAGTGCATATAGGGCACTGGTTCTGGACAGTTTTCCTCTCCTCTTCTGTGGCTCGTCCCCTCAGCACTGTGAGCTTTATCTTTATTTTTAAGTTATAATTTGGGCTTAGTTTTCTCTTCATCCTTCTTCTTCTTTCTCAACTGGCTATTTGGTGCTTTTGGTTTTCCTTCTCGGCCGTTTTCCTTCTATCTGCTGCAGTGCTGCATCTGCTTTTTCTTTAATTTGCTGCATCAGTGGCTCAGAGCACACACAAGTGCATATAGGGTATACAAATGTTCAATTGTTGTGTGGTATACAAATTTTACAGTAAATTTACAGTTTTTCTTCTATCTGCTGGACAGTATTCGTAGCAAATTATGATATGCATCTGTCTTATGACAACTGGAATTATGGAATTGTTGTGTGGTAAATTCTTATGAGAGTTGATTGGCATTGTGACAGTGGTAAATTCTTATGAGAGTTGGCTGGTATTGTGGCATTGTGACATTGTGGTATTGTGGTATTGTGGCTATGAAAAAATCCTTATGACAGTCGATTGGCATTATGGAAATGTGACATTGTGGCATTTTGGAAATGTGGTTGTATCTATTCATAATCCTCTCTTTCTTTCTATTTCTCTATATTTGTCTCTTCCCTTATCCTCTATGATTCTATATTTGCGGCATTGTGGCAACATATGATGTGAAAAAAAAATTATTCAACTATGTTTTCAGACTGATCAATGAACATTGATTAATGATGACATCAATATGACAATATTGTGGGCATCTAGATATGAAATATCACTGATGTTGCATTTTTTTTAAATTTTTTATAATTCTTTTTTTGTAGAATGAATTCATCAGAAGGTTCTAGCAAGGTTCCCAGTACTTCCTCTGTAGTAGGTCGAGATCCTTGTTGGGCATTTGGGGAGAAGGTGACTCCTAATGATACAAATAGAATACGATGCATATATTGCAAACAAATTGTGAATGGTGGAATTACTCGCTTGAAGCATCACTTAGGGGGGATAAGGGGCAACGTTAAGTCTTGCCCGACGGTACCAGCTGATGTTAAAGAAAAGGTGGAGGGATATTTACACACTGCGCAGGCAACCAAAAAATTTAAGACTGAAAGGTTGCAAACAGCTTTGGAGGAGGTAGTTGTTGGAGGTAATGACATAGAAGAAGCTACACAAAGGAGCCTTTATGCAAGCGTAGGTACTAAAGGGCCTATGGATCAATTTGTTCAATCTCAAAGCACTGAGACGAGCAAAATGGTGCAAACCACAATTGATAGCAAGTACAAGAAAAAAGCTAGAGATGATGCGTGCTTGTATATTGCTAGGTGGGCATACGAGACAGGAATTCCTTTCAATGCCGTGTATGCTACATCCTTCCAACAGGCGTTGCATGCAGTAGGGCTATGTGGACCAGGGATGAAGGGTCCAACCCCATATGAGATGAGAGAGAAATTCTTGAAGATGGAGGTACAACGGACGAAGGAGATGCTAACAACATTCACTCAAACCTGTAGGGTGCATGACTGTAGTATTCTTACGGATGCATGGACAGATAGAAAAGGGAGAAGCATCATGAACATAGTGGTGCACACTATTGCTGGGGTGGCATTTTGGCTATCCAAAAATGTATCGTCATCCACACATGATGGAAAATTTATTTATGATTTTGTGGATGAGTCGATTGCCAGCCCGGATGGCCCAAAAGAAGAAAATATTATACAAGTTGTGACAGATAATGCATCCAATAACATGGCGGCATCAATGCTGATGGCTTTGAAGAGGCCAAGGCTCTTTTGGACTTCATGTGCTACACACACTATCAATTTGCTTCTCCAGGATATTGCTAGATTAAAGCAAATAAAAAATGCTATTGCACTTGGACGTCAATTATCAGTGTTTATATATGCTCATACTATCTCCCTTGACATGTTCAGAGAGACTACAAAAGACTTGGAGTCACATGATCTTGTGCGCCCTGGAGTTACCAGATTCGCCACAGCATTTCTTTCGTTACAGTGCATCCATGAGAAGAAGAGACAGTTGCGGGAGATGTTTACATCAACAAGGTGGGATGCTACCAAATTATCTGGCAGTGATGCAGGCAAACAGGTATTTTAGTAGTTTTTTTTCAATTATTATTTCTATGATTAATCTGTTTGTACTTTGTAATGTACTAATGTTATCTTGATTCTTGAATTGTAGGCTACAACTACAGTTTTGGGTGGTACTTTTTGGGTGAATGTTGAGCTTGCCCTTCTTATATTTTCCCCATTGGTGAAAGTTCTTAGAAGAGCTGATGGAGACGCACCTTCAATGGGATGGTTGTATGGTGAAATGAAGAAGGCTAGAGAGGAGATTGCTGCTGCTCTTGATTTTAAGGAGAGTAAATATCTTCCTATATGGAAGTTGATAGATAGAAGAGTGGAGACTAAGATGAGCAGTCCATTACATCTAACAGGATATTTTCTGAATCCCTTCTTCTACTACCCAAATAGGGAAGAGATAGATGGAGACCCAAAGTTTATGGGTGGGTTTATTGAATGCCTCACTAGAATGTACTCTCATGATCCTTCTATGCAAGATGCTATTACTGCTGAGGTTGAAGTTTATCAGCTAGAGCAAGGATTATTTGGCCAGGACATAGCAAAGAGGCAAAAAGAACTATCAGGGTTCAATCCAGGTATATTTTGATATTATCTTTCTTTATTTTTCACCAAATAATTGATGTTTTACTTTTTAAATTGACTAGTAAAATAATTTGTTATTTTTCTATAAGCTCATTGGTGGAAGTTCTATGGAATTCAAACTCCAAATTTGAGAACTATGGCTATGAGAATCTTAAATTTGACAACTAGTTCCTCCGGTTGTGAAAGGAGTTGGAGCACTTTTGAGATGGTAATTTACTTACCTTACAAGTATAAGTTTTAAGATGATATTTCAAAAATATCTTAAAATGATAACAATTTTTAATGTTTATGTTTATTATATTTAGATTCATTCCAAGAAAAGGAATAGACTAGAAAGCCAAAGATTGAATGATCTTGTATTTGTGAAATTCAATTCAAAGTTAAAGTCTAAATATTCTGATCCATCTCGAGACCCATTGTCTGCAAAGAGTATTGATGAAGGAAAGGTTGCTGAGTCTGCTGATGATGTTGTAGATGATGATAATGATAATGAAGTGTTTCCTGGAGAAGGGTTGACTTGGTCTCAGATTGGGGACATTGTAAATGCTGATGTGGGTTCTGCTTCTAGGAGAAGTGCAAGGCCGTCTTTAAAGCAGGTATATATGGCAAAATCAAAAGGAAAACGGCCTATGCCGGAGAGGGATGGGGATGAGAGTTCTGAGGAGGACATTGATGATGCATTGATGATTTACACTTCCGAGGATTATCCAACAGATCAAGAAACGTGATATTACTTAGGTGAGTTTTATTAAGTTAATTTTTTTTGTCATGTTTTAATCTTTAATATAGTTTAGTCTTACTCATATGTTCATTGATTGCAGGAAAATAATATATAGATTTATATTAGAGTAGCAGATTTTGTGGAGCAGTGCACTCACATTTTGGGAATACGGTACAATTATATTTTTAGTTTAATATGATTTTGTGATGTTGTATTACATGAAAGAAAGTATGCAATATTGTTTTTTTATTAGAAATTGATTAGATGATTGTTAATAGTTTAACTTTCTTATATGAATTTTAGTTTACACTTGATTAGATAAAATAATTACAATTTAATTAATAAATGAAAAAATTATGGAATATACATATATATATAATTATAATATTATAATCCGACATTATAAAATGTCCCCGATATATCCCCCGCAATCCGACATCCGACATAAAAAACCCAAACCGACATGAGTCCGACATCCGACATCTGCAACCTTGACCATTAGAGCATCACTGGTCTAATTGCAGTACGAATGTACGATAAAACTTGCTTTAAGTTTTAATGGTACTTTACGATCACATAAGATCCCAGATACGCCTCTCCACTTCAACCAACATTCTTGGATTTTATGTATCACATCTTTATCTGCACCTTCATCTTTTTGAACTATCGATCCCAGATATTTAATGATGGAGTCATCTGCCCTTCTTGTCTACTAAATTTAAGCTCCATATACTCTGTTTTTGTCATGCTCAACCTAAAACCCTTCTTTTCTAAAATGTCTCACCAAGATTCAAGTTGGAGGTCTACTTATTGTAGGAATTTTAGTTGGTGGTGATCTATACTATTCTTTGCAATGACATTGTGCATGAGTTGAGAACCTCAAGGAGTTCTTATAGGGATTTAATACAAATAAATATGAACTCTTAGCTGCTAGGTGTTTGTTTCAATTGCATATCCGATTTTGATGCCTGGATGCTCTGCTAAGTGTTTGAAGCTTGATATGTATTTTCATTCTCTATCCACCGAAGCATTGTGGAATAATCATAAAACATATACCATGATTAAATACCTATCTCGGAAACTTCTTCAATGGATATTAGATACCGAGGGCCATTGCAATGATGCATATGAACAATCCTTGATATTATAATTTTGGATTAATAACTAAGGGCAGTTAGTGAGTATTTTATAGGAGGGATAATTGGTAGTTATGGTTGTTTATGTGAGGATAGTGGGTGGTTATGATGGCTATAAGAAGTGGGGAGAAGGATGGTTGGTGAGAGGAGAGTGGTGTTTGACTGGAGCAAGGTGGTTGTTGGTTGGTGGATAGTGGGGGAAGGGTAGCCGGCCACGGGACATGGAGGGGAGATGCCTAGGATTCAACACCTATGTTTCCTGACTTTGACAATGTGGGAGTGACCAATCGATTCTAGAAATTCTTCTCAAAATCTTCAATCCCTAAATTCAACACAATATGCTTGCATTTATAAGTAAAATGTCCAAGGATAACCACTATGAATGGTCTAGATCTCTCAATCATAATGGTTGTAAAATCTTAGGAAAAAATAATGAAAAATATGTAAAATATGTCGTCCATGATGCAGACGTGACTATGAGCTCAAATCTTCCAAATGACGATCTGCTCTCTATCTTCTGTGTATGCAAGTTTGTAAAGGTCAAATGTCATAGATATGTCAATTCGTATTTTTCATGTCAGTTTCATATATCTGAGGATATATCGAGATTATTTCAAATAAGAGGGTTCAATATTTAATTATATATATAATTATTATACCAGCCGTCCCCGTGCGACGGTACTTGTGTACTTCACATTCTCTAATGTGTAACATATGTCGATGACTGGACCCCAATCATCGTCGCCGTCGCTGTGAACTAGAGAATGCGAGCAATGCGAGTACTGTCGCTCGACATGCGAGAGTGCTTGTATTGTTTTGCAATAACGATAGAAGTAAACATATAAATATCAAAAAATAGTACTTGATAAATGCAAAAATTAGGACTCAACAACTCAAGATCTTCTACTTTGGCCCTCTGATAATTTTTGCTTTATTTTTTCCTTTTTAATGACGGTTTTGTTTTTGGTTGGTTTAAAAGGCCTCCTTATCTATATTGATGTCGATAATATCTCTGAGTTGCTCCTATGTTAACCTCTCTCCAATTGGTTAAGTACTAGACTAAAGAGAAGTGAATAATAGACCTACATAACAACAAGTAGCACGAAAGTGAAAAAAAAAATATAGAACATGTAGCATAACAACAAATATAGTAAAAGAGACAAAATATGAACTTACAAGTAAATCCCCACCATGAGCACAAAACTCAACCGATAGAAGAGCAAGCAAGGAGAAACCACGACCAAGACAAAATATAAAACAGAGAGGAGACCACGAAGAACTTATCAGTCACATCTTAGTTAAGTGCGAAAGAAGAGAATTTAGTCACATCTTAGGGTCTGTTTGGCTAAGCTGTTGCTGATGGTAAGCTGCTGACGGAAAACTGCTGACAGAAAAAGTGCTGTTTTTTGAAAACAGAGTTGTTAAAAAACTGTTTGGGTAAAATGGAGTTTGCAGAGCTTACTCATAAGCTGTTTTGAAGAAACTGTTTGGATAAAATGGAGTTTTGACAGCTGATTTTTTTATAATCGAAATAATTTTTAGATTTTTGATCCATACATTAATTAAAGTATTTAAAATTAAAAATACACGAAATAATAAGTAGAAATTTCTTGTTTTTTAGACATCAAATATCCAAAATAATACTAGAACTCTCAACGCCCGGATTCATCGGTTGCATGACAGTAGAGTCTTTTATCACCTACATGTGGAAAATTTTTTATTAGAATAAGTTATTAAATTATTTTAAAATATAAAATGTGAGTAATGATTATTACCTTCTTGACTCATAGAGTTGTTGTGCAATAGAGTCCCGCAATGCTATCATCTCCTCCACTCCGCCCGCCGTGTCAATGCATGTACTAGACTGCCTCTGTGTGTCTACTCTGACTCCCGTACTGATTGTCTCACTTTCTCTAAAATCCGGATCTATACGTTATGGATGCCTACGTATGAAATTATGTAAAGCTATTGTCGCTAGGACAATCCGTTTCTGCTTCATAAAACTGTAACTTGGCATGTCACGAAGTATTGCCCATTTCTTCTTCCATACTCCAAATGTCCGTTCAATCACACTCCTAAGGGAAGAGTGTGATTGATTGAAAATCTCCTGAAGTCCTTCAACCGGACGATTACCACGTGCAAAATCTGGAAGGTGGTATCGTGTATCTGGAAATGGTTTTATGTACCCCCTTTGAAGTTGATATCCAGCATCCACCAAGTAAAACTTTCCTGAATCATCAAAACACAAGATTATTGAATAATTATACGAAAACATAAAATAGCAAATTAAATGAACAGTAAGCCTCAATACCTCTTGGAGGGTGCGGGAAGCGGTACTTGGGATCCCTAATAGCAAAATTAAATATCCGACTGTCATGTGCAGATCCCTCCCAACCAGTCATGGCGAAAGTAAAGCACATGTTGAAGTCGCAAGCCGCCATTATATTCTGTGTAGTCGTTCCATTACGCCCAATATAAGGTACTTGATTTTTTACCGGTACGTTTGCATGGACATGTGTGCCATCTATTGCTCCAATACAATCTTTAAAAAATGGCATGTAACGTGTATCTTCAACAATTTCTGGTGGAGTGGAATCAAAGTATCCTTCTTCCAGGACTATAACAACCTCTACTAAACGCACCAAAGCACGAATGCCAACACTAAAATATCTGCTTGCAGTCTCGGTGGAATGTTGGAAACGCTCACTAGCTTTTCTGATACACTCGTTGTGAGATAGCACATACAACGTAATTGCCAGGACCTCCCTGCTTGCTGTCCTTCGTGAACCTTGCAACCCATGGTTCTGTTCTAACGTACCAAGTAAATCAAAAAAGATTTCTTGTGTCATTCTAAACGCATTATGAAATCGAACTGGATGCCCACGAAGTAATTCACCCAACCATTTATCGCCAGTTTGCTTTGACGCCATGCAAGGGGTGCAACTGTTTAACAATCTGCTGTGTTGAGCTAACACACACACAGTGGAAGTGAGAGCTTGTTGATACGCAGCAGCATGACGTCTCCTAATCATTTCATACTCATCAGTCGAGTAATCTGTACTTGAATCTTCACCTGACATTTTCTGTTTCACACAAAGAGAGTGCATCTTTTTAATGAATGTCATAAACTTAACCCATGTAAAAGAAGCAAGAATACGTAACAGTAGCAGGATGAATTCGAGTAGCAACATGAAAATACATAAGATATATAAAAGTAGCAACAAGAAGATACATAACAGGCGCAATAATCAGATACAACAGATATATAAAAGTAGCAACATGGAAGATACATAAACGCAGCAACAATCATTTCCTAATCCCCCCGTCGCTCGTAGCGGGCGCGCATCCACTTGACCTTGAAGTCATCCCTAACGGCCATGAATAACTCCCTGTGGTACTTATCTATCAGGAACAATGTTGCAAAATCATAGAAGTCAAAATATTCACAGAACTCAGGGAAAGATTCAATCTTCGCCACTGCTTCAACAATAGTAAAGGGACACGAGGACTTTGGAGGCTCCCGGAGAGACACCCCAATGTCTTTGGTAGACTCCACCAAGTCACTTAAGAATGATGTGGACGCTTTGCTTTTCCCCTTCTTTCGGCGTTTCCGAGCTTCAGCTGGAGAACTCTCTACATTCCCAGTTTTGTCAAGTGGATCATTTTCTTCCTCAGACATTGTTCGCTCGGCTATCGACTCTCGGCCTTGGGACACTGTGTTTGGTGTGCAAGCATGCACTCCCGTGGCAACAACAGAACTGAACATGGTGTTCATTTTATCTTCGAGCTCTGGCACTATCCCTCCGTACCTAAACTTCTTCGCGGTAGGTACAATCTGCAAAAGACATACACTTAAATTAATTCATAAAAACAATCTAAATAAACACAAATCAGGCAAAATGATTTTTTGGTTTACCTTCAACCTCTCATCCCACCATTCGTCGCTCGCATCAATCGTTTTTCTGGAGGCATTCCATCCAAGACCAGTCTCCCCCCTTTTGAGGTCCATCCATAATTTCCACTCTTTTTTAAGGTGGTCCCATTTATTTTTCATCTGTATTCTATCGTATTTCTTCCCTGTTTTCTCCTCGAACCTTAAGACAAGGTTATTCCAGCCCTCCTTATTGAAATGTGTCGTTGGCCGATTTCCAAGACCAATGTCAGCGATGCATAGGTCACAAAATTGAAGGATATCATTTTGATCCCAAATGGCTGAGACTCCTCCATCCTTTGGTTTTCCCATCTACATTTTTTTGAAAATTTAAATAATACATACATATAAATGATAAATAATAATACCCAAAAACATACACAAATGAATACACATGAACACACACACACATACATACCCAAATACATACACATGAACACACACACACACAAATGCACAAGACAGTAGCGGGTGCATGAATACATAATAGCATGAATAATACATATCAATAGCAATAACAATAACAGTAGCAGATACATAACAACGGCCATGAAGGTCTCCTTGTTATTCTTATCTATCAGGAACAAATGCACACACACACACACACATACAAACACACCCATATACACAAATGCACACACACACACATATACACAAATGCAATACACATATACACGCATACACTCACACAAACACACACATCTACACACACACACACATCTACACACAAAATAAAAACAAATAAACACATACACACAATAAAATCACACATACACACATGTACACTCACACATCTAAACACAAAAACAAGCACATAAATATACACATACATATACACACTCACAAACCTAAAAAAACATACAATTACACACATATATACACATACTAGGAAATTATAAAATCACACAAGCCCAAACCCAATTTCATCCAACCTCATCACATACACACACATATATATACACACAAACTCAAATATATACACTCAAAACACCAACACATACACATACATATATATACACATACACATGAACTCACACATGTATACACATACACAAAATTATGTTCACACAAAAAAAATACACTCACAAATACACATAACACAAACACACACAATTTTAAACCCATAAACTTCACATACACACACACACACAAAAACATACACAATTATACATAATCTTCACATACACACACACACATACAAATATATATACACACATACAAAAACACTATGTATACACACACACACACACACACATAAACACAAATGCACATACACACACATAGATATATACATACACACACAATTAACCCCAACACACACACATGTATACACCTATATACATTCACACACACATATAAAATGACATACACATATATACATACACACTCATGTACACACACAAAAATATATACACACATACATAAACAAAAAATAAATACACACACACACAAAAATATACTATGACACAAACACACCCACATATATAAATTCACACACAATTTACCCCAACACACACATATACAAATCTATATAATATATATACACACACATATACACACACTATATATATACATACACACACACACAAATATACACAAATGCACACACACACACAAATATACACAAATGCACATACACACACACACATATACGTACATACAGATATTCCAAATCAAAAGCACAAAAAAAATTTCTGGATTCACACAAATCTATATACATACACACACACATTTTAAAGAAACAGACCACATAGAATTTTCTGTTCTCATTGATGTTTACCTGAAGGAAATTGAAAATCTGGGAGGAGAAATTGGGCAAAGCTGGAGTTCTCGGCGCCGAACTGGAAATCAGCCAAATCTGGAGTCGTCGGCGTCCTCCGCTAGTTTCGTCGACGTCCAACTAGAGATCGGAGACGGATCCGTCGGCAACAGGGAGATCGAAGCAAGAAGTCGGCGAGAGGCGCAAGATCCGTCGGTGAGATCGGGAAGGAACACTGCAAGGAGTCGGCGAGAGGCGCGACAGAGGAGATCCGCGCGGATCGGCGCTGTGGAGTGGGGAGATCGGCGTTGTCGAGTGAGGCGATCGTCGCGTGGACAGGGGACTCTCGCTGGCAGAGGAATCGGGAAGAAGAAATGCGGAGCGGCGCGGATCGATTGGGATAAAAACTAGCTTATCGCTATTTACCTAAAAACAACGGCTGTAATAAAACGCCGGTTTGGAGCTGTGGAAAAACAAACCCAGCTTTTCCACAAAAGTGTGGTGCGGCTGATAAGCACTGGAGGGAAAAAGCCCTCCCAAACGGCACCTTAGTTAAGTGCGGAAGAAGAGAATTTAGGCCAGAATAGTGGGGAAGTTGAATACCTAGAAAAAACTTGGTCGCTCCAAGCCATAACTCAAAGCATGGATGGATCTAGAGGGGTCAAAAATGACACTAACCCCCAATTATTTTTTGCTACTTGTTATAAGCATGCCGAAATTTGGTTATTCACACACCTAAATTCGGTTAATCGCACACCAAACCCGTTTATTTACACACCCACGAAAAGGTAAATTCATCTGCCCTTACGACTTTACTCGCCTAGTTCGCAGGTCGCGATTTCACCCCCGCCCCCTTCGATATCTCTATTGTCTGCTGCAAACCCTAGCTACCAACTCCGAATCTCTCCTCTTTTTCGTCCTTGTCGAGCTTGCTCCTCATCAAGCCATCGCCGCCACAGCGTTTTCTACCTCCGCCACGGTCCACTAACTTCGAAAGTACTCACTTTACATCACGACCACTAATCTCCCATTGTTTTACTCCGAATAACTGAATCATATTTCATCCTACTCCTCTCTCACATCTCTCCTTCTTTTTCTGCAAACAATTTGCAGGGGAAGCCCTCCATTCTCACACACATAAGAAGATCCGATTTTTATGGTTTATTTTCGCTTCGGTTAAGCTTTGATATCTCGGTTGCATACCATAGTTTTTTGATAGTTTTTTATTTTTATTTTTTTACTGGGAGCTTTGAGGCTTCCTATTGTTGATTAAGATTTGATATCTTGGATTTCTTCGTTTAATCCAATGATATATACATACATACATATATATACATATATATATACATATATATATATATATATACATATATATATATATATGTATATTGGCCGGCAAACCCGCAGCCGTCGGCCGCCGCTCTGTTATCGCGTATACAGTAGCGTGGAAAATTTTATATCCGTGTGTATATATATATATATATATATGAATTGGGTTGAAGTTATTGAAGATTTACATCTTCTGTTTGTTTTGATGCTACTAGGATAGTAGGATTGAATTTTTTTCCTGTCGGTAGATTGTGATAACATCTTAGGGTTGAGAGATTTGTTTATTCAATTTATGGTGCTTGCCTTTCCTGCTCTCTAGATTTGGCTGAATGGAGATTGATCTTCTTGGGTAGATTGTGATAACAACGTAATAGATAGTTGCTCTCCGAAGCTATGAAATTTATAAAGGGTAGCCCGGTGCACAAAGCATCCCTATGCAACGAGGGTCCGGGGAAGGGTCCCACCACAAGGGTAAAATGTAAGCAAATCTTACCCTGCATTTTTGCAAGAGGCTGCGAAATTCATAATCATGAAAAAAAATCTACAAAATCATCTTGAACAATTTTCATGCATGTTTCCTTAAATTTATTCGTTTATGGTTGCTGAGTATTCAAACAATTTCATACATGTTACCGGAAGTTCCTAATGAATTTTCAAGTTTGAAGTTTAATTTTGATTTTCAAATCGACAACTTTATTGTTGATATGAGAAACGATGAAAGATTTTCTGATTTGAAGGATCTTTATCATTTCTCTATGAAGTTTGTTGAAACTGGGAAATATGATGCTTATCAACAATTTTCATACATGTTACCTGAAATTCCTAATGACTTTTCAAGTTTGAAGTTTAATTTTGATTTTCAACTCGACAACTTTATTGTTGATATGAGAAACGATGAAAGATTTTCTGATTTGGAGGATCTTTGTCATTTCTCTATGATGCTTGTTGAAACTAAAAAATATGATGCTTATCAACAAATCTACAAGTTTTTGAAGTTTGTGATGATTCTTCAAGTCACTATTGCAAGTGTTGAAAGAGTATTCTCAGCTATGGATTATGTAAGAACAAATTGCGAAATAATGAATGATTATTTGGTTACTTTTATTAAGAGAGATGTTTTTTTGGAAGATTGCGATGATGATGATGATGTGATTGGTCATTTAAAAAAAATTAAGACACGTGAACAATTGTAAATTTGATGTAAATTTGTACGGCTTTGTATTGTTAATAATATAACATTTTATGTACTATCTTATTTAGAATTTTTTTGTGTGCACCCCCATTTATAATTTCCTGGATCCACCATTGACTCAAAGGATCAAAGTTTCATTGACACAGAAGAGAGATCACAACTCCCCCAAATCCTCTCAAAGGAAGTCGTAACAAAGTAGTAGAAGAAGAGAAATTGAGATCATCGTCTTTCTCAACGCTGCGGGAAAACACAAAGAGAAGAGCGACATGAGCGCATCAGGTCGGGATGGGTAGATTTATATTTTTTATATTTATGATAGAAGATACGAGATATGGAAATATCAGGTGATATTTCACTATCTCATATTGGCCGATGTATTGGGAAAAGTCTGATATATCGACTGATATATTGAAAATTGATTTTTTGGTAAAATAAATTAGTGCCGTGTTCTTTCCTCAAAAATTTTATGTTTGTTGACACGTTAGTAGATATTGACAACATTGCATGTATGTAGATCATGAGGGCCCCTATAATCCAATCTCGAAATGTGGTCTCCATCACCCCTTGACTTCCCTGCATCAAAGTTGACGAATCTCCAGGAGTGAGTGCGCGCAACCTTTGTCACCAATGTCATTGGAAGGAGAAGGTGACGACCAATGACTCACAGTCTAAGCAACTATCGATTAATGATACATTGATATGTGATATATGTTGAAGGACTGTCCTGCTTTTATTCACTCTAGTTATCCTGTCAATCCTATATAAAAAATAAATTAGCTATGGTATTTTCTTTTTTTTTATAGATTATTATTTTCTTCTATGTAATTTTAAGAATTGGAGCTTTGATTGTCAAAGACTCTTTTGTAGGACACAAATTTGCTGATATTTTTATTATGGATTGTCTACTAAGATCAGTGACATTAAGAGTTACGGAATTTTTCCATGCAAGTAATCTGAATCTCATATGTGATTCTTGTTTCATCTTGTATTGCATTCTCATCAAACCCGTTGCATTATAATTTACCCATGCACTGCAGTTAGTCTCTCAATTTTGATTTTTTCGCCGTTGAATCCCATATTTGTGGATGCACCATTTCAGGATGTAGATGTGTCTCCAACATCCTCATACTCTTTTAAGACAAATATAGGTTCTTGACTATCATCGGCTCTGGAATGCAGTGAAGTCCTATGACAATCATTGACATTGTGCCTCAAGCCTGCCGGAGCTCTTTGAGGTCGTCTTCTGCCCGTATTCCTTCCTCGGAAGTGACGGCTTCAAGAACGACATTGTTTAGGTTTTTTACCGGAGAATCTGCGGGTGTGCATTCAAACTTTTAAAATATAGCTCATAAAGTCTAGGCAAATGATGAACCGCCGAGCTTCCGCCATTGGAATGGGAGATCTAATGTGCTTGATAGCTCAAATACTTTGATCTCGTGGTTGAATTGCAACTACCATTGGGTAGGTAGAGAATGAAGACGAGTTTCCAGCCATTGAACTGGGGAAGATGAGATTGACGCGAGCACCCTTTTTAGGAACAAATGGCATATCTAGGGAAGGAGACCGAAAAGATGAAAGCTCTAAGAGGTAGTACTGAGAGAGAGTTTGAGAGATGTTCTGGAGGAGAGAGAGTGTAAGAGATGTTCTGGAGGAAAAAGAGGTGAGAGAAAATGAGCAAGAGATCATGGAAGCAGGCTGGTAGAGAGAAATCCCAAAATAGAGAATGGAGGAAAAGTGGAAAACACTTTATTGCTTTTTGTTTCTATATAAAATTTTACTATTCCATTACAAAGGCTAATTTTCTTTCCTAGATTTAAAATGCCCATTAATTAGCTAGGTAGTGTTACAGAAACGTGGAACTAGAGAAACCGGCCATCTGATCTCAATCCATCTACTGCTTTCCTCATGATATGGAATAAAGGTTGATCATCACCATCTTCATACCAAGTGAATATTGTGCCGAGTATATAGACTATCTGAATGTACAGATGACCAAATATATTATCGCAGGAGGCAATGTAGTTGTTGGTTCTAATTCGCATGGAAATGGGCAAAGTGAAATTAAGCCGAGCAATCCACTTGGACCTGGTAAGCAGACATCATTGCATGAACACTATAGATGCCAAAGATAGGGGAGGTGAACGGGTATAATGTCAATTCTGTGGTTATTTGAATGAGTAAAATTTTTCCTGTTTATATAGTGTAATGTTTCAGTAGACTGCTGTCAGGAGGAGATTTCCTCATTCCTTTTTATTTGAATTTTAACATATTTAATGCTTATCATTGGTTGACTGATACATTTTCAGGAATCTACGTGAAATGTTTAAAATAGATGCTGCAGACTATATG
Source organism: Platanthera zijinensis (assembly GCA_039513925.1). Lineage (NCBI taxonomy): Eukaryota > Viridiplantae > Streptophyta > Magnoliopsida > Asparagales > Orchidaceae > Platanthera > Platanthera zijinensis. The sequence continues at coordinate 26,170,765 of CM077080.1, read as the reverse complement.
GTCTCTCTTTGCGGCGGTGATGGTCTAAAGGAAATTTCTTCTCCTGGAAAAAGTGGGAGCATATTTTATCTTTCTCAAGATGAAAGATTTGTCATAAAGACTCTTAAGAAAAGTGAACTAAAGGTTTGACCTTTTTGAAACACTTTTCTTATTTTGCAATCTTAGTACCTTCTCTGATCTGCCTTTTTGTTTTGTTTTTTGATGATCGCTTTATACTGAAATCTATAAACATTTGTGTTTCAATTTACTTCACACCCACTTTACATCCCTTTATATAGTTGATAGCAACTGGAAGCTTTGGTTGTTTCTTTGATAAATGATAGCTATGGCTTTCGTCGAACGAAATTAAGTAGATTAATGGAAATCAAGATAAAATTTATTGGGGCAAGCTCAATATCTGAACTCTTGAGGACATGATCTCTCTAAGAGCCTATTTCTTCCTATAAGAGCCTAAACCTGACAAATGATCTAAGATGGCAAGATCTAATTAAAGATTCCTCTTCACTCCCTTATATAAGGAGTGGGCTTACATTAAATTATGAAATTTCCACTATGGCTACATAGGCAACATAATGCGTGCTAGACTAAGTGACGATGCGTGGTGAGATGGCTGTGAGCCTAGAGAGTATTATTCATATCAATACTTCCGACCTTGCCCTCAATGTTGAGGCCCGAAGGGCTCATCAATGAGCACTAGAGGATCCAAATCAGCGAAGTTGTTTTCATCGTCTTCTGCACATATTAGCAAGCACAAGTCCTTGAGTGTGCATTTGTGTGTGAGCGAGTACGGTTGTTGGCAAAAAAGCAGAGACCCTTTTGGTGGAGCTCAGAATACTCGTGAGATGAGCATTGGTGTGGTGGGGTGCTGTCAGTGGTGGTAAATCAATCAATGAAGGTCCAGTTGGAGGTGGAGGATCCACTCGATGGAGTGATGGCCGAGAGTTCAGCGGTGGCAGCAGCTGGTGGGGTGGCCGAGTAGAGCTAGGGAAACTAGGCTGCGAGAGTTTGATGAATTCTGGGCACAAAGGTTCGCGCGGAGGTGGGGCTCAGACCCGTTAGGATGTGCCCGCAGGTATTGATCCAGGGACAACCTGATGATGGTGTGGCAACCTCGATGAACTCGGTAATGTAGGTTGTGGCTATATTATACTGGCAAATGGAACATAGACGTTCATATGCATTGTTCTTTTGGCACGTGTGAGGTCGGTAAAGGCCAAAAAAAAGACGTCCTATCGGCGTGGAGGGCCATTGATTGAGTTGGGACCATGAATCAAAAGAGTTGAGTGGAGGATGGGAGCCAGTTGGTAGCAGGGTTTGGGTGCAGCTACCTGAGAGTGCGTGGAGAGGTCGACGATCATGCACAAGTAGGATGTTGGAATGGTGCAAGGCGGGTCTACAACTTGGAGGGTTGCTTCAAATGATCTTGAGGGAAAGGCAAGGGGAATTGGATATGGATGACATCGTTGGTGGTGGATGACTTGTTGCAGAAGACGAACGAGAACCAAAAAAAGAAGATTATTGGAGTGCTTCTTGGCCTTGTGGACAAGAAACAATCGGGATGTCAGTGGTGGATGACTTGTTGCAGAAGACGAACGAGAACCAAAAAAGAAGATGATTGGAGTGCTTCTTGGCCTTGTGGACAAGAAACAATCGGGATGTCATCGCTGGAGCCATTGAACGGGGACAAGATGAGTGGGTCCGATTATCAAATTGATGATATCGACCGATCTTTTGGGATGTCGATGTCGAGCGATTGTGTAGACAGACGAACAATGAAAACTAATGAGGCTTGGAGTGACGAGCATGAAAAGGCAAGCAATGATTCTTAACTTGTGGATGCTCGGGCATTGGCTTGAACTTGGTGGGAGCTGAAACACAGATGCAAGATTAAATTATGGTTTATAATTGAGCCCTAAGTTGGCGGCAGATCAAACAAAATGATTGCTAATGTTTATCATTAAACAAAATTAAGTAGATTAATGGGAGTATGAATACGATATATCGAGACAAGTTCGATGTTTGATCTCTTAAGGTCAGGATCCTTCTAAGAGCCACTCCATCCTACGATAGCCTAACCAGATAAATGATCCAATGTCCAATAAGTGACTCTCCTTCACTCCTTTATATAGGCGGGAGTGGACATACATCAAATTATAAAAATTCCACTAGGATTACATATATAACATAACCTGTGCTAGACCATGGTGACGATGCTTGGCGAGACGGACATGGGCCTATAAAGTCATTTTTCGTATCAATAAAATTGTAAAAATATGTTGGTTCCCAATGATACTGTTACGGGCTTCGCGCAAAGTTATTATTGAGTCAGGTTTTATTAGGTTGTCTTTATTTAATTGTTTTATTAATTATTTTTGTTATTTATTTATTAGTTGTTGAGGGTTCGAAGTTAATAGTTTTCATTATGGCTCTTGTAAGCCTGTTTATATGCATATGCTGGTGGAATGAATGTATGCATGAATTAGCTTCTTCTCTTGTCTCCTCTATATGAGATTATGGTAGCTTTCTCCTCCGAGCATACCCGCTTAGATAGTCGTGGTTCCGGCTACGCAGTATCCTCCGACCATCCCTCTGGCATCTCTACCGTCGTTCTGCGGCGAGCCTGTAACAACATGGCATTAAAGCTTTCTCCTCTGCATTTGCTTCCACCAAAGGTCATTGCCCCTCTCCCCTCCGGTTTTCACTGAAAATCCATGTGAATTTGATGGCACAAAACCTTTATAAGACTACTTTAGAACGAGGAAGAAATTCAAAGGAGGAAGCTAGAAAAAATAGAAAGTTGGCTAAATCTTTGATCGACCAATAGTTGACCGGTGACCGACTATTAGCTGAGTTTTGATCGGTGACCGATAGTTGTTCTTTGATCAACCAATAAATGATCTTTTATCAACTAATAGTTTACCAGGAACCAATTGTATACGAAAGAGCCGTTGCTGAATAGGACAAAATAAGTCTAGAAAAAGGATGATGCCCATTTTTTTTGAAAACTTGATTCAAAAGAAAGAAATCAATGGAAAAGGAAGTTGCTCTGACTTCTTTATTGGTTCTCAGAGGAAATAAAGAAAGAAAAAGAACTCTCTCTTTCTCTCAAAAATCCCTGGCCGTCACTCTTCCTCTCTTCTCTCTGTAAATTGAATCTCTATCTTTTGGATTCAACAAGTCTCATTTCTCCTGAGACAACTCCGCTTGAGCTCTACCATTCAAAGTTTACCTCACCAACTGTAAAAGGTTATCAGACTCCCTTCAAAAGAGTTACTTGGATTCTTGGATCTCCAGTGGAAAGATCCTATTAGGTTCTCTGGTCTCCAGAGGAAAATATTTTGTGGGTTGAAATCTCCAGGTGGAAACGACTCGTTGCCTTGGTCAAGAGGTAGTGGTAGCCCACTTATTGTGGAAAAGAGGACGTACCCAGATAATTGGGGAACCTCTATTAATCCTGTGTCGTCTGGATACTTCTTTTGTGTTCTTTTATTTTTCTATCTGCTTTATCTTGCTTTAATGCATCACTCATCTGTTAACAACACACACAAACCAAAAAAAATATAAAATAGATTAAAAGTTGTGATTTGAGCGTCTTCTTTATTCACCCCCTCTAAAGAAGTATTCAGATTTATCTATTCCGCACACTTTCAGACAACAACAAGATGGTTTAGGCCTCCTCCCTTCCTCCTTCGATTTTCACGGAATGACCACCACCAACAAGAAGGTTCGGATTAAGAAGCCCCTCTTGAAAAGAAACAGAAGACCTGCAATCGTCGTCTGCAGAAGAAGCCAACACACTCTCCTTCCATCGTCGAAGCACGTCTCCGTCTCCTGCAGTGGTTTTCAAAGCACGCTCCGTCAACCTCCTTCGAACCTACAATCGTGCACCTTTTCGCAACCACCGACCCAGTTAATCATCGGCATATCGGCGCTCACTCTCGTATGTTTCGTCGAGCCAACCTCTGTCGTCTAAATCCCCTAGTGTACCGAGCCTTGCACCCTTCTCCTTGAGCAACGCTTGTCAACATAGACAATTTAATCCCAACATGTTTAGAGTCTTGTGCCCTTCTTTAAGCTGCTTGCACCCTTTAAATTTTTTTAATAAGCCTTTAAATTTTTTAACAAACAATTAATTAATCACGCCGATGAGTTTAATTCATTTTATTCAAAACAAATGAAAGGGATGTTTTATTATTGGTTGGCATCTTAGGGAAGCGTCAATGCATGACAAAAGTACCGACTCAAGTAATAAAGTTGTGAGTTTTCACTCACGAGTATATCGTATCCACATTCCATAGGGAGCTCAAAATGATAGTATCCATCGACGTTGGCGTCATTAGCAAGTCAAGCCGATTTGATTAAAGGCGGTGATCTCTACGTCAACTAAGCAATTAACACAATAAACTAAAGTCTTAACGCTACCAATCTCATCATTATCAAGTCTTGAACACAGAACATTTATCTTTACTAATCTCATGAAAATTAGGTCATTCACAACCAAGTTCACAAATCACTAGAACTCAAAGTTCATGAAAGCAAATTACACGAACACGAGTGCTTGAGCAAATATACTACAAAATAGAAGTAACAAGAGAATCTTCCTTGGAAGTTGAAGGAGAAGTTCAGATTGGTCTTCCGTCTTCTAAAACACCACCGCGGCTACCGCCCGGGGTTCAGGGGGAGCTGCCACCCAGTGATGTATCCAGAAAATTAATAATGAGTGTGCACAAATTGATAATGGGGGTGCACAATTTTTTTTTTGAATGAGTCACATGGTAAAAATTATAACATGGGAGGCCAGACATCAACTTCCTTCAAAAAAAAATTTAAACGTTTCAATCTTATCGGAGTTGTTTCTCCCTCATCTGACAACCGTTTTGACGTATAAGCAGTCAAAATTCATTGCCTCGACGAGAGGAATCCAAATACACTAATCATTTTGAAAAATAATTGGGGTGCCAGTGTCCCTCGGGCCCCCCTCTAGATCCGCCCCTGCTGCCACCAACATCCTAATTCTGGTCTTCTCTTGAAAAGGCTTCAAACTATCTTTTGTTGATAATCTCCGAGAAACACCTTGAGAGCTTAAGTGACACCTTTTTGACTTCAAAAATCTCCTTGCAAATGGTGAAGGATGCTCAAAAAATGGGAGGAGTTGGCTTGAGGAAATGAGAAGAGGTGGAAGGAGGCTGAAAGGAGCGATTCCCGCTGCTTGGAGGGAGGCGGTGCACATCCCGGGCGAGTCCCAGGGATCATATCCGATAAAAGAAGCTCTAGCATCAAGTTAAATAGTGTCAGGAAAAAAACACGTGCATGCGTTGGAATGCAGGGCAGAAACCGGGACAACAACATTGGTCGTGCACGCGGGATGAACAGTTCTCGCACGCGCTTGCGGCAAGAAAATGCACGCTATCTCTTAGATTTTTTTATTTTTAGGTCATTTTGTGCAATGAACGCGCTCACGACCGACATAGTGAGCGCATGCGCGCACGTGATGAAACATGCACACCAAATTTACTGCAAGATTCTCAGAACAAGTCAATAATACACACACATGTGCATCAAAAGGCAAATGCGCGCGCATGAAGAAAGTTATGTATAGATTCCCCAGAATCATAGAGAAATCCCTACCTGCACATAGCTTGCATACACAACAATCACAGTCCATTCATTGTGCAAACTATAATGCAAATGGAGCATAAACCACAAAAAAGCTGTACAAAACATGGGATAAAATCACTATATAAACTGTGTATCAAATACCCCTACACTTGCACATTTTCTTGTCCCAAGCAAACAACTCTCACCACACGGTGATGATAACTACTCAAAGCGAAGTAATGCATCAACGAATAATGCCAAATTATTTCCTCGATTCACAAAAACGAAGAATAAGATAGAAAAACTGTATTACCATAAAATATCAATATACAATCCTTTCTAAGCACACTATAGAGAAATTCAATTTGCTTAAACATGGCAATGGTAGATCAAGTTGAAAAGATTGCATATAAATAAAGTAAAATAAGCTATCAAGTAAGAATTCTAAGCTCACAAACATCCAGGCAACCCACAATGGAATCCACCAACTTTTGGTCACCCCTTGATCTGAATAGCAGAGACCAATTTTCTTGGTTCCAACAGGGTTGTTACTATCCCATCACATGACCAAGCCAGTATTAGTCAGACACCTCCACCGCCACTTATACGCCGTGATCCCCCGACCCTATTAAGCCCTAAATTTATTATTATACCACGCTACACCAAGCTGGAATTCCCAACCTACGATGGGAAGACATATCCATTAGATTGACTAATATAGTGCGAGCAATTCTTCGTCCACCAACAAACATCGGTGATGGAATGGAGTTATCTGGCATTCTTCCTTCTTGACTCAGCTCAACTTTGGTTTGCTCGTTGAACTACTAGGGATGAAGTGAATTGACTTCAAGAGGCTCCACAACTTTTGATTCAGTCTTCCCATCTATAACAACCCTTCGCCGTACTCACAACACTCATATTTTTATTAAAACATAAAATACACAAAAAAACACATTTCTAGCTCATTGTGGTGTGCAATTGAGTTGCTTTCCCCATTATCTTCACAGGCACTTGGAAATATTACTGCACATTCCGATGTCTTTACGCCGTGGAATTCACATATCAAACACGAGGGCATATTTCGGTGCAATAAATAAATTCTATGCCAATTGTACTGTCGTGCGATTTACCATAGCGTACAGGTGTTTTTCCCGTGTGAGATCATACATTCGACGTCATGATGAGTTTATTATAGCACGATTGTGTGAATTCCTTCGTGCATGATTTATCGGGTCGTGTGCGTTCTCGTTCCTTGAAACGCTGAAAAATTGTGATGTGCCGCTACCCGTGTGATATTGCCTCGCACGGTTGGTTTTAACCATGTGTGAACAATTTGCACGTTCGCCGTATTTTTGATTTTATCTCTGGCAAGTGGGAGGAGAAGATTGAGAAAGGAAAGTTAGAAATGAGATGGTTCTGAGGTCTTATTTATAGGCCCTAGGGGTGGTTGCGCAGTTATCCGCAGACCGTAATTACCAAAATCACTATTCATAGGCCGTATTCTCTATTCTTTTCAGTGCGTATTATTTTTTAATTATTTTGCTATTTACAGGCCGCCAGGCCCGCCATCATCCCGACTATTCACACCCATAGTTGTTAAAGGCGCAAGGCGCACCAAGGAGCAATGGGGTCTTGGAGCCCAGGCGCAAGGCTCAAGGAGCACGCACGTTCCCGAAGAAGGCAAGGCACAACCACGTTCATTTTAAATAATCAACATCAAACGTCAGTTCATCTTCTTAAACAGATTCTTCATATATTTTACTCATTAATCTTTCATTTCTATCATTTATATCTCTTAAAATATAAAATTAATATAGTCGCTTGGATCATATCTAAGTCTCAACGATCAATTATGTTTCAAAAATAGTAAATCATATAAAAATTATTGAGTTTTTGCATTATTTTGAAAAAAAGGTTTACAACAAAAACACACCCAAACACACCTTTAATGTCCAAAGGCACAAAAAGGCGCACAAAGGCGCAGACCTTTTAGCCTGGTGAGCCTGGAGCCTTAAGTGCGCCTTATGCACGCCTTTAACAACATAGTTTGCACCCACCACTATCGATGGTTATGCCGGTGGTTATGCGGGTGGCTACCCGCGTATCGGACGGTGGTGATCGTCGGAGGACGATCAGACGGTGGTGGTTAACAGGAGGCCAACCAGGGGGAGACCCGGCCGGGCGGCCGACCGGGAGGCCGACCGGGTTGCTGCCGGCCTTGAGGAGGCCAGCTGGAGGCACCCGACGGCGGCCTCATGCCCGCGCAACGCACGCTCGCGGAACTCACGCACGTGCTGCGTGCGAGCGTGCTCCGTGCGAACTTCCGCTTGGAATTGCAAGCCTAGATTTGAGAGAGGGGAAGAGTGGAAGTGGGAGAAAGGAAAATAACCACTACGGTCTGTTCGTCCCCCTAGAATTGGAATTCGTCTAATTCCAATTCCTGTGAGAAGGAATTGGAATTGGTCTGAATTTCAATGCAGTTGTTTGGCTGCAGGATGGATTTCTAGAATTGAAATTGGAATTGGTTTAAAATTTCTTTTTTTCTCATGCCTGCAGGATCAGACGACAAGACAATTTGAAGTTGGAATCTTGTGTCACTTGGGACGAATTTATTGCAACAAAACCAAGTAGTGGAGGAAATTATTTTTTTACAATTTCTAAGAAAATATAGAAGTTGGCAAAAAAGGAACACAATACCAGAGAAATCAACTTCAAGTAGTGTACCAACAATTAATTATGATCGGACAACGACGGTGAGATCGGGCGATGATGACGTGATCGGGTGACGACGACGAGATCGGTCGACGATGGCGAGATCGGGCGACGACGACGAGATCGAGCGACGACGACAAGATCGGGGGCGTGATCAGGGGGCGACGATGAGATCGGGCGGTGGCTGCGAGATCGTGTGGCTGCGGCGAGATCAGGTGGCGGAGGCGAGATCGGGCTGTGGTGGCGAGATCGGGCTGTGGCGGCGAGATCGGGTGGCTGCGACAAGATCGGGCGGCTGCGACGAGATCGGGCGGCGGCGGCGAGATCGGGCGGCGGCGGCGAGATCTGGCGGTGGCGGCGAGATCGGGCGGCGGCGGAGAGATCGGGCGGCGACGGCGAGATCGGGCGGCGGCGGCGAGATCGGGCGGCGGCTGCGAGATCGGGCGGCGGCGGCGAGATCGGGCGGCGGCGACGAGATCGGGCGGCGGCGGGGAGATCGGGCGGCAGCAGCGAGATCGGTCGTCGGCGGAGAGATTGGGCGGTGGCGGCGGTATCGGGCGGCAACAGTGTGCGGAGGGGAGATCGGGCGGCAGCAGTGTGCGGAGGGGAGATCGGGCGGCAACGGCGAGATCGGGCGGCTGCGGGGAGATCGGGCGGCGGCGAGATCGGGCGGCGGCGGCGAGTTCGGGCGACAACGATGAGATCGGGCGACAACGATGAGATCGGGCAACGACGATGAGATCGGGCAACGACGGTCATAGTAAAAAACTGAATTCCATGAAATATCTGTTTTTACCCCTAAGAATTGGCTATAGTAAAAAACGGAATTTTTCAATTCAGAGGGAATTTCTATCATCCGAACACTGGAATTGGAATTCTGTTGCCCCAATTCCAATTCCAGGGGGCCGAACGGACCGTTAGGGTTATCATTTTCAGAATAAAGATACCGATTACAATGCCCCTGGGGGTTTATATAACACTTCTTCGGTCTGAATACAAAAATGAAGATACACTCGTCTTAATTATTTTCCACTGACGTGTCTTTAGCGGGCCTTTCACGGCGCTTGTATACTCGCCCATTGGAGGACGTCCCTCTCCTTCCTCCGCGTCCGTAACAATGTCGCGCTCTAGAAAATTTGTCTTGTCCAAAAGTCTGGAAATTGAGTACGAAAAATAGCTCGGTCCACCCATGCGATCTCCGATGGTGGATGATTACGCCAATGCACCAAGACCTACTCAATGAGGGACTCCTCTCGACTGATGGTGTGTGTGTCCGTGATGAGCTGAGGGAGGTTGTCCAACGAGGTAAGCTTGGGAGCTAGATGGGGTAGAGAAGACTTGACTTGATGGTCTCCAATAACCCTTTTGACCTGAGAGATGTGAAACACCGGGTGGATGCAGCTGTCGGGAGGAAGGTGGAGGCAATACGCCTGAGGGATCATCCGTGCAACAATCTCAAACGGGTCGTAGAACTTGGCCGCTAGCTTGGAGTGGGTCCGCAGTGTGACTTAAATCTGGCGGTGCGATCGAAGCTTGACGAACACGGTATCATCTTTAGTGAATTGGATGTCGCTGCGGTGGCGGTTGGCAAAAGCATCCATCCGGTCCTATGCACGCTGAAGGTGTTGGCACAATTGGAGGAGTATGGAATCCCGATCGCAGAGCAGATCAAACAGAGATGCTACGACACATTCGTCGGAGAGGTTGCGCATGAGGGATGGCGGGGGTCGTCCATAGACTTCCTCAAATAGAGTGATGCCAAAATTGGTGTAGTAAGAGGTTTTGTACGAGTACCTTGACCAAGAAAGCCAATCAACCCATGCATATGGATGATCGAACACAAAACATCATAGATGCCACTAATCAACGATTCATCACTTTGGACTAGCCACGCCTGGGGGTAGTAAGTTGTTCTTATACGGAGTTGGGTGCCTTGCATCTTGAACATCGACTGCCAAAATGAGCTCATGAATAAAAGGTCGATCACTCATAATGGAGTGAGGAAATTCATATAACCGGACCACCACATCAATGAAAATTGCGACAACCATTGATGCACTAAACAGATTTCGCATGGGAAGGAAATGGGCATGTTTGGGTAGATGATCCACGACACTAAAATACAATCCCATGTCTTGGAACTAGAGAGCTTCTAGATAAAATCCATAAAGATATCCTCCCTTATTCGAACCGGGATAGGAAGGGGCTGAAGCATTCCCCTGAGAAAAGTGGCCTCCTACTTTCCACGCTGACATGGCAAGCAAACTGCCACTAATGTCTTGACCTATTGAAACCTATGTTATTAAAGGCGCGGGCTCTAGGCTCACCAGACATAGAGGTTTGCGCCTTTGTGCACTTTATTTGCGCCTTTGGAATATAAAAGACATGTCTGAGTGAGATTTTTGTTGTAAATTTTTGATTCAAAAATTAAGAAAAAAATAATATGAGAACTCAATAATTTTTTTCTTAATTTTTGATTCAAAAATTAAGAAAAAAATAATATGAGAACTCAATAATTTTTTATTGATTTAGTATTTATTAAAAATAATTGTGCATTGAAACTTAGATATGATGCAAGTGACCACATTGTTTGTATTTTTTAAGAGATATAAATGATAGTAATGAATGATTAGTTAGTAGACTAGATGAAGAATTTGATCAAGAAACTGAAATGATGTTTGATTCTGTTTTATTAAAATGGATGTGATTGCGTCTTGCCTTCGTCAGGCGCGCGCCTAGGCTCCATGACCCCTTTATGCATTGGTGCGTCTTGCACCTTTAATAACTAAGATTGAAACATGTTGGACTAATACAGAGATGTCGCGAGGAGACAGTATGTCCGGAAGGCTACAACGTGGCCCCTCTCCGGGATTAAGTAAAACTCAGTGAGTAGGCGTGAGATGAGCTGCTATGAAGCTGAGAACACTAAACGACCTCAGTTGTGGAGCTAATCCCCTGTGAGGCTAGAAGGTGGTTGGATTGTGGCATCCACCCTTAAGGCCGTGACAATCGGTTAGAGGAGTCGGTCAACGTCAACCTCGCACTGGATAATGACGGCGTCAGTCTTGAAATAATCGTTAAATGAGCAATCTGGGGATGACGCGATAGAGATTCGGTTGTATGGTTGTAGGAACCAGTGTAGAATTCGATCAAAAAATTGTATCCCCTTAGTTTAACCACCCAGACCTGTTGCGCCTGTGTGTCAATCCTCTGATTCAGGAGGTACCAGAAGATATGATGCCCGTCCGGACCACGAAGTGTCGTCCAAGCTAGGGGCACCAGTGCTCCACAATAAGGACCAATGCCTCAAGCTCTAACTCATTAGCGGATTGAGGGCAGACAGTGGCCACAAACATTTGGCTGAAGTTGGCAATGAGTTGTCTCGCTTGCATTAGCGCCGCGCCGACGCCTGTGCTTGAGGCGTCACATTTTATAACAAACATCTGGGAGAAATTTGGAAGGGTTGAAACTGGAGTGGTGTCGATGGCTCGCTGGAAGGCCTAGGTGGCTTTGGTCGCCTCTGTGCCACTGGAATTCACCAGTCTTGGATTTCTTCAACATGTTGGAGACGGGTTTAACAATCTTCCCATAATCACGAATGAATTGCTGGTAGTACCCATTGAGGCCCAATAGCCTCAGACGTCGCAGAGAGAGTGGGGGTGGGCCACTTTAGGCAGGCATGCAAAAAACCTGTCGGGCCCAGGTCGGGCACTGGCTTTATTCCCGTTGAGCCCAGGTCGGTCCCAAGGCAAACCATGCCTGGGCCTCCTTTAGGAAAGAGGGGTCTGCCTAAGCCTATTTAATAGGGCCCAGGCAGGCCTGTGTCTGGCTTGTCAAGACCTAATTTACTGCCATTTGGCAGCAACAACCATTGCCAAAAGATAGCTAACAACTGCTAGCATCCAAAACAGTGACCAAACGATAGCATATACTGCTGTTTGGGAGTATCTAAGCTAGGTGGCCGATGCCCAACAAGAAATGTTGGGCAGCTATCCAACTTTACAGCTGGGCAAGCCTAACGAGCACTAGGCATTGCCTGGTGTTTGGGTAGGCCGGGCCCTTGCAAAAATAGAGACCTGGTGAGGCTCCTAGGCCTAACCGAACCCGGGCCTACTTGGGCTCAAACTCGTGCTGGGTAACCCGACATGGGTTTTATTTTACCCCTAACTTTAGGACGCCCGGACCTTGTCTGGATTCATTGTGACTCCCTGCGCAAAGATCGTGCGCCCCGAGTTGCTAATTTCAGTCTGACCGAAAGTATACTTCTTGGAGGTTCACAAGAAAATGATGCTCCTGTAGGGTAGCGAGTGTCGTCCGTACGTGAAAGAGGTGATCCTGGCAAGAGGAGCTATAAGCGAGGATGTCATCAAAGATAATCAAGATATACTTGGGCAGGGCCAACCATAGATCATTCTTGGTCTCCTGAAAGGCGGCATACGCATTCATCGAGCCAAAATATATGGCTATGAACTTGTAATGTTTGTTGTTCGCGCGGGACGCTGTCTTCGGGATACCCCCCCCCCTCCGGTACTCAAATCTGGTTATAGTCAAAGCGGAGATCCAGCTTGGAAAATTTGGAGGCTCCTATAGCTCATCCAGGAGCTCCTGTATAACCGGAATGAGATATTGGTCTAGGATAGTGACTTTGTTGAGCTCCCGACTATGCTATTAAAGGTGCACCGAGGCGCAAAGAGGTTTTGGAACCTGGGCGTAGAAAAAAATGAAAAAAAGACAATATAATTTATTAAATATAAAAACACATAAAATAAATCTACCTTCATATCAACACACTAGAATTAATGCCAACTGTTAGGCATTAACATTATTTTACTTTGTATTTGACCTCGTATATATTATGAAGGCTCTCCTTTTTTCCGGGTAATGAAATCATAATTTTCTACCGCTCAACATGGTATTAGAGGGAGCGATGCCCTAAATCGTTCCGCCTCTTGATCTGTCGCCTCCATTCGTTTCGCGACCCAGCGCCCGCCTCCGTGCGTCTCTGCTCCCTTCTCGTGACCTCGCTCTGTTCCTGCGACCCCTCTCCGCCAACTTCCCGCAACCGATTGTCGCCCGCTCCGCGCAGACCCGGCTTCGACCACTCCGCCCAGCCCTCCGCCTCCAGCCACCAGCGCTCCGCTCAGCTCCTTCGCACAACGCTCCTCCGCGCAGCCTTCAACTCCTCTGCTGCGTCCCAATTTTCGTTTCTGGACACCAGATCTCGTTGGTAATGTTCGTGTGAGGCGATTCCCTGGATTTCTAGCGTTCATTCCTTCTGCATGAGAGATGACAGTCACCGTTCTCTTCTCTCTCTTCCCCGGCTACCTTGCCGGGCTCAACTAAGCACTTCTATTTCTATGAGAAGTTTTGTGGACTTTGCCTCTTGATTCCCATTTGGTCTCCCTTTCTCGAGGTTTCTATCCTCGGGTGGCTATGGACGAGAGCGTTGAGTCTCCAACTTTATCCTCTGGCGCGCGTATTGAATCCTCACCGATGTCGGCATTGGGCAGCAGTGCCCTCCATGACCACGGGAGCCCTCAAATTACCACCATGAGGCTTGAGAACACAAATTACCTTGTGTGGGCTCGGTCTATCACTCTTGCTCTAAAGAGCCACCGTGTGTTTGGCTATATTTCCGGCACTACCGCGGCTCCCCCTCCTACCTCTGCCGAACAGTCGCAATAGGATTCCAAAAATTCCAAGGTCATGTCGTGACTGCTTAATTGTATGCAAGAGAGCATTGTTAAGAATTACCTATTCCTTGATACTGCGACAAATATTTGGAAAAGAGCGGAGATTACCTATTCCTGTCGGGGCAATGCAACTCAGATCTTTCAACTTCGCCGACGCATTTTCCTCTTGCGGCAAGACAATCGATCTCCTTCCTCCTATTACCTGGAATTTACTCAACTCTACCAGGAGTATGACCACTTTGATGCTCTCAACCTTGTCTCTCCTGAAGATGAGCTTCTTGTTCGGGCTCGCGAAGAACGCAATCGGATATTTGAATTTTTACATGGCTTGTATCGGGACTTTGATCAAATTGCTGTTCAGATCCTTGGTCGTGCTCCTCTTCCCTCCTTGTCAGAGGTCTTCAATCTCGTTCAACAAGAATTTGATCGGCGACAGACTCTAAATACCGACACTACTCCGGACAGCTCTGCTCTTGCTGCCCATGTTCGTCCAAGTGGGCGTCCTCTGCGGGACCTGCTCCCTAAGTTTGGTGAGAAGGATCATCTTTTTTGTGATTACTGCGGGAAGACTCATCACACGCGAGACACTTGTTTCAAGCTTCACGGATTTCCTCCGCCAAAAGGGGTTCCAGCTACTCGTGGTGGTCATGGTTATGGTCGCTCTCCGGGCCGTCATTCTTTGTCCCGCTCTGCTCACCTTTCTGATGCTTCTGCTGATGCATCTACCCAGGTGGCTCCTCCCGCTCTCTCCTCCGATGAGATTCTTGCCTTTCGCCGTCTGAGGCTCGGTCACCCCTCCGAGGCTTCTGCTTCCTCCTCCTATGCCCACCAGGGGCCCCTGGGTGCTCATTCGGCTACCAGCTGCACCCCCTCCCTAAATTTACTCAAAATTTCCTTTATATCAGTCAATTAACCAACTCTATGCATTGTTCAATGACTTTTTTCCCTTCTTCTTGTGTCTTTCAGGATCTGACGACGGGGAAGGTGATTGACTCTGGTAAACTGTGCGAGGGATTGTATCTCTTTGACCCCTCCAGCTCGGCTCCTGCTCCTCCACGGGCTCTTCACATGGCGTCATCTACTACTTTGGAGTCCTGACATTGTCGTCTTGGACATCCTTCTGTCTCTGTTATGAAGTTTTTGTTTCTGGCTGCGCCGTCTTCTGTTTTTAATGTTTTTCATTGTACTGCTTGTGAACTGGGTAAGCACAAGCGGACCTCCCTTCCTCGGATATCCCCTCCTCGTGCTACTCCTTTTTGAAGTTATCCATTCTGATGTTTGAGGCCCTTACCCGGTTGCTTCTATATCTGGGTATAAATAGTTTGTCACGTTTATTGAATGTTTTCTTGGTGCACATGACTTTATCTCATGAAAAACAAATTTGATGTGTTTTCGCTATTTCAACGTTTTCATACGATGGTTACCACCCAATTCAATGTCACTGTGAAAGTTTTACGAAGTGATAATGGTCGTGAGTACACTGACTCTCAATTTGAACGCTACCTGTATGACTTGGGCATCATCCACCAAACTTTGTGTACGTACACTCCTGCCCAAAACGGGGTTGCCGAGCGTAAGAATCAGCACCTCCTAGAGTTTACTCATTGTTTATTACTTCAGACACACCTACCCAAATACTACTTGTGTGATGCGGTCCTCACGGCTACGCATCTTATTAATCGGTTGCCTACTCGTCTCCTAAACCATAAGACTCCGTTAGAAACTCTCAATATCCCCCTCTAGTGATCTCCATCCTTGTTTCTTTGGGAACGTGCTTTGTCTATGTGCACCATACTTCCAAGCTTGATCCCCGGGCGCTTCTGTGTGTTTTCATTGGATACTCAAACACTCAAAAAAGCTATAAGTGTTTTCATCCTGGGACCCGAAAGATCTTTGTCACTATGGATGTCACTTTCAATCATTATTATGGGAGCTCCCTTCATGGGGTGACAGGCATCAGGGAAGTGAGCTCCCCCACTATCTCTCTCCCTATATCTCCTCCATATCAACCTCCTGTCTCTGCTCCTACTATCACCCCTGTAGATCCGCAACCACCTGTGGATCCGCCGTCTCCTTTACCTCCTCGTCTTGCTCCTACTTTGCAGGTTTATACTCGTCGGCGAAGGGGAACAAATGGTCAGCTCCTGCACACTATACCGGGAGCCACATCTGATTCGTCTACAGGTCCTCAAGGTAACCGTGTTTCCACTCTACATCCCTTATCTGATTATATGTCTTATGACTCACTGTCTTCCGAACATAAAGCCTTTGTCACTTCTTTGTTCTCCGTTTTTATTCCCACCTCATGGCAGGAAGCTCTAAGACATTAAAAATGGAAGGATGATATGCAGGAAGAGATGATTGCCTTGAGAAGAATTACACATGAGACCTTGTTGATCTCCCTCAAGGCAAGACGGTGGTGGGATGCAAATGGATTTTTTCGGTGAAACAAAACCCCCAAGGCCTTGTGGATCGGTACAAGGCTAGGTTGGTGGGTAAAGGATACACCCAAACGGCCAGGATTGATTATCAGGAAACCTTTGCTCATGTTGCAAAGATGAACTCTATCCTGATCCTTCTCTCGTGTGTTGCATGAAAATGGTGGAGTCTTAGCCAGTTAGACGTGAAGAACGACTTCCTCCATGGAGATTTGACAGAGGATGTTTATATGGCTCTACCCCCAGGATTTACCTCTGAGGGATCTACGGGAAAGGTTTGCAGATTGAAGAAAAATCTATATGACCTAAAACAGTCCCCGAGGACTTTGTTTATGAAATTCCAACGAGCAATGGTGAAGTTTGGGTACACCCAGTGTAATGTGGATCATACTCTATTTGTTAAGCACAAACAAGAGAAATTGACAGTGTTGATAGTCTGTGGATGACATTGTTATAACTGGGGATCACTTGGAGGAAATCAAACACTTGAAGACAAGACTGACTAGTTAATTTGAGGTAAAGGATCTTGGGAACCTCAAGTACTTTCTTGGCATAGAGGTTGTCAGATCTAAGCACAGGATCTTCATCTCCATGATATGTTCCAAAAGTCTATCCCACACCATGATATGTTCCAAAAGTCTGTCTTTCTTGTCCTTTCTTGCCGTCATTGTTTTCTAATGTTTGAGCTTGTAAGATAAAATCCTTTTTTATTGGTATTGAGAATGTGTGTGTGTGTGTATATATATATATAGGAATAATTACCAAAACATCCCCTAGAAGTTAGCATAATTACAGATTGCACCCATCTTATTATTGAAATTACAAAAACCTTCCCTTAATGTTACAAAACATAACATTTACCCCCCGCGAAGTTTAAATTTCATTATATCCATGCACAAAATACCACCCTTGAAAATTTACTCCGAGGGGAGTATTTTTGTGTATGGATATTATGAATGTGAACTTTGGGAAGATAAATGTTATGTTTTGTAACATTCATGAGAGGTTTTTGTAATTTTAATAATAAAAGGGGTGCATTTTGTAAATTTTCAAACTTAGAGGAGAGGTCTTGGTAAATGCCCATATATATATATAGTTAAAAGCACAAATATGAGTTCCACGTAAGGCAAGTGCCTAAGCATGCCTTAGGCGCTCTTGAGGCACCTCGCCAGCCTCTGCCTGGCAGAGGTGCTGACCTGTCCGCCTGAGGCGCGCCTTTAATAACATAGGCTCTCGGCAGTCCACGCAAAAATGTTAATTGTCGTCTTTCTTGCGGATCAAGAGAACCGGGCTCGAAAATGAACTAGCCCTCGGGCGGATTATACTCACAACTAGCATGTCACCCACAAGTGTCTCGATCTCATCCTTCTGCGTATGGCTGTAATGGTAAGGACGAACAGACACGGGCGTCTCACCGCATGTAAGTAGATGCAGGGGTCTGTTGGACGAGACGGTGGAATGCGGGCTGTGTCGGCGAAGACGCCCAAAAGCATGTCAAGAATAGCCTGCAGGGCTGAGGGGTGGTGATCGTGGGGCCTCCTGCTCGACCATATGCCCTAAATATGCAACCCAACAATGTTGGTTGTCTTCTATAGAGATCAGAGTGAAGCGAATTGGCACAAGAGAGTAGGGTCGCTCACCAACAGTAATGGTGTCCTCCTGGATGAACCACATTGTCATGCGATTCCAATTGACGCTGACGCCGCCCAGGGTGTGGAGCTAAGTCACTCCCAGAATAATATCCACCTCACCCAGTGTAAAGGCGTAGAAATCCACTCGGAGGTGGAACGAGAGGGCCTGGCCTGAGCAGAGCCCGCTAGTCGCCGTTGACGACCATCCCCTAAACAAATAGCAAATTGTGGAATGGGGGTCAACGACAACGCCAAACAATCCACTAAGCACTGAAATGAAGTTGTAGCTTGCCCCATCACTCATGACGACCACTAGGATTCCCTGTAGTGTCCCAGGGAGCTTCATCATCAATGGGACATAAATTCCGCCAATGGTAAAGAGGTAAAGGTCAAGGCGGTGCAAGGCCGCTAGCGAAAGATCGTTGGTATCAGCATCAACCTCTAGGGCCTCGAAGTTGGCATGGTTAACTTCAGGTTCCTCCTCACCAATGAGGACCTGAAGCTCCTTCAGTGGATAATCATAAGTCAGAGAGTACGACTTCTTTTAGCGGAAGCACAAGTCCCCCTTGCGAAGATCATAATACTCTTGATTGAACACTCGGGAGTGTGTTTTGGCCCTGGGAGGGTCTGGTGGCTGCCCTAGGCGAGCGGGGAGGCCGTGGGTCCCCATCTGTGGGGTACGAGGCACTGTTGTAGGTATAGGGGCCAGACGAGGAGGATCCATCAGAGGCGGCCGACCAGTATCCTACGGTCGGACTTGGAAATCCACTTCTACCAAGCGGGCGTGTTACATGGCCCCAAAAATAGAAGGCGGGTGGTGTGTGCGATGGCAGGTGCAAATATGCGGGAGTAAGTCATGCATGAAGAAATTGAGGTATTGATCGGGAGGAAGACCCGACATATGTGTTGCCAATGCAATGAGTTCGTCGATGTAGCCATCGAGGAATCCCGTCTGGCAGACGCCACAAAGACGCTCCACAACAGAGTCCGTGTAACGAACATCGTAACGACAAATAGGGCCCTACTGCAGGTCCGACAACGACAGAGTGGCTTTTACTGACGTTGCCAACAAACACAATGGAGAGCAGAGCCCTCCATGTCGATGAGGGTCGTACCGACCTTGTGTGGCTCTAGATCTAATAAATATCGAACTGCTCTGCGCAGGCGATCCAACTCATAGGATTAGTGTCATTGAAGGAAGGGACGTCGAACGAACGGAGTGTAGGTGTAAATCCTGTCGGTGGCATAGGAGAATCCCGGGGAATGTCCGGGTGTTCCTCGAGAAACAATGGGGACTCCACATTGGGGGTCGAGGAGGCACTCGATTGGCCTGGCAGGAGGACGTCGAACTTTGCCTATATCCGCAACATGAAGGTCTGAAGTGAGGCGATGGACTTCTCGTGAGCATCGAGGCGGAGGGAGATGGTTGGATCCACAGGAGGTTGAGGCGCGGGTGTGTCAAAGTGCACCATAGGGCAGAGTCGTGGGGTCATGCACGCGAGAGGGAGGGCGATGTGCAGTCTAACGAGCAATGAAGGCTCGATTGGTGTTCGAGAAATAGAAACAGGTCCTCTGGAGAATCAGCACTGGGAGCCGCTAGGAGGGCGCAATAGGCCGCGGAAGTCGAGTGTTCACAGGATGTTGGAGCGTTCGGACGCGCGTGGAGGACACAAAAAATAGCTTTGACGCGATGCTAGAATGTAAGCGGGAGGCGCACAAATAGGGTATGTGGTCGGAAGGAGTCAAATGCGCTTGGAGAAGCCGTCAGACTGAGATGGGACTGGCTGCATGAACTAAAAGCGTGTTACTGCTTGGAATTGCAATCTTAGATTTGAGAGGGGAGGGGAAGAATGGAAGAGGGAGGAATGCAAATAACCATCAGGGTTCCCATTTTTCAAAACACTATAAAGACACCAATTACAATGCCCCAGGGATTTATATAACACCCTCAGGTCCAAATACAAAAAGAAGGATGCATGCGTCTTATTTATTTCCGGCTAACATGTCTCTAGCGGGCCTTTCACGACACTTGTATACCCGTCAAGCCGTCACACTGGATAACGCCCCTCTCCTTCCTTTGCTTTTGTAAGACATTACGACAAATAGAGTCCGTAGATGCATATCTGGAATAGTTTCTTATTTTTTTACTCTCGTTACGATGCCCCCAGAGATGCAGGTCGTCATCTTTATAGTCGAGCTTCACAAAGACTGCTACTCGACATTGAATTTGAGGCTCCTCTGGACTTGGTGTTTGCTATAATAATTTTAGCCATATTGTGTGAACATCGACTTCAGTTGGATCAGGGTATTTTTATACCTCCGGGTGCAGGGACTCTGGACAGACGACCCGAGGTTACCCAAATCCCACATATTCTCTAGTTGTCTCTTGTGGAAATGTCTGAACGACGCAAGTTTTATGATATATAACTGTGATGAGCATTATACTCACGGACATCACTGCAAGAGACTCTTTTATCTAGACATGGAGGACTCTAATGACGAGGGATTGGGTGACATTGGCTCTAATGTCCATCTCTCTTGAGCTTGTGGTCAAACTCATTTTGAAAGGCGAGAGAGATATTATAGGCTTCACGCCTAGTTACTGTTAGATCACCGTCACATATTTTGATACTTTGCTAAATTCTCCTTTTGTACGTTGTAAGTACTTCCTTATGAATGAGCATTTCATGTCTAACTTGTCCGTTTTCTTGTATTGTTGTTTTTCAACCTTAGAGATTCCTTTCTTTCTAATGCATCACTCATTGTTATCTTGAATATGATTGACATGGGTTTAGATTATAAGAGATACTGTCATTTAGTCCATCAGGTGACTATGATTAGAATTTACTAGTCTAAAAATTAAAGCAATAACTAAATTAAAATCCTCCTACCCCTATTTCTAGTAAAAGCCGTTTAATCTATAATATAAGAAGGTAGCGTTCATATTATGTAACAGTGAGATTTTTTCTTCAGGGCTCTGTTCCATAGGAGGAAGGTTAGAAAGGGCAGCCCAGTGCACAAAGCATCCTCGCTGCGCGGGGTCCGGGAAAGGGTCCCACCACAAGGGTGAAATGTAGGCAAGCCTTACCTTGCATTTTTGCAAGTGGCTGCTTCCAGGACTTGAACCCATGACCTCAAGGTTACACAAAATACCTTAACCGGTGACCTCAAGGAGGAAGGTAGAGAGCGAAAAAAGGTTAAGTGCACTTGAGTGACCGTACATTAATGTGCTAGTTCAAATATCAAACAATATTATTCAGAAGTTTCTTTCCAAATATAAATTAATATACATTGAGAGAGTACATGGGTGACCATACTCTCTCCATGCGGCTAGAATTTAACATAAAATGGTGTTTTGGGAGATCCGTGGTACCAAATGGAGGTTAGTCATACTGGCAAAAATAGTGTTTGTGTCATTTTACCTTTTAAAGTTGGCTTTATGAATCCTTATTCATCCATTTTTGTAATTTGCGAGCCGATCTGCCTAAGCGGTTTGTCCGTTTTTAATCGTCTGGCCTCTGCGGCCTGCTTCATTTGGCGGTCTACTCGCTTGCTGCCCGCATCTCTTGCGATTTGTCATCTGCGGACTACTTCTTGCACGGACTGCTTTCTCTAGCCCACAGGTTTCGTGGCGCTGCTTCCCACTGTTGTGGTTGGATCTCCTCCTTTTATAGCTTTGGCGGCTGGGTCCCACCACCAAACCCTCATGCGACCTGCCTTATCCGCTGCGGTCTGCCCTCCTACTCACACGGTTTGGTTGCACGGTCTTCTTTTTCCCAACCATCCCGCGGTCTGCCTTACCCGTTGCAGTCTGCCACCCTACTCGCGCAGTTTGGTTGCACGGTCTTCTTTTGCCCAACCATCCTGCGGTCCGCCTTACCCGCTGCGGTCTGCCATCCTACTTGCACGGTTTGGTTGCGCGGTCTTCTTTTGCCCGTAACATTTGCCTAGTTCGGCGTGGTCCCGCCTTCTTCACAGCGGTTTCCTACCTGAGTGATGCGGCTTGGTTCCTTGTTCTTGCAACCGTGGTTGATCTCTCTAGCCGCATTTCTGCTTCTCTCTCTCTTCACGACTTCTCTTGCTGCGGCCTTCTCTAGCCGTTACCGGTCTTCTTTGCTATCCACTACCGGTTTTCTCCGCTGGCCTCACCCTCTCTAGCGGCTACCGGCCTTGCCTTGATTGTTCGCCGGTTTCTCCTTCTCTAAGCCTCTGCCAGACTTTCCTAGCTGTCTGCCGACCTCTTCTGCTCTAAGCCGTTGCCGGCCTCTTCTAGTCGTTGCCGACTTCTTCTACCTGTTCGATAACTTCGCCAGGACACCTTCTCTCGTGCCACCTTGCTTTGATGTTCACTGGCCCTTCTTTGTCGGCCTCTTCTCTTCTATACGCTGCCCTTTCTAGTCGTTGTCGGTTTCTTCTCTTCTAGTCGTTGTCGGTTTATTCTCTTCTAGTCGTTGTCGGTTTCTTCTCTTCTAGTCGCTGCGAGTTCTCAGACCGCCTTCTCTCTTGCCGCCATGGAATTGGACTCAACAGTTGCCTCTTCTCTTCACGCTCGTGCCGCTATTCCTTCTCGTTAAGTTCGTGATGAACTCCGGATCACTACTATCTCCCTCAGCGGGAAACAAAATTTTCTGAAATGAGTGCATTCTGTTCGTCGCATTCTCCAGACCAACGGTCTTCTTCATCATCTTACTCGGGATGCTACCACTGTTCCCACTGATGAGTGGCTCCGTGATGACGGTTGGGTCCAATTCTGGATCCTCAATTCCATGGATACCTAGCCATATCGCATGACCATGTATCATGAGACTGCTAAGGTGATGTAGGAGGAACTTCTCTCTCTACTCTGATAAAGACAACTTGCTACATCTGTTCGATATCATCTCTGCACTTCAAACTTTGGATCCCGACACAACAGGTGATTTGATCCCTTTTGTTGACAAGACCAAAACTCTAGTGGAGGCCTGGATACAACATCAACCTCCCTTCACGGATCTTGCCACACAACGGGCGCAAAAGAAAGCAGCTGGGATTGCGATGATGATGGCTCGAGTTTTTCCCCACCTCTACAGTGTCCGAGCTCAAATTCTTTCCTCCTCTACAACGCCCTCACTGTCTGATGTCTGCTCAAGGTTACACCTCCCTCTGAGGTTCCAGCAAAGTTCTCTCCAGCTCTGCTTCAGCAGCCCCTCCTACCTATTCCTGCTCCAGCTCGTGGCTCTTCAGCTCGGGGAGGCTGCCACACGTCTCGGGGACGAGGACGTGCTGGGCGCTCTGCCTTCAAATGTACTTACTGTGGTCGAGAGGGTCATCTTAAAGCTACATGTTACCGCAAGCATGGTCTGCCTCCATACTTTATTGCCTCTACTACAGATGCTCTTACTCTCACTAATGCTCCTCCACAGGATTCTGATTCTTCTACCCGGCAAGATATCAACGCTCTCCGCACCCAGCTTCAACAGCTCCAAGGTGTTATCAGTTACTCGTCTTGCTCGGTTGCGTCTTTCTCCACTGAAGGTATATCTTGTCTCTCCCATAGCCCCCACTAGATCGTGGATTCGGGTGCTACTCACCACATTGCATCTCAGAAACCACCACAGTATATACAGTCTGCTTATCCTAAGTTCATCATTGTCGCAAATGGCGACACAACTCCTGTCTCTGGCGTAGCTGATCTTCGGCTAACCCCCACTCTCCCTCTATCCTCGGTTCTTCATATGCCAGGATCCCCCTTCAATCTGCTATCAGTTAGTCGTCTTACTCAGGAACTTGACTGTTGTATAACATTTTCTCCTTCTTCTTTTGTTGTGCAGGATCACCGCACGCGGAATACCATTGGTATAGGGCGGTTGTCGAATGAGCTGTATCTCTTGGACGTTCCACCCACCATTCTCTCTGTTGTCTCCACTGCTGATTGACATCGCCGCCTTGGGCATGCTCCCCTCTCGATTCTCAAGAAGGCTCTTCCTGATGTCTCATTGCGAAAGTTTACTTGTGAATCATGTATCTATGACAAATAACATCGTTCTTCTTTTTCTCCTACATGTACCCGGAGTGATACTCCGTTATCTAGTTCATTCTGATGTCTGGGGACCCTACAAAGTCCCTAGTATTTTTGGATATCGATATTTTGTCACCTTTATTGATGATTACTCACGTCTCACTTAGTTATATCTACTTCGTGATCGTACTGAACTGACATCTGTTTGTCATACTTTTCTTACTGAGACGCGTACGCTGTTCTCGACTACGTTAAAGATCATTCGCACCGACAATGCTCGCGAATATACTGGCCGTACCTCCTCAAATTTATGCACTGAGTTTGACATCATACATCAAACCTCGTGTGCTTATATCCCTCAACAAAATGGTGTGGCCGGGCAAAAAAATCGCCACCTCCTCGATGTCGCCCAGTCACTCATGTTTTAGATGCAGGTGCCCATCGAATATTGGAACTTTGCGGTTTCTACTGTCTGTTATCTTATCAACCGCATGCCTTCATCTGTACTTGACTTCGCCTTTCCATTTAGTTTCATTTTTCCTTCCAAGTATCCTTTCTCTTTCACACCTCGCGTCTTCGGCTTTGTGTGTCATGTTTACCTTCCTGGACCGCCTACTAACAAGCTCATTGCTCGCGCCACTAAATGTATGTTTGTTGGCTACTCCCGCACTCAGAAAGGTTATGTTTGTTACTCTCGTTCCGACGGCAAGCTAATTGTTTCGGTTGATGTAACTTTTTTGGAGGATCAACCATTCCACTCCTCTCCTTCCACCCCGTCTCCACCTTCCACTGCAGCTCGTCCTGTCGTCCCTATTACGACTCCGTCTCTCCCACCTCTTCCCTCTTCACTACCAGTGCCTTCTTTACCTCCATCACCTCTCTGTGTCTATACTCGTCGTAAGTCCAAGAACACTTCCCTACCACAGCTCCCTTCTACCGGTGGCATCCCGCAGCCTGCTGATCCAACATCCACCTATAAGGCTCATCTCTTTGACAATTATGTCTCTACATCGCCTCTCTCCGCCACTCACCAATTTGTCGTTTCTCTTTCCTTTATTTCTATCCCTAATTCCATGCAGGAAGCGCTTCAGCACCTGGGGAGGCGGGCGACCATGGATGATGAAATGACTGCTCTCTGAGTTAACCAGACTTGAGATATGGTTCCTCTTCCTCCCGGCCAGTCCCGTGTTAGCTGAAAGTGGTATTTGTTATTAAACATGCTGCAGATGGGACTGTTGACCGCCTAAAAGCTCGTCTAGTGGCCCGGGGTTTCACCCAGCAGCAAAGCCTTGATTATGATGAAACTTTCTCCCCGGTTGCCAAGTTGAATACCGTTCGGGTCCTGATCTCCTTAACTGTTCATCGTTAGTGGATCCTACATCAGTTAGATATAAAAAACGCCTTTCTCAATGACGATCAGCAATAAACTGTTTATATGCACTAACCTCCCGGGTTTGAGATCACGAGTGAGTCTCTTGTATGTCATCTCCAGAAATCTATATATGGTCTCAAACAATACCCGCGTGCTTGGTTTGAGAAATTCAGTATGGTGGTTCGCGATGTTGGTTTTACACGAAGCTCGACTGACTTCTCCCTCTTTTTCCGTCATCTGTCAACAAGCACTGTGATTCTTCTCGTGTACGTTGATGATATCCTAATTACTGGCGACGACATACAAGGATACAACAAATCAAGCAACATTTGAACTCAACATTTCAAACGAAAGATCTGAGAAATATTCGATACTTCCTTGGGCTAAGTTGCAAGACGTCCTGATAGTCTCGTCTTATCCCAACGTAAGTACTGTATTGACCTCCTACAAGATGCTGGCTACTCAGGGTGCAAACCTGCGGACACCCCTATGAATGTAAACCACAAGCTTTCTGCACATAGTTCTGATTTCGACCAACTGCTTACAAATCCCGAATACTATCGTCGCTTGGTGGGGAAGTTGATTTATCTTACTGTTACTCGACCCGATATCTCATTTGTTGTGGGGGTTGTGAGTCGTTTTATGCATGCTCCTCGAACATCTCATCTCCAAACTGTTGAGCGCATTCTCAGATATCTAAAGGCTGCTCCCAGACACGGACTCATTTACAAACCATCTACCTCTCTATCACTTGTTATGTATTCTGACGCTGACTACGCAGGTTCTCTTGATGATAGACGTTCCACAACTAGTTTTTGTACATACTTTGGTGGACACCTTATTACCTGGCGTAGCAAGAAACAGACTGTTGTTGCTCACTCGTTTGCTGAGGCTGAGTACCGGGCTATGGCTGCGGTTGTATCTGAGTTAACCTGGTTTGAAAAGCTTCTTAATGATTTGAGACTCAAACTCTCATCTCCGACGACCTTATTTTGTGACAGTTAAGCAGCGATACATATTGCCAAGAATCCCGT
This sequence comes from Platanthera zijinensis, assembly GCA_039513925.1. Classification (NCBI taxonomy): domain Eukaryota; kingdom Viridiplantae; phylum Streptophyta; class Magnoliopsida; order Asparagales; family Orchidaceae; genus Platanthera; species Platanthera zijinensis. The sequence continues at coordinate 26,144,289 of CM077080.1, read as the reverse complement.
CTTCCATGAACGAACAAAGCATATTGAAATTGACTGTCACTTCATTCGAGAAAAAGTTCAATCAAAGAAGATAGAATTGGAGCATGTTTCCACTACATGACAAGTTAATGATATTCTGACTAAAGCCCTCTCTCGACCGTTATATATCAGTTCTTATCCAAGCTTGGTACCTACGACTTGTACGCTCTAGCTTGCAGGGAAGTGTTAGAATTTAGAGGCGTTAATCCATATAAGTTTTTGTGTTATTGATTTTGTAATATGTGATTGAAGGACGCTTTAATAGGAATTTCTATTCTTGCAGGCTCTTCTGAAGATGCTCCCCAAGTATTATGATCACGTTGGAGCCTATGATAATACACTCATAACAAAATTTTTTGGACTGCATAGGATTACAGTAAACTGTGGACAGAAGGTATGTAATTGCTAAATATATCTGATTTACCTTGCTTTGGAAAGACTTCCACTGACGCCTCTCCCACAGATCCGATTCGTGGTTATGGGCAATATGTTCTGCACAGAACTACGCATTCACCGCCGGTATGATCTGAAAGGTTCGACTCATGGAAGATCAACAAATTCTGATAAGATTAATGAGAGTACCACTCTCAAAGATTTAGATCTGTCTTATGTTTTCCATTTGGAGAAATCCTGGCGTGAATCACTTTTCAGGTGAGTTCTCCATTATATTAACTCTTTTTTTTATTTCTCACTGATTGTTAATTTCTACTTGCTCCTTTGATAAACTGCATATAGGAAAGTGGTTCTTTTGTTTTTAGTATTTAGGTTGTCCAACCACATATTTACTTGATATAACCACGAGTACCTTCTATTTCGTACAGTTTTTGTCCGATTGTTTTCCTACATATGGCGCAGCCCATCTTAGAGTAAGGGCAGCCTGCCAGCCCGGTGCACAAAACATCTCCGCATAGCGAGGGTTTGGGGAAGGGTCCCACCACAAGGGTGAAATGTAGCCCATCTTAGAGTAAACCACATAAATTTTTTGTTGTAATTGTTAGTTTTTCATTTTTGCTTGATGTCCTCAACTTATCCATCGACTTTTATTATTACAATCTAATGCTTTCTGGAGCATTATTATGAGTGCTATTTTCGTAGTCTTTTGTGAAACTCAGTTTGTCCATGGAGCCTGGGCCAAGCCTTACTTGGGCCTGCTAGAGGAAAATTAGATGAAGAGGAGAGTAGAACAAGATGATTCAGTGGAAGGATGTCATGGTATCCTGTTCTAGGGTTGCATGTACTGGATTTGGTTGATGTCGGTTTGGGATTTGAAAAATTGCGCATTGGGGAATATATATATATATATGTATATATATATATATATCTTTATTATATAAAACAATATAGATATCTCAAAGCACACCATGAAATGAACAGGAATCGTCCGATCTCCAGAAAATCACATCTGGCCGTTGGATCTAAAGCATTCGACCTGCCAACAGCAAAATATCAAAAACCTGCACTGTTCATTTCTCCATATTTCCCGATAGCACCGTCCCGCCTCCTCCCCTTCACGAGCTCACCCGGCAGCCGCCGGCGGAACCGCCGGCGGCCTGCCCGGCGCCTACCGGCGAGTTCGCCGGCCTCCGGCGAACCCGCCGGGGGTTGTCCCGCGGCGAGCGGGCAGGGCCACCGCCGGCGGTGGCCCTGCCCGCTCACCGCGGGACAACCCCCGGCGGGTTCGCCGGAGGCCGGCGAACTCGCCGGTAGGCGCCGGGCAGGCCGCCGGCGGTTCCGCCGGCGGCGGCAGGGAAGGTCGGCCTGCGTGAGCAGGCCGAAGCAGGGGGGGGGGGAGATATTGGGTTTTTTTTTGGCCGGCCCGCTCGCCGCGGGACAACCACCGGCGGGTTCGCCGGAGGCCGGCGAACCCGCCGGTGGGCGCCGGGCAGGCCGGCGGCGGCGGCAGGGAAGGTCGGCCTGCAGGCCGAAGCGGGGGGGGGGGGAGATTTTGGGTTTGTTTCTCATTTTTTATTTAAAAAATAATAAGTATTTATATAGTTATTTATTAAATTAAAATTTGATTAAAAAATAATAATTAATGAAATTTAATACCAAAATATTTTCTTTAAATACTTTTAAATTTTGCCGGGGGCTGGCGAAGCCCGCCGGGGGGGGCGGGCGAAGCCTGCCAGGGGGGCGGGCTTCGCCCGTCGGGAGGCGGGCGAAGCCCGCGTGAATGCCAAGCGGCCCAAAGCGGGCGAAGTCCGCTTGATTTTTTTTTCATTTTGCCGGGGGCGGGCGAAGCCCGCCGGGGGGGTGGGGTGGGGGCGGGCTTCGCCCGTCGGGGGGCGGGCGAAGCCCGCATGAATGCCAAGCGGGCGAAGCCCGCAGCGACGCATCGAGAACGGGCGGAGCCCGTTCGAAGATGCTAGTATATATATATATATATATATATATATATATGTATATATATATATATATATGTATATATATATATATATATATATATATATATATATATGAAATGTTTTAAAATGTTACCTTTTATTACTTTAATATTGAAGAGAAATACTAAATATGTTGAAAATAAAATGGAAAAATTTATTATTTTCCTCAAAACTTCATGAACCTCAACTACAAATATTTGTACACATATATAGGAAGGAGGAGTGAAGCTACAACTCCATCCCGAGATGTGAGACTAAACTTTATACACTAATGGACTCTTCAATGGGCAATTGTATGGGCCTTTATACAGATTAATTCAATACTCCCCCGCGAGTTGGACAACAACTGATGATATAATAATCGAGGTAAGGTTTTAATGAGGATATTAATAACTTGCCTAGCAACACACGTCTCTGGTCTAATTTTTTAAGTAGAATTTTTTCTCAAATAAAATGACAATTGAGCTCGTTGTTCTTAGAAGGTTCATGGAACACATGATTCTTGGCAATATGAATAGTAGCTTGGCTATCACAGAAGAGATGACCGAAGAGGGGAGTTTCACATCCAGATCCCTCATAAGACTCTCCAACCATATGAGTTCTGAAATGACAAGCCATTGATTGATACTTAGCTTCCGCAGATGATCGTGCCACCGCAATTTGCTTTTTGCTCTATTTGGTGACAAGATGTCGACCAAAGTATGTGCAATACTCACTTCTGGATTGACGATCAAGAGAACCAACATAGTCAGCATCAGAATAGGAAATAAGTGATAAAGAGGACTTATACACAAGCTCTTGTCCCAGAACAGTCTTCGGTTACCGAAGTATGCGCTCAACAATCTAGAGATGAGAGATCTGCGGAGCATGCATAAAGCGGCTGACCACCCCAACGAAAAAGGATATATTAGGTCTCATAATTGTAAGGTAAATGAGTTTTCCCACAAGACAACGATAGTACTCCGGGTTGGGAGGAGTAGATCAGAATCAGATGCATGAGCGCAAATCTTATGATTTGCATCCATAGGAGTATCATCAGACTTGCATCCAGAGTAGTCAGCATCATGAAATAGATCAAGGAAATACTTCCGTTGAGACACAACGAGACCATCAGTTCGACGAGCCACCTCGATGCCAAAAAAAAATCGGAGAGACTCCAAATCCTTAGTTTAAAATTCAGATGTCAGGGATTTCTTGATCATAGTTTCTGTAACGCCCCAAAATCGTGTCGCGAGGTTAAATGAGATTGGGGTGCGTTTAGGGGGCGTGGTCTGCCGATAGCTTTTCGGATTAGGATTTTCTATAAAACCTAAAATTTCCCCCCTCCCCTCTCATTTCTCCCCAGCCGCCTTTCCCTCTCTCCCGATCCCTTCTCTCTCCTGATCTCTCTTTCTCTCTCTCGGTTTCTCTCTCACGCGCAGCGAGCCCGCCTCCTACCCTGCTCCTGTCGCCGCTGGAAGGAGCAGCCCGAGCGCCGCTTGAAGAAGCAGCCCGAGTGCCGGTCCCGTCGCCACTGGAAGGAGCAGAGCCCGACCCACTCCTCTCCCTCCTTCTCAACTGTCGCAGCTGGAAAGGGGCCGAGCCCGGCTTTCCTTGTCCCGGCCGCCGCCTGTAAGGGGAACCCCTTTTCCCTCCTTGTCTTGGTCGTCGCCAACGAAGAGGAGCCGACCCTAGCCGACCTTCCTCTCCTCTTGGCCGACCAAGAGGGGTTAGGTTTGGGCCTACGCTCGCGGGAGGAGGCCTTCCGGAGTTGTCGGTGGTGAGCAACTCGAGTTTGGCTAGGGATCGCGGCGAAACGTTCGATTTGGAGCTCGGACCGGTGCGTGGAAACCAAGTCCGTGACGACCAAGCTATGGCTCCGAAACGCACGTCAAGGGTAACGACTTTTCTTCTTGGGCAGGTGAAGCCTTTAATTAGCATATTTGCATGGAAACCCCTCTCCACCGACGGGTGGGGGAAGGGTGCTCTCCAACGGGTCGATGTTCATCCCCGCTATTAATTGCATTAACACCCGGAAGCACGAGTACGGTTTAGGCATGCTGTGTGAAGCTCATCCGGACATGTTGGTCTAGATTGGTGATGTTCTGGGGCTTCCCGAAGAAGATTCCGTGGAAGTTGTATGTTTGGAATTTGGGGGTCTGCACGGAGCTGCAGTGAGTACTAGAGGTGTGCTCCAGGAAACACCCTAATGTTTGCACGAGGTTGTTGGATCGTCGGCATTAACTCCCGGGGAGTTTTGTCGTGTTTGTGTGAAGCTCGTCTCTCGGAGACCATAGGGCTAGTGCGTGGAGTTGTGCGCCTTGTGTGCCCAACTCAGGTGGCCACAAGTGCCACTCTTGTTACATAACAATCGGTTATGTAGGCGATAACAGGCAAGGGGAGGTTGACCCGCTTCGTGCGTGTTGGGTACGGCGATTTGAGCAACGGGCTTGACTGAACTGTACCTACACTATGTGGTGTAGTGCGACTACCTAAGGAAACTGGTGGGTTGCTACAGGCATAGGAGAGAGCCAAGGACCTTGAGTCACGACTAGCAAATGCTCAATGTATTGCCATCAAGTCCAGGACTGAGGATGGTGGTGGGACCCGAGGAAGTCCGGTACACCGATAAGGTGCCCTGAGTGCACGAGACGTTGGGCTAGTTGCGCCAACGTTTGTGGTGTTTGGTGCTTGAATGACACATTCTAGCTTTATGTGATTATGCTAATCCGCCTGCAGGGAAGAAACACCGCTACCCCGAGAAAGGGGTGAGGTCGTTATAATTTGGTCAGCTCTTGCTGACCGTTGCTTTGTTTGTCATCGCTTGGTGGAATGTTTGCTTGCAGGTGCTGCGGAGCCAAGCGGAGAAATAGTGGACTGAAGCCCTTCTTGCTGAGCTGGCCCTCGAAGGCCCAATTGTTTGTTTAGTTGTTTTTCATGTGTTGTCGGCTTGCGTGCCGGTGTATGTAAACCATTTTATTTGGTTAAACTCTATTGATGTAAGACCTTAAGGCCAAATATGTGGATGTTGTTATTTCATTCCTAATGTTATGGTTAATGGAAATTCGCCTTTGGGCGTGGTTTTTATATAACTCCTTTTATTCTTCCGCTAGAATGCAACTTTGTGTTAGGATGCGATTTCAAAATGTTGCGGGTTTAGGGTTTCATTTAATAACCCTTTTGTCTGTCCGTTTCCTATGACCGTGGGCCCCGGCCGGACCTTCTGTTATATTACTCGTGACGGATGGGGGGTGTTATAATTTGGTATCAGAGAGAGGTTTCGATCCTCCGACCTGCGGGTTTTGGGCCCACCACGCTTCCGCTGCGCCAAAAACTTGGTGTCTACAAATCGTTACGAAAAGAAATTCGAACTAACAATCCAATGAAGGCAAGTATACTTATCGAATTATAGTAAGGGGACACAAGTGTCGTATTTAGATCCGGGAACCGTTGAGTACTTATATTCACACGAATAGCTATTATCTTATCGGAGGATTTAGGGTTTGATTACTAAATAAAAAAATAACTTGCAACTCTTAAGAAAGACTACTACTAACGATTAAAAAGAGGGGTTGAACGATGGTTAAATGATAGTACTCGATCATGAATCACCTCGGCCTAAGTTAATCAAAGATACGATAACAAACTAAAACTTAATAAGGTAAAGGTCCTTGACCGTGAGGGTTCCCAAAGCTTGAATACGCTTCTCTCGAAGACGTGCCCAACTGAGGCTAGGAAAATCAGACCGAACTCACGTCCGTATTTGAATACCTAAAACTTGCGTTAAGTAGTGAACCCCGCTATTAGATTTCACTCCAATCTGAGAGATTTACGTCATCCTCTCTCGAGGGGTGCATGCAACTCTCTTTACTCTTGAGTGTTCACTTCAAACTATGAGCCTCTCGGCTAGCTAAGAGTGAAAACCTGGATAGAGATTATATATCGATGATATAATTCCAAACATGATATTTCAAGAGTAAATCGAAGGCCTAAACCTTAAAAAGAGAAAGTAAATTAAAGCATCATAACTTAATCAACTCAACCTCGGATCATCAAGATTGAGTACTATGAGGATTTCGTTATTCATGGTGAAGGGGAGAAAGAGAGATGGAGAGTAGAACATCATAATAGCTAAGTAGAGAGAATGAAAAAAGAACACTTTTTATTAATCTAAAAAGGGAGGTTACACTTGGATGAAAAATAACACTTGCATGAAAATGAAAACCCTAAGCTAGCATTATCATTACACTAGAAAAAGAAGTACAAGAACACTACAAATACTTGCATGAAAACTAGGAATCTAAAAGCTTGAAATGGGAAGGGGTGAGAGAGAAGAACTTAAGGGAAAAACATGAAAACCTTCAAGAATAAAAATGGCAGCACCTCCCTTTGCACAAAATCTGGATCCTGAAACCTTGGGGCAACACTCAATTTATAGAAATTTTTCTGGTTGGGTCACGCCCCCTTTACACGTCCAGGTCGGGCGTGTACCTGGGGTGTGTAACCCAACTGCCGCGTCAGTCACTTCCAGGTAGGAGGCGGGCTCGCTGCGTGTGAGAGAGAAGCCGAGAGAGAGAGATAGATCGGGAGAGAGAAGGGATCATGAGAGAGGGAAAGGCGGTTGGGGAGAAATGAGAGGGGAGGGGGAAAATTTTAGGTTTTATAGAAAACCCTAGTCCAAAAAGCTATCGGCAGACCACGCCCCTTAAACGCACCCCAACCTCATTTAACCTCGCGACGCGATTTTGGGGCGTTACGATTCTCTCCTCCTTAATGAAATTTCGTCCCAAAGTTTAAAATATGAATAACGAAATGAAATTCGTCATACCTTAGTAAAATAGATCGGGGTACTCCTCGCGTATGACCTCTTCTGGCTCCCAAGAGAGCTCCTCGCGGCCACAATTGTCCCAACGGGCTCTCACCATCTTGATTGCCTTTCTCCGCAACTGTCATATGTCACTATCGACAATGCAAACTGGGGCCACTCTGGTAGATTGGCCACTATCCACCGGCACACTATCGGCATCCAACACAGAATCGGGTTCCCGCACCACCTTCATCAACATAGAAATATTGAAGACGTCGTGCAACCCACTCAGCTCCGTTGACAAAGCAAGTCGGTAAGTTGCCTCGCCGATGCGCTCGGTGATCTCAAATGGCCCTAAATACTTGGGACTCAGCTTCTTCAAACGTCGAACTCTCGACACTCCTTTGAAAGGCTTTATCTTCAAGTATACCCAAAATCCAACCGCGAACTTCACGTTCCGTTGTTTGGCGTTGTAATACTTCGCCTGACGATCTTGGGCGGTCGACAACCGCTCTCGAATTGTCCGTATGGACTCATTCGCCTCATCAACATCTTTGCGCTTCAATAGCTTGGTATCATCGGTTTCTGTCCATGCTAACGGAGTGCGGCACTTCCTGTCGTATAACGCCTCGTACGGAGCCATCTGAATACTCTTCTGGTAATTGTTGTTATATGCGAACTCTACCATGTGAACGTGATCTTCCCAACGCTGTCTGAAATCCAAAACGCATATTCGCAGCATATCTTCCATCGTCCGATTTGTCCTCTCAGTTTGTCCGTCCGTCTGCGGATGAAAGGCTGTGCTAAACTCAAGCTTTGTGTCAAGTGTCCGATGAACGTGCCTCCAATCGCCGGACGTAAACCACCCATCACGGTCGCTAACTATGCTGCGAGGGATGCCATGTAATCGAACAATGTTCTCCACATACAACTTTGCTAGCTTCTTCACTGGATCGCTTTTTCGATTTGGGATAAAATGCGCAACTTTGGTCAACCGATCAACAATCACCCAGATTGAGTCATTTTTTTGCAACGACTTTGGAAAATCGTGCACAAAATCCATGGAAATATCATCAATTTTCACTCCGGGATCGACAACGATTTCAAGAAGCCTCCTGGTCGTTGGACACTCGGCCTTCACTAGCACGCACGTTTGACATTTTGTCACGTAGAGGCCTATGTCCTTCTTCATACCTGGCCACCAGAATAGTGTCTTTATGTCCTTGTACATCTTTGTGCTCCCCGGGTGAATTGAGTACTTGGTATTATGAGCCTCATACATCAACTCTTCCCGTAGAGTGCCAGACTTTGGGACGCACACACGATCACCTTTCCGCAGAAGACGTCTTCAACCAAGAACTGGGAATTTGACCCTTCCGCTGCATAGCGCTTCATGCTCTCATCGAGCTCCAACGCTCTCCGAACTCTGTCCGCAAGGTCACACTGCACCTCCGTCCAGTTCAAGTATGCGTTTGCACTAGTAATCCTGTTGACACAGGTGATACCCAAGGCTTCCAATTCCTGGATTAAATGTTCATCATGCATGCGCAACTATTTTGCTCGTGCTGGAGTTCTGCGACTCCAAGCATCAACGACCACATTCCTCTTCCCGGGTGTGTAATGTATCTCGAAGGTGTAATCTCCGAGGAATTCCATCCGCCTTCTTTGCCGCATGTTCAACTCCTTCTGGTTCAACAGGTACTTAATGATCTTATGATCCGTAAAGATGTCAACCTTAACGCCATATAAATAATGCCGCCACAGCTTCAGGGCGAATATCACCGCAGCTAACTCCAAATCGTGGACGGTATAGTTTATCTCATGCACCTTCAGCTGGCGTGAGCCGTATGCTATAACATTTCCAAACTGTAGGAGGATGCAGCCTAAGCCGCTCCCTGAGGCATCGCTATAGATCTCGTAGCCGTCCGCACCACATGGCGAACTCAAAATAGGCGTCGTGGTCAGACGACCCTTCAATTCCTCATAAGCTCGTGCGCACTCCGGCGACCACACAAACTTCTGATCCTTTCTCGTCAAGGTAGTGAGAGGTAAAGCTATCCGCGAGAAGTTCTCCATGAACCGTCTGTAGTAGCCGACAAGTCCCAGGAAACTCCGGACTTCCGCCACTCTAGTTAACACGGGCCACTCCTGTATAGCTGCTATCTTCACCGGATCCACAGCAATACCCTCCCCACTAACGACATGACCGAGAAACGCCACAGACGATAGCCAAAACTCGCACTTAGAGAACTTGACATATAGTCGACTTCTTCTCAAGGTGTGCAAAACCAACTTCAAATAGTTCGCATTATCCTCCTCTGATTGCGAGTACACCAATTTGTCATCTAAGAAGACTATCATAAATCAGTCCAGATACTCCCGAAAGGTTCTGTTCATCAATTCCATGAATACTGATGACACATTTGTCAATCCGAACGACATCACGGTGAACTCATACTGACTATAGCGTGTGTCAAACGCTGTCTTGGGAATATCACTTCTCCCTTATACTCAATTGATAGTAGTCGGACTTCAGATCCAGCTTCGAGTAGATGGTTGATCCAGTCAATTGATCAAACAAATCATCGATTCTCGGAATCAGATACTTGTTCTTCTCTGTCAGCTTGTTCAGTTCTCGGTAGTCAATGCATAGACGCAAACTCCTCGTCCTTCTTTTTCACGAAGAGGACCAACGCACTCCAAGGTGAACCACTTGGACGTATGTAACCCTGCTCTAGCAATTCCTGCAGCTGAACCTTCAGCTCGGCCATCTCCTTTGGCGCCACTCTGTATGGTGCACGAGACACAGGTTTTCGCACCTGGCACCAGATCAGTAGGGAAGTCGATCTCTCGCTGTGGTGGAATCCCAGGGAGATCCTTAGGGAACACATCCGCGAACTTTGACACGATAGGAATGCCACTCAAACGGGACTTTGGCTCTACAGCCTCCAATAGCGTGAAAAACAACTCCGCGCACTTCTGAACCGCTTTGACCACTTGGAGAGCGGACATCAGTATCTTGCTCGATCCTCGCATACCAGCGAATTTGGTCTCGCATTCAGTACCCTGTCCTAGTGTGATTTCCTTCGAGTTGCCGTCAATATATGCACGCTGCTCCGAAAGCCAGTCCATGCCAAAGATTACGTCGAGCCCTGAGTGCACGAGACGTTGGGTCGGTTGCGCCAACGTTTGTGATGTTTGGTGCTTGAATGACACATTCTAGCTTTATGTGATTATGCTAATCCGCCTGCAGGGAAGAAGCACCGCTACCCTGAGAAAGGGGTGAGGTCGTTATAATTTGGTCAGCTCTTGCTGACCGTTGATTTGTTTGCCACCGCTTGGTGGAATGTTTGCTTGCAGGTGCTGCAGAGCCAAGCGGGAAATAGCGGGCTGAAGTCCTTCTTGCTGAGCTGGCCCTAGATGGCCCAATTGTTTGTTTAGTTGTTTTTCATGTGTTGCCTGGCCTGCGTGCCGATGTATGCAAACCATTTTATTTGGTTAAACGCTATTGATGTAAGGCCTTAAGGCCAAATATGTGGATGTTATTTCATTCCTAATGTCATGGTTAGTGGACATTCGCCTTTGGGCGTGATTTTTATATAACTCCTTTTATTCTTCCGCTAGAATGCAACTCTGTGTTAGGATGCGTTTTCAAAATATTGCGGGTTTCCTATGACGTGGGGCCCCGACCGGACTTTCTGTTATATTACTCGTGACGGATGAGGGGTGTTACAGTTTCACCATTGAGATCATCGTCTGTGATGAGAATATGATCAACATACACTAAACGGATCACTGTGCATTTTGGGTGGTGATGAGTGAATGAAGAAAAGTCAGTGGATCTCCGAGTGAAGCCAAACATCGTGAACAACTTGACTGAACTTATCAAACCAGGTCCGAGGAGACCGTTTGAGGTCATAGAGAGATTTCTTGAGGTGGCATATAAGATACTCCCTCCTGGTCTCATAACCAGGAGGTTGATGCGTGTAGACAGTCTCAACGACGTCTCCATTCAAGAAAACAATTTTGATCTCGAGTTGATATAACAGTCAATGGCGATGAATATGCAATGAGATCAGGACTCAGATAATGTTTAACTTTGCGACAGGTAAGAAGGTCTCTTCGTAGTCGAGGTCGTATTGCTGACTTAAACCACAAGCCACAAGACGAGCTTTTAGACATTCAACCGCCCCATTAGGACCATGTTTCACAGTGAATACCCACTTGCTTCCAACACATATCTGACCGGAAGGAAGAGGGACAAGGTCCTAAGTGTGATTAGCCCAGAGGAAAGACATTTCCTCTTACATAGCGGCCCGCCACCTCGGATGTCGAAGAGCCACTTGTTGAGAAGAAAAGGTGGAAATACAGGGCAAAGAGGTCGCAAACCTGTGAAGTGCCGACGATAAGCGATGCAAAGAGACACAATTTGAAAAGGGTGTGGTGGAGGTTGGTGCCTGATCAACAATTTACAAAGCATCAATTGGCGTATCCGTCGAGTATCGGGTACCTGCCGGTATCAGATATGTATCTGGTATGGGTCGCTTCCTTCAGGGAAGCATCCATGCTTCATAGGTTGCCGACTATTTTTGTCTGTCTCGGCCTGTTTCCCTCTTCTCTTTGGTGATTGTTCCTATGGAGGACAAATTGAAGGGTGTTAATGCCTCTAAAGGGGTGGTTGATCAACCCAAACACTATAGTGGAGGAAGTTTTAACATGGATTTCAATCAAGGTGTTACTCAAATCAAGCTCAATGGGAGAAATTACCTCTTATGTGCTTAATCTATGCAGATATTCATTGGGATTCGTCGAAGACTTGAGCTTCTCACCGGAACCAAGCCGGCTCCAAGCAAGATTGACCCTCTATATAAGGAATGAGAAGGTGAGAATCTTACTGTGATCAATTGGCTTATCAATTCTATAGAATCCAAAATTGCAAGTCACTTTCTTGTCTGTCAAACTACGAAAGAAATGTGGGAGCTGATTGAAGAAAATTACTCAAAAAAGGACTTGGCTAGAATATATCAACTCCAGACTGAGCAAATCCGCATGACAAGGATGAGTGATTTCACGGAATATTATAGCAAACTGACCCATAAGTGGACAGAAATTGATCAATTTTCCGTTATCCAGACTATAGAAGACTACAAGACTGAACTTATGCAACAAAGGGTATTTGAAATGCTTTCTGGTCTTCTTCCGGAACTTGAATTCCTGAAAGTTCAGATGTTGGGAAGAGATTTTGTGCCTGATCTAGAGGCTGTGGCCCACTATATTCGAGGGGAGTCAAGCCGTATGAATTCTCTTCGTTCAGATATTCATGTTGGCCTTGAGAAATTTTCTCTCGTTGTTGAGTAGAAGAAATGACATTCAAGAAATATGAGACAAGAGGACAAGAGTGAAATGAAATGTCCTCACTGTGGGAAGAAAGGTCATGGGAAAGAAAATTGTTGGGATCTTAATCCTCACTTGGTTTCTTCAGGTAGGATTTCGTGATTCTGATATGAAATATGTGAGATCTCAAACTGCTATCTATGACAATCTTGAGAATACCGGGTATGTTCTGGAGGAAAATGAGAGTTTATTTAGAGAACTCAAGGCTCTGAAAGCCATTGCCGCTGGAAGATCGCTTGCTGGTGACTTGGCAGGTACGACTGCTCATGTTCATATTACCTCCATGTCTTCTAAAGGACCATCTGCTCCTTTGATCATTGACTTGGGGGCCTCCAACCACATGACTTGGTCTTCCGTGGGAGTTTTTTTTATTTCTTCTGCATCTAGCATTGTGAAACTCGCTGATGGATCCTCAACTTCAGTGACTGGTGTAGGGGTTATTCATCTTTCTCCCTTTGTTTCCCTCAAATTTGTGGTTATTGTTCCCTCGTTTCCCACAAATTTGTTATTTGTGAGCAATTTAACTAAATAACTTAGCTGTTATATCACTTTTTTTCTTCTCTCATTGTGTTTTTCATTATCTGACGAGTTGGAAGACGATTGGTGGACATGAGTTAGGTGGTGTGTATGTCATGAATAACTGTCAAGCTCTTGGTGCTCAGAAGTCTATCAATCATGATCAGTTGATGTTGTGGTATAAGAGATTTGGACATGCTAGTTTGAAGACCTTAAAAGCTATCTTTCCGCATTTCCTTAATGTTAAAAAAACTATTTTTGATTGTCATTCTTGTGAATTGGCTAAGCACTGTAGAACCAGCTATGCTCCTACTCTGAGTCAGTTTGAAATGTTTTTATTTGATACATTTTGATATTTGGACATCTTCTATTTGCTCTATGAATGATTTTCAGTATTTTGTTTTTTTTATTGATGATTACTCACGCTTTATTTGGGTGTACCTCATGAAAAGGAAGAATGAGATTTCAGAAATATTTTAGTTGTTTTATCATCATGTGCATACTCAATTTGGAATTAAAATTAAAATTTTTAGGAGTGATAACGGAGTCGAATACACATGCCGTGATCTTCAAAATTTTCTGGGAGATCATGACATTATTTTCCAAATTTTCTGTCCAGGGACTACTCAGCAGAATGGGGTAGTTGAAAGAAAAAATCGTCATATCTTGGAGACCACTCGTTACTTGTTGCAAGAGATGCACGTCCCTAAATGACTATGAGATGGAGGTGTCCTCACCTCCGTCTATCTAATTAATCGGATGGCCACTGGTACTTTGGAGGGAAAGTACCTCCTAAAGCTTCTTTACCCTAATATATCTCTATTAAATCTTTCTCCTAAGATATTTGGATGCGTTGCTTTTGTTCATATTGTGGGGCCTCATAAGGATAAATTAGGTCCGCAAGCGATAAAATGTGTCTTTGTGGGATATGCTGCCAACCAAAAGGGGTATAAGTGTTATTCTCCTGCTCTCCGGAGAAGGTTTATTTCAAACCTTTTTTGAAAACACTTCCTGTTACTCCGATGCGGACAAAATTGTCACATTTCAGGAGGAAAGTAAAGAAGAGAGTGGCATGTTGCCACTCCTACCTGTTCTGGTTGATGTGCTTGCTCCAGGAAGTGTGGATATTCCTGTTAGAAAGGAAGCTCCAACCAATGATCTTCGTGTGTTCAGAAGGAGGAAGGATCTTCAAGTCTACCAGAGAAGGCAAAATAAAAGTATTGGACAAGAATGTCATGCTCATACTCCACCACCAACCACCACTCCGTCAGATCCAAGCAACAACACTACTCAGGAGACCACGTCTGCGCTTCAAATTCATTGTGGCCGTACAAGATATCCTATTGATAAGTATGTTCTATCTCTCACTCGTTACAAGCATATCTTGCATCTGTTTTCTCTATTTATATTTCTAACAGTTTTTCATAAGCTAGCTTGAATCCCCATTGGATAAAGGCTATTGGAGGAGGAGATGGATGCTCTCCAACATTAAAAGACTTGGAAAATTGTCCCTATCCTATATGGGCGCCATCTAGTCGGATGCAAATGGATATATACTACTAAATTTCTTCAAGATGTAACTCTTGAAAGAAATAAAATGAGATTGGTTGCTAAAGGTTTCACTCAGGTTGATGGAGCTGACTTCCAAGAGACATTTGCTCTGGTCGCTAAACTGAACTCAGTAAGAATCTTATTGTCTATTGCTGCTCATAAGTCTTGGACTTTGCACCAGCTTGATTTAAACAATGTCTTCCTTCATGGTGAATCAGAGGAAGAAATCTATATGACTTTTCCTGTATGGATGTTCCTAAAGGACATGTGTGTCTCCTTAAGAAAGCCTTATATTGTCTCAAACAGTCACTTTGTGCCTGGTTTGTCAAGCTAAGCGACAAGCTTGTACATCCAAACTTCACTCGTTGTACTTCAGATCACTCAAACTTTATTCTCTCAAGCAAAAAAGGTAGTTGACCTGTTGGAAGTCTCGGTATCACATTCTAAAAAAGGGCAGGACAACTATACAACTCTCAAGAAGGAAGGGGAGAAAGGAGCGATTTCTCATTCGTCGAGTTGTCTTTCCCTGCCAGTGGAAGGTTTCAGACAACCGACCTTGCCCTTGCCGCATCCTGCAAAAAGGAGGAATGTACCGCTATTCTTATAGTCTATGTGGATGATGTCATTATTATCGGTACTGATGACCACCACATTACTCTAGTTAAAGAGGAATCGACTTCTGCCTTTGAAATCAAGGATTTGACTCTTCTTTGGTACTTCCTTCGAATTGAAATTGCTCGATATGCAGGAAAGATTAAGATCTCTCAGCATAAATATGTCTTGAACCTACTCAGTGACGTTGGATATTTTAGAGTCAAGCCTGTGGATTGTCTCGTGGACCCTAATTATGACATTCATAACAAGAATTCTTCTGATCTTGAGAGGAAATCAGAATTTCAACGTATCGTTGGAAAGTTGATATATCTGACAATTATCTGACCTGATATCTCCTTCACTGTTGGCTTAGTTAGTCAATTCATGCACAGTCTTAATGCTCATCACTATCAAGCAGTTCTGTTGATTCTCAAATACTTAAAAATGGATCCCGAAAAAGGCATTATCTATCAAGATCATGGTCACATTAAGGTCCACGGGTACTTTGATGTTGATTGGGCAGGTTCTTCTTTGGACAAAAGATCTATGAGTGAATATACTATCTTTGTTGGTGGCATCCTTATTTCCTGGAAAAGTAAAAAAACAAAATGTAGTCGCACGTTCCTCTACAGAAGCAGAGTATCGTGTCATTGCAGTTACAACCTGTGAACTCATCTGGGTTAAATCTATCTTGAGGGAAATGTGCTTCCCTGTTTTTGAGGCTATGCAACTTTACTGTGATAATCAAGCTGCTATTCATATATCCAACCATCCTGTCTTTCATGAGAGAACAATGCACGTTGAAAACGATTGTCACTTTGTGCAGGACAAACTTCAGGATCAGAGTGTTACTATGGTATTTGTACTATCTGAAGATCAACTTGCTGACATGCTAGCTGTATCTGGTAAATCTCTTCATCTTTACTCCCTCTAGCTCGGGATGTTGGATGCTTATTGTGTTAGCTTGAGGGGGGTGTTAAGCATCAAGCTAACTTATGCTCACCGAGAGGTGATCATAACCAAAATAGTGGTTGATTGTATTAAAGGAGATTTTCTCTTTTACTCGGTGATTGAAAAGGAGAAAACCCTAAGATGTTGGATTTAACTTTTTGTTCCCTGATTCAGCACGTGCATCCTTTCGGCTCATGCATATTTATAACCAAGTTGCATCCACGATTAGGGAAAAGTTGAATACTGAGGTATACGATTCTCTATTGAATCCTCGATTACTTGCATCATTTACATCCCATATAGGATTGGCCAAGAGGAAGGGGGACAAGGTTCCAGTTCTGATTGACCTAGAGGACAGTCATTTTCTCATCCATCGTCACTCGCCACCGCAAATGTTGAAGAGCTTCTTGCACATAAGAGATGGTGAAAATATAAGACAAGTGGCAAACCGGTGAAGTTTTGAAGAGCGGTGGAGGTAAACATAATGGGAGTGAGGGTGAGCGGTAGAAGGTACTGCATCCTGGGGGGAACTGTAGTCGAATCATCTTGTCATGAAGTGTCATTAGTTGGGTGCAACCGGGCAACAGTCTCAGGACATTAGACCAGAAAGACAACGAGTGTACACACGGAGAGGAAGAGGAGGCAGTAACATGCGAGCTGGAGTTGGGAGAAGAGTTCTGTTGTTGTTGTTGTTTATAGGGACGTTAGGACACGACATAAGCAAGTGGGAAGTCAAGGAGTCAAGGAGTAGAAGGGTTGATCGTCGAGGAAGGTGACATTAGTGGATTGTTTTTCGATCAGTGGGAGATAACACACATATCTCTTCTATGTGCGAGCGTGCCCAACTAGCATTTACTTGGTAGTGTGTGGGGCCAGTTTGTCCATCGCAGGGCCAAGATGATGGACAAAACAAACACTTTCGGAGACATGACAAGTCAATGGGATGAGGGGTGTTTGAAGGAAAGAGGATTGAGAATGTCATCGCAAAATTGTGAATGGACAATGGCATGAGGTTAATTAAATAACATGTGGTGGAGACTACGAAGTGCCAATAGATCTTGGGACTTGCATTTGAAATATAAGAGATCATGCAACCTCAAGGAGGTGTCTTTCTTTCGCTCGGCCGCACCATTTTATTGCGATGCTTAGACACAAGATGTTTGGTGGATAATACCTAACGTATTATACGTTTTTTGGAATTTGTGACTCGTGTCTTCGCGTGCATTATCTGTTTGAAGTATTTTAATTGAGTGCAAGAATTTAGTACGGTTGTACGGGTCTCAGCGATGAAGCGAAAAACACTTAGTAATTAAGAGGCACAACAAATACAACCATGTCATCGAATAAATCTAAAGAAGTAATGGTATCTATATAAACTAACAGTTTTATAAGGACCCCAAATATTCGAGTGAACTAAATTAAATGGAGTACAATTCCTAGTACAATGAGGGGAGAATGTAGTGCGATGTTATTTCTCATAGATACAAGATTCACATGTAAATTCAAATAAAGAAAAATCATAAAGAGCTTAATGTAGGAAGATGTACATAATCAAGAAACTGGTGTCAATCAACAGAGGTGATAGAGGAGAGAGCTGTGGTGGAAATGTCTAGAGGGTAGAGCCCATTTGACAGTTGTCATCTACCAATGACATTCCGCTTTCGTCGAACCTGCACCACAAATGAAGAAGAGGAAAAAGTTATTCTATTCACCGAAGTCTTGTTGACTCCCTCTTCTGCCTTTCTCTAACACTCTACTAACACTTATCTTCCACCTACTAGACAACCGGGACGTCTTCATGTGTCTTAGGGCGGTGGACACGATGACCGCAATTGCTCCAAAGGGAAAGCACTCTCATGTGTACTCATTGTGGCTAGATAAATCATATTGAGGCCACATGTTACAAGAAACATGGGTTCTCTCCGCAGGCTTCCAACCTCCCCATCATGCTTCTCATGCGGGGACGTTCCTACCACATTCTGCTCTGACATTGACATCTTGTTAGAGGAACTCTAGTATCTCCGGAGGCTGGTTACTCAGACGTCCAACTCTTTCGCGTCTATCTCCAATGAAATTATATCATGTTTTTCACAAATTGTCTTTTGGATAATGGTGTTCAACGTGCAAATTAAATATAATAAATTTAAGACAAGGACAAAAGTATTGCTAAAAATTCGGTGATGAAACTTGAAGATGGAAAATCAGGTTGTTTTTAAGACAACAGTTATAGAAGAACTAGTTGATAACCCTTATGTTGATCTTAATATCTCATGGAAAGTTATGTCTTCACATTTAAGGATAAGTGAAAAGAACGTACTTGGAGAATCAAAAGGTCGTTGTACAACCCCGTATCCGCCGAGTGGGTCCGCGGAATCCAGACCGGCCGGTCCAGACCGCCTCACAGCCGGGCAGGGTTCACTGCCGAGCTCGAGCTCGGCAAATCGTCGTACCGAGCTCGGGGATCGTCGGGCCGAGCTCAGGGTTTTTGGAGCTGAGTCCAGTCGCTTACTCGTCAGGGGGCAAGGGCCGAGCCCGCACTCGCCGAAGCGGAGGTACTCGACAGCCGAGCCCGCACTCGCCGAAGCGGAGTTGCTCGCCAGGCGAGCTCGCACTCGCCATTGGCCGAGCAGAATCGGCGAGTGCCAGCCCCATCGAGCTCTCGCCGCCCTGGCCGAGTAGGGGATCCAGTGGCCATCCCGCCCCCAGTGGTCTGCCCCTAGCCTCTCATAATAACGGAGTTTGGCTGTTGGCAGGCCAGCCCAAGGGGGCTTTCAGTAATTTCAGACCAGCAGAGGTAGACTATTTGCAGGCCATTTTCAGTTCTCTATAAATAGGATCCAAGGGGTACCTCAGAAAGGCATGTTTACTGATTCTCAGGTCTCCTAGCGGTTTCTGAGGTACCTTAGGCCGACACTTGGCTAAGGAGGGGAAGCGCTCTAAGATCTTCCGGGTGTGTGGTGGAACCTCCGCGCCGGGCCCTTGGTCTAGTCCTTTGTTCTTCACTTTCTTGTCGTTTTCTTGCAGGAGCAGAGTAGGTGCGCGACCACCCCTTCCCCCAAGGGTCGAACTCCACAGAGACCGATTTTCCGGTTTCAACATTTTGGTGCGGTGAGCGTGGAGAGTGGTCAGCAGAGAAAATCTTCTGCAGGTTCGATGACCGGAGAAGGACAAGGATCAGGCAGGGGCAACTCGCCACCCCCTCCTCCGCCCCCAGCGTCGGGTGTGCCAGCGGAGCTCAGGGAGGAGATCCTCGGGCTCGTCAGGACAGCACTCGGCATGCTAGCCGAGAGCGCGACACCAGCAGTCCCGGTGGTCGCCGCTCCCGCGCTCGGCGACGACGCGCCGCTCAGGCGACCAGGGAAGGAGCCCGCCGAGAGGGGCGAGCGCGAGTTCCAGGGGCGAGTCCTATTCTCCGGCTCGGCTACCGAGTACCACTTCGGCGAGACAGCAGGGAGGGAGTTCCCACCTCGCCCGGCTGAGGGAGGGAGCCCCTTCAGCGAGTTCGTCTCTTCAGCCCCAGTTCCAGAGGGGTTCCGTGAGCCGGAGATGTTCTATTACTCCGGGAGAGGGGACCCAGTCCACCACATCCAGTGGTTTGAGGACATGGTCTCTATCCGACAGATGTCGGATGGCTTTAAGTGCCGACTCTTCGCCATCACCCTCAGGGAGAAGGCGAGAGAGTGGTTTCATCAACTCCCGACCGGGTCCGTCTATTGCTTCGAGGACGTGCGACGGGGGTTCATGTTGAGATTCACCACTTCCAAGAAGAGGAAGAAGGAGGCGGAGTCTTTGTTCCGCATCAAGCAGAGGGCGGGGGAAACTTTGGGAAGCTATCTGTACAGGTTCCACCATGATGGTGGCCTTCACCCTGGGTCTCCAGTCCGGGTTCTTCGCGATGGAACTGAAGAGATCACCTCCAGTGTCTTTTGAGGCACTCCTGGAGAGGGCGGCCAGGGAGGCTGATATGGAGGCAGCGCACCCGGAGTTTGCGCGGAGGTTGGCCAAGTGGGCCGTAGAGGAGGAGAGGCCAAGGGGTGGTCGAGCTCAGGAGGAGAGGAGGGCTGAGCCCCGGCAGAGGGAGCAGCCACAGCAGCAGCCACAACCCAGGTGGGGGCGTCCGGAGCAGACCCACCGTTTGGGATGGAGACCGGAGTGGCAGGATCAGGCACCACGGAGGGGTTATCAGGGAGGGGATAACCGCCAGGGTGGCCGAGGGCAGTTCAACCCTCAGGGAGGTAGGCAGGGCCAGAGGCCCCCTCTCCTTGACCAGGAGGAGGCAATGACAATTGCCATGAGAGGGAGGAGGAGAGGGCTGTTGAGGAGAAGGAGGGAGGTCAGGGTGGACCTGCCCTATTGTGATTTCCATCAAGAGGAAGGGCACCTCACGTCCACGTGCCCGGAGTTCCTCGATATGAGAGGAAACAGGGAGCAACAACAGCGAAACCATCAGGAAGTGCGGATAGAGGAAATCCGGCCTCGGGTGGAGGAGGATCGGTGTGAGGACCGGGTTGATTTAGGCACCCGAGGTAGGATTGGAGCGATCCACGGTGGGGCTGGGATCGAGGCTTCCCGTAAGTCAAGCCTCCACACCATGTACCGTAGGAGCGTTGGCTCCACGTCCCAGTCCCCGCCTCCGGATGAGAAAATCATCTTCTCTAGGGAGGATATGGCAGGTCACGAGGACCCCTTTTGCGATGCGCTGGTCATCCAGACAGCCATCGAGGATTTTACCGTCTCCCGGATCCTCGTCGACAACGGGAGCTCAGTCAATGTCATCTTCAAGAGGGCGTTCGACGCGATGAAAGTAGAGGCCAGAAGGGTGTTGGCCTCGGACGGGCCCCTGTTCGGCTTCTCGGGAGAAAGGAAAGAAGTCGAGGGAGGAGTAAGACTCCACGTCACTCTGGGGGGGCAGTCCCGTAACTGCAAGTTCGTCATCGTAGACGCCCTCAACAGTTACAGCGCCATCTTCGGAAGACCCCTCATCAGCGTCTTCCGCTGCATCCCCTCGTCCTTCCACCAGTGCCTAAAGTTCAACGTCGAGGGGGTCCAGATCCGGGTCTGAGGAGACCATAAGGAGGCAAGGGAGTGCTACGTCTCGGCAGTGAACTCCATCTCTTGGCTGGAGGGGGCCGAGGAGATGGGGCGGAGGTTGGAGGAGGTGGAGCAGGAAGCTGGCGGGGAAGAGATGAAGGTGGAGGAGTGCCGCACCCAGGCGGGGGTCGCTGAAGAGGCCCGAGAGCCGGCCGAGGCAATGGTCGTGGAGGAAGCTGAGGAAGAGATCCTCGCCCCCGGAGGGGGAGTTACTGAGGAATGGGGGGAGCAGTCTCGTCTGGAGGCAGCAGAGGAGGTGGTGGAGATGGAGGTTCTCACCATCGGAGGCAGGGTGGAGAAGGTCCGCATCAGCGGAGGACTGACCCCGGAGGCTCAAGGCAGGATGCTGGAGTGCATCCAGAAGAATGTGGACGTCTTCGCCTGGAATGCCGCAGAGATGCCAGGGATCGACCCCAACGTGGCCTGCCACCGCCTCAACCTGGACCCGGAGGTTCGCCCCATCCAGCAGAAGAAGAGGTCCATCGCGGACAAGCTCGCCGAGCCCATCAGGGAGGAAGTCGCCAAGCTCCTCAAGGCTGACTTTGTATCCGAAATCCAATACCCTGGCTGGGTCTCCAACGTTGTAATGGTTAAAAAAGGAGACGGTCGGTGGAGGATGTGTATTGACTTCTCTTCCTAATAAATCATGCCCGAAAGATTGTTATCCCTTGCCTCGGATCGACGCGCTGGTTGACTCAGCCGTCGGTTTCCCTGTAATGAGTTTTCTGGATACTTTTTCAGGTTATCACCAAATTAGAATGCACCCCCCCGACGTCAAAGATGTCTCGTTCATCACGGGGGAAGGATGCTATTGCTATAAAATGATGCCCTTCGGGCTAAAAAATGCGGGGGCTACCTACCAGAAAATGATGGACAGGGTCTTCTGAGAGCAGAATGGAAGAAATTTGGAGGTGTACGTGGACGACCTCATGATCAAAAGTCTGGACGTGGATTCCCACCTCCGGGACTTGGAGGAGTCTTTCGGTACTCTCCGCAAATACAAGATGAGGTTGAACCCCCTGAAGTGCACCTTCGGGGCAAGCAGGGGGAAGTTCCTGGGGCATCTCCTCACCCCAGCCGGTGTGGAGCCTAATCCGGATAAGATGAGAGCAATCGTGGAACTAAGGTCACCGCGAAATGCTAAGGAGGTACAGCGGTTGACAGGGAAGTTGGCAGGGTTGAGCAGGTTCCTCTCCCGAGCGGGGAGAGGTGCTCCTCGTTTTTCAAAACCTTGAGAGGGGGTCGGAAGTTTGAATGGACCTCGGAGTGCGAGGAGGCCTTCCAGGCCTTAAAGAAATAGCTAACTCAGGCTCCCCTGCTCCAAGGGCCCAAAGGGGGGAGGACTTATTTTTGTATCTGGTGGTCGGGGCGGAGGCCTTGAGCTTGGTTTTAGTTCGGGAAGAGGGGAAGAAGCAACTCCCCATTTATTATGTGAGTCGGGTACTGAGGAAGGCCGAGCTTCGGTATCCCATTTTGGAAAAGCTGGCCTTCACCCTGATCATCACGGCTCGGAGGCTCCGACCTTATTTTCAGGCACACTCGATCTGAGTGGTGACTGATCACCCCCTCCACAGCATCTTCGAGGGGGTGGAGCATTCAGGTAGGTTGGCCAAATGGTCGGTGGAACTGAGCGAGTTCGACATCTCCTTCGTTCCCCGCCTCTCGATCAAGGCCCAAGCTATGGCTGATTTCTTAGCAGACTATGTGGTCGAGGTGGCGGAGGAGCAACTCACTCGTCCGGTCCCTTGGAAAGTCGTGGTGGACGGTGCCTCGGGGAGACATTCTTTGGGGGTTGGAGTCATATTGGAATGTCTCCAGGGGACGAGGATCGAACAAACCGTGGTAGTGCATTTCCCTATCACCAATAATCAGGCCGAATACGAAGCTGTAATCGCAGGTCTGCGCCTGGCAAGGGAGTTAGGGGTGCACGACGTTGAGGTCCTCACTGACTCCATGGTGGTGGCTTCCCAGATCAATGGGGAGTTTGAGGTAAGGGAGCCCACCCTGCAGCTCTATCTGACAAAGGCGAAGAGAATTATAGGGACCTTCCAGACCTTCTCCATCAAGCACGTGCCTCGAGAGGAAAATGAGCAGGCAGACCAGCTGGCAAAGCACGGCCCCAGGGTGGGGGGCACCATCACAGATCTCTTCCGACCTTCCATCGAGGAGGGGGAACTAATGGAGGTGGAGCAGCATCCCTCATGGATGGACCCCTTCGTCACCTTTCTGTCCACAGGAGAGTACCCGGAGGGGATGGACCGTAGAGGGCTCAAACACAAAACAGCATACTACCTCCTGCGCGAGGGGGAGTTGTACCGCAAGACCCTCTCGGGGATGCTGGCTCGTTGCGTGGCCGAAAGGGAGGTGCATAAAATTTTGGAGGAGGTCCATTCCGGCGAGTGTGGAAGTCATTCGGGGAGCCGGACCTTGGAAGGGAGGATCATCAGGCAAGGGTACTTCTGGCCCACCCTCGGTCAGGATGCAGCCGAATTCGTGAAAAAATGCCGTAAGTGCCAGCTCTATGCCCCGCTCCAGTTACAGCCGGCTCAGAGACTAAGAAGCATCGTGGCACCATGACCCTTTGCCATATGGGGTTTGGACCTCGTAGGGCCTTTTCCTCAGGCCAGCGGGCAGAGAAGGTTTTTGCTGGTCATGATCGATTATTTTTCTAAGTGGCTGGAGGTGAAGGCTCTAGCCAAGGTGACCTCCCAGGTGATCAGGAATTTTATCTGGGGGGAGATCATCTGCAGGCACGGGCTACCACAGGCAATCGTCACGGACAACGGGCCTCAGTTCGCCAGCACGGAATTCATTCGCTTCTGCGAACAACTGGGAATTGACCTTCGGTTCGCCTCTGTCCACCACCCCAGGAGCAACGGGCAGGTGGAGGCGGCCAACAAAATAATCGTGAACCTCTTGAAAAAGAAAGTAGAAAATCTGAGGGGGAGCTGGGTGGAGCAACTTCCTTCAGTCCTTTGGGCCCTTAGGACCACTCCCAATACGGCCACGGGAGAGACGCCTTTTAAACTTTCTCATGGCTGCGAAGCCGTTCTACCCGTCGAGTTCGAGGTCCAGACACCCCGGGTCGCCGAGGCGGAGGCTGGAAGGGAAGAGTGGAGATCAGAAAATGAGGAGGAGCTTCGACTCTCCCTTGATATGGTCGAGGAGCTACGTGACTTGACTACCGTTAGGCAGGAGGAGGCCAAGCGGAGGATGGCCAAGTACTTCAACAAGCACGCCCTAGTCAAGCAGTTCGCGGAAGGAGACCTTATCCTGAAAAAAGTGGACGCGGCAGGGAGATCGACTGCTGTGGGAAAACTCCATCCCAATTGGGAGGGCCCCTACATTGTACAGGAGGTCTTAAAATCAGGGGGGTATCGCCTCCAGGATGTAAAAGGGGATACCCTCAGCCACACTTGGAATGACGATGATCTGAAACGTTTTTACCCTTGAAAATATTGTAGGTACTCTTATTCCATGAATAAAAATGAATCTCATCATATGTCTTGTGTTTTTGCAAAACTATGATGGCAGGAGGACTCGCGATTTAAAGACCAAGAGGCAAATGTTTCTAAGTCTTCTCGCTCTGGGGTTAGGTTTCGTCACTCCCCTGCCAGGCTTCCACCTAGTTGGCACGGCTGAGTTTCGATGGACATCGCTATGACCCTGGGGCTGAGCCCGGAGGATGTACAACACCCGCCTTCAGGCTCTCACCTAGCTGACTGGCCCGATGGTAGCACCCGGGATAGGCAAATGTTTCTAAGTCTTCTCGCTCTGGGGTTAGGTCTCGTCACTCCCCTGCCAGGCTTCCACCTAGTTGGCACGACTGAGTTTCGATGGACATCGCTATGACCCTGGGGCTGAGCCCGGAGGATGTTCAACACCCGCCCTCAGGCTCTCACCTAGCTGACTGGCCCGGTGGTAGCACCCGGGATAGGCAAATGTTTCTAAGTCTTCTCGCTCTGGGGTTAGGTCTCGTCACTCCCCTGCCAGGCTTCCACCTAGTTGGCACGGCTGAGTTGGTCCGAGAAAAGCACCCAGGGGCGAGCTCGCCAGCCAAGACGGCGAGTTCGGGATATCCTGCCCCCTCCAGCTCGCTACCAAGGAATTCCTGGTCCCGTCTCGGACTCAGGGGGGGGGGAGGGGGGGGGGGCAGTTCTCTCAAGCGAGTCCGATCTCGCCGCAAGCACCGGTAACATCAGTGAGTCCAGCTATGGCCGACGCCTATGGTCTCGCCGCAAGCGCTGGTCCTAACTCAAAAGCACCCTATGGACGAGGTCGGACTCGGCAGGATCGCCTAAAGGGGTATCACACGCGCGGGTACAATGTCGCAAGTAAGCTTAAAAAGAAGATAGAAAAATTGTGCAAAAATTGTTTTGTTTTACTATTATAATTACAAGGTGAGGCTTGCCTCGACAAGATACAAGGGAAAGAGAAAACAAAATGGAGGAGCCCAGTCAGCTCTCGTCTTCCTCCCCTGCGCGACGATCCTCCTCGCCGCCGAGCCGAGTGTCCTTCTCTCCCACCCCTGCGAAGAGCGAGTCGAAGATGTCTTCTTTCTCGCTGAGCGGGCTGGGTGGGAACAAGGTCGGCAGGAGATCCCGGACTGTGACTCCTTCGCAGCCTTCCGCCAAAATCCCCGGCCCCCTCATGGCCTTCAGGAGGCACTCGACAGACTCAATGGAGTTGACTCGCAGCCGCTCCGCGACATCAGTCTCGCCAAAGACCCGAGGCCTCTTGTGGGGGAAGGGTGGCTCGCTGGCGCCTTGGGGAATGAGAGCTTCAGCCTGGCGGAGGACCTCGTCGTGGAGCTCCTTGTTCTTCTCCTTCAACCCCGCTACCTCCATCCTCAGCTGGGCAGCAACAGCCTCTTGCTCGCGAGAGCGCGTCTTCTGCTCGGCAAGCTGAGTTTCCCGCTCGGCAAGCTGAGCTTGCAGCTGAGCCACCTCGCCTCGCAGCGCGTTGGCGGCTTCGGCATCCTGCGAGGCTAGAGTTCAGAACAAGCGCAAGAAGAATCCTTTCTAAGTAAGATGAGCAGAGATATCCAGTGATTACCAAGCCACCGACAGATTTTGCGAGTAAAGCGTCGGCAAGGCCGAACCGCCTTTCCGCGTCGGCCGCGCTCTCCTTCGCTAGGTCGCGCTCCATCTCGGCGGTCAGCAAGGCGTTGCTGAGCTGGAAGCTGCGGCGGACCATCATATGGTGAAGCTCGAAGGCCCGCAGGTGGGCCTGCAACCCCTCATGGCCGAGCTGGCGGGGGGTTAGCTGCTTATACGACTCGGCGCTGTCGCGGCCGTAGAGGCCGAAGGCGAAGGCGAAGGCATGACCAGTAGGAGGCCGGCAAGCTCCCCAGGAGGGGGCGCGAGTAGAAACGGAGACTCAATGGGCCCCCTCATCCCACTTCAGAATAGGCTCGCCAGCCGTATATTTGCTTCTTCCCCCCTTGCCGAAGTGGGGATGATCCTTCGGCAGGCCGGGCTCGCGAAGGACGACCTCCTCGACAGAATCTGAGGGGGAAGGCCCATCCTTCTTCTTCTTCTCCCTTCGGGGGGAGGACGCTTCTTTCAGCGGACTCATCGGGGGCTCGTCGGAGGAAACCTCCGGTGAGCTCATGAACTTGACGGGCGACGAAGGGAGATGCAGCCGCCCACGCGAGACCACCTGGGCCTTTTTCTTCTTCGGGGCTGAAGGATCTGGGCGCGAGCTTGACCCCCCGAGCTCCAAGCGCTTCTTGCTGAGGGGTTGACCCCGCGCTTGTTCATCTCGGCAGGCCTCCGCCGCTGCCCGGGCCAGCTCCAGGGGATCAGAGAATATCCCCGGGTCGGCAAACGGCGGGTGCTCCGGCAGAAGCCGCTCCCCTGCAGAAAAAAGCTTGATCAGAAAAGCTGAGGTTCACTTTGACAGAGCTCGCAAGAAGACAGGGCGAGGTATACCTTCACCAGGGAGAACTGGTTGAAGCGAGTCGAGGCCGCGGCGGAGGTAGGCGACCTCGAAATCTTTGTGAAGGAAAAAATTATGGAGGTCGGCGTCGCCGCCGGACAGGGAAGGAGGACGGTAGATGTCCTCGCTTTTCTGCAGGGGCCGGAAGGGGATGTTGCCGAGCTCGCCCTTGATAAAGACGAGCCGGGTCATCCAGTTATGGTTCTTGTTCGCGAGCTCGCGAACCTTGATGAGGGATCCGCCGAAGTAGGCGACCCCATCGAGGGTGGCCTTGTAGGAGAACAACTTACGGAAAACCATAAGATTGAACTCAATCCGCTCTCTGCGGAGAAAACAGGCGAACGCCACCATTATAACGATGGCGTTAGAGTTCAGCTGCGCGGGCACCGCGCCGTAGTACTTCAAGATTTGACGGATCTCTAGCCAGAGGGGGAGGCGCAGCCCCACCTCAAAGTGCGAGATAGGGAAGACGAGCTCACCCTCAGGGAAGGAGTTGATAGCTTCGTGCTCAGCAGGCTTGCGAGCCTGGAAGCCAGGAGGGACGAACTCGGCCGTGAACTCGGCGAGCTCCTCCTCGGTGATATGCCCCTCGAAGAAGCAGTGGTCGATGAAGTGTCAGACGCACTTGGACCGGCCATCCGCGTCAGGGTTCGTTTTAACCATTCTCGCAAACGAAGTAAAGGCGCGAGCTCGGGATGACGGAGGGGAGGCAAGGGTTCGGAAGCAATAAAAGCGTACCCAGGGGGGTAGGTGAGAGGGCCTATTTATAGAAAAAGAAAGTAAGGCAGGGAAGGGCGAGGGCGAGCCGACCGATCAGCCCATCCCCTCCACGCCGCCTCGCCACCCTCTGCTCACTGAATCCCGCGAGCTAGCCCGGTCCCAGAAGGGGGAATTCGAAAGGACACTTACGAGGATATTGAAAATGCATCTACATATATACAAGGTCACGTAAAATTTGTTTAAATTATTACAGACAGGTGAATTGTTCAAAGCAAGGAAAAATAAAGGCGCGAGGACCATGCGAGGGCGAGTACCGGTCGGCTGACAGAGGAGCCGTCTTATTCTCCCCGGTCTCGCCGGTCCGCCGTCGCAGATCGCCGCGCGTGGAGCTCGCAAAGCCGCCCCATGTTCCTATTCACCACCCGCAGGTTCTCATCAATCTCATCCATCAGCACTAAGGAAGACGCCTCCTCGAACGCCAAGCTGACCCCCGCACCGTCCGCAAGACGCGAACACTCCTACTGCAGCCTGTTGTTGTCCTTCCACAGGTCGTGGAGCTCGCGCACTAGTTTCTTGAGAACCTTCCGCTCCCGTTTTGCACGTTCAGGACTACCCAGTTCGGAGTCCAGGAAGGCGTCCAGGGCGCTTGGAGAAGGGAGAGGCGAGTAAGGAGGTCGATCCACGGACTCGCCGTCCTTCGTCCGGCCGAGAGGGTCTGAATGAAGAACTGAAAGACGGTTAGAAGAGCAGGCACCCCCAGAACAGAAGAGTATAGAGTTGAAGACTTACCGCGCGAGCCTGGCTCCTCCGGGTTGACGCGAGGAGAGAAGTGGCGCATGTCCTTGCCACGTCCATGCAGAAGTTCCTGATGGACGGGTTGGTAGCCGGGGACGGGGATATGCCCGGCGCCTCCCCCCACGATTACGGAACCAGGGGATGGTTGCCGAGAAGGGAGACGACTCGGCGACGCTAACTTCTGCGAGTCCGGTTCCTTGACCTCGGAATCCCGTTTTGGCGAGCTGTCAGGAATGCTTTTGGCCCGCGGAGTGGATGCCTCGCCACTATTCTCCCGCCCGGAAGAAAGCTCCACGAGGTCTTTAGCAGGAGAACCAAGAGCCGGCTGGTTGGAGGAGCCAGCCCCGTTCCCCAAGGCCGCTGTAAAATCGGCTAGAATGGGTTCGGCCCCCGGAGGAAAGGGTTTCGCCCGCTTAGCCGAGCCAAAATCAGCGAAGCGGCGAGCAGGGATCTCTAGGCTGGTCAAGCCCGCAGCTTGAGCGACAATCTCATCGCGGGTGTGTGCGAGCCGCTCTAGGATTTCCTTGGGAAGCGACATCTTAACAGAATTCCAGGAAGGGCAAGGGTCAGTCAGATGCGTAGGGGTAAATATATATAGCTATTTGTGGGGCCTACCAGAAGATTCTTTCTTTAGCACATGCCCCCCACTCGCCGAATCATGCGGGGTTGGATGTGTCTTTCCGAGCTTGTCCCAACCTCGCAAAGAGCGGGGATTGTGTACAACCCCGTATCCGCCGAGTGGGTCCGCGGAATCCAGACCGGCCGGTCCAGACCGCCTCACGGCCGGGCTGGGTTCACTGCCGAGCTCGAGCTCGGCAAATCGTCGTACCGAGCTCGGGGATCGTCGGGCCGAGCTCAGGGTTTTTGGAGCTGAGTCCAGTCGCTTACTCGTCAGGGGGCAAGGGTCGAGCCCGCACTCGCCGAAGCGGAGGTACTCGACAGCCGAGCCCGCACTCGCCGAAGCGGAGTTGCTCGCCAAGCGAGCTAGCACTCGCCATTGGCCGAGCAGAATCGGCGAGTGCCAGCCCCATCGAGCTCACGCCGCCCTGGCCGAGTAGGGGATCCAGTGGCCATCCCGCCCCCTGTGGTCTGCCCCTAGCCTCTCATAACAGCGGAGTTTGGCTGTTGGCAGGCCAACCCAAGGGGGCTTTCAGTAATTTCAGACCAGCAGAGGTAGGTTATTTGCAGACCATTTTCAGTTCTCTATAAATAGGACTCAAGGGGTACCTCAGAAAGGCATGCTTACTGATTCTCAGGTCTCCTAGCGGTTTCTGAGGTACCTTAGCCCGACACTTGGCTAAGGAGGGGAAGCGCTCTAAGATCTTCCGGGTGTGTGGTGGGACCTCCGCGCCGGGCCCTTGGTCTAGTCCTTTGTTCTTCACTTTCTTGTCGTTTTCTTGCAGGAGCAGAGTAGGTGCGCGACCACCCCTTCCCCCAAGGGTCGAACTCCACAGATGCCGATTTTCCAGTTTCAACAGTCGTGCTCCTCCAAATAAAGAATCTCAGTGGTGGAAAGGGGAAATACAAGACAAAGTGAGGGCAAAGAGGTCCGACTATAAAACACTTTACGCTTGTAGTAATGATCAAAATTTGGCAAGTTATAAAATCGCCGAGAAAAAAGATAAATATATAGTAAGTAAAATAAGAAGTCAAGTTTATGAAGACTTTTATAAGCAACTATATACCAAAAATGCAAAGTGTGATATATATAAAATTGCTCGAGACAAAGAGAGGAAGATAAGAGATTTAAACCAAGTTAAATGCATAAAAGATGAAACAGATACAGTTTTGACAGATTATGTGGCTATTAAAGAGCGATGAAAATGATATTTGTATCAACTCTGTGATGAAATGAAAGACAATAAACTGAACTTGGAAGAGTTAAATAAATCGGAGGAGTATATGAACATAACATTTTGTCATAAAATTCAGTGTCAGGGGTAAATGATGTTCTAAAGAAGATGAAAAATAAAAAAATGGTTGGGTTGGAAGATATACTTATCGAAGTATGAAAATGTCTAGGGAAAAAGAATTTTGTGCCTGACATGTTTCTTCAATAAGATATTAACGTCAAATAGGTTGTATCAATAGAGAATTATTTTCTTGGTACCCTTGTATAAGAACAAAAGAGATACAAAATTGTGTTAATTATATGAGAATTAAATTAATGAGTCATACCATGAAACTATGAGAACAAGTAATGCAAAGAAGAGAAAAAAGAGATTCTAGCATCTCGAAAAATCAATTTGATTTCATGTCAACCATGGAAGTTATACATCTCTTGAGGAGATTCATTGATAACTATTAAGAAAGAAAACAAGATTTGCATATGTTATTTATCGATCTTGAGACAGCTTATGATAGAGCTCCAAGAGAGATCTTATGGAGAGTCTTAGAAAAGAAAGGTGTAAATGTATCATGCATTGACATAATTAAAGATATGTATACAAATTCAGTGACGAGTATGAGGACATCTGGAGGATTAACACAAGATTTCTCTATCACTGTTTAGTTACATCAATGTTCAGCTTTAAGCCCTGATGGCCTTATCTCTTTACCCTTATCTTAGATAAGCTCACATGACATATCAAACAAGCAATACCTTAGTGTTTATTGTTTGCGGATGATATCGTTTTGGTCTAGAAAGCACCGGTATGGGTACCAGGTGCGATACATATCCGGTACGGCGGTGCGACAAGATTTGAAAACCAAGAATACGGGTACGACATGATATGTTATAACAAATATAATTTATTTATATATATATATATCACGAGTGCAATAAATAGTTCTCAAAACATTAAAACATCAAACATAAATCATAACTTGAAGTACAAGTTCACAAATCAATGCAACATAACATGAAGTTTTCAAACATTAAGCATTCATAAATATTACAAAATTTAACATCTTATATGTTTAATTAAAAGAGATAAAATTAAAATTAAGTTTACTCATCAATCTATTTTTTCTTTTTCATTGTTGGAGATAAACTTCGTTGTTGAAGATCAACATCTTCAATCTCTGGTTAGTCTAGAGACAAGTTAGCCATTTTGTAAATAACTTTCATCGTATCAACACGTTCAATACACGTACTTGTAATATAAAACGTACTAGTACCAGAAACATACTCGGTATAGATACACAATTTAATTGGACGTACCAATGCTTCCTAGCATAGAACCAACTTTTGTTTACTCTAGAAAAACAGACTCCTATCACGATATGCAGAATGATGTACTCAGTCCAAGTGTGTCCACATATGTGTATCCGTCGAGTACCGTGTACGTACCGGTACCGGATACCAGATACGCATCTGGTACGGGTACGCTACCTTCAGGGAAGTATCTGTGCTTCATAGGTTTGGCTCGATGAGGCGCGCGAGGGTGTAAACGCGAAACTTGAATCTTGGTGAGACACTTTAGAAAAGAAGAGTTTTTGGTTGAGCTAGACAAAGACATAGTATATCGAGCTTAAATTTAGCAGTGCAAGGACGGATGACTTCATTATTAAGTTGGTTGATCAAGATATTTTTTGCTGTGAGTTCTTTAAATATCTTGGATCAATAATTCAAAATGATGGAGGTGTTGATAAATATGTGATACATAGAATCCAAGCAGATTGGTTGAAGTGGAGAGGCGCGTCAGGGATCTTATGTGATCGTAAAGTACCATTAAAACTTAAAGGCAAGTTTTATCGTACTGCAATTAGACCAGCAATGCTCTCTGGTTATAACTGTTGGGTAGTGAATTATGTATATGAGCAAAAAATGGGAGTTGCGGAGATGAGAATGCTTAGGTGGATGTGTGGACACACGAGACTGAATAAAATTAGGAATGTATCATGGATAAGACAGGAGTAGCACCAATTGTAGAGAAGATGTGAGAAGCTCAACTAAGATGGTTTGGACACGTACAAAGGAGACCATTAGAAGCACCTGTTAGGCGTTGTGAGAGTTTAGTCACTAAGCATGTTAAATGGGGGAGGGTAGATCAAGACTTGGAATGAATCTATAACGAAAGATATGATGTACTTAGGCATTAGTGAGATTATGACTAAAGATAGGGCACAATGGCAATAAAGGATCCATATAGCCGACCCCACTTTAGTGGGATAAAGGGAGCGTTGTTGTTATCTCTTGGATAGTGTACTATGGGTCCACAAATCACATTATTTCGTAAAATACTTCGCGGTACACGGACTCAACTTGTCCTATGTTTATCACGGTGCCCAATGTAGAATCCATCCCGGTTTGCAGATCTGGAGATGTACCTCTCACTCTGTCTTTCTCTATCCGCTCCGTACATCATGTTTCTATCTCCAATTTACTCTCCTCTTTGTTGTTTTACTCATGATCGTGACTCCTTCATCACCCTGTCTAAGAGTGCCTTGGTTGTTTTTCAACTTTTCATTTGTGCAAAGTTTGCATTTGTTTCAACCATTCAGTGGCCTACCTTAGAGGCTTAGACTGTATTCATCCAGAATTTCTTGAGCTTGTCAAGAATGATCCGGATAGTATTCTTCCTTTGTTGTAGCTTTATGTAGTTTCTTTTTATTTTTTATGCAAATTCCGTTATTCAAAAAAAAAGGTCTTGGTTGTTCATTCTAGAGAATTGTGTGATATGTTTTTCAAAACCTGTCTGAAGGCGGTATGCTTGTTATATTTCAGAACTCATGCTGATAAAGTTTGTAAATTTCCTTGTTTCTTCTAGCTTACAATTCTCCTTTTTTTTCATTTTGCAGACAACTATCTCTGGATTGCACGTTCCTAGAATCACAGTCTATCATTGATTATAGCATGCTTTTGGGGCTCCATCTTAGAGCGCCTGAATGTTTGAGGTCTTCCTTGGAATCTGAAAGCAAAAATGAATCTCCCAGTCTAATTATTGATAATTGTGGGTATCTCATCAAGTGCTAATTTTCCATTTCTCTAACTTTTTTCCTCTGTATATATGCATCACGAAGTAGGATTCCCTTGTAGTATAGTTAATTAATTGTCACAATTTGTTCTAGATTCCTGTATGTGTGAGTGCGAAACTATTCTGGTTATGTTAACCTAACAAATGGAATCCAACGAGAATTTGGAAAGGTAAAACTTATGTCCAAATTATTTGTTATTTAATTCTGTCAAGTGTTAAAAGGCAAGTCTACAATATGGACGGTTTGAGAGGATATGTGATTTTGACCACAACAATTGATTATGAAGGGATATCAGAAATCTTTCATTAAAATTTGTTTGCTAAAAATTAATTTGTACCTTACCAAATAAATTAGGATGATTACTGTTTCAGCCCTCAGCCCATTTGAATTCTGATCTCTACAAAATTTAGCTCCATGTAGTTGCAAATTGAATTTGAAACTAATACTCCAATTCCCATTATATTTATAGACCGGGCTGCTCACAGGGCCTCTACAAAGCCGGCCCTATATCCCGCGGACCATACACCCCAACCCCTCCGAGCTCACTAGCTCTGTGACAACCGCAAGGCAAGGCTGGGGCTCATGACCTCCTACATAGTCCGCGGAGTGTCACCAACAGCCGCGGCTCAGTTGGTGATTGAACGAGTGTTATGTAGGTCTGGGTTCGAGCCCCAGAAACTAATACTCCATGCGTACCTTGCATGAACCCATTATATTATACAGTAATGTTCAGCATATTTTCATTTCAGCGTTTCCATGCTGCATGTCCATTTAATTATATATCTATACTATATATAATGAAGATAAATTAGCTGATGAAGCATTATATTTCCAATTCTATCTTTCTTTATCGCAAATTTTTCTAGCTTTTCATAAGTGAATTTAAATTGTATGTTTATATTTAATTTTAAAAACATTTTTATGGGGATGATAAACGGATGAGGTACTATCACGCCGAGACACAGGGAACCCCGCGTGATTGCTTGTTTATGATAATTAAAGAACTATCATTTTTTTCTTAGAGGTAATGGTTGATTTGACCCAAAACAATTAACTTAAAAACAAGGTATAAAATTGGTTTGTTTTTATCACGTACAGATTCATATTTTTGCCTCAAAAAATTTCTGCTGCTGTTCTAATTGATTTGCTTTTTGTGGCACAGTTGGTACTTATAAGCTGGATGAGTTGATAATTCCTTCAAAGGGTTTGCTTTTGGTTGCTCATGAACCGGGATCTGTGAGCGGCATGCCCGGATCACATATTAGGGGAAGCACATTAAGAGCAGCTCCAGCTGGTGATGAAGAGCGAGAAGTTGATCTTCTGTTGCCTGGCACTGGAAGGTTAGCTTTATCCAGTGATATACTATATTTTCACATTTATACTTGTGTGTTTTTCATATTCCTATTGTGTTTAGACACACATTTATACGCGGGTGGTGGGGAACGGTGGCACGAACTCGTGGTGGAGCACGAGTTTTGGGCCCGTTTGGGGTCGATTGGCCATCTGTCATATTTAGCATTTTTGGATCGACGATCTAACTCCGCGGACGCATCCAGATTTTTTCTATATATTTTTTCATATATTACTTTGCTATTTTCAGGGTTTATTTAGTGAGATCTGGCACTTGACACTCTTGGCCAATCATAGTTGTTGATGTCAGGAGACTCAGGATGCTCTAATGTCCTTTTATTATAAATAGGAGTAGGGGAGTCATCTTCTCGATTGCTGATTTTGGAGAAAAGAATTCTCGGAATACGGTGATCTTTCATGGTGTGACACCGCAAAACTCTAAGGTGGACTACTTAGGTTTGTATCTTGTTACTTTTATCCCTCGATTTTCCTTCTTTTCGTTGCAACACCACTTTCACCCAATCCCCAACAAAACCCCTCCCGTAAAACCCACTACCAACATCTCCTGTAATTCCCAAATTTCCCTGTTCCAACAAGCCCACTACCGATTTTCCCCCTCCTCTATTTTCACTTACCATAAAATTCCTCACAGGCAAAGTCAACTGCCGTGATTCCCACTAGATCCTTCTGCGTAAGCTTTCCTTGCAGGCAGCGCCCAAACAGCTTGTAAACCTTCCCTTCAAGCAGCGCCCAACCCCTCTTTCCCCTATTTTTTCATTTTCCCATGAATTCCAGGCCCACAACCCTTCCCTAGACCCTCTCATGATCCCTGGTAGCCCATGGACTCTCCCTCCCAACAATTTCCTTCTCTCCCCAAGTAAGTCTTTTCCCTCCAGAATCCAAATCCATCAACTCTACCAGTAAAGTCTACCAGTAACTCCCCTAATTTCCCTCATTTGGACTTAAACCTAATACCATCCAGCAGCCCCTAAACCTACAGATTCACTTCTTCCTCTAATCACCACCTCACCAAGTCATTATCAACATTTCGCCGTCGTTGCCACCCTCCGGACAGCCACCCGCTCATTTGGAAGCTTCGGATATCCCCACTATGGCCGCCCCTTCGTGAGTATTGTTTTGTTGTATGAAACTTTAATTCTCATCATTAGTATATGATTATGTGATTTTATACTTGCTTGGACCGAAAGTAACGTGACTGTTTGCTTTTGGAATATTTTGTGATTTGCAAGAATCATTCGCCGCGCGCTCTTGTTTTGGCCCTCCACGTGGAGAAAACCAAACATTGTTTTGCTTTAAGAAATAATTTTGCCTTGCTTTAAAACATATCCGTGGGATTTATTCATGTATTATTATGTCTTTAATTCACTGTCGAATTTTGCATTTTACATATAGTAGTTAAGATGAGTAGAGTTATCTTCCCGCATTTCATATTAGAATCGCATTCTAGTATTCACATACATGTAGCCTGCCCTACATCAGAGAGTTATAACAATAACATTCTAACAGTCTCGTTCATTCTTGAGTATTGCCATCGTATATGTTTAGCCCTCTATGAAAAATGTGTTCTTGTATTCCTAAGACTCTTTTGTTGATAAATTTTTTTGTTGATCAACAAATTTTACAAAGTAGCTTTTGTCAAACCATGTGACAATCAATCTAAATGTGTTTCCGACAGTAAAGGTTTTATCTCTTATGGATCTCCGAAAATTGAGATCGGCCGTATCCCGTATTGGTTTTTTTCAACTTATTTTAATTAGCGGTATAAATGAGGTTCTTTTTCCCTTTGGTTTTCTTCCTTGCCCAAGTGTATCATCGATGTCAATTATACTTTGAGTTATACTAAAGAATCATTGTTACGGACAATCCCGACATTCTATGTTTTTATTATTACTATGTATAACATAAAATACTTACTTATATTAGTTTAATAAATTTAGAAGTTCAATTTATAAATAATTACACATATAAATAATTAAATATTAAAACCCGATATATGAAATATCCCCGATATATCCCCCGACATAGTAAAACCGACATGAAAAACCTAAACCGACGTGTCCCCGATATCCGATATCTACAACATTGCTTACAAGTGAAATTGGTTATAGTGAAGTACTTTGACTCCATACTTGATCTTTGTACTGCATTTTTATTCTTGCTATTCCAGGATTTTAAATTTCTTCCAACAAACATGCGACACACAGTGACAGATCTTTTATCAATTGTTGATGTTGCTTGGGCATCCAAAAAGTTGTTACACATCAATGTCCACAATCTGAATACAACTTTCACTCAAGTAGAGCATTCCAAGTGTCTCATTGGCATAATTATTTCTTTCCAATGACTCCTGTGAGGATCAAACGGAAACTACCTCATAGTGTTTTCCGGATATGTAGTATTGGGTTGATTAACCATGAGATAGCCACAAATCTCTAGTATCTCTATTAAAAACTCCAATAATTTTCCCTGATTCTGTAAAAATTTAGAGTATCGTTCCATTGATGCATCAATTGGCTTGCATACCATCGTACTAATTTTAAGGCTTTGTTTGGCTTGGTGTTTTGCTAGCTGCACACCGCAAATTATTTAGAAGCCGCGCCAAACAAAAAATTACCCACCGCTTCTGAAAACGCTCCCGCTGTGAAATCATGGAAAACCCGCCATTCTCTCCCTCATTTTTTCTCGCGACTGGATGCCGCGTCCCACGATTTCCGACGAGAAACCCTCTTGCCTGTGATATTTTTGCGATTTCCAGCAGCTACCTCGGCTTCAGCTGCCTCTTCGTCGGGCCTCCCTCCACCTTCGTCGGGCCGCACGCGACGGCGATCCCTCTGCCGTCTTCTCATCGCGTCGAGCTGCCTAGGTGCCGAGGGAGTCCAAGTCCAGGTGCTTCGTCTTCAACAGAGGAACCTTGTTTATATGGTGTTTGCTACCAGAGCTTCTCATCCAGAGTTCTGCTACCAAGCCTTCCCAGTCAACCCCTTTCTCCACCTCCTTCGGCACATGGAAACGGAGGCGGAGATTTTGATTTCTAGGGCTCAAACCAGGACAAAAAAATCCTTCCTTTTATTTTCATTCATACATTTATATTTTTATTATCTGTAAGTATGGAGACAGAATAGGCCACAAAACAGAGCAATATGGTTTGTGGGGGAACAAGATGCAGGAGATGGGGCAGAAATAGCACTGCAAACGCTGTTCTTCCAAATAGTTTCACAGATTCTATCACCACTCTGCAAAATAGCTGATTATTCCACCACTGCTTCTCCAGTCTCCCTCACCGCGCCAAACAGAGCCTAAAAGTATGTCGGGGTTATACTTTCTCCAAGACACGTAAATCAAAGACATTTGTAAGTTGACCACTTGGAAGGAGAGGTGCTCAAAGAAAAGAAAATTGTTTCTCTTGGGAGGAGTTACATCCTATTGAAGCTTGGTGAAGATGGCCCATTAGAATCGCATTCTTTTATATAGACTAATCTCACATTGCCTAGAATGTTTTTGGTTCATACTTTGTGTCTATATACGAACATGTATGGCCCAAAGTTTTGATCTCGTTGGTAAACTCTTGTTTGTTTTGTTCGCGCTCGCGAACTAACTCTCCCTTGCTCACACACGCACCAAGCTCACTGAAGTAGATCACTTGTGTGAAACTCGCTGCCCTCTCTCGCTCGTAACTAACCCGACGAACAACTCTTGTGTAGCTTCCTTATTGTGCAGCGTTCCCGCACGATCCTTTCTCTATATCTTGCGTGATCGACCCACTCGCTCCTTGTTGATTTTTCTCTCGCTCGCGCAATGTTGAATCTCTCATACGATGACTCCCCATTGCGCCATCACATTACGATAACTCGCCACACATCATTCACGCTACACCACTCACATGCAACCTCTATTGTCGTAGCTTCTCTCACCAAGCTCGACGACTCACGCGGCTCCTCTTGCATGACCACGGATTCTCTCACGTTACTGCGCCAAATCGTGCGGCGTCGTTCATCTAGCAGAAGTTTCTCTCCACATGCAACCCCTTTGGCGTACACTTTGCGTGACTCCAACCCCTTTCATCGTGAAATTTTCTCCCTACGAGAAATTCTAGTAGGACCTGTTGTGGCTGCTCTTCTCGGAAACTAAAGTGACGCTTCCATCTCCGCAAGGAAAGCACGTGTAAATTGAACCCTTATTATCATGACTTTAAGATTTATAATGGTCGGGGATCGACTCGAAGTCGAAAAATCTTCCAACCCCTTTGGGTTCAATCAGGACATGGTGGGCTATGGCGTTGTTTGTTTGGGCGATGGGAATAAAGTGGTGAGAGATGGAGAGAGTGGGTTGCGATCTCTAATTAGGTCAATAATGACGTTTTTGAGCAATGGTGGGAATGACAGATTAACCAAACAGTTTTTTTGAGTGGTGGCACTTTTCTCCCACGGAAAATGGAGTAAAAACGTCCCAACAAACAGAGCCTTTTTTGCGGTTGTTGTGGTGGCGCCATTGACTGAATATAAAGGCTCAGAGAAACATGACTGTTCTTATCATATATCTACCACACGTCAATCCTCTGCACCATCAGCTTAATTTATTGCTCCTCTCATTGACTCCTTCGATGGAAAGGACAACCAATTTGTTGCTGAGATGGCACAGTTGCGTCTCCTCCTCTCGCAGGCAGCACCCTCATGTTTCTGCCTTCTATCTTAGTTTGGATCTTGGATCGCTGACATGCCTAGTTCCAATCATTTGACCAAAGATGGTCATTTTTCATGTCTTGCATTACATAATTTCTCATTTTCTGATTTCAGTTGTGTCATGTATCTTAGGCAAACATCATCCATAAACCTTTTCTCCTAACAACTTTAAACTTTATTTTCACATCTTTTATATAGTTCATGTGATTTTTGGGGACCTTTCAAAATTTGGAGAGTGAATAGACAATTATTTTGTTACATTTCATAATGATCATTTTCGCATGACCTGGTTATGCTTATTATGTTCTCGCAATGAGTTACCCTCTAGCAAAAAAATCTTACTCGGTTCACTCACATGGTATTTTTCATGAAATGACATGTCCATATACCCCTAAACAAAATGGGTTGGCCGTGCCGAAAAATAGACGTCTCTTGGAGGTTGTACGCTCCTTAACTCTCCACATGAATGTTCCAAAATACTTCTATAATTTCACTATTTAAAATTCATATTTTCACATTAATCACATGTCTTCACGCATCCTCCACAACCAAACTATGTCTCCGTCCTATATTCAAATGTTATCCCTTTACTCTCCCCCTTAAATTTTTTGGTTGTCTTTATTACTCTCGCATCCTACAACCCACTCGTGATAAACTTGACCCTCGGGCCCAGCATATGATGTTTTTGGGATACTCTCACACTCAACGAGGCTGTCTATTATGATCTCACAACCTCTTGCATAGTGTCTCTTGTGTGACCTTCATTGAAGACAGTTTAATTTCCAACCACACCTCTCTCCAATTCTCCTTTGATGTCTCATTAATCTACTGGACGCAAACTCAGAAACCCCTCAATCTCCTCCTCCAAATTTTCCACATATCTCTTCTCCTTCC
Organism: Platanthera zijinensis; assembly: GCA_039513925.1. Taxonomy (NCBI): domain Eukaryota; kingdom Viridiplantae; phylum Streptophyta; class Magnoliopsida; order Asparagales; family Orchidaceae; genus Platanthera; species Platanthera zijinensis. Next base: position 26,103,685 of record CM077080.1, on the reverse strand, counting down.
TGTCTTCATTCTGTTCGTTGTCAAAAGCATATCTACAGCCCTACTAAACCATCCCAACTCGTATAGATAACATTAAGAAAACAGACAACAATACAACATGCATCTCCAAGATCAAAACACACAAGACATCAAACTTTCATACAAAGATCCTTGGTCATCTTCATTATTTTTTAGGCATTGAACAGCTTCATTATTTTTTAGGCATTGAAGTACTAGATAACCCTAAGCAATTACAATTATTGCAGTGGAAGTACATTATTGATCTTCTATCTAAAATATGTCATCACGGATGCGGACACATTTATAGATTCCAACATCAAGTTATCTCAATTGAAATCCTCTTCTTATCCACCTCTATAAGATACAAGGCTAGGACGTCAACGAGGTAAGTGGGACGTCGGTGGCAAATCCGGAGAGGATCAGTGTTACGATTTAGATGATTTACCGAGAGGAATCCGGCGAGGAGAGGGGGCCGGCGGTGATGAGAGAGGAAAAAAGAGGAAGGATAAAGAGGAGCTTAGGGAGCAACCCTAATACTTGCATACATTCCAAGATACTTTCACACAGAAGCCCATCCACCTTATATAGATGAGGGAGGACAACAAAACAAGAAAATACAAAATACTTAACTTAATTGATTAATATTAATTAATATTAATAAATTAATTCATACAAGTTAAAAATTGACCAAGGCGGCTTCCATGGCGAGGTGGGGTCCACTTGAGTGAATGTACCCGCAATCACAGCGGCTTCCATATGCGATTATGTAACATATTGAGCAAGGCGGCTTCCATATATGTGCTTCGTAAATTATGGCGAGGGGGTCCACTTGAGTAAATGTGTCCGCGACCACGGCGGCTTCCATATTTGATTATGTAACATACCATCACCCTTGATTTTTCGGGAGGAATCCGGCGAGGAGAGGGGGCCGGCGAGGATGAGCCAGAAGAAAAGAGGAAGTATAAAGAGGAGCTTAGTGAGTAACCTTAATACTTGCATACATTCCAAGATACTTTCACATAAGCTCCTCCTCCTTATGTAGATTAGGGAGGACAACCAAACAAGGAAATACAAAATATTTAACTTAATTGAATAATATAATTAATATTAATTAATTAATTCATACAAGTTAAAAATTGACCAAGGAGGCATCCATATATGCGCTCCATAAATTATGGCGAGGGGGTCCACTTGAGTGAACGTGCCCGCGATCACGACGGCTTCCATATGCGATTATGTAACATTTTGAGCAAGGCGGTTTCCATATATGCCCTCCATAAATTATGGCATGATGGGTCCACTTGAGTGAATGTGCTCGCGACCACGGCGGCTTCCATATGCAATTATGTAACATGTCATTGCCCTGAAAATCGACCTTGCCCTCAAGGTCGAGCCTCCTATAGATAGCGAGAGCTTTAATAATAGTGGTGAAACATAGGAGTGAAGATGAGTGATGTGGAGGAGTAATGAAAAGCAGAATATGATAATTTGGGAAATTGAGATGTGTGCAGATAGCAAAATAGTTCTCACAATAATTAAATGTTTAGGAGAGAATATAAGATACGTGGTGAATGAGAAAATAAAATAAAAGAAAAGATGGGGCGTGGTTTGCTGGTGTGGGGAAAAGTCAATGAAGATGATGGGACAATAGAGAGAATGGAGAAAAAAAGAGGAAGGGGAGGGTACATGGCAAGTTTGAAAATCAAAAGTAATAAGAAAAGTGGGCCACGCTTCCCTGCAGCAAACAACAATTGCACCAGGGCGTGGAGGTGGCTCGAGATGAAAAAGAACGTTGGAAAGGAGGTTTCGTGGCTCAAGGCAAATGAAGGGGGTGTTGGTCGGGGAGCAAAATCAAAGGAATTAGGCATTGGGTTGTCGACGACGAGGTCTGGGACAGTCCTGCGGAAGGGCTTGCGAGAAGCATCGATGCACTGCAGGACTGGGAAAGTTGCAGGTCGACGGAGAGATTTGGAGGACTCCAGTGTGCGAGTCCTTGGAGGTTGTCAAATCCGGAGAGAGAGGCGGGATGGCAAATCCGGCGGAGGAGGTTGTTCCGCCGAGGGCTCAAACGACATTTTCGCAGCCATTGACGGTAGATCTTGTTCTTCAGGTGTTTTAGTGGCAGTCGATGGGGCCGCATGGGCATGAAGACCGGCGACAAGTTCTGGAAGTTCATGTGGGTTGCTGGCCTCGAAAGGCGCAGGAGGCTCGTTGAAGGTGGCTGCATATGGGGGGGGGGGCTCGTCCATGCCCGCCAATAGAAAGGGTATGAGACCCCGTGGCTGTGGTTGGGGCGACACCTAGAGATCATACGTCCCAACTGACGATGGAACTAGTGACCGGACACGAAGAGAGCAACGGATCCTGAGGTGGAAACGCGGTCGCCTGTCCTTCTAACGCAAGGAGCCGATCGATTTTGGCGTCGAGAGAGCGCATCGAGGCGAGGAGGTTGGCGAGTTCATTTGTTCGCCAATCGAGGCGCGCGCAGACGGAGAGGGCGATGGGGTCGAGGCGAGTGTCCATCGTGACACAATCCCCGGCGGTGTCAAATGAGTGGACGGGGCCAGCAGGTCGGACCATTGTTATGAGTTAGATGATTTCTCTGGAGGAATCTGCCGAGGAGAGGGGGTCGGCAGTGATGAGCGAGAAGAAAAGAGGTAGGATAAAGTGGAGCTTAAGGAGCAACCCTAATACTTGCATACATTCCAAGATACTTTCACACATAAGCCTATCTTCCTTATATAGATGAGTGAGGACAATCAAACAAGGAAATACAAAATACTTAACTTAATTGATTAATATTAATTAATATTAATTAATTCATTCATATAAGTTAAAAATTGACAAGGTGGCTTCCATGTATGCGCTCCATAAATTATGGCGAGGGAGTCCACTTGAGTGAATATGCCCGCGACCACAACGGCTTCCATATGCAATTATGTAATATATTGAGCAAGGTAGCTTTCATATACGCGCTCCATAAATTATGGCGAGGGGGATCCACTTGAGTGAATATGCCCGCGAGCACAACAACTTCCATATGCAATTATTTAACAATTTGGGAAGTGGTTGTAAAGTAGAGGGATTATTAACTGGTGAGTGGTGTTGAAACCTAAGTTCAGGCAGTCTGGCGGACAGTAAAGGCGGACAGGTTTGACGGTCTGACGGGTAGCAGTGGCGCTCGGCTTGGCGTTCTGGCGGATAGATGAAGCTAGCAGTGATTCCTCTCTAGTGGTTAAGCAGTAGTTGTGGTGGTCTGGCGACCTGGCTTAGCGGTCTAGCAATAGTCAATTATTATCCGAACCGGTTAACTGAAGAGTGGACTTGTTTAGGGTTAGTGGTGTGTGGATTGCTAAGGTCAGATTCAGTTGAAGGTCAGGCGCTTAGCTCCTGCCTAACTGCATGAGATTCTTTTATGTTCTTCCTGCAGCTGTGCTTTGTTGATCGACAGAGTCTTGACCGCAGTTGGTGTTCGTGGTTCTCAAGCTCTTCCCTAGTGGGACCTAACAGTTAGACTTTGTCTAACCGCAGCTTTCTCTCCTAGAGCTGTTCGATGGACTCTGTCGGATAGAGATCAATACAATCTTGTTGGTGCCTTTTTTCTCGCTCTGTATAGTCGTATGGTTAGCTCATCTAACCGCACAGCCCAAGCGGCTAGATTTTATTTATCCACCTAGTCGCTTGCGACAATCATTGTATATTCTCTCTCCTCCTCATTTTCTATAAATAGGGGGCATACTCATGTATTATGTAACTTTTTGAAGCAATAAAATTCTGTTATTTAGCTCTTTTCGCACATGGCATCAGAGCTAATCGGTCTTTTGCTCCGTTTTTTGCTTTCTCAGCCGTGGCACGGTGCAAATAGTCTCTAACTTTTAACCGCCCGCTCTTCTCTTGTCGCGCGCCTTTCCGTTGTTTCTTCTGTTCCGCTGTTTTTCTCTTCTTCAGCGGTGATTTCTCCTTTCCGTTGCTTCTTGTCGCCCTCCCGCCCTCCCTTTGTTATTCACTCTTCCTACAAATAGCTCTCTTTTGCTGCGTCTTGCTCTGTTTGCGCAACCTCTTCTTTGTTCGCTTTCTGCGACGAGCTCTTTTCTGGTCTCTCCATCTAACCGTGCGGTTAGAGCCTCTGTGTCGGTCTTCTTTTTCTACCCGCTGCGGATAGTCTTCTCCGTGCGAATAGATCTCTCTTCTCGCTGTGGATAAACCTGTCTTCCCGTTTTCTCTTCTTTCTATGGAGATGTCTGATTTTTCTTCCTCTACTCTATACGCGCCCCTTGTTCTGTCCGCCCCTGTCTCTAATTCGGGCAATTTGGGTACTTCTTCCAAGCTCACTGGGCCAAATTATCCCAATTGGAGTGTTTCCTTTGTCTTTTTGCTACGCTCTCAGCGTAAGCGTCATCATCTCACTGATGACCCTCCTGCATATGGATCTGCAACTTTTGATGACTGGCATTTCAGTGATGCTCTGGTGAGAACATGACTTGCTAATAATCTATCTGATGAGTGTCTTCCCGTTATTAGATATAGTGCGGCGGTTAAGGCTGCCTGGAATCATCTTGCTGCTCTGTACTCCAAGTGAGCTCAAACTTCCCGAATATATATGTTATTTGTGGATTTTTTTGCTGGACCTGTCATGACACTCTAAGTTATTAAAGGCGCGCCCCAGGCACGCCTAAGGCTCCAGGCTCACCAGACTCAGATAATTGTGCTATCGTGTGCCTTTTTACGCCTTTGGAACATAAAAGATGCACATGAGTGAAATTTTTGCTATTAATTTTTTTCCCAAAATAAATAATAAAATAATGTAAGAATTCAATAATTTTTATATGATGTAGTGTTTGTGAAACATAATTGAGCGCTAAGACTTAAATATAATCCTAGTGACCACATTGATTTTATTTTTTAAAAGATATAAATGATACTAATGAATGATTAATAAGTAGAATAGATGAAGAATCTGATCAGGAAGATTTATTGGTATTTAATGATAATTATTTAAAATGGATGTGATTGCGCCTTACCTTCGTCAGGCGCGCGCCTGTATCTTAAGGCTTGCGTCTAAGCTCCAAGACCATTTTGCGCCTTGGTGCTCCTTGCGCCTTTAATAACTAAGATGACACCTGCTGCTGCTTATTAGGAGGTGCAGACTCTTGGTGCTGAACTTCTTCAGCATCGGTCCTTTTCTGTTGATCTTGCTGAGCAACATAGACACTTTCAGGAGTTTCTAGTTGTGTGTTATCTGCTTCGTTTGCCCGAATCTTATGATATGATCCGGCAACAAATTCTTAGAGAAGCTGCTACTCCAACTCCGGATGTTACTGCTGCGCGCATTTCGGCTGTTACTACTCTTCTTCAGCATTCTTTGCTCGCCTCTTCGCCTCCTCCTAACATTGTCGCTCATCAGGCCTTTCGTGATATTCTCAGTGGTCGTGGAGGCTGCTCCGGTGGTCGTTGCCCCTCTAGATATCTTTGCTCTCACTGTGGCAAGACCGGTCATCTTGTTGATCGTTGCTCGGTCTAGCATCCTCATCTTCGCCCTGCTACGAGTGATACTAACTCGAAGAGGTCTACTTCACTTACTACCTCTTCGGGTAGTGCTAATATGACCACTACGGGTAGGTGGCTCATTAATTCTGGTGCTACTAATCATATGACGGACAATCCTCATTTTTTCTCTCACCTGGACAAACACAACCAGTCACCTGTGGTTTTTATTGCTGATGATTCCTCATCCGCTGTGTGCGGGTTTGGAACAGTGCATGTCACTCCATCTCTTCAACTTGCGGACACTCTCTATGTCTCAACTTTTTCGTGCAACCTACTTTTTGTTACTTCTCTATGTAAACAACTAAATTGCACGACTATTTTTACCGCGTCTACTTGTTCTTTTCAGGAACCTCAGTCCAAGGAGACGATTGCTACTGGGACTTAAAGTAGCGGCTTGTTCTATCTTGACAATGTCTCTACATTTTCTGCTTCTATCTCTCTTCTACAGTAGCATCTTTGCCTTGAGCATCCTCCTCCCCGTCTTCTTCACCAACTCTTCACTGATCTGCCTCGGGGAGATTCTTCTCTGAATTGTGAAGCCTGTCAACTCGATAAATACCACCGTTCGTCTTTTCCAATGAAGCAAAGAAGTAGCTCTTCTCGTCCTTTTGAGTTTGTTCATTCTGACATATGGGGTCCTGCTCCTACCAAATCTGTTAGTAGAGGTAGCCTGTATTTTGTCACATTTATTGATGATTTTTCTCGATGTACTTGGTTTTACTTGTTAAAAAAATGTTCTGGACTTTTTTCTGTTTTTACTACGTTCTGTAATGAGCTTCGTACTCAGTTTGATGCTCTTATTAATGTGTTTCGCACTGATAATGCCAAAGAATACTTTATTCATCAATTCTCCGTGTTTTATATGCATTGTGACATTATACATCAAACTAGTTGTCCTTACACCTCTCAACCGAATGAGGTTGTTGAATGCAAGAATCGCGATCTTCTTGATGTGTCTCGCACTCTTCTCCCTCAAATGAGTGTTCTTCGATCTTATTGTGGACATGTCGTTCTTCTCTCTTATTACCTCATCAATCGAATTTCTTCATTGGTTCTCAACGACAAAACTCCTTTCTCCATTATGTATCATAATGCGAAACTGTTTCCTTTACCTTCACGTGTGTTTGGATGTACAGCGTTTGTTCACTCTGCTTCTCCTGGACATGACAAACTCTCTCCTCGCTCAGTTAAGTGCATTTTTTGGGGTTAATGTCCGACACAAAAAGAATATTAGCGCTATGATCCTCTTCTCCGGAAACAATATGTTTTTGCGGATGTTACTTTCTTTGAGAATGTTCCTTACTTTTCTTGCACCTCTACTCTTGCCTTTTGATGACTCTTCTTCTCTACTTGTTATCTCTGCACCTCTACCTGATCCTGTATTTCTTCCTTCTCCACCAACCTCTAATTCTCTTTCTCCATCAGCCTCTGATTCTCCTTTTTCTTTCTTCTGATTCTACCTCTCTCCCTGAGCCGCTGCTGACAGTTGCCGGTTCAGCAGTCTCTCCGACGGATGGATCTGATACTACAGACAAGTCAGACCTTGATCTTCTGATTGCCCTTCGGAAGGGAGTTCGCACATGCACTCAACATCCTCTTTGTGATGTTGTTTCTTATGCCCGACTGTCTCCTTCCTGCAAGAGCTTTACTCTCGCTCTCTCAGCCAATGTCATCTCGGTTACCTATTACGAGGCTCTTGTTATTCATCATTGGAAAGCCGTCGTGGATGAAAAGATGAAAACTCTGACTTAACGGGGTACTTGGACTCTTGTCCCTACTCCTCCAAGAGCCGATGTGGTTGACTGTTGTTGGGTCTTTGTGATCAAGTTTCTTTCTGATAGTATCATCAATCGCTATAAGGCTCGGTTTGTTGCCAAAGGCTTTTACCCAGATCTATGGTGTGGACTTCTTTAACACCTTCTCTCCAGTTGCTCAGATTACAACGATCCGTTTTCTATTTTCTGTGGTTGTTAACAAAGACCGAAAAATGTCTCAGCTGGATGTCAAGAATGTCTTCCTTTATGGAGATTTATAGGAGGTAGTCTATATGGAGCAACCTCCTGGGTATATTACTCAGGGGGAGTCTCAGGTGTGTAGACTGAGGAAGGCAATCTATGGACTTAAGCAAAGCCCGCGGGCCTAATTTGAGAAGTCCAGTGAGATTACCTCTGTTATTGGATTTGTTCGTTGTGTTGCAGATCACTCTCTATCCATACGCAAGACTTTTACAGGGCTAGTTGTTCTTGCTGTTTGTGTTGATGATATTATTTTCTTACAGGAAATAATAAAAAGGGAATTGATTTAACAAAGAAACTTTTTCGTCAACATTTTGTTACAAAAGATATGAGGTCTCCCAAGTATTTTCTGGGAATTGAGATATCTCAGAAATCTAGTTCTGTAGTACTTTCGCAACGGAAGTATGTCTTGGATCTTTTAAAAGAGACAAGTCTTCTGGGAGTTAAACTTGTTCGGTGTCCAATGGTTGTTGGTGATGACAAGTGTTGGAGTGAAGATTCAGCTCCCCTTATAGATGCCTCCAAGTATCGACAGCTTGTGAAAAAATTCATTTATCTGACAGCCACAAGATCGGATATCTGTTATGCAATGGGAAAGATGAACTAGTTTATGCAATCTCCCAAAAAATGTCATCTACAATCAGCTCTAAAGATCTTGGAATATGTGAAAGGATCTCCGGGAAAGGGATTTCTGTTTTAGAAAAATAATCATTTGAGAGTTGAAGCTTATTCTGATATTAGCTATGCAGATGACAAGGAGGATAGGAAGTCTACATCTGGTTTATGTACCTTCGTAGGTGGAAATTTGGTAAGCTGGAAGAGCAAAAAACAGTCTGTTGTCTGCAGGTCAAGTGCTGAAGCTGATTACGGGAGCATGACCTTGACCACCTGTGAGCTGAAGTGGTTACGGGCACTGATGCTTGATTTGGAAGAAGTTTATGATCATTTCATGCCAATGTTCTGTGACAATAAGACAACTATATTTATTTCGAAGAATCCAGTGTTTCATGAAATGACAACATATTGAAGTAGATTGTCATTTTATCAGAGAAGAGGTGTTGAAGAATCAAATTTGTACTCTATTTATCACCTCTGATAGAGAGCTTGCCGATATCTTTACCAAATCAGTATCATCTTTTTCAGAGGTCTGTGACAAGCTGAACATGATCGATATATATGCTTCAGCTTGAGGGGGGTGTTGAAACCTAATTCCAGGCGGTCTGGCGGACAGATAAGGCGGACAGGTTCGACAGTCTGATGGGTAGCAGTGGCGTACAATCTTGGCGGTCTGGCGGACAGATGAGGCTAGCAGTGATTCCTCTCTTGCGGTTAAGCAATAGTCATGACATTCTGGCGACCTGGCTTAGCGGTCTAACAGTAGTTCGTTATTATCCGCACCGGTTAACTGAAAAGCGATCTGGTTCAGGGCTAGTGGTTGTGTGGATTGCTAAGGTCAGATCCAGTTGAAGGTCAGGCGGTTAGCTCCTTCCTAACCGCATGAGATGCTTCTTTGTTCTTCCCGCAGCTGTGCTCTTTGTTGATCAGCAGATACTTGACCGCAGTTGGTGGTTGCGGTTCTCAAGCTCTTCACTGGTGCGACCCAACGGTTAGACTTTGTCTAACTGTAACTAGGGCTGATATCGAGCCGAGTTCGAGCGATTTTGGCTCGGCTCGAAATCGAAATTTTCGACTCTAACTCGGCTCGAAATCAAAATTGATTTCGATCGAGTCGGCTCGACTCGAAATGACTCGATTCCGAGTCAGCTCGAAATCGAATCGAGTCGGCTCGAATTCGAATCGGGTCGGCTCGAAATTGAGTAATTTTTCGTTTTATTTCTACTTTGCTCAAAATTAAATTGGGCAACAGATAAATTTAGCAAATGAAACACTTAAAGTCTTCTATCTTTTTATTTAGGTTTAAATTTTATTATTTTTAATCTTAAAATAAGAATATATTACTAAATACATAATTTTTTTTTATTAATTCGAGTTGATTCGAATCATATTTCAAGCGATTCAGGGCTGACTCGAAATCAGATTCAGTCAAATTGAATCGACTCAAATTGAGTCGAATCAATTTTAACCAATTCCGATTCGGCTCAATTTTCTAACAATTTTCGAGCGACTTTCAAGTTTCGAATAATATGCTCAGCCCTAACTGTAACTTTCTCTCCTAGAGCTGTTCGCTGGACTCTGTCGGATAGCAATCAGTGCAATCTTGTTGGTGCTTTTTCTCGCTCATCTAACCGCACAACCGGAGTGGCAAGATTTTATCTATCCGCCTAGTCGCTTGTGGCAAACGTTGTATATTCTCTCTCGTGTATTTTCTCTATCTTCCCCTTTTTCTATAAATAGGGGGCATACTCATGTATTATGTAACTTTTTTGAGAAATAAAGTTCTGTTATTTAGCTCTTTTCACACAAGTGAGAAAAAAGTATTTGATGTGTAGGCTGACGGTGGGGGTATGGAGGTTGTGGCTGGGTGTAGTTATATGGTGTGGAGACGGAGGGGTTCAGGTGCTTGGATCGGGATATATGAGGGAGGGGAAAGAGTGGCGGCAATCTAGGTTGCACCGACACCGACACGAGACACGCGACACGACACGACATGTGACTCGTCAATTCTCAAAAAATATCATATTCTGACACGTTGAGACACGTATATTAAATATACATTTTTTGTAATTATGAAAATCCTAAAACATTTAACAAAAAATTAACAATTAACAAATATTTAAATAAATTAAGCAGTTTAAATATTACTCATCAAATTTCAAATGCAAACTTAACAAATGATCAAAAAAGATAGAACATTAACCATGTACCATTTGTTGTAAAAATAATGGATACTGGGATGCAAACTTTTTTCCCTATTTTCAATCTTCCTTTTTTTTCTTGGAAAATATCTACATCACTAGTAGATCCACTTTCCTATTTGAAATGCTGAAGGGGGTAAAGACACTTCCAAGACAAATTGTCACCCGCCTCACAATGAGTAGCTAACTTGAATTGGACACGCGTGCCCGATTGAGGGGACACGGTGCACGATTGAGCGGGACACGGGGCCCGATTGAGCGGGACACGCGGTGCCCAATGAATGGGTGTGAGAGGGCGGTATCAAGAGGATCATGACTTTGGTCTCAACACCTACCATGTGGAATTGGGGAAGAAGGGATGGTGATAAGAGGAGGATGATTTAGGGGATGTGTTTGGGGGCGACTAATGCTTATGAGAAAGTTGATGTGAGAATAGAACAGTCAGAAAAGCATTGATGAGAAAATTGCAGATGATTTGAAGATTATCGAATAAAGTTGATCAAATAAAGCATTGATGAGAAAATTGCAGATGATTTGAATGATTATCGAATAAAGCTGATCAAATATAGCTTTTTCATTTAAACTGTTTGGTAGAATAACTGTTGGAAAGTTGTTTTATTTTATAACATTGATACGTATTTTATAACAAAAACATTGCTACGTATTTTATAATATTAACATTATTGTCGGAAAACAGTTGCCCGAGCGAAAACGTCAGTCCATCCGAAACGCGCGTCGGGCAAAAAACGCCCGCGCAACAAAAAAACACACGCCCGGGAATGTGTTTTTGCCTGGGAATGCGTTTTCGCCCGGAAGAAAACGCGTGCCTGTGCAAATTACGCGCGCCCGAGTGGAAACTAATTCCCAGGCGAAATTGCGCGTCCGTCCGAAAACCCGCGCTTGAGCGAAAATGCTTGATTCAAAAATTAATTGTAATAAATAAAAAAATGGTGGAAGTAATAATCCAAATTGTGAATTGGTTGTGACGAAGTGGAGTTAATAAAATAGAAAAGACTAAAAGCTGAGGAATCTGTTATTAAGAAAGTTATGTTGGAACGACTATTGGAAAAGCCTTCAAAACAGTTTTTTTGAAATAGTTCTTTTGAAAAAGCTTCTCAATCACCAACAATCTAAAAACAGCTTTTGCGTTTCAAATAGAAAGAGCAGCCCCAAACAGAGCCTTAGGCTTCAACACCTACAACAGATGTCTCATGGATTGGGCTCCAGGGAAATCTCTCTAAAACCTGTGATGGCTCCAATTGAAACTTTGTCTATATTTATAGTTAAGAGGATCTAGGGCCAAATATTATGCAGCCCTGTCATCCGATCATAATGTTGGCCAAAAAAACAACAAAAACAAAATAAATAAACAAGTATAAAAAAACAATATTTTGACGTCACTCTGGACGCAACTACGTACTTCGATCCCAACTCTGTCTCTTGCGTGAATAGTCTTGTGCGGGTCTCAGCAGGCCATGATCATCTTCAAAATTGTGCTCCCCATAAATTCCCTTCTCCCGGAAGATTTTGAGTATAGAAGTACCCTATAGCAATTAATATCTAATAATTAGCTTTCAGAAAATGCATAAATTGGCTGAAAACTAGAACTACATGGGGCTATATCTAGTTTAATGTTAGAGAGAGATAGGGTTGAGTTTCTGAGGTGAAGTTCCGTAGATGAGGTCTGACGTTTACTAACGATGGTTCATGACCACCGCGTTCACGAGTGCTGCCGCCGTGCCAAACGGAGTCTAAACCATAAATATCTTCAATAGGAGCGACGACGGGACAAAAATTTCACGGACGACCGATTACTAAAATGTAATTGCTCCGTAATCGGCGAGTTCAACGATGCTTGCTTACCATACTAGTATTAAGCTCTAGTAAATCTAATTTAAAATCTAATAATGCTACGATAACACTCTTGTTTAATCAAGAGTGAGATCCGAAGCTCAAAACTGTCTAGCACACCTATCACAGGTTCGATAGGCTGATCAAACAACACAAATTAACTCCGAATTTAAATTGTCTTCTAAGTTCTATCCATATACAAATCTCAATCAGCATAAACCAATTAAATAAAAAAAACATACAAAAAGATAACCTTTCGCGCTCATTAACAGAGAATTTCGCCTGCTCAATATTCATTAATTTTTGTTTTTGTAATGACAGGCTCCGCGTGCAGCTGGGGGTGAACATGCCGGCTCAGGCGAATCGTAGGCTGCTTCGTGAGGGGGGCTCGGATTCTTCGGAGGCCGATCTCTTCAAGGCCTACGACGTCGTGCTGTATCTCGGGATCATCGACATACTGCAGGAGTACAACATTACGAAGAAAGTGGAGCATGCATGCAAATCAATCAAGCTCGATCCCCTCACCATCTCTGCTGTGGAGCCGAAGCTCTACGCCAGTCGCTTCATCGCTTTCTTGGAGAAAGTATTTCCTGAACACATTTGATGAGGGCTGTTTTTTTTTCTCATGCCGCATTGTAGCTATATAATAACCAGAAGAAGAAGAAAAATAAGTGTGTATAACAGAACCTCTCCGTTGATGGTCAGTAAATTTAATTTCATTCTTCCAATTGAAAATATTTATATATAGATATATATAATTTTAATTAGGATGATGATAATAATAATAATGGGGATCAATTGTAATTGTAATTTATGAGAAATTGCGGTCGTATTATTAATGTAGAGCTGCTCTAGGCTCCGTTTGGTGCGGCGTTGGAGGTCACAAACGTGTTGATTTAACCGTTGTTCGTGAATGTCCGACCTCGCCTAAAGAACGTCATCCATTTCTATGTTTGAAGCTAGTTTTCACGGGAGCAGGAAAACTGCGCCAAACTGAAACCTAGAGCAGATATTGGTTTATATCATGCGTATGGGCGTATCAGAATAAAGATATGTTATCAGTGAATGTAATTCTTTGTGAGCAAAATTTAAATGATGTTCTTAAAAAAATTGTTAACTTGAATCTAATCTAATATTATTTGCATCTAACTAAATTTGTTTATTCTTATTAGCGCAAATATTTATCAAAGCATAATTAAGACTTTGTTTCTTTGGGTGTTTTGGCTGGCCGTTTGGAGCAAAGCGCCGGACAACGGCTAATCAAATGGAGCGGCGTCTCCATTTTCTCCGTTTGTGCCCGCAGCAAGGAGGAAAAGCTCTCCCGCCGCTTCGTTTGATCCCCCCTCCGATCTCAATGCTCCCTTTCTAGCCGCCCGATGCTCCGGCAACCATCTAAAGAAACGAAGCCTTAAAGGCTTGGCTTGGCGTGACTTTTTTGCTTTGGTGAGTTTTAACAAAAATGCCTTGAAATGATAACAATTATGACGCCATCAAAAAAAATAAAAGTGGATGAAGTTTTTTAGGTGAGATTGAGTGTTGACGATTCATAATTACCGTGTTTGTGACGGCCATGCCATTTCAAATAGAGCGTAAACTTTTAAACAACATAAAATAAGTGTGCTTTAATTTCCATATTTAAATATTCACTAGTACAAGTTAAATTGAGTTTTAGCATTAAGAGTTCAACTTTACGTTTAAATAGGATAAGTAGATAATTATATTATTTTCTACAAGTAGAAAATAAATTGGACGAAGAGTTTGGGTTCTTGAGAGAAGGTGGCCTGAGATGCAAAAGAAAAATGTGTGTTTTTTTGCTATTTCTCAAGAATAATTTATAAATTGCATGTGGAGATGGCCAGAAGCTCTGATTTCTCTAGTAATAGAGAGCTCAAATTATGGCTATATTACTTGGCAAAAATAGCATCCAGGCGATCACTTAAAGTGATCTCGACCCCAAGAGAAAAAATTCAATTAATCCAGATTCCAGGGAAAGTCTGGCTAAACCGCTAAAGCCGCTTCGATACATGGGGACATTTGTGTCTGAAGTCATTTTTGTATTCTCAAGTTCGTCTTTTTTGTCATTTTGTTTTTTCTCATTCTATAGGGATGGGTGCTTTTGTTAATCAACCCCGCTGCGGAAAGGCGAGCGAAGTCTGAAAGAAGTCAAAAAAATACTATTGGTTGATGAATATGAAAAGAAGAAAAAGAAAGACCCTCTTCTAAAAAGACCTAATCCCCATAAATGAAAGATTTGTGTCCCAAGCCAGCACCAGATTCGGGGGATGTGATGTACTTTACGGTGCAGTGCACAATTCAACGGCTGCGAGTGCATAACATCGCGATCTGAGATGTGCACGCATCTCCGCGAGATGTGATCACTCGCAGCCATTGTATGGCTGCACTGCACCGTAATGCAGCTCTACACTTTACCCCCCCCCCCCCCCCCCCCTGGATCCGATCCCTGGAGTTCCTATTTGAACTCCAGTGGAGTTCGACGAATAATGGGATGAATCAGAAAAATTGTTAACATGAAAATTGTAGATCCCAAGACGAAATAACTTTCCACTTTTTGTTTGAAGTCGTTTAGACCTCCGATTTGGGCCCCGGAAAAATTCTGTCCGAAATAATTAATTTAAATTATTTTGGACAGAATTTTTTCGGGACAAATCGGGGGCTAAACGACTTCAAATCAAAAAGTTGTTCAACATGAAGTTCGTTCGGGATATCTACACTTTATGTTAACATTTTTTGAGTCTACCCCATTATTGTAAAATCGGACTCCACCCCTGAAGTTCAAATATAACTCCCCCCCCCCCCCCCCCCCCCACCGTTCCCCCGCACCTATCCAAGTTTATGATAAAAAACATGGTCCGCATCAGATTTGATCCGTCCGATCTATTATTGGAGCACTAGGAAATTTCACAATTAAAAAAAGCAAAAAAACAATATCCAGTCGATTTTAAAGAGCGTGATATTCAAGTGGATTTTTTTTAAAATTAAATTTTTATGGATAAATGAGATAATAAAATGAATTAAAAAAATCCTCATATAATTTATTTTATAAAAAAATAATATTTTTTTTTAGTTAAAATCATTTTTTGCTGATTCGGAGTGGTTGGCGTCCCGGCCCAAAAAAAAATTGGACATTTGCAGATCTCACTTCTGAGATGTCTTTTAGTATTTAGGGTTTTAGGATTTAAAGTCCCTAAACCCTAAAAATTGTCTTAAATGACATCTCTAAGTCTCAAATAATTAAAAAAAATACAAAAACGAAAAATCTGGGCCAGCGGAGAGAAATTTCGCCACATCAGTGGGAGGAAAATACTGTTTCGTTGGCTTGCCGAAAGCCGAATGACGTGGGAAAATCTTTTTGAGCAGAAAAAATAAATAAATAAAAGGAGCGAATGAGCGATGGTCTAAATAAAAAATAATAATAAAGTCAAATACTTTTTCTACACTTCCACTAATAATCAAATTAAGATTAAACCTCAATTACATTAAATTAATTTAATATAAACAGCAACGGGTCGGGTTTGCTGCTCCGCAGTTCATTTCCTGCTACCCAGCAGCTGGAATATTTCCGCCGTCCGATCAAGATCGTGGTTCCGCCATTCCCACGAGATATTTCCAGACCCCGGTCGGCCATTACCAAAAATCAACAGCCAATAATAATAGGCGATTGTTAGCCGCATCTCGTTTTTGGCTACTCGTACTCCAAAAAATTCAAAAAAACAAATATTTTCTCTGTGATTAACCGCAACCCGATGCCTCCATCCTCCCACCGAAGCCTCCGGCCTCCTTCCTCCGGCTCAAGCGAGGAAGGCCGCTGGATATTTCGACGGGACTCCTAAGAAAAGCAAAGAGGAAGGCCCCCGACGCTCAACCAAACAGCCGCTAGAATTTGTTCTCAACCATGGAATCGCACAATGCAGCGCACTCGCCGGGAAATAGCGCGGACGCATACTTGGGCTCCAAACAGATTTCACAGCTGGAATCGGGCAGGGAAGATTCGGAAGGGAATGAATAGCCCAAACTCCGTTTCAACCAAAAGGGGCGAAGGATCGAGATTTTGGGGATTGTTATTTTAAGAAACAAGGAATTTGAATCAATTTATGTAGCTTTGAAGAGATTTTGGCAGAAATGAAGTGATGTATTGGGGGGAAGCCCCTCGCCGATTGATGTGTATGTTAATAATAAGGTGCAGCGAGCCAAATATCGAATTGTGGTAAACATTCCAAGTTGCGGTTAATATTGGGGTGCGACAAGCCAAATACGATTTGCGATTAAGAATCGGCTAAAAATATAGGTAATAATTCAAAAAAATAAAGGAAAAAGTGAAGAAGAAAAAGCCATCACCGCGCGCACGTTAGCCTCCCCCAACTTTGCGTTGCCCAGAAGCTACCGCGGGATTTTTTTAAGGGAAAAAAAAAAGAGTAAATTATTATTTTTCAAAAATAGCAAAAAAGACTAAACATTTAGGCCGTCGACGCCGCACTGCTTATAACTGAGCGACTGCCTCCTTGGACTGATAACAATGACACAGTCAACTGACACCTGCGCATCCATCTTTTAATTAAAAATAATAATACAGTTTATAATATAGAAATTTCACATAAATAAATGAAATCTTAAAACAGCAGAAATGTGAAAACAATCAGAACATCAAAGGCCAAATTAAAAAGGGGACTGTGATCACAACAAATTTCCCAGTATAGTAATTATCCGAGCTAAGGGTCCTTCCTTTGGACGCAGCGTTTTTGCTCCGATGATGAGTTTGGACAAAAACGTCAAAAAAAAAAAATAATTTTGAACATAAAAAATGAATGGTATTTCTTAGGGGAGGTCAGGCTTTCAAGAACGACGATTAGTAACCACCGTGTTCATGACTTACACCGCTTGTGCCTAACGAACAAGATTTATAATGACATGGAACAACGGTTGATAGATTTTATGTAGAAAAGTCTGATGAATAATAATTTTTAGGCTCCATTTGACACGACGGTGGCGGTCGTGAACGTTGTGGTTATAAGTTGTCGTTCATAAACGTCCGACCTCATCTAAGGAACTTCGTCCACTTTTATGTTCAAAACAAGTTCTCTTTTCTGGGTGGCGGTCATTGACCGTTATCATTCCAAACATTCATGATGATGCCGTTTTTGTCCAAACTCACCGGAGCAAAATCGCTGCGCCAAAGGGAGACTTGGGCTACGTGTGGGGGGGGGGGAACTTGGGTTAAATTGTCATTCGTTAACGCCCACTTAAGGAACTTCATCCACTTTTATGTTCAAACAGATGATATTTGTTAGATGATCTTAACGAACGACGGTTTTACCGTTTACGACTGTCGCCACTGTGCCAAACGGAGCCTTAGATTATGACAAAACACGATCAATGACCGCTTGTGCAACAAGGCCTTCGTCAAGTTTTGGTGGGAAAATCTAAGAACTCCGAGACGATGATGATAAGCGAGATGCGACATTGATCAAAGTGGCGCAGGTTCAATCAGATTGAACATGATTGACAATTTCATTTTCATTTACATAGATGAAAAGAAATGTAGGTAGCAGATAACATATAAAAATACTCTGATGTACAAATTTGTGTGCTTGTTGGTACAAGACTGGAGAAAAATGACAACCTTAATGTTATCTCCATTCAGGAATATAGTGACTACGATTTTATACAAGAAGGATAAAATGAGGTCGGGAGAAGGAATCATTGCATCATTTTTATCAGATCGGTTGTTGAAAAGCTCTTCTTTTGAGGGTAAGAATCCGGTTGGCGCGGCATTTTTACTCCGGTGAGTTTAGACATAACATCAACATTATGGAATATATGTTTGGAATGACAACGGTTAGTTATGATTGCCACCCAGAAAAGAAGAGTAATTTTGAACATAAAGTGGACAAAATTCCTTAAGTGAGACCGGGCGTGTTAGCGACCATTTTAGTTCCCTGGTCAAGAAGACGCGTAATATTACTGAGACAACAATTTGATCTGTGAGGTCATTGGTGAGGAAATATTGGGTATTCAGATGTCATATGCATAATGACATGGAGCACATGCATTAGGAAGTGTGGTTTGTACCTAAGATTTGTAAAAACATGATATTATGGGGAAAGTTTGATTCTACAGGTTCTGGTTTTTTAGTGTTAGGCGTACTTAGGCCCCGTTTGACGCGGAGTTTTTGCTCTCGTGAGTTTGGATAAAAACTCCATCGTCTTAGAAATGCATGTTTGGTAATACAATGGTTATGCCCGCCATCAAGAAAAGAAAACTAGTTTTGAACATAAAAGTGGATGAAGTTCCTTAAGTGAGGTCGAGTGTTCACGAAAGACGGTTCATAACCACCACTGCATCCACAACCGCCACCGGCCTGCCAAATGAAGCCTTAATGTAATGATCAAACCTATAATATTTGAGATACTATCCGGTTTAGAGCTCAACTCATGATAAATTAAACCTCACGGCTTTACCATTGTCCGGAGATAATTTACAAGTACTTCACTGGAGACAATCCATACTTCAATCAAAGCTTATTTAATTGTAGACTTTCTAATAGAAATCCATCATTTATTATTAAAAGAAGTCTTTGATATTTGAGATCAAACATAAAACTTATGCCCAATATTGTTTTCTCAAATTTTGATGCAACTTATATAAGAATCAGTTCATTTATGCATATCCTTTCACCTAAAGTTTTGTGACCCTAAAAGCTTGCTAGGGGACGCCTTTGAACTGGTTTTACTGCCCCAAAGCAACATCCAACCATCATCGAGCCATCCTAATTAGATTCAAGATATTACACTAGAAGTGACATACGAGTGCATCATGCTCCTGAGATGAGGATAATGTGGGAATATTTACATGCTAATAGGGGACACGGCGCAAGGTAGTATTCATATGATTTGTACATAATTTCTATAGAAAAAGGCTCAAAGGCTGAGGTAATTTATTTGAACGGGTGAACCTTCTATGTCTTGAGATAAGAGACTCATATTTACAAATTTGGGTGCATCCACCTCCTTGATGTGAGCTATGTTGCTGAGATACATATGAACAGCCAGACTCGAGTTTAGGATCGACTTGTGTATAGAGAATAGATGTCCCAAAGAGAGAAGATGGCTTGCGAGGTTAGTAGCTAATGGTTGGATGTAGTACATCAAAAGCATGACCTAAGGTTATGATTATCACAGGATTGACTCATGTTTCCTAGAATTGACTCCTAGAAAGAAAAAAAATCTAAAATTCGCATCCCATATAGTTTTGAGAATCATAATGGGCAACCTGCATAAAATTGCTAGTACACTGGAGAAGCATAGTCATTTATGAGCCCTAATTTAACGAAAGAGAAGTATAGTCATTTGTCAGCCCTAATTTAGCGAAAGAGAAAGCCACTTAAAAGTTATTGCTAGCGAAGGAGTCATTTCTTGGAGAAAGTCCGTTGATCCGATTTTTTGTTCACAGGAAGGAAAACTAGCATGTTGTGAATTCTAGCAACTCGAGCTATTTGTAAGGTAGACGCAAGAATCAATTTCTCTGTTCGGTTGTGTGGAATTAAGGCTTCTAAATTGGAATTGGAGATTAAATTCGATTGAAAATGACCTTCAATTTTAATTTCATATCTCCAATTCCGTTCAAACAAACGAATCCTTTGTTCTCAATTTGATTATGCAACAGACATTTACGAAGGAGGCATCTTTATGGGGTGGTCTTGGAAACATTGATGGGGAGGAAATTAGCTCCGCTTTGTTCATTGTTTTCCTTAAGTAAAAAGTTATTTCTGGCAGAAGCCAAATTCCGGTGAGTTTGTGGTTAGAGTGCCTTGTTTTTTTTAATAAGTCAATTCTACAGCTCAGTTTGACGAGCTGTTTTTGCTCCGGTGAGTTTTGACAAAAACGTCATTGTCATAGAATGCATGTTTGGCAAGCCAATGGTTATGACCATCACCCAGGAAAGAAAACTTATTTTAAACATAAAAGTGATTGAAATTCCATAAGCGAGGGCGTTCACGAACAATAGTTCAAAACTACCGCGTTCACAACCACCACTGCCGTGCTAAACGGAGCCAATAAATGTTGATTCGCTGCGAGCCCATTAGGAGGAAATCGTGGGCATTTCATCTCTAGCATCTTCTACAAAATCCATTCACAGTAGACCTATTATTCATCTTGTTTATGTATTATTCATCTTCTATACACCATTCTTTTGAATAATTGATATAGATACTTAATTATATTACACATATAACTCCCAAATCTTTATAATAGCATCATCACAATATGTAGAGCCAAAACTTTCTTTTTATGACAATATGTAGAGCCAAAACTTTCTATACACCATTAATCACAATATGTAGAGCCAAAACTTTCTTTTTATGCATCTTATTCAAATTTAATTTAATTTAATTTTTATAAATATTATATTATAAATTACTAATACATTCGCTATACTCGGTAAAATTAATATTTAATAAATTTAGAGATTTTTGGCCAGCAGCGCATCAAAAAAAACTTCAAATAACAACTAAACCCTAATATTAGCACCCCAAAACTTCAAATAACAACAAAACCCTAATATTAGCACACCCTTTCTTGAGTTAAGCGCACTCCAGGCCTACTTTTTTCCGACCTATGTTATTAAAGGCGCATCGAGGAGCAAACGGATTCTGAACCAAGGTGCAAGGCACAGGCGTGCGCCTGAGACACGTGAGGCGCAAAAATGAAAAAAAAAACATAAAATCAGTGAATTTGGTGCCCAATTCACAAAAAATAAGTGATTGGGAGCTCAGTGAGTCAATTCACTGATTCACTGAAATTCAGTGAATCACTCAATTCACTGATTTACTAAAATTCGGTGAATTAGGTAGGCGTCCAATTCGTTGTTTTAATTGAAATTCAGCGAATTGGGCGCCCATTTCGCTGTTTTTCACTGGAATTCAGCGAATTAGGCGCTCAATTCACTTTTTTCCACTGAAATTCAATGAATTGGGCGCCTCAAGTGCGCCTAGGCGCTCCTCAGGCACCTCTCCCCGCCTCTGCCTAGCAGAGGCGAGGGGTTGTGCGAATGGAGCGTCAGGCGCCTGAGGCGCACCTTTAATAACATAGTTGTCGATGCCCGAATTCTCGTCCCTTACGTGATTGCTGGGTTGCCTCACCTAGACGCCGCCCGAGTCCACGCCGTCGGACCTCCATTTCGTCGATCGGCCCCTCTTCTAGGCAGGATCACTCGTTTCCTCAAGGCCAGAAAGTATGTTGAGCGAGTGAGCGCGTCGGCACTGGTGCTCCAATTTACCTTTCTGCCGCCTTCGAGTACCTTGCAATCGAGGTTTGTGTTACGAATCTTCTCTGTTATAGGGTTAGGGTTATTGTTCTCGCCCGAATCATTTTCCATCATCGTTGTTCTCGTTTAGGTGCTCTAGTTGGCCAGAAATGTGGTGAGGGATAATAAGAAGAATCAGATTGTTCCCAGGCATATTCAACTTGCGGCGAGGAACGACGTAGAGCTCAGCAAACTATTGAGCATGGTTACAACCTCCAATAGCGGTGTGTCGTGGAACATACACCAGACACTTCTGCCGAAGAAGCAAGGGGAGGGGAAGAGAGAAGTTGGTTCTGTGTCGTAAGAGTTTTGATGTTTTCTTCTTGAGGTTCTATGCTTGAGATTGGTGATATTTTGAGTAGTTTCTTGTTGATACAGTTTACCCTAATTGACTTTTAAAACCTAGGATCTATTTCCCGGGAAGTACTATGTAATAGCCATTTGCAGCATGCAAATTTCTTTTTTCCACGAATAAGATAATTGGGGACTCCATCAGAGTTTTGCCCCCACATCACAAAGATGGCATGATGATCAATTATAAGGTTGATACACTAGAGTCGTATAGAGATCAATGAGATGAAATTTGCATTGCATTAAGCAAATATGAGGAAACAATCGAGAAATAAGTACTCGCCAAGCCGCCGGAAGCTGGATCCTCCTTGATACTCCACTCTCCAAGCTAGCCAAAACCTAAGACTCAAAAAGGATGCTCATCTAAAGATACTTCCACACCTATATATAGGCGAGTGGGGAAATACAAAATGCAATAATGTCCATGGACTACGTACACTAATATCAGTGTGTGGCAACCCGCATCGTATCAAAGGTTTTCCGGATTAAACTTATTATTTTAATACTTTGTTGACATTGTTCATCTTTATGATCATCAGATATTACATTACAGAGATTGCATTGAATCTTAAATGCCCTGTTTTCAGATTTGCATTTTCTTTGTTTCCATCTATTAAGGTGTTTCTTTAGGGAAAGAAAAATTATGTCATTTTGAAAATTCAACTATTAATCATGTAAAGAGTAGTCATAGTCACCTTAAAATATTTTTGGAAGTTGTTAGGAATGAGATCCGTCTTTATAAGTATGGGTGCGCACATAATCACACCCTCCATGATCTCCACCAAAAGTAGTGGGGTCATGGGTTTGACCACACGCGCGATTACCGCGCCCGATCCCCCCGCGCACCGATCCCATCACCCGTAATAAACGAACCGTCACGGACGCCGCCTCGCCAGCATCGAGCGGCCGGCCTCACCCCCGGACGCCGGCCGCCCCTCCTCTCGCCACGACGGCCGCTCCCCCTCGGCCGCCGGCACGCGGCCGAAGGGGCGGCCCTGAGGGCCGCTCCCCCTCGGCGCCGGCTGCGGCGAACGAGCGGACACGAGGGCCGCTCCCCCTCGGCCGCGGCCGAGGGAGCGGGCCGCTCCTCCTCTAGCCACGGCGGTCGCTCCCCCTCGGCTATGATTGACCAAGGTTTGACCGCACGCGCGATCACCGCGCCTGATCCCCCCGTGCACCGATCCCATCACGCGTAATGAACGAACCGCCACGGACGCTGCCTCGCCCGCGTCGGGCGGCCGGCCTCACCCCCTGACGCCGTCCGCCCCCTCCTCTCGCCGCGCCTCGCCCCCCTGGGCCGCCGGCACGCGGTCGAAGGAGAGTCCCCGGCAGCCGCTCCCCCTCGGCCGCGGCCGCGGCCGAACGAGCGGACGCGAGGGTCGCTCCTCCTCGGTTGTCGGGCGTGGCCGAGAGAGCGGCCATGCGGGCCGCTCACCCCCGGTCGCCGGCCGCGGCCGAAAGGGCGGCCGCACGGGCCGCCCTTCCTCAGCCGCCGCGCGGCCCGGCCGCGGCCCGTGAGAGCGGCGGCCGCGCGGGCCGCTCTCCCTCGGCCCCAGCCGCGGCCGAGGGAGCGGCCGCGCCGGCCGCGGCCGAGGGAGCGGCCGCGCGGGCCGCTCCTCTTCTCGGCCGCCGGTCGCGGCCGAGAGAGCGGCGAGAGAGAGGGCGCGCGGGCCGCTCTATCTCGGCCGCCCGCGCGCAGCTGAGGGGAGAGGCCACGCCGGCAGCCCCTCCTCAGTCGTCGTCAGTGGTCCTCCCCTCGCCGGCGGATTCGCCGGCGAGTTCGCCGGCCGCCCGTGGAAGTCCGTCCCCGCCGTCCGATCATATGGGGTCATTCCCCGCCGTATGATTCACGTGTAACCACCAACTAACCGTCGGGTTAGTGAGGGAATTTTATTAATAATTTAATAAAATATTTAGGGTGCAAATAACGGGATTGATTATCGTAAATACGCGCCCCTAAATCATAGGAAAAATATTAATTTCGGGTGATTATGGTGTGCGGATAGCCGCATAACCACCATAACCACCCCCTGCAGTCTATAAAAGGAGTCTCAGGCCTCCTCATTTCTCATATTTTTTTCTCTGAGTCTTCTCCTTCCTCAGGTCGAAGCTTTACCAAATTTCTCCTACGAGCAGCGTTCGAGCCGCACTCAAGCCACACCCGAGCCACGTACGAGTCACGTTCAAGCCACCTGACGAAGTCCGATCTCCCCGCTTCCAGAAGGCCACCGAGACCGCAAACTCAAGTACTCCGCTTCTGTGTTCAGTTCCAGCGGGACGCCAAGCGAAGCTCATCGTCGCAAAGTGCAATTTGTAACAAACGCCAGGCGCGACGGCCTGTCATCCGCCGAGTGCTAAGTGCTCTCTCACCTAAAAATTTGTAACGAGAGGCGGCATGTCGCTCTCGATTCACCAAACACATTGTAACAGTCAGGAAATAGTGGATTTTGACCGGCGCAGATCCGGTCACGTGGTTTTTTACCCGGTTAAGAGATTTTTCCACGTTAAAACTTCGTGTGTACGATCGATCTATTTCATTGACTGTGTGTCCATTCGACCATTCCAAGAACTAAGGCGGTCCAGGTTATTCCGGTCCGACCGGGACGTCGAGTTAGACCGCAACAGTAGTATTCATGTTTTATTTTAGAACACAACAATCAAAATATTAAATATGGTGTGCTAAAATTAAAATTTTAATTTGTGTGTCATTAACATTAATATGGCGGTGCAAAAATAACATGCTTTTATGTGTCATTATAATGTAAAATTTTTCCATCCGCCGATCGAACCTAAAGGACGGTCCGCAAAACCAATGAAAGCACAGAGTTTAGTTGGGCCCATTGTACAACCCCGTATTCGCGAAAAGAGTGCCTCAAACAAGGCGTGAGACTTGTTGCGTGTTTTTAAGCTTTTTGGGAGTTTTGCACTCCTGGAGGTCAATTTTGGTGGATCTGCTAGGGCTGATATCGAGTCGAGTTCGAGCGATTTTGGCTCGGCTCGAAATCGAAATTTTCGACTCGAACTCGGCTCGAAATCGACTCGAAATCGAAATTGAGTCGGCTCGAAATCGAATTGAGTCAGCTCAAAATCGAATCGAGTCGGCTCGAAATCGAATCAAGTCGGCTCGAAATTTAGCAATTTTTCGTTTTATTCCTAGTTTGCGCAAAATAAAATTGGGCAACGTATAAATTTAGCAAATGAAACACTTAAAGCCTTCATTCTTTTTATTTATGTTTAAATTTTGTAATTTTTAATCTTAAAATAACCGATCTGCAGGATATACTAGTAGGGGGAGGAACAATTTGTCTCCCCCCTGGCCCCTTTTAGGGGGGCGGGTGCGGCGAGTTGGCTGACACCCGCCCCGGCTTGCTAAGGTGTGAGGTGGGAGCAGCGGGACCGGCTGGAAGCAAGGGTCTCGCCCCCTGCACCCTAGCCCTGTGCGGGTGAGGCCGGCCGGCGGCCAGGGTCTCGCCCCGTGCACCTTAGCCCTGTGCGGGGCAAGACCGGCCGGCAGCCAGGGTCTCGCCCCTTGCACCCCTAGCCCTGTGCGGGGCGAGACTGGTCGGCGGCCAGGGTCTCGCCCCTGCACCCTAGCCCTGTGCGGGGCGAGACCGGTCGGCAGCCAGGGTCTCGCCCAGGCGCCCGGCCTTGCGGGGCGAGGCCGGCTGGCGGCCAAGGTCTTGACCAGGTCGTCTAGGCGCCAAGTCTTGCGGGGCGAGACAGGGTCTCACCCCCAGCTCCCGGTTCTTCTGCGAGGCTCGCCCACTCGCCCGGTCCCAAGGCGAAGGAGGAGTGGAGTGGTTTAAACCCCACTCGCCTCAGGTGTCTAGGGAAGGTGAGGGGCATGGTTTAGCCTCCGTTCACCCCTGGACCTCTTTTGGCCATGCTTTTACCGTTATGCCCCTGGGGTGGAATTACCTCTTTATCCCCTAGGTGTGGATGTTTTCTATTGGCTCAGGACCTATTTGTCTTAGGGGTATTTCTGACCTTTCGGTCCCTAGGTTTGGGAAAACTATAAATAGACCTCCTTGGCCGGGTATCTTTGGAGAGGATGGTTTTTTGCTTCCTCCTCCTTGGGCTTCTTCTTGGTAGAGTTAAAGAGCTCTCCAAGGTACCCAGCTCAGTCATTGGTGAGGGAGGGGAAGTGCTCTCGTGACCTTCGGGGTGTGTGGTGAGACCTCCACACTAGAGCCGAGCGTTTGTTCCTGGTTTCCTGAGCCTTTGGTCCGTGACATTCGTCTGAGTGCAGTAGTGTGAGGTCACCCCTTTTTTAGGACCCCGAACTCCACAGAGACTGATTTCTCGGTTTCAACACCCATGATGCACCGCAGATCCCACAAATTTCTAGCTTCAGCAATATTTCATTGGTGGGGACCCTATTCTAGGTCTGATCGGCGGCATTTGGTACGGTGGTGGAGGTCATGAATATAAGGGTTAAATTGTCATTCGTTAACGTTCACCTAAAAAACTTCATCCACTTTTATGTTCAAACAGAAGATGTTTAGCCCATGCGTTTAGGACAGCCACAGCCGTGCCAAACGGAGCCTTAATTTCAGTTCCATTGTAATTTGATGATCAATAGTCATAAACGATGTGTATATCACATTGCCCTTTAATTAAGACTATATTCACTTAATGACTTAATGTTAGATTAATTGTATTATTTATCTATTCTACAAGTATAAAATTATACTACATAAATCATCGAAAAATATATTTATTTTTAATATTCTGCATAAGCCAGTTTTGTGGTTCTCGTGTGCTTGCAGGAAAACGACACGAAAATGATGATCCGGTGTGTAGTGGCTTTTGCAGCACAGCAAAACAGCATTGGAGCATCGCCCAAATTAAGCATGAACGTCAATATATTATATATATAATATATTTTATTCTATTTTTCAGGATAAAAGAATATAATTTATAAGATTAAACTTTTGTTACTTTTTTAAAGTATTTATTATCTATATTTAAAACAAATAATTTCTAATTATCTCTAAATCTGTTAGCAATAACCAGAAGTGAAAGTGAAAGGCAAAAAAAAAGAGCGCAGGGTAGCAAATCGGGGCGCGTTATAGAACTGACCTGAACCCTAGGGGAAGTGATTCCGAGAACGCGGATCCTGGCACCGACATCGCCGGTGACGCGAAGCTCAACGCGATCATTGACGGCGGCGTCCCGCACGAGCTCTACGGCGTCAGCCTGAAGCACATTGAAGCGGTTCACGCTCACCCGCGAGAGCACCAGCCGCGTGCTATGTTCCGGCTGCTCGAAGCCCGGAACCGCCGCGATCCCAAGCGGCACGCCGCGGTACAGAACGTATAAATTCGCCGCGCCGTATTTCAGCCCCACCTTGTTTGGATTCACTGCGGTGAACAGCAGCGTCGTGTTCATCGAAAGGTACGCCGCCTGGGATACCGATGCCGGAATCTGGTCGCCGGCGCCGGGGATGTCGGTCGGAGCAACCAGAAGGTAGTCGACTCCGACGCGCTGGAGATCGAACTCGGGTTTCTTGGGGCGGACTGCGAGGACGATGACTAGAGTGATGGCGACGGCGAGGAGGGAGAGGAAGATGAGGAAGAGGAAGAGGCAGCAGCAGCAGCCCTTTAAGGAGGCGGTGGAGGAGGAGGAGGAGGAGGATGGGCCGATGTAGTGGTGGTCGGCCGGCGAGTAATGCCGCCGGCCGGCGTCTCGATTTGGCATTGCAGTCGGCGATGGGGAGAAGGGCGGAAGGGGTTAGAGGATTTCGATGCGCTGCTGTTTTTGGAATGGTGCTGGGTAGAAAAAAGTTGTTACTCAATTTTAGTCCATGGTAACATTTATAAAGGTTGATTTATAAAATATTATTATATTCTTTTATATATATATTTTTAATTTAATTTAATTTACTTCTATTTTTCTTGAGTTAAGTACTTAAGAGGGGCAACTCGGATCGGTTCGGTTCGGTTTCACTTAGAACCAAAGATTGACCCATATATATTCGGTTCCAAATTTTTGAAGCCGGAACCGATCCACGGTTCTAAAATGTAGAATCGGAATCGAACCGTAAATATTGATTCAGTTCTCAGTTCAATGGACAACTACATAAAATCTCAACATCAACATCTCGGGCAAACACACTTGATGAAACAACATAATGTTGACTATCTAATAAATAAATATCAACCAAACCAACCAACCATTCAAAAGATATGAGATTATGAGAAAATCAGAATATGAGATTACGATAGATTGAGATTTATTAAAATGTTAATATATTAAGTTATTAATATTATTGTGTTAGTTGTTAATAACTTAATATTGTTTATTAGTCTTATTTGATCATATTACATGACTGAACAAGAGAAGCATAATGCGGGCCTAATAAAAAAAATTAAGTTATTAAAATATATGATTTGGGTCGGTTCTCGGGTACTCGACCACGGGACCCGAGAACCGAATCGAACCGTCGGTTCTTATTTTTCCAAGAACCGTACCCGAAATGATCAACGTGGGAACCGACCTGAACCATCCGGTTCGGACCGGTTTCGATTAATGAACTCCTGTGAGATAATGAGAAAAAACTTGCATATTAATTAGGATATTTGTATATCTATAAAATTGTTTTTTATAATAAAAAAGGGCACCCTTTTTATAGCTATCCGAACCCAATTTTGTTTTAATTTTTTAAAAAAAATTTTACTCGCACCCCATCTTTTTCATTTTGCGGAAGTTGCACCCCGTCTTCCTCTTCGCCGAGCTGCTCCCGTCTCAGACATCTTCCTTGCGTCATCTTCTTCTCCGGTTAACAAGTCGGCGCTCCTTCCGGCGTGCTCCTTCCGGCGGCGCCCGTGTCCCCCTCTCCGGTTAAAAATAGATATTTTCAGGTACTCTAAAAGTATAATACCTGAGAGAAATCATCGCCCAACACTACTATATTAGTCGTCTCGCGCACATCACTAGGGATATTTTTGAGTGTGTCAAGAAAAATATCGGGGTGCGGCAAAAAAAAATGGGGTGCGGTTATATTTTCGGGTTGCGATTAACAATGAGGCGTGAATAGCCAAAATCGGATTACGGCTAACACTTGCCATAAAAAATACACAATATTAATTAGAATCTAATTTTCCATATTTTTATTATTTCATAAAAAAATTATGATCGTACTTTAAAAAATTCAATCTAAAATGGTATGGCACATATTTTGGATTTTAGGGCGAAGTTTTTTTTTAAGACCGGTCTAACTCGGAAATCACGGTTTAACGAGTGGTTTGGATCGGAGTGGTGGTTTGCTCTTATTTCTCCTGAGCTAGAAACATTGAGCCGAACATTTAAAGTTCGAAACCTCCCTCGCCAAAACTACAAACAGACGCCCGAGTCGCATCGAGTAGATCTCGTCACACATCCGGAAGAACAAAGAATGATTTCCCTCTCAAGTCAATGCTAAGTTGGGCACCATGGATGGCCAAGAGAGCTCCCGACTGACCACCCGAAAACCACAGTGAAAAGCAAGCTAGAGCTCTTGTCAACCAAAGTTAGCCAAAGGAGAGAGAAGCTCGTGAGAGGTCCTCTCCAAAGGTGTCTTTGATGGTATATTTATAGTTTTCTGAAATTGATATGCGGATAACAAAATCCCGTTGTTTGATTCTACTAAAAGTAGCCAAAATAAGTCTGTTAACAGCGGAAATTCGTTGAATGGAGTGGCTAGTGGTAGGCCAAAAATGAGGCCTTCTGGAAACGGACTCACCTCGCCCTGGGCGAGCTGAGCGGGCCAAGCCCCACTCGTCTGGGTGGTGAGTGTCCAAAGGGTCCAGGGGTTCGCCACTCGCTCTCAGTCCCTGTGCGAGTACTGACCAGCTTGCCCCACTTGCCCACCTCTACTCACCTGGTGTCTTTGTGTTATCCGATCACGTCATGATCTGATGGGTTCACTTGACAAATATAGGATTGCAGAAGGTCCGAATTTTTTTTAAAAAATATTTGTGATATAGATTTTAGACAAATAGATACTTAAAACTATTGGAAAAATAACATAATTAATATTCTATATTTTTTATATAAAAAATACATTTGTACAATTGTATGTATAAAAAAATGTGCTCAGCATCATGCTCACAGTATTTTGGGCGTATCAAAAAATTATTCAAGGCAATTGGGGAAGATAAAGAGCCAGAATTTTAATATATTTTTTTTGTGTCTTTAGGAGATGCTAAAATCTGAATTTATCGTTCTGGAAATCTCCGATCAGCATTTCACAATTCATATATTAAAAAGTTATATTTTTATTAAAACTCTATATAAAATGTTTAATAATTTTCTATTTGAATTTTTTCAACAAAATAATATGTTCTGCCAAGTGCCAAGCATGTAAATACGCGTTCTTGAGAGCATGTACAAGCTCCGAGATCAATTTTGTTTGCAAAAGCAGATCATTTTTTTTTCTTGGAGAAATTGGTCGATCTGGAAGGATAAAGCTCCTCTTTCTCAGAATCACCAGCAATCTTGTCTTTCATTGTTAGTGGAGGAATTTGTGGACGTTTGTTTATTATCTAGTTTTGGCGACTGCGTTCAGTCGGAGAGGAGGAAAATAATTCTTGGATTTTATCCAAAGATTTTCTGACTCATCTCTGTACGGTTCAGATGACATCGTTCTAGCATTTTTTTTCTTATTTAAATCTAGCGAGATGTCGAAAAAAAGTGCGCTCGTCGCCGTCAAATTGCAGTCTTTCAATGCCTCTGACTTCCTCAGTTGAAAAATGCAGATTATACTATGAATGAAAGAACGTGGAATTTTCTACACCGTTCTTAGTGATTTCTCCACTACCCATGAGGATGTGGATGAATATCAGTGGAGCAAAGACGAGAATTTTTGCAGGAATTACATTCTGAATTCCCTAAATCATCGTCTTGTCATGACCTACAGTGTGTATAAGACCGCAAAAGCAGTTTGGGACCGCTTGAATGCACACTTCTAATTTTTAGAACTAGAAAATATTTGTCACAAGTTGGAAGACAAACAGTCTGAAATATTCGATAATCCTTTTGTGAGTCTGATTTTGAGAAAGCTGCATCATAAGTGGATCACCTTCAAATCTGAAATGCACAGACTGAAGGAGGAAGCTACATAGAATTCTGCAAACATGTTGGTTGATATCTCTAATAAGTTCTTTTTGGGTATGAATGAGAGTAGTCATCACAGTGCGTCTTCTGAGTGGTGGTTGTATAACAGTGTTATCTCGCTAATGACAGAGGTCTTATCTCAGAAGTCAGAGCATTCCAGGATGAGAACGACAATGGAGGAGAGACCGAAGTCACTCATGCTGGGACAGCGGAGTTAGTCCTTTTTTCAGGTAAAACTTTAATTCTAAATCATGTTAGAGTAGTATCTAGTTTAACTAAAAATTTAGTCCTCATGAGTTTATTAGATAAGACTGGAATTTCTTTTACAACCCAAAACGATAGAATAATTTTATTAGTTAATTCACATTATTGTGGTTGTGCGTATATTATTAATGGTATATATAGACTTAGCATAGATAACGAGTGCATTAATTAAGTGATTTTAACTCTGATTAATCCTAAGTTATTACATAATTGACTTGGACATATGCACTATAATAAAATACGAAATTTAGCTAAGAGTCACAACATCATGTTAGATCTTTCTATTCGATTTGATAGGTACAATATTTGTGCCCAAATTAAGATTACTAGAAATCATTTCAAGTCAGTATCTAGAAGCACATAACTTCTTGAATTGATACATTCTGACTTCTATGATTTTCAAAGTCATGCCACTAGAGGGGGAAAGAAGCATTTTATTACCTTCATCGATGATTTCTCAAGATGTTTTATATTTACCTATTGAAGTCAAAACATGAAGTATTAGAGACCTTCAAGATCTTTAAAACTCGTATTGAGAACTAGTTAAACTTATATATTAAAAGATTTAGAAGTGATCGAAGAAGAGAATACACTGCAACTGGGTTTAAGTATTTTTGTGCCTCTGATGGTATAATCCTAGAAATCACAGCTCTTTACTCACCATAGTTGAATTGTATTGTTGAGCGTAGGAATATAACTTTAATAGAGATGTTGAACTATATGCTCCTCACAGCTAGCATGTCTAATTCCTTTTGGGGAGAAGTAGTCTTAACTGCAAATCACATTTTTAAATAGAGTATCTCACTCGAAACTCAATTCTACTCTATATGAGTTATGACACGACCATTCTTGTAGATATAACTGTTGATGCGCGGAAATGGAAGGGTCGCGGGTGTACAACCCCGTATCCGGCGAGTGGGGTCGGTAGGAGCAAGACTGGCCAAGTCCAGGCCAAGACCCAGGCGAGCCAGGTCCCAGGCATCGAGTCTACTCGTCGCCTTCAGCCCCGACGTCGAGTGGGGCGAGCTCACTCAACGCCTTCAGCCTAGGCATCGAGTGAGGTGAGTTCTGTCAACGCTTCTTGCCCTTGGCATTGATGGACATCTCGGCATCCGCCAGCTCGCACTCGCCCTAGAGAGCTCGGAAATAGCCCAAGCTCTCCCAGGCGGGGTAGGATGCTTCTAGAAGGAGGGCTTGAACTCGTTGCGCCTCTTTTGACGAGCTCTGTCCCTCTCGTCGAACTCCGGGTCTTTTGACGAGCTCTAGAGGTTCAATGAACTCGCGGCAGGCGAGCAGGACCAGCCGGGCCCGTGCTCGCCAAGGACTAGGAGGAGATGACGGGTGCCAGCTCCATCGAGCACTCGCCGCCCCTGCGTAGTAGAGATTGTTGAGGGTCACTCGTCC
This sequence comes from Platanthera zijinensis, assembly GCA_039513925.1. Lineage (NCBI taxonomy): Eukaryota > Viridiplantae > Streptophyta > Magnoliopsida > Asparagales > Orchidaceae > Platanthera > Platanthera zijinensis. Next base: position 26,071,020 of record CM077080.1, on the reverse strand, counting down.
TGTACTCTGTGATGTGTTTTCACCATTTTCCCTGCTAGCCTGCCCTTAGCCAGTTAAAACAGCGGAGTCTCGTTGTTGGCAGACCTAGGTGGGTTGTACATAGCTGTTCAGAACAGCGGAGGTTGGCTATTTGCAGGCCGTTTCAGAAATCTACAAATAGGACCCAAGAGGTACCTCAGAGGGCATGCTTACTTGTCTCCCAGTCTTCTAGCGCCTTCTGAGGTACCTTAGCTCGACATTTGGCTAAGGAGGGGAAGCGCTCATTGATCTTTCGGGTGTGTGGTGGGACCTCCGTGTCGGTCCCTTGGTCTAGTCCTTTGCTCTTTTTTCCTTATTATTTTTCTTGCAGGAGCGAAGTAGGTGCGCGACCACCCCTTCCCCAAGGGTGAACTCCACAAGAGACCGATTTTCAGTTTCAACAGCGGGCACCAGCATATAACAGGTGTTCGGTCTTACTAGGACGAGGTGGATAAGTTGATGGGGATGCGGTGAATGCTTCTGCACGCTCGAGAGTAGAGCACACACTTAATCAAGGATTACAAGGATAATGGGAGGTTGATGAGGAATTGTCGAGCAGACGGTTACTTTGACGGTTAGGCTCTAGTGGTTGGTGTTGTTGTTAAGAGAGGAGGGGAGTTGAGAAGAAGAGGGGGTCGCTGACAGCGGCAACAACAGACTTCGCCCTCCGTGGCTTAAATGTCCCTCTTGCGACAGGCTTTCCTTTGATTATGAATCAGATATTACAGCTTGAGATTGCACCTTTACATGGAAAGCAAATAAAGGGTACAAAGGGGGAAGCTGGAGACTTAGGAAAGAAGTTGCCAGAGGCCGTGCGTACTGACCAGAGAGGTAGGCAAACCGCGCGGTTAGCTGATCCGCAGCTCGGTAGACTAAGCCGAGCAGACTACGCAATCAGACCGAGAAGACAGGCGAGGTCGCGCGGACTGGGAAACTGAGTCCGCTGGTCTTGATGCCTTGGTTGTCCCACTCCACCGTGTCTGTTGAATGAGAGGTATGGGGGTCTATTTATAGGCTCGGGCCTGAGACGGTCCTGATAATGTTACTCCCGGTAGAGCGGTAAGTTGTGCAAGTAGACGAGGAGTCTGCCGAGTATGCGCCATGTTGTGTGGTTAGGGACTTGTCCACTTGAGTTCTTTTGTTGGCGGACTGGGACGAGTCCGCTTCTGCTGTATTGAGGGAGCCCGCGCCGAGCTATGCGAGCTGAGGAGTATCCTGCCCGCTGTTGGGAAGAAGCGGGCGCCGGGAAACTGGAGGGCTAGCTGGCGGACTACAGAATGAGTCCGCCTAGCCTGCTGCAGACAGGATGAGCTTATCTGTTGGAGGCTTGTCCCCCCTGCTGGGCGACAAGGGCTTGGCGACCTGGCGGACTGAGGAGGAAGGCGCATGCTAGCGAGGTGGATTAGGTAGCCGTTGCTGGCTGGCAGCCTGGAGGCAGGTCGTCATTCCTAACTGGCAGCCTGTAGGCAGGTTGTCATTCCTGCTATGCGGCGAGCTGGAGGCTTGTCGCTGCTGCTGATGGTGGGCGGCCTGGAGGCAGGTCGTCACTGTTGACTGGAGGCTTGTCCCCCCTACTGGGTGACAAGGGCTTGGCAACCTGGCAGACTGAAGAGAGCAGGTCGCCCATGTTTACTAGCATATGAGGCGAGTTCGTCAGCTGGTGGGCGAGCGTCCACCTCCCTTTGGCGGACAGATGCTGAGCTCGCCACCTTCTAGCGGACTAAGTTGAGTTTGCGTTGTGTTGGGCGACCTGGAGGCAGGTCGTCTGGCGATAAGGTTGTTTGTCTTGCTTACTATGTGGCCTACATGAGTGGGCTGAAGAAACACATAACTCCTGCCGACATACAGCTACTTGGCAGTCTGGGCGGATTGCAATGCGAGTCCGCCGCTTACTTTGGTAGTTCGCCTGTTGGAGAAGAATGAACCAATGCGGAGTTAGCTGACCTAACCACGCGGCCTGCAGGGGCGGACTGAAGAAGCAGTCCACAGCCCCTATAGAACAAGCATCTACTGCGCGATCTGGTCGTTCAGGACGGGAAGACCGCCCTAACCGTGCGGCCTGAGCGGACAAAGAAGTCTGTCTGCCCATCCTTAAAAAAAACGGGGCTACAGGCCGCGACCTTCAGGGGAACCTGGAGCAGGTCGCGACTTGCAAGTTAGCTACTTTGGGAGGGATCGTCAATTTTTGGGTTAACAATAATACTCTAAAAACTTGAGACTATATTGTTTATATGAGAATACAAGACCTTAAAAGACCTAAGGTCGGACCTAGAACAACAATCTGTGTTTATTTAGATAGTATAAAAGATAGTACAGCTGGCAAGTTTTTAGATCTATATACTAATACAGTGATATAGTCTAGAGATGCTATTTTTATTATAAAATTATCAAAAATCATGGTTTTACTGTCTCTGGGTCTACTAACATGATTGTAAAATCTACTGTCGAACCTGAAGCTGGCCCCTTTGGCTCTGCTCCCCATCCTTTAGAGTTAGAACTTGTTCTTGTTAGAGAGTCTACAAGAGACAGAATCCCTAAAAACTTTAGTGAGAATTTCGTCACTTACCACTTAGAGGATGCTCTATTTTCCTACTAAGAATCAATGAGATCTAAATATTTGTTAATGCGGGAAGAAGTCATTGATGATAAGATGAACTCGCTGCTACAAAATAATACCTGACATCTAGTTGACCTGCCGAAAGGAGCTATTCCTATGATGCAAATAGGTGTTGAAAAAGAAATTGCATAGTGATGTGTATATAGCCAGATACATAGCACGTATGGTTACTAATGGTTATAAACAATATGAGGAATTGACTACTTTGACGTTTATTCACTTGTATATCTCCTATCCATTATTAGGATTATTCTTATCTTAGCTTCTATCGAGAACTTTATAGTTAATCAAATGGATGTATAAACAATGTTCTTGAATGAAGAGTTTGATGAAGAAATTTACATGACATAACTTGAAGTTTATGCATATAAAGATTTGAAAGAGAAAGTGTGCAAGCTAGACAAATCAATCTATGGGTTTAAACAAACGTCTAAGATGTGACACATAAAATTTGACCAAGTAGTAAAGAGCGTTGAATTTCAATCTAGTCTCCCTGACAAGTGTCTTTATCACCGCTCAATGTCAAATAAAACAGTCAGCATATGCTTATATGTGAATGACATGTTGATTCTGGGATTGAATCTTGCTACGGTAAGGGATATTAAATCCACTCTTGCAAAAGCATTGGACATGAAGTGTACAACCCATATTCGACGAGGGAGGGCCCTACCACCGCCAGGTCATCAAAAGCCCAAGTCAGCAAGACAAGGTGGGGATCCAGACCAGCACCCCGGACCGCGGAAGGTTCGGGCGAGTTGGCGAGTTCCCCAGGACAACTCGCCAGGTGGCGACTATGGCCAGATGCTCGCCTCTGCCTGCCGAGCTCCCCAGGGAAGTCGCCAACTCGCCAGGGTGGGGGTATAAGTAAGACCCCCCCCCCCCTCTTTGGTTTTCCCTATAAATAGGACCCCAGGGGTACGAAGGAGGTACAAGCGATTCTCGGCCTGAGCCCTCGCGAGTTCCAGCCACTGCCCTTGACTCGCTATTGCTCAGCTCGTCTCCTTCGTACCTAGCTCGGCCAATCTGGTTGAGAAGGGGTTGCTTCTCCTAAGCAACTGGGTACGTGGTGGGACCTTCCCGCCGTAGCGACCTGGGGTCCTGTTTGCGCAATCCGTTCCTGTTTCCTGACCAGAGATCATCTTCCCGACTGGTCGACCAGTAACTTCAGGTTGCCTTGTCCGATTTTTGAGGTTGAGAATTTCTCGGCTTCAACACTTGGTGCGGTGAGCGTGGATAGCGACCGAAGAAGAAAGTCGTGGTCGGAAGATGGCCGATGGTGGAGACCGGGGCGAGTTGGGAGGTAACTCGGCGGGAGCTGGAGTCTCGGGGCAAGGTAGCGAATTTGTGACGATGGCGGCATTTGAAGAGTTCGCAAGGAGAGTGGAGAAGGCAATACTCGTCGGGTTGTCCAATCCGCCTGAGGTGACGGCGACTTCCCCCCGCCGCCGGACACCCCCTGGCGAGGAGATACCAACTCGGCGAGCAGGGAAGGAGCCCACTTGGGCGAGTGGAGAGCCGGTGATCCCCCCGCGACATCACCCGGCGAGTAGTCAGGGAATCCGGTTTTCGAGAACCAGAACTCTCGGCGAGGTATGGAGATACTCGCCGATGGAGCGAGTATGACTGCTCGAGCGGAGAGGACACTCGCCGCCGCCAGGAAGGGAGGAGCCCCTTTTGCGACGAGATCCTCGCAGCCCTCGTTCCCGACAACTTCAGAGAGCCAGTCCTCTCGTACTACTCCGGCAAGGACGACCCGGTGGGACATCTTCAGTGGTTTGAGGATGTGGTCTCCATTCGCAACATGTCCGATGCTCTCAAGTGCCGGCTCTTCTCCATTACCTTCAAAGATAGCGCGAGAGATTGGTTCCACCAGCTGCCAGCCGGGTCAGTTTACTGCTTCTCGGATCTACGAAGGGGCCTGTTAGCAAGGTTTGCGACGTCCAAGCGGAGGAAGAAGGAGGCCACCGCCCTTTTCAAGATCGTGCAGGGGCAGCACGAGAGTTTGGGCCGGTACATCGATCGATTCCAGGAGGAGGTGCTGGAGGTGGAAGAGGTAGACGGGTTCACCTTGATGGTGGCCCTCAAGTTCGGGCTGAAGCAGGGTCTGTTCAACATGGAGTTGGGGCACAGGCCGCCCAAATCGTTCGAGGAGATGGTGGAGAGAGCCAATGTGTTCATCCAGGGAGAGGAGAGGAACAAGGAGTTCCTGGCACGGCTCGATGGAGACCGACCACTTGGGCAAGATAAGGGAAGACTGCTGGAGAGGGAGAGGGCGCCGGAGGGGCGCAACGACAGGAAGCAGGAGAGGCCGCAGGAGAAAGAGGAGAAGAAAGAAAGGGGAAGGGAGATCAGAAAGGTGGAGAGACAGGAGAGGCGGGAGAGGCCTCGAAGGCAGGAGGATAGGAGGCCCGTCGGGGGTCGAGAGGCGAGGAGCGAGGAGAGAAGATTCCAGTACCCGAGGGATCGCCCCCAGTGGAGGCGGCCCATCCGTCAGGAGGAAGGGAGAGCTTACAACCCTCAGGAGCAAGGAGGAGGAAGAAGGGAAACCATGGCCATCACACAGCGAGCGGCTAAACGCCGGCGGAAGGAGAGGCAGCAGGAGAGGAGGCAGGAAAGGCAGCAAGAAGCGGCGATTTCCCTCTACTGCGATATCCATCGAGTGGAGGGGCACGGAACCTTGGCTTGCCCTGAGTTTTGGGAAGCAAGGAGGAGGATGGAAGCAACGGCAGCCGAGAGGGAGCAGCCGCAGCAGGAGGCCCAGGTTGGGCAGGTGGCCTACCAGGCACCGCAGAGAAGGAGGAACGAAGATAGGATCGACCAAGGAGGAAGGGGGAATGTTATTCCCGGTCCGGGAGGCGGGCACGTCGGAGTAATCAACGGAGGGGCGGGGCTAGGAGCTTCCCGCAAGGGAAGTCTCCACCAAATCTACAAAAGGAGCGTCGCTTCGACGTCTCAGACCCCCCCTCCCTTGAACGAGATCACCTTCTCGGAGGAAGACATGCTCTGGAACGAGAACCCCTTCCATGACGCCCTGGTGATTCAAGCAGCAATCGAGGACTTCACCGTCGACCGAATCCTCGCGGATAACGGGAGCTCGGTGAATGACATCTTCAAGAGAACCTTCGTCGGCCTTCAGGTGGAAGCGTCCCGGGTTCAGGCAGCGGATGGGCCTCTCTTCGGCTTCTCCGGGGAAAAGAAGGAGGTGGAAGGAGGAGTTGAGTTGCTGGTCACCCTCGGGGGAACTTCGATCCGATGCCGCTTCGTCATCGTCGACGCACCCAGCGGCTACAACGCCATCTTCGGGCGGCCCCTCATCAACTACTTCAAAGCCGTCCCCTCGTCATATCATCAATGCCTGAAGTACTGCAGGGACGACGTCCAAGTCAGGATCCAGGGAGATCCCAGGGCCTCCAGGGAATGCTACCTGAATGCGGTCAGCACCATCAGCTGGATGGGTGACGCAGAAAGGTTGGAAAGGATGATGGAGCAGGAAGAGGGCCTGCAAGCTGCCGAGGAGCTGGAGGAAGTGGAGGTGATCTCCCTGAGAGGAAAGCCGGAGCTGCTGAAGATCGGAGGAGCCTTGCCCCCGGAAGGGAAGGTGGAGATAGCTGCCTGCCTACAGGAAAACGCGGACGTCTTCGCATGGAGCGCCGCCGAGATGCCAGGGATTGATGCTGATGTTGCCTGTCATCGTCTCAACCTGGATCCGGCGACGGCCCCCGTCCGTCAGAAGCAAAGGAAGAGCGCCGCCACTCTAGCGGGACCCATCCGGGAGGAAGTAGGAAAGCTGCTGGAAGCAGGTTTTGTTTCGGAGATCCAGTATCCAGGTTGGGTCTCCAATGTTGTAATGGTGAAGAAGTCCGGAGGGGGCTGGAGATTATGTATCGACTTTTCATTGTTGAATAAAGCTTGCCCGAAGGATTGTTATCCCCTGCCTCAGATCGACGCGCTGGTTGATTCCGCCGTCGGATTTCCTGTGATGAGTTTCCTTGATGCTTTTTCAGGATACCATCAGATCCGGATGCATCCCCCCGATTGTCGCGACGTTTCCTTCATCACCAGCGACGGGTGTTATAGCTACAAGATGATGCCCTTCGGGCTCAAGAACGCTGGCGCGACATAGCAAAGAATGATGGATCACGTCTTCAGAGAGCAAAAGGGGCGGAATCTGGAAGTCTACGTGGATGACCTGCTTGTTAAGAGCAAGAGCGCCGCAGAGCACGTAGCGGATCTGACAGAGACCTTCGCCACCCTGAGGAGGTACAAGATGCGGCTCAACCCGGCCAAGTGTGTCTTCGGCGCGGGAAGGGGGAAGTTTCTAGGGCACCTCCTTACTCCCCTAGGGGTGGAGCCTAACCCCGACAAGGTGAAAGCCATCGTGGAGATGGCATCCCCGAGGGATTCCAAGGAAGTTCAAAGGTTGACTGGAAGGCTAGCAGGTCTTAGCCGGTTTCTCTCCAGGGCCGGAGAAAAGTGTTCCCCTTTCTTCAAAACCCTTCGGGGGAACCAGAAATTCGAGTGGACCCCGGAGTGCGAGGAGGCATTCGTAAAGCTCAAACAACAGCTGACTCGAGCTCCTCTCCTTCAGGGTCCGCAGGGCGGCGAGGACCTCTTGCTCTACCTAGGGGTAGGGGCTGAAGCAGTCAGCTCGGTGTTGGTCCGAGAGGAGGGGAAGAAGCAGCTTCCAATCTACTACGTGAGCCGGGTGCTAAGGCAAGCCGAAACGCGGTACCCCATCCTGGAGAAGTTAGTCTTTGCCCTGGTAGTTTCGGCCAGGCGACTCCGTCCATATTTCCAAGCCCACTCTATAAAGGTAGTCTCCGACCACCCCTTGAGGAGTATCTTGGACGGAGTAGAGCACTCCGGCAGGCTCGCCAAGTGGGCTGTGGAGCTGAGCGAGTTCGACATCTCCTACCCCCCAAGGGTCGCGATCAAAGCACAAGCCGTGGCGGATTTCCTGGCCGACTTCTCGACCGAGGTCGAGGCAGACACGGATGTCTCTCGGCCGGTCCCTTGGAAGATGTTCGTAGATGGCGCGTCAGGGAGACACTCCGTGGGAGCCGGGGTGGTGCTGGTTAGTCCTCAGGGGACCAGAATTGTGCAAGCCGTCAAGATCCATTTTCCGGTCACTAACAATCAGGCAGAGTACGAAGCCATGGTGGCTGGCTTGCGACTCGCCAAGGAACTGGCAATCAGAGATATCAGGGCTTTTACCGATTCCATGGTGGCGGCATCTCAGATTCGGGGAGAGTTCGAAGTCCGAGATCCCATCTTGCAGCAATATTTGGTTAAGGTCAAAGGCCTGATCGGGGGGTTCCGATCCTTTCACGTCGAGCACGTGCCCCGAGAACGCAACTCCGAGGCAGACAATCTTGCGAAATACGGCCCTCGGGCTGGGGGAACCGCCATCGAGTTGTTCCGACCATCCATCGAAGAAGGCGAGTTGATGGAGATCGATCAGCGGGCCTCATGGAGAGATCCGTTCGTCACGTTCCTGGCAACAGGCCGACTACCATCTGACGGGCAAGATCAAAGAAAGTTCCGGTATAAGGCCGCGTACTACTTACTGCAGGACGGAGAGCTTTATCGCAAAACCATTTCAGGCCCTCTGGCCCGATGCTTGTCAGAACTCGAGATTCCCCGGGTCCTCGAGGAGATTCACTCAGGAGAGTGCGGCAGTCACTCCGGGACCCGCACCCTGGAGCAAAGGATTCTGAGGCACGGTTACTTCTGGCCGACCATCCGAAAGGACGCAGAGACCTACTCCAGAAAATGCTCCCAATGTCAACTCTTCGCGCCCCTCGCGCTCCAGCCGGCTCAGCAACTCCGCTCGATTACCGCTCCGTGGCCCTTCGCAATTTGGGGAATGGATTTGATCGGCCCGTTCCCTCAAGCTAGCGGGCAACGGAAGTTTGTCCTGGTAATGGTTGACTACTTCACGAAGTGGATCGAGGCTAAGGCTCTGGCCAGGACCACGTCTCAAATCGTCAAGAACTTCATCTGGGGGGAGATCGCATGCAGGTTCGGGATCCCTCTGGCCATCATCACCGACAATGGGCCACAGTTCGCCAGCCTGGAACTGGGGGACTTTTGTAAACAGTTGGGAACCGACCTTCGGTTCGCCTCGGTACATCACCCTCGTAGCAACGGGCAAGTAGAAGCCGCGAACAAACTCATCGTCAACTTGCTGAAAAAGAAGATCACCAATCTCAAGGGAAACTGGGCCGAGCAGCTCCCTTCCGTCCTCTGGGCCCTCAGGACCACCCCGAACTCAGCCACAGGGGAAACACCCTTCAAGCTGTCACACGGATCCGAGGCGCTCATCCCGGTCGAATTTGAGGTGCACAGTCCGAGGGTCATCGCAGCCGAAGACGGAAGCGAGGAATGGCGGTTAGAGAATGAAGAGGCTCAGAGGCTCTCCCTGGATTATGTGGAAGAGCTTCGGGACTTAGCCTCCATGCGCCAGGAGGAAACCAAGAGGCGCATGGCAAGACACTTCGACAAAAACGTCCGCTTGAAGAATTTCCTCGCGGGGGACTTGGTCATGAAGAAGGTGGACGCTGCTGGGCGGGGAGCCACCGTAGGCAAGCTCCATCCCAACTGGGAAGGACCTTTCATCGTCCAAGAAGCCTTGACCACAGGAGGCTATTACCTACAAGACCAAGCGAGAGAGCAGCTGCCTGGAACCTGGAGCGGGGATGATTTGAAAAGATTTTACCCATAGTGGTAACTCATGTATCAATTTCTGTAAAAACTCTTAAATGAGCAAAGAAGGCGAGATTTCATCCTTTTTGTGTTAAATGTATCTCAAGGTTTCTGAGTGTTTTCATGGTCCGCCTCGTAGTCGACCTCGAGAGGCAACGGTCGGTTTGTTCCTCATATGTAGCCCAGTACGGATGATGGGACGATGCTTCGGGATTTTAAGCGCTCTTGTAAGACCGAGCCTCTGTATTGTCGGCCGAGATCAGCTCCCCCCTTGCATGTCGGCCTATGTCTCCCCGAGTGCATCTCTTTTCCGTCTGGAGGACCTGAGAGGAACAGATCCGCACCGTGATCTCCCGGACTTGAGGAGAGGCCGGCCTCGTAAAACACCCGGGAGAAGAACCTACCAAGGACAGGGTGTGGACGAGCCCGAAGGGAGATGTGTGAATTCCGAGCGCGTTCAAAAAGGCCCCTCGATGAACACCACCCCCATCCTAATCGTACCTATAAGCGACCTTCACTGTCAAATCGGGATGCGGGACCCCAACCCGTTCTCACTGAATAGCCTAGTTCGGACGATGGGACGATGCTTCGGGATTTCAAGCGCTCTTGTAAGACCGAACCTCTGCATTGTTGGCCGAGATCAGCTCCCCCCTTGCATATCGGCCTAGGTCTCCCCTAATGCATCTCTTTTCCAAACTAGAGGAATTCTGAGGAACGGGTCTGGACACCGATCCCCCGATTCGGCAGGATCAAGAGCGTCCCTTCGGGGGGAGTTTCTTTCTCGCCAATATATAAGAACGCGGGATTTAATTCAAGACCTCGAGTTGAGCAGCGTCGTAAGACCGGTATCCCCACGAGCTCCTCTCCTCGGGAATCGGCCGATCTCCTCGATTGTAATTCAAGACCTCGAGTTGAGCAGCGTCGTAAGACCGGTATCCCCACGAGCTCCTCTCCTCGGGAATCGGCCGATCTCCTCGATTGTAATTCAAGACCTCGAGTTGAGCAGCGTCGTAAGACCGGTATCCCCACGAGCTCCTCTCCTCGGGAATCGGCCGATCTCCTCGATTGTAATTCAAGACCTCGAGTTGAGCAGCGTCGTAAGACCGGTATCCCCACGAGCTCCTCTCCTCGGGAATCGGCCGATCTCCTCGATTGTAATTCAAGACCTCGAGTTGAGCAGCGTCGTAAGACCGGTATCCCCACGAGCTCCTCTCCTCGGGAATCGGCCGATCTCCTCGATTGTAATTCAAGACCTCGAGTTGAGCAGCGTCGTAAGACCGGTATCCCCACGAGCTCCTCTCCTCGGGAATCGGCCGATCTCCTCGATTGTAATTCAAGACCTCGAGTTGAGCAGCGTCGTAAGACCGGTATCCCCACGAGCTCCTCTCCTCGGGAATCGGCCGATCTCCTCGATTGTAATTCAAGACCTCGAGTTGAGCAGCGTCGTAAGACCGGTATCCCCACGAGCTCCTCCTCGGGAATCGGCCGATCTCCTCGATTGTAATTCAAGACTTCGAGTTGAGCAGCGTCGTAAGACCGGTATCCCCACGAGCTCCTCTCCTCGGGAATCGGCCGATCTCCTCGATTGTAATTCAAGACTTCGAGTTGAGCAGCGTCGTAAGACCGGTATCCCCACGAGCTCCCCTCCTCGGGAATCGGCCGATCTCCTCGATTGTAATTCAAGACCTCGAGTTGAGCAGCGTCGTAAGACCGGTATCCCCACGAGCTCCTCTCCTCGGGAATCGGCCGATCTCCTCGATTGTAATTCAAGACTTCGAGTTGAGCAGCGTCGTAAGACCGGTATCCCCACGAGCTCCCCTCCTCGGGAATCGGCCAATCTCCTCGATTGTAATTCAAGACCTCGAGTTGAGCAGCGTCGTAAGACCGGTATCCCCACGAGCTCCTCTCCTCGGGAATCGGCCGATCTCCTCGATTGTAATTCAAGACTTCGAGTTGAGCAGCGTCGTAAGACCGGTATCCCCACGAGCTCCTCTCCTCGGGAATCGGCCGATCTCCTCGATTGTAATTCAAGACCTCGAGTTGAGCAGCGTCGTAAGACCGGTATCCCCACGAGCTCCTCTCCTCGGGAATCGGCCGATCTCCTCGATTGTAATTCAAGACCTCGAGTTGAGCAGCGTCGTAAGACCGGTATCCCCACGAGCTCCTCTCCTCGGGAATCGGCCGATCTCCTCGATTGTAATTCAAGACCTCGAGTTGAGCAGCGTCGTAAGACCGGTATCCCCACGAGCTCCTCTCCTCGGGAATCGGCCGATCTCCTCGATTGTAATTCAAGACCTCGAGTTGAGCAGCGTCGTAAGACCGGTATCCCCACGAGCTCCTCTCCTCGGGAATCGGCCGATCTCCTCGATTGTAATCCAAGACCTCGAGTTGAGCAGCGTCGTAAGACCGGTATCCCCACGAGCTCCTCTCCACGGGAATCGGCCGATCTCCTCGATTGTAATTCAAAACTTCGAGTTGAGCAGCGTCGTAAGACCGGTATCTCCACGAGCTCCTCTCCTCGGGAATCGGCCGATCTCCTCGATGACGAGAATGAGGGGCCCGAAGGCTATGTTCGACGACTAAGCCCGGTTCAGTTTTCGTCACACACGAGCAGGCGAGCAGGTCTCGCGTGAGCAGGTGAGCAGACCTCGCGCGAGAAGGCGAGCTGATCTCGTGCGAGTAGGCGAGCTGATCCCATGCGGGGGAGCGAGCTGGAACCACGCGAGTAAGCGAGCCCCGGGGGGCAAGCGAGTATGTCCCACGCGCCACCCGCGCGGTTATCTCAGCAGGTTCACAAGTATCCGGGTGCAGGGGGCGAGTAGGTCCCGACAAGCGGATGGTCGATGTCGGGATCATCCCCCTGCGACCTAGCGAGCGTTCCTCTCCGAGCCTATAAGCCTAGCGAGTAACATCCAGTTAGAAAGGCAAAAACCAAAACCTTGTATAAATCATGAAGTCAAAAGTTTGGTTTACAAAAAGAATATCGGCGAGCAACTAGGACTCGTCGTCGCCAGTATCAGGCCGATATTCATCATCACCATCACCAATATCCGCAAAGTCGTCACTCTCTGCGCTCTCGCCGCTGCTGCTTCCGCTGCCGCTGCTGCTGCCGCTGCTGCTGTCAGAATCACTGGAGTTGGTCGGCGACGACGCGCTATACGGCGGGACAGTCCCCTCGGCGAGCAGCTCGGGAATGAGCTCGTCGACAGTGAGTGGCTTCTCCCCCTCGACGAGCTGACCCCCGAGCCTAAGGCGCGCGAGTATGACGTTCCCCGCCGCCCGCGCAATCTCGCGGCGAACAGAGGATCTCTCCTCCCAGAGAACGCGAGATTGCTTTACCACTCGCGCCGGGTCCTCGGGTAGCGGGGTTGAGGAGCTCAGCCGTCCTTCAGCAGCGACCAGCCTCGTCTCCATCACCGCTGCACGAGTTTGGGCCGCCTCCAGCTCGGCCTGGGAGGCGGCGAGCTTCTCCTCGCACTCGGAGAGTTTCTTCGCCGCTTCTATCTCGGCAGCCTGCGAAATGATTGACGTCAGGATCTATCAAACGAAACAAATCGAACAAAACTCGCCCAGGGACAGCTCACCTCGAAGTCCCTCCAGCGGACTGACTGCATGCCGAGGTCGATGGCCTTCTTGGAGACGACCTTGAGGGCATCGGTCGTCTCCAACAGCTTCCTCGCCGAATAATGGCCCAGCTCGGCAGACCGCGCGAGCGCGCAGGCCGATTGATGGGCGAGCTCCGTCGGGGTCAGCTCCATGACGGACTCCGCGTCGGCCCGACCGTAGATGGCGTGGAGAACGGCGAACGCCTCCCCATTGTCCTCCCAGTCAGTCGACCAGGACGGAAGGTTGGTGCTCAGCGACACCGAATTCTCCCCCGCCGACCAGGTCACGAGCGGGCGACCGAAGGCGTCCACCACTCCCTGCCCGAGGCCGTAGTTGGGGTGGAAATGGGGCGACTGGGCGCCCGTCGGCGACCGGCAATCGACGGATCGCGGCGACGAGGTCTTCGCCCTCTTCCTCGCGGGACCTTGCGAGCTGACCCGCGATTTTCCCCTAACCGCCTTCTTCTCCCCAACGTCGGCAGGGGGGCGATAATCCGACTGCGTGGCGGCGGCTTCCTTCGCCAAAGGAAGCGGCTTCTCCGGAAGCTCGTTGGAGACTGCAAAACGCGACAAAGTTAGCTCAGCGGCAAAAGGGGGAGCGAGTAACCAGGGCGCATTTCGAGTTCGGCATACTTTCGTTAGGGTGGACTGGCTCGAGCACGTTGACGTTTAGTCGCCAGAAGATGACGTCAAAACGCTGACCGCGGAAGTATTCGAAGAGCTGTTCGCGAGCTCCTTCGAGGATGGGGGGAAGGAAGGCGACATTGGCCGGTTGATGCGGCCTGCCGAGAACACCGCCGAAGTCGCCATGGACGACAATCAGCTGCTCGCCCCAGCGATGGACCTTGTTCGCGGTCCCGACCAGGGTGCAGACATGGCTGCTGAAGAAGATGACCCCCTCCGAGGTCGCCGCAAAGGCGAAGATGCGGCGGAAGGCGGAGAGGTCGAAAGCGATCCTTTCTTCCCGAAGGAAGCAGAGGAATCCCATGATGATCGCCACACCATTAGGATTGATCTGCGCAGGGACAATCCCGAAGTAGCGCAAGATCTCGCAGAACTCCGGCCAGAAGGGCAGCCGCAGGCCCGCGTCGAAGTGACGCAGCGACATTACAAGCGAACCCTCAATATGGGTATTGAGGCGCTCGCTGCGAGTGGGGAGTCTTGCCGAGTATCCTTCGGGCAGGAAGCGTTCCTTGAAGGTCGCCAGTTCCTTCTCGGTGGTTATGGACTTCTTAAAAGCCGCATCCGCGAAGTTAATTGCGTGGGCCTGTCGGCGAGCGCTGGCATCGTCACCGACCATGATGGCGAGATTCGAAAGCAACAAGGGCGGCGAGTTGATTGTTCAGATACTCGGCAGGAGGAAAGAAGGTCGCTACAGCAATACGCTTTATGACCCACCTACCCCTCCTATTTATAGATATGACAAGCCCAAGAGGGGGGGGGGGTCAGCCGTCTCAGCGAGTATCTAGCGAGCTCGCGCGATGAAGATCAACCTGCGACATTATCAAGTAAACTAAAGCTCGGCACGTCAAAAAATAACAGCGCGCACATAGAGGCAGGAATATTCGCACACATGAATTAATCAAATTAGAAATAGATGTCCAGAAGTACAAGTCGCACAAGGCGAGTTACATTCGAAAAAATAAAAAAACTATGGAGCCCTCGGCCGCTCAGGAGGGTGCGGATGTCGCCCGGCCCAGCCAATCTCGCGCGCACGCCGATAATGCTCCGTCGCCAGCGCTGTCGCATCATCGCCGAGCCTGAGCTGCTCCTCCATCCTCGCCAGGCGCCCAGCAGACCCCATGCTCGCCCGGATGCCGGCCAGCTCGTCAAGTACCAGCTGCAGGCGGTGGTTGTTTAGTTGCAGCTGGCGGTCGTTCTCTTTGACCACGTGAAAGCGAGCTTCATAGCTTTCCAAGGTCGACTGGAGCCCTTCGATCTTGTCCATCCTCGCCTCCAGAGCCGAGATACGCCGGTGTGAGTCGCAGATAGCGAGCTGGTCAAACTTGCTCTCCAACTCCATGTGAGCGCGAATGGCGGCCTGGCGATACTCGCTCCCAGACAGCCCGATAGCATCGAGGAAAGTCGCCCCAGAGGTCGCCGGGCGATCTGACAAGGCAGGAAGATAGATCGTCAGGTCGGAAAAAGCAGAAAGCAGAGCGGTATTCAGTGGTAGGAGGCTCACCACGGCGAGGAGATCGGGATCGGCGCGGCGAAGGAGGTCGCCCGGAGGTATCTCGCCTCCCCGAAGAGCTACTCGGAGGATCGGCGGGCCTGCCCTGCCCGCGCCCTCCAGACCCTTGGCCGACGTAGTCAGGGTCTCCAACCCGCGGAGGAAAGTAGGGTGGCCGCGGCCTCTCCGACTTCTTCGCCGGCGGCGGAGCTTGAGATGAGCTCGCAGAGTGGAGCGGAGCCCTCGGCGCAGGAGGCGGAGGAGGTCGCGGATGGTCTTTCGGCAGGGTAGACAGGGGCGGCGGAGGGGGCAAGCCGGTGCTCGGCCTCTGGCCAGGAGTGGCGACCGCGGGCGGCGGCGGCAGCAATGGAGTGCTCACCGGGGGTATCTTCCCGCCGCTCGCAACAACACCGGCCGCCGTACTCGCCGGAGGAACCTCGCGCACCGGCCCAGATGACTCGGCAGGAGTGCCCTTCGCCGGCAGATCCTTACTCCCAGGCGGGGGGTCCTTCACCAACGCCGCCCCAGACGCCTTCCCCGAGCTGAGGCCTATCCTGACCGTGCGGGCGATCTTGAACGGCCTGTCGGCAGCCAGAGCGAGTAAGGGCGCCGAGCTGAGGGGGACGACATCAAGTGCCGCATCCGCGGCTATCGGAGAATCTGCATAAAGAAAGAAGTCAGCAAAGTGGCGGCAACAACCCAGCAGGAAAGAGTTCGAGGTAGCGACCTGTCAAGGTGACGATCTCGGCCTGAGACGCCGCGGACTCCTTCACGCCCGCGAGCTCCTCGGTCACCCCCGGGTTCTCCAGCGGGCTACCCCGGGTCGACCCGGGGAGGTCATCAAGCCCTAGGTCGTTCAACACCCTCTGGGTGTCGGACGACACCACGGAATTGTCAGTCGCCGCGGCGACCTGGTGCGCCGGCGGAGGCGAGCCGACCACCGTAGTGGCGGGCAGCTTGACCTTTTTTGTCTTCTTCTTCTTCGGCGGGGGCAAAGCAGTGGGATCATCCTCGCGCGGTCTCTTCGGCCTGGCTATACCGAGGAGGCCCGACAAGGCGGCGAGACTGTCCTTCAACAGCTGTTCGGTGTCCGACATCTTCGGCGAGCTCCAAGGATTGTCTCAAAAATGGAGCCCCCCCTATTTATAGACTACTCTACCAGCAGGTGACGATGCGAACTGTCCAGATACTCGGCAGAGGTCCTCGCCGAATAAGCGTTGGATGATTCTTTCCAGGCTCCTACGTCGCCCAAAAAGAGCGGGGATTGTGTACAACCCATATTCGACGAGGGAGGGCCCTACCACCGCCAGGTCATCAAAAGTCCAAGTCAGCAAGACAAGGTGGGGATCCAGACCAGCACCCCGGACCGCGGAAGGTTCGGGCGAGTTGGCGAGTTCCCCAGGACAACTCGCCAGGTGGCGACTATGACCAGATGCTCGCCTCTGCCTGCCGAGCTCCCCAGGGAAGTCGCCAACTCGCCAGGGTGGGGGTATAAGTAAGACCCCCCCCCCCTCTTTGGTTTTCCCTATAAATAGGACCCCAGGGGTACGAAGGAGGTACAAGCGATTCTCGGCCTGAGCCCTCGCGAGTTCCAGCCACTGCCCTTGACTCGCTATTGCTCAGCTCGTCTCCTTCGTACCTAGCTCGGCCAATCTGGTTGAGAAGGGGTTGCTTCTCCTAAGCAACTGGGTACGTGGTGGGACCTTCCCGCCGTAGCGACCTGGGGTCCTGTTTGCGCAATCCGTTCCTGTTTCCTGACCAGAGATCATCTTCCCGACTGGTCGACCAGTAACTTCAGGTTGCCTTGTCCGATTTTTGAGGTTGAGAATTTCTCGGCTTCAACATGAAGGACCTTAGTCCGGTTGATACCTTCCTTGGAATGATAGTTAGAGTAGGCAAGGGTCGTGTTACTCTTAGTCAAGCTCATTAAATAGAGAAAATTCTTTATAACTGAGATTATAAAGATTGTAGGCATGTAGAGACACCATTTGATCCAAACGTCAAGTTGCGTCTGAATGTATGTACTAACATTGACCAAGTAAAATACTCGAAAATCATTGGTAGCTTCATGTACGTCACGAGTTATACAAGACCAGACATTGCATTCTTTGTTGACATGCTGAGCCGCATTACCAATAGCCGAGGCAAAGACCATTGTGATGCATTAGACAAGTTGATGCGAGACCTGAGAGGTACTAAAAATAATGCTCTATGCTACGCTGGTTACCTGATAACTTCTAAAAAGAAGTTATCTAGGCCAATGTTTCCAATGTATTACGCGGCTATTTCGACACAAATAAGTCTAAAGGATATAAAAGTGAAAGTAAAAGTCTAGGTATTCAATTCAGGGCTAACTGGGTTTTTTTTCATTGTATTCTTACTAGATGCGCAAGAGGAATTTGCTTGGGAATGAAAATCTGCCAAAATATAACAATCTGGGAAAAAGGTTGCAACACTCAAAAAAAAGGTTGCAACGTCTCCTGGACGTTTTTCAGCATTTAAATTTCAAATTGCGCCCTTTTCAAAAATGAAAGGAGGCATATTTTGGAAAGGGCTTTGGACGTTTTAAGGGGAGAAAACAACCAGAAGGGGGAAATTTTCGTGGATCCAAGGGGGAGAAAGAAGGGGCTTGTCTTGGAGAAGAAGAACTAGGGCACGCCGGATCTTGGAGGCAGACTGGTTTTGCACACTTTGGAGAGCGAATTCCTGCTTTATTTTGCATTTCTCCTACCATGTGTTGTAAGATCTTTCTCGTTTGGTGGTGTGTTCTCTCCATCATGATGAACTAACTTGTTTTAAACTTGTATTGTGAGAGTACTATGTCTCTTGTGATGACAATTTCTTAATTATCCTTAATTGTGAATGTTTGGTGATTGTTTGTAATGAATCTATAATCTTTAATTTGAAATATTTGGCCAAGACTTCGTATTTTTACTGCGCTTCATAAATCGAGAGAGGAGTCACATAAGTATATCGTAGAGTCGGCATAGCATTTGAAGGGAGAAAGAGATTTCCCCTTGGTGCTAGCAACTTTGGTTTTCGGTCTTTATGCGGTTCTTGTTTCACCTATGGGGTAATAGAGAACTAGGGACTTCCGATATCGAGAGGTACGGATTTCTTCTCTAAAATCGTTGCCAAACGTTTCACCATTCATCATCACAAAACTATTTTCATGGGTTATCACATTAGACTTAGGAAATCATGATGAAGGTTATCTTTTGAAAACTTGTAACCAAGTATTTCTCTCCCGGATCTTTAGTTTTTTTCTAGTAATTAGAAGTTTATCTTAAAATTCTAGTATTCTGAAACCATCATAGTATTCTTCTTGAATTTAAAGAAAAGGCACAACTAGTAATTGCAAGCACTGAATTCACCATCTCCTCGAGGGAACGATCTTTATTTACTATTTATTACTTGACACGGCACGTACACTTGCGGTTAATTGCGTACACAATTTTTGGCGTATCATTACCCTTCTAATGTGGATGGATACTCTGATGTCTCGTGGTATTCAGAAGTTGATAATAGTAAGTTTACCTGTGAATTTATTTTCATTATGGGTAGAGCTGTTGTTGCTTAGAAATACAAAAGGCATACTTGTATAACTTTGTCATCTATGAAAGCCGAGTTGTTTGTCTTAACTTCGGCTGGTAAAGAGCCAGACTGAATCAGAAATTTGATTCTAGAAATTTCCTTGTCTAGACTACAAGTCAATTCTTTGAGTATGTACTGTGATAATCAGACATGAGTTCATGTCAATAAGAATATCATCTTTAATACTAAGAGAAGACATGTGCGACTGAGACATGCTCTATTGAATTATCTAAAAGAATAAGACATTATCACTTTGATCGATGTGTAATCGAATGATAACCTGGCTAATTCATTGACGAAAGGAATGTCTAAAGACTGATTAATCAAAATAATGGGGAAATGAGACTCAAGGCAACTTAGATTGACCTTAGTTCAATGATATGCGATTCAGTTCAGTCTTAGTACAAATGTTTTTATTCTTTTCACTTTTTTTTGTCAAAACAAGCGTGTTGTGCTCTGCTGATGTTTGTGGTTGTTGAGTACAAATCTATTGAGTTGTTTCATTTTATATCTAATGTTAACAACTTCACCGAAATTTGTCTTCTTTACCTAGGAGGAGAGCATTATTATATATTTGATAACACGGTCTGACTCGGTTTGGTCCTTCTTCTATTTTGAGTTCTGATTAACTTTAGAATAACAGTAACCATGATATTCCATATTAGGTCACAGATA
This sequence comes from Platanthera zijinensis, assembly GCA_039513925.1. Taxonomy (NCBI): domain Eukaryota; kingdom Viridiplantae; phylum Streptophyta; class Magnoliopsida; order Asparagales; family Orchidaceae; genus Platanthera; species Platanthera zijinensis. The sequence continues at coordinate 26,051,633 of CM077080.1, read as the reverse complement.
CAGTTGCAGTGTCCAAAAATTCATAAGAACGTTTCTTTAGAAACAGATAATGGATTCTGAGATAGAACCTTTAATACTCTATGTAGGTGTCCTTTAAGCTAATTCTAAAGTACTACGTTCTTGCAAGTAGAACGAGATACATGTACATTTTAAAAGGTTGGAATTCATTTTGAATGAATTTCTCTGTTTAAAATTACAAGAGATGTTGATGATGGAGGAACACTTGTTGTTTGGGATCCTTATGAAGATCCCTACTGTACATCTGAGGATGATGACCGCTTCAAAGGTTTGCCTTGTACGCCCGCGGTCGGTCACTCGGCGAGCCGCGACTCCCCCTCCTCCCCCTGTGGCCACCCGTCGTTGGGGGCTCATCGCCCGTGAACCATCAGCGGAGACCCCCTCTCCACTGTCCGATCGCTATCTTGCGATCGACGTCGTCCGTTACGTTGGCAACCATTCACATAACCACCGGTGTAACCATCATCGTGAGTGGAAAAAAATAAATAAAATAATTATGATTTGCATATAAAAAATATTATAAAATAATATGCACTTAAAAATATATTGAATATGGTGTGCATTTAATAATTTGGGTGGTTACGGTCTGTGGATAGCTGCATAACTACCGTAACCACCCCATGGGTCTATAAAAAAACCCAAGTTTCCTCTCATTTCTAACTTTCTCCTTCCAGTCTTCTCCTGCTACAGGCCGGAGCTCTACCGAAATGCTCTTACGTGCCACCTCCCTTCAAGCAGCCCACGATGCTCCAGAGAAAAAGATGCGTCGTCGGCCTCTCCAAAAATCTCCAACGTGCAAGGCGTTCTACAAGTCCTCACCAACAAATCTCCTACGCGCACCATTGCAGCGCACTGTATCTGGGCAGCGTCCGAAAGCGTCCATCGCCGACAAATATAGTCAAATTTTGAGCTTTGCGTGTGGTGGTCTGTCGCCCTCCAAGCGTGCTTGTGTTTTCTCTCATCCCAAAGGTATAACGAGGAGCAGTTTGTTGCCCTCGAATTCTCTGACATCTCGTAAACCACTTCTGATAGTGAAGTTTGACTGACATCGAACCTGTCACGTGATTATTTACCCAATTTATGGTTTTTTCATGTTTAAAACGTCTTGTGCATTTCTTTGCTTACTATGTGACTGTTTGCACACTCGGCCGCTACCCAGGCTAAAACGGCATAATTTAGTCCGGTTTACTAGGATGTTTGAATGAATTTTAAACATAAAAATGAATGAAATTCTTTAGGCAAAATCAAGCGTTCACGAATCCGCATTCACGAGCGCTACCGCCGTGCTAAACCGAACCTAAAAATGACCCTCTAAGGCTTCGTTTGGCACGATGGTGATGGTCATAAACGCACGGGTTAAACTGTCATTCGTTAAGAATCACCTAACAAACATCATCTGTTTGAACATAAAAGTGGATGAAATTCTTTAAATGGACGTTAACAAATGACAATTTAACCCTCATGTTCTTGACCGCCATCACGGATTCATGGTGCCAAAGAGAGCTTAAATGTTATTGCATAAAATTATCATCAAAATTATATTTATTTGTAAACGTTAAATCAAATATGTTTATTTTGTGGGCAACTTAATATAAGCTGGCCCTATGTATGGTAATATAATGCTGGCGATAACGCTGATGCAAATTTATTCATTAGTGGCAATTATTGGAAACCTTTTTTGTTTATTCAGGCTGGAAATATAAAGGGTATTTTTCTCCTAATTAATAAAGTTGCCATTCGGGCAGAATCTTATAAGGCTGTGCATAAATACCCGAAAACCGAAGAACCGATCCGAACCGAACCGAACCGGTGCCATTTGGGTCGGTTCTATCGGTTACCGGTTCGGTTCCGGTTCTTAAATTTCCAAGAACCGGAGTTACAAGTCGGTTCTCGGTTCTTGTATCGGTTCTACCCGGTTCTACCCAGAACCGACCCGAACAAGAGTTACAAGTCGGTTCTACCCGGTTTTACCCGGTTCTCGGTATTATTAGTTCATATTTCTATTTAATTATTTTATGTTATGCATATTTATGGTTTAATTATTTTTTAAAATTGCAACAGTTATTTGTGCCGAACAAAAGTTTTTAGACAATGATGGTTAAAGTTTCTCAGGTTCTAATTTTCATCTAATATTGGATTTACGTCTAAAGTTAAACACTTAAACTTATAATCATTTTTAAACAAAACAAAAAGTAAAAAATGATATTTAGGAACCGAAACTAGAACCGGAACCGAACCGGAACCGAGAATACGGTTCTGGTTCTTGGTGAGAAATACTCGGTTCGGTTCTGGTTCCAAATATTTAGAACCGAACCTATATGATTCGGTTCTCGGTTCTGGGCAGAACCGAACCGAACCGACCCATGCACAGCCCTAGAATCTTAGCACGTGCGGTACATCATGCAAGCCCACTTGCCCGTGTAAGAGCTGCAAATCAGCCATTTCACGCTCTTTAATTTTATTTATTTTTATTTTTTTATGGGCCTGGAACCATGTTTGTAGCAATATCCACGGCCCAATAATTTTTATTTATTATAAACAGGTTTTCGGCCATAAGATTCAAAGAATTGTGAGTCGGACAGAATCTAAGCTCACTAGATTGTTATATTACTCCTGCCCCGGTGGATAAATGGATGTACATGTCAGATATGAGTCTTATAGTGGCATCATGTTACAACGTTCAATTTGTTCATTACACAAGATAACAGTCATTCACCTTTCTTCCATTGCATTCAGTGTCACCAACATTTTGAATGATCATTGATGGGAATGAAGCCTCATTTGTAGGTTTAGGGGTGCAATTAGCCACTCCCGCACGATCACCCCCATAAGGGGAAATCATGGGTTTGGCTGGTCAACTCACTCCTCATGATCTCCCCATAATGGGGATCATGGGGAGGCCACTCCTCCCTCACTCCTCCAAAACCGACGCTTGGCTGCCAAAGCCATCGCCGCTTGACCGCCTAGCCGCCTCCGCTTGCAGGCCGCCGCTGCTTGACCACCGCCTAGCCGCCTCTACTTGCAGGTCGTCTTCGCTTGACCGCCTAGCCGCTTCCGCTTGCAGGCCGTCGACGCTTGGTCTCCTAGCCATCACCGCTTGTAGTCCTAGTTGTCGTCGCTTGACCACCTAGCCGCCGCCGCTTGTAGGTCGCCACTGCTTGACCGCCTAGCCGCCGCTTGACCGCCTAGCCGCCGTCGCTTGACCGTCTAGCTGCCGCCGCTTGACCGTCTAGCCGCCGCCGCTTGCAGGCCGTCGCCGCTTTGTCGCCTAGCCGTCGCCGCTTGCAGGACTAGTCGTCGCCGCTTAACCGCCTAGTCGCTGCCGCTTGCAGGCCGCCACCGCTTGATCGCCTAGCCGACACCGCTTGCAGGCCGCCGCTGCTTGACCGCCTAGTCGTCGCTGCTTGACCGCCTAGCCGTCGCAGCTTGCAGGCCGCCGCCGCTTGACCGCCTAGCCAACGCCGCTTGGCCGTCACGCCGTCGCCGCTTGGCCACCGTCTGATCACTACGGAGCCCCCATCATCATCTGATCCGCAGGTAACCACCCACTAACCACCAGGTTAGTGGGGGGCCCACCATAACCATCTCCTAGAGGCTATAAAAGGAACCCGAGGCTTCCTCATTTCTCACTTTTTTGCTCCTTCAGTCTTCTTTTTCCTCAGACCAGAGCTCTGCCGAACTTCTCCCTCGGGTCATCTTCAAGCCGCCTACGAGCCAGAAGAACTCTCAAGTCCCCAAGTGCGCAGAGAAGAGAAGAAGACGACCATCACCAGCACACCAGCCACCAAGCAGCATCCAACACTCTCTCGGCACAGCCTGTTACCCGTTGTGAGTCAGGAATTACTTCTCACCATCAAGTTGTAACGAGTAGCGGTCTGTCGCCCTCGATTCTTCAAGCATATTGTAACCATAAGCTGATAATGGACTTTGACTGGCACAGATCCGGTCACGTGGTTTTTTACCTAGTTGAGGGGTTTTTCCACGTTAAAATTTCTTGTGTCTGTAAGAAACGAATAAAAACAAACCGGAAGTGTTATAATAGAAATTTTATTATCTGAAAAATGTATCTATTACAAAGGTATGACCTCCCTTTTATAGAATGGAGGAGAGAAGAGAGAATATAAATAAGAGATGTGAGACTAAAAAATTACAAGACTAAGCGGTCTATACAAAAATAACTCGCACAAGCCGCGCGGTTAGACAGAAGGGCTAACCGCTCGGCTACCACCAGAGAGGAAGGAGAGATCGCCATGGGAGACCGCTAGACCGCCCGGTCTCTAAGTCGCCAGAGACAAACCGCTAGACCGCTCGGACTACAAACAACAATAGCACAATAACCAAACCGCTGAAGGGAAACCGCCAGACCGCGCGGTCTTCAATCCGCCAAGACAGACCGCCAGACCGCCCGGTCACCAACTTCAACACTCCTCCTCAAGCTGGAGAATATATATCGATCATGCTCAGCTTGTCGCAAATATGAAGAAACGAGGCGGATACTGGCTTGGTGAAGATGTCAGCCAACTCTTTATCAGAAGTGACGAAGGGAGTGCAAATTTGTTCCTTCAAAATCTCTTCACGAATGAAATGACAGTCGACCTCAATGTGCTTGGTTCTTTCATGAAAGACCGGATTTTTGGAGATGTATATGACCGCCTTGTTATTACAGAACATAGGTAGAGGATGGTTGTAGACCTCTCCTAAATCCATCATGAGAGCTCGTAACCACTTTAACTCACAAGTGATCGATGTCATACTAAGATACTCTACTTCTGCATTGGACCTGGAAACAACAGACTGCTTATTGCTCTTCCAGCTCACCAGATTTCCCCCAACAAAGGTGCAAAAACTCGAGGTTGACTTGCGATCCCCTTTGTTATCAGCGTAACTCGCATCTGAGTATGCTTCAACCCTCAGATGACCATTCTTCTGAAAGAGTAATCCTTTCCCAGGTGTTGCTTTGACATACTCCAAGATCCATAAGGCGGACTGCAGATGGCACTCCCTAGGCGCTTGCATGAATTGACTCACCTTGCCCACAACATAGAAAATGTCTGGTCTGGTCACTGTGAGATATATGAGCTTACCAACCAAATGTTTGTATCATGTAATATCTGAAAGAGGAGGCGAATCATCCGTCTAGTTTTTTTCTTCTCTAGTTGTCATGGGGCATCAGACAGCTTTTGCTCCAGTCAATCTCGCCTCTTTTAATAGATCAAGAGCATACTTACGTTGGGAGAGGACTAAGGAGTTGGGCTTCCGAGAGATTTCAATCCCCAGAAAGTACTTCAGAGAGCCCATATCTTTTGTGACCAGATGTTGATGAATATGCCGCTTTGTCAAGGCAACCCCTTCCTGGTCATCGATAGTGAGAAGAATATCATCGACGTACACAGCAAGAACCACCAGTACCGAGGAGGTTTTGCGAATGAATAGTGAGTGATCTACAGAGCTTCGCGTAAAACCAACGGCCGCCACGATGCCGCTGAACTTGTCAAACCAAGCTCGATGGCTCTACTTGAGGCCATAGATGGCCTTCTTCAACCGGCATACCCGCGTCTCCCCCTGAGCAACATACCCAGGAGGTTGCTCCATGTAGACGACCTCCTGAAGATCACCATAAAGGAAGGCATTCTTGACATCCAGCTAAGAAATCGACCAATCTTTATTGACAGCCTCAGAGAGTAGGACCCGGATAGTGCTGAGACGAGCCACGGGAGATAAGGTGTCAAGTTAATCAACCTCATAGGTCTGAGTAAAGCCCTTAGCAACAAGGCGGGCCTTATAACGATCCACAATGCCGTCCGGGCCAAATTTGACCACAAAGACCCAGCGACAGCCAACAACATCAGTACCGAATGGAGGAGGAATAAAAGTCCAGGTACCCCGCTTAGTTAGGGTCGCCATTTCCTCATCCATGGTCATCTTCCAATGAGGAATAGCAAGGGCCTCCTGGTAGGAACGGGGTGTGGCAGTGGCAGAGATAGCCAGAGCAAAGGCCCTGCGAGAATAGGTAAGGCGATCATATGAAACAACAGCAGCAAGGGGGTGTAGAGTACATGTCCGCACCCCTTTGCGAAGAGCTACAGGAAGATCCAGGTCGGCAAGTCCCTCGGCATCCGGAGCATCCGTGGCAGAGAGAGCTGGCCCGGGAGTAGAGAGCGACGACGGCGGGGATGAGAGAGACGGTGACGGAGAAGGGGGAGAGAGAGACGGAGGGAGAGGAGTGGACGGAGACGGTGTAGGGGTTGAGATCGTAGTAGGAGACGAGGGAACGAAGAGAACAGCATGAGTATCAGAAGCTGGGGGGAGAAGAGAGGATTCATCCGAGAAGTATGAGGCATTCTCGAAGAAGGTGACGTCAGCAGAGACGAACTGCTTACGAAGAACATGTTCAAAGCAACAATAGCCTTTTTGAGTGGGGAAGTACCCCAGAAAGACACATTTGGTGGAGCGAGGGGATAGCTTATCTCGGGTGGCAGATGGGGCATGCACAAAAGCAGTGCACCCAAAGATTCGGAGAGGGAGAGGTAAAGGCTCCTTGCTCGGATACAGAATTGAGAATGAGGTTTTCCCGTGGAGAACTGTGGAGGGAATGTGATTGATGAGGTAGCAGGCAAGGAGAACATCATAGCCTTAATAGGAGCGAGGAACATGCATCTGGGCCATCAAGGTACGAGCGACATCGAGAAGATGACGGTTTTTGCGTTCTGTCACTCCATTTTGCTGGGAGGTATAAATACAGCTAATCTGATGAATAATGTCATATTGCACACAAAAAGATGTAAAAGCATGACTCAGATATTCTTTAGCATTGTCTGAGCGAAAAGTTTTAATACAGACACCAAACTGAGTTTTAATTAATTGATAAAAAGAGATCCATACATCAAAAATTTCAGAGTGATCTCGTAAGAGATACACCCAAGTACATCTAGAAAAATCATCAATAAAAGTTACAAAATAAGAACTACCCCGACCAATGGTGAGGGTAGGAGCAGGGTCCCAGACATCGGAGTGGACTAGATCAAACGGACGGGTAGAGCCCCGACCTTGCTTCGGCGGGAAGGAGGAACGTTGATGCTTGCCAAGCTGGAAAGCGTCGCAGTTGAGAGGAGTATTGGAAGGAGGGAGGTGGGGCAGAAGCTGATGTAGAAGTCGTGGAGGAGGATGACCGAGGCGGAGATGCCACTGGAGAAGATCCGTAGAATAAGAGGAGAAGGCGGACAAGGCGGAAACGTTATCGAGGAAGTAGAGGCCGTCGCTCTCAGTCCCATTAGCAATCGTCCGTTGGGAGCTCGGATCCTGAAAAGAATAAGAAGTCAGAGTAAACGTCACAGAGCACTGAAGCTGCTTGCATAAAGAGGTAACCGACAATAAATTGCACGAAAATTTTGGAACATAGAGAGTGTCCGCTAGGCGAAGAGACGGAGTAACATGAACCACTCCTGACCCATGAACCGGGGATGGAGAACCGTCTGCAACGAGGACAGGTGAAAACCGATCATGCTGTTCGAGGAGAGAGAAGCACAGAGGATTGCCCGTCATGTGATTAGTCGCACCAGAGTTGATAAGCCATTTACCTTAAGTCACCACGTGGGCACTACCTGATGATGTGACCATAGAGGCAGGCGACTTGGAAGAGGAGGCGGAAGAGTCACCCGAGGGGCGAAGATGGGGATGCTTCGTCCAGCAGCTTTCCATAGTATGGTCGGTGCAACCACAGTGAGAGCAGAGGTAGCGGGAAGGAGCACGTCCGCCAGACTAGTGACTGCGGCTACCAGATCCACTCCGCTGAGTTTGGTGAGCATAGTTGTCTGGTGGAGAAGGAGCGAGCAGAAGCGAGCGGTGAAGGAGGGAGATGATAACAGCGATGTGAGCAGCGATGACATCTAAGGTAGGAGATTCTGCCTCACCCAGAATTTGTTGGTGGATCATATCATAAATATCAGGAAGCCGGAGCAGATAACACACAACGAGAAGCTCTTGGAAATGCTTGTCTTGTTAAGCTAAATCCACAGAAAAGGGGAAATTCTGAAGAATCTCAGCCCCAAGAGCCTGAACCTGTTGGTAGGCAGCAGCAGGAGACAATGTAGGACGGGCAACGAGGTCCGCATACAACGTATAGATGCGGGACGTTTGAGCCCCCTTTGAGTACAGAGCGGCAAGATGAAGCCAAGCGGCCTTGACCGTCTCATCATGACGGATGACGGGGAGGCATTCATCGGAGAGGCTGTTAGCGAGCCAAGTACGCTCAAGTGCGTCACTCGCATCCCAGTCATCAAAGAGAGGTGAAGTGGTGGGAGGAGGGTCATCAATGAGATGGTGGCGTTTGCGTTGCGAGCGAAGGAGAAAGTTGAAGGAGACGCTCCAATCCGGGTAGTTGGAGCCGACAAGTTTCGAAACGGTGCCAAGGTTCCCGGAAGGAGTAGGAGGACGAGGCGAAGCCGGATTGGCGACAGGAGTGGTGGCAGTAGAAGCATCAGAAAGAGCCATAGGAGAAAACAATAGGAAGTCGCGCGGTTAGGAAACAAACCGTGCGGTTAGGAAACAAGCCGCGCGAACAGGGAGAAATCACAGCTATTAAGAGAAAGAGATCTGCGGCGGTCACGATGATAGACACCAGCGGACAGAAAAGCCACGACTAAGCCGCAGAACCTCCCTCTGATACCATGTAAGAAACGAACAAAAATAAACCGGAAGCTGTATAACAGAAATTTTATTATCTGAAAAAGGTATCTATTACGAAGGTATGACCTCCCTTTTATAGAATGGAGGAGAGAAGAGAGAATACAAATAAGAGATGTGAGACTAAAAAATTACAGGACTAGGCGGTCTATACAGAAACAACCCGCACAAGCCGCATGGTTAGACGGAAGGGCTAACCGCTCGGCTACTACCAGAGAGGAAGGAGAGATCGTCATGGGAGACCGCTAGACCGCCCGGTCGCCAAGTTGCCAGAGACAAACCGCTAGACCGCTCGGACTCCAGATAGCAACAACACAACAACCAAACCTGTTGAAGCCAAAAATGACCTCAACAAATGTTCACGAACCAAAGTGCAGTCAATGCCTACTTCTCTCAAACCTCGACCCCTGACCGGTTGCTAAGGCCCTAACACAGACCCAAAGCCTCAGCTGGGAGGTCCCACCACACACCCGGAAGATCTCTGAGAGCTTCCCCTCCAAAGCCAAATGCTGGGCTGGGAGCTCTTCAGAAGGCACTAGGGCTAGAGGAAAATGATCAACTTGCCTTCTAAAGAGCCCTTATGGGTCTTTTTATAGTCTTCCTTTGACCTGAAAATACTAAAATACCCCTGAGGGGTCTGCCAATAGCCAAATCCCGCTGTCATTCAAAGGGCATTTGGGTAATTTTACCTCGGGATAATATATTATAAAGATAATCCTCTTTATGAGCGCCGGGCCCCACCACGTGGGCCCACTTGGCGAGAACCCTGGCCGAGAAGGCTCTCGCTGGACCCTCACCCGGGCCAACCTTGGCGAGACCCCCTTGCCAGGGAGGTTCGCGCCCTCCACGGTTTCGAAGAGCTCGCGACTGAAGGCCTTCTTGGGGCCTTCTCGCCTCCCCTGGGCGGGAGCTTTCCCTAGGGCGGAAGCTTCCGCGGTCAGGCCCTCTGCTTTGGTCGTTCGACGATCTCTCCCGCCGAGAGGTCGACCATCTGCTATGGTCGGTCGACGATCTCTCCTGCCGAGAGGTCGACGATCTGCCCTGGTCGGTCGACGATCTCTCCTGCAGAGAGGTCGACCATCTGCCTTGGGCGGGAGCCCCTTCAGGGCGAGAACTCTATAAGTATGTCTTAGGGCTAACCCAGGGCTAACCTGAGCCTAGCCCAATTCCTCAGTGGTGTCTCCGGGTCCCACCCAGCGAATATGGGGTTGTACAAAACCGCTGAAGGGAAACTGCCAGACCGCGCGGTCTTCAATCCGCCAAAACAGACCGCCAGACTGCCCGGTCACCAACTTCAACAGTGTCAAATCTCTATTTTCATTGACTGTGCGCGCGCTCGACCATCCCGAGAGCTAAGGCGGTCCAGTTTATTCCGGTCCGATCGGGACGCCGAGTTAATCCGCAACAGTCATCAATATTGATTTTGTTAATGACAACCACTTTATTCTTTTGAAAATCCATGAAGATTGTCCGCTGTCATCAATATTTTCGGCATGGTCAAGGTACCGTAAAGACAACGGAAGAATGAGAAATTCTTTACATAACACGTACTCAGAATATGTGAAAGGTTTGCATTTGTTCAAGTGTATTTTATTTTCCACATTTATGTTTTTAATTTATATACTCAATTTTTTTTGTAAGTTTGCCATCCACTGCATTCACGTTTATTATAAGCGACATTAAAAAAAATCATATATCTATTTTGTTAGATTTTCGCAACTTCAAAATTAATTTCATGATATCAAATCAGTTTTAGAATACTAAAATAAAACAGTTTTTTAATTTCGTGAAGACTAGTGTTCATCTTGGAGAAGATGTATTCGGGTTGAACGATATGTGTTCATTGTTATAACGGAGCTGAATGAATAAAATATAGCTTTTATAATTTTAGTTTTGTTAGAATGATAAAATTAATGTTTTCATTTGAATGATATATGTGTAGTTTTGAGTTTATTTAATTTTAGCAATTAATAGAGGAAAAAAGAAAAAAAATGAAATGTAATTTTTTAAAAAAAGGGTTGCAAATATCCGGCGGGTCTGCAACATCTATTTGTGGGTTGCAAATATTCAAGGGCTGCAAATATCAATTATAGTCCTGAAAATATCAGTGAATTAATAATGACTATTTGCAACTCATATTCATATATTTAATGGCATGCCAAAAAAATTTATTTGCACATCAAAAATTACTAAAGCAATCCTTTTATGAAGCAGAATCAACCTAAACTTCTTACAAAAATAAGAAAAAAAATAAACAAGCTCATATTCCATCAACAAGCACCAAGCTTATTTTCATACTTTGGTCTACAAAAACCAAAATCATTGGGAATTAGGGCAAATCCAGAGGGGGCAAAGGGACGCTGACACCCACATTTTTTTTCTATTTGTTATTGACTATTCACGAACCTAATTTGGCTATTTGTGGACTAAGAATGGCTAATTGGACCCCTAAATTTATTTTTGAACCTGTGACCCGGGGCCCGCCTACTCACCCCCACTCAGCTGCAAAATAGATCATGGTTTCATCAATTAGGGCATCTCGTTCGCAAAATAGCCCTCCAACACTTTGTGAAATTGTCTCTCGGCCCTCTCCAGAGGTTAGAAACCTTTGACATCTCTTTGACGTCCCATGTTCTGTAATTGCTCCGCTCAAGATAGTCCATTAAGGTTCATGAATGTGGAATGGTCTTATATAGTATCTCTAGCATAGAGCCGTTACACCCTAGTGACACATTACTCATTGGGTCGTTCCGAGTCGGTCCTGACATGCACAGACATATTAACAGAATATCCTAACAATCTCCTCCTATGTTCGCGGTGAGACCGACATCGGAAAAAGGGATGGTGTGTGTAATGTTCAACTAGAATTCGACTCAATACACAATCGTGTCCACAATATCTGTCAGAATAATTTGACTTAAAGAAACAGAAGTTAGTATGCACGCATAAGAATAAAACATAAACTCAGCAGCAACACATCATAGTCAAAAGTACAATCAGAGAATCAGGTACTAGCACACCTAGTGTCTCATGACCAACTAAAGAGCAACAAAATAGTCCAAACAACAGATAAAAGGAAAGAGAGCTAAATAGAGCTCTAAGCCAAAGACAAAATACCAAACAAACACTCTAGAAGTCAGCGTCAAGCAGGTCATCCTCCTCTGGATCCCAACCTGCAAGTGCTCCTCCATCAGCAGCAGCTCCTGTAATTTCCAACAGAGAAGTTCATTCAAAATGAATTTAACCTTGGAAAATGTACAAGTATCTAGTTCTACTTATATGAACGTAGTACAATAAGAGGAAACATGTGTAGAGTATTTAGGTTCTACCTCAGAATCCATTATCTGTTTTCAAAGAAACGATGTTATGGACTTCTAGACACCGCAGCTGTATCTGTGTTCCTATGTGGAATGTCACGGTTACTATTCTTCTAAAATTAATTGGAACTCATCAAATGTGGAATGGAACCAATAAACATAAGAAGAGCTAAACCTAGTCAGATTGTGTTATCAAATGTGGAATAATACTCTCCTCCTAGATAAGGAAGACAAAACCATATGGAGTTGTTAACATCAAATGTGGAATGAAACAACTCACCAGATTCGTACTCAGCAATCCTGAACATCAGCGGAGCACAACACGCTTGCTTTGATAAAGGAAAGTGGAAAAATCAAAACATTTGGACTAATGTTGAACTGAATCGTCTAACCTTGAACTAAGGCTGAACTTAAATTACCTTGAGTCTCATTTCCCCCACTATTTTGATTGATCGGTCTTTAGGCATTCCTTTCTTCAGTGGATCAACCAGATTATCCTTCGATTGCACATCGATCAAAATGATAATGCCTCGTTCTTTCAGATAATTCAATAAAACGTGTCTCAGTCGAACATGTCGCCTCTAAGTATTAAAAATGACATTCATCATGACTTAGACTGCTGCTTGATTATCACAGTACAAGCTCAGAGAATTGACTTGAAGTCTAGACAAGGGAATGTCTATAATCAAATTTCTGATCCAATATGTCTCTTCACAAGTTGAAGCTAAGGCAAACAACTCAGCTTCCATAGACGACAAAGCTATACATGTCTGTCTTTTGAATTTCCAAGTGACTACAACGCCACCCAAAGTGAAAATAAATTCATTGGTGGACTTGCTGTTCCCAACTTCTGAACACTAGGAGGCATCAGAGTATCCTTCCGATATATGAGGGTAACCAGTGTAGCATAGAGTGTGATCTTTAGTACCTTTCAGGTACCTTATCAGCCGATCTAAGGCATCCCAATGCTCTTTTCCTAGACTACTGATAAAGAGACTCATCATGCTTATCGAGAAAGCAATGTCTGGTTTAGTGCAACTTGTGGCATACATGAAACTACCAATGATCTTTAAGTACTTTACTTGATCAACGCTAGTCTCTTCATTTAGACTCAACTTGACATTTGCATCGATTAGTGTTTCAACAGAACTACAGTCTTTATAATCCCAGGTAGTGAGAATCTGCTCAATGTAATGAGCTTGACTTAGAGTGACACGTCCATAATCTACTCTAACTTTCATACCTAATAGGGTATCTACAGGACCAATGTCCTTCATGTCAAATGCTTTCGCGAGAACGGATTTAGTATCCCTCACTGCGGCAAGGTCTGACCCCAGAATTAACATGTCATCCACATATAGGCATATGCTGATTGTTTGATTTGACATCGAGCGGTAGTAGAGGCATTTGTCTGAAAGACTGGACTGAAATCCATCGCTCTTTACCACTTGGTCAAATTTAATGTGCCACATCTTAGGTGCTTGTTTAAGCTCATAGATCGATTTATCGGGCTTATACACTTTGTCTCTCAGATCCTTATGTACATAACCTTCAGGTTGTGCCATGTAGATCTCTTCATCAAGCTCTCCATTTAAGAAAGCTGTCTTTACATCTATCTGATGAACTATAAAGTTCCCGATAAAAGTTAAGGCAAGAAGAATTCTAATAGTGGATAGGTGACAAACAGGTGAATAGACGTCAAAATAGTCAATTCCCCCTATTGTACAACCCCGTATTCGCAAAAAGGAAGCCCCCAGACAAGGCGTGAGAGTTCCTACCCATTTTTAAGCTTTTTGGGAGTTTTGCACTCTTGGGGGCCAATTTAGAGCCGATCTTCAAAATATACTAATAGGGGGATGCAATATTTACCTCCCCCCGGCCAGCTCGCCCAGCTCGTCCAACTTGCCCGGGCAGCTCGTGAGCCTCTTGGGACAGCTCGTGAGCCTCCTAGGACAGCTCGTCAGCTTCCTAGGGCAGCTCGTCAGCCTCCTAGGGCAGCTAGTCAACCTCTTGGGACAGCTCGTCAGCTTCCTGGGACAGCTCGTCAGCCTCCTGGGATAGTTTGTCAGCCTCCTGGGACAACTCGTCAACCTCCTAGGATAGCTCGTCAGCCTCCTGGGACAGCTCGTCAGCCTCCTGGGACAGCTCGTCAGGCCCCTGGGACAGCTCGTCAGCCCCTCGGGCAGCTCGTCAGCCCCCTCGGGTAGCTCGTCAACCCCCTATGGCAGCTCGTCAACCCCCTAGGGCAGCTCGTCAACCTCATGGGACAACTCGTCAGCCTCCTAGGACAGCTCGTCAGCCCCCTGGGGCAGCTCGTCAGCCTCCTGGGACAGCTCATCAGCCTCCTAGGGCAGCTCGTTAGCCTCTTAGGACAGTTCGTCGACCTTTTGGGATAGCTCGTCATCCTCCTGGGACAGCTCGTCAGCCTCTTGGGACAGCTCGTCAGGCTCTTGGGACAGCTCATCAGCCTCCTGGGACAGCTCGTAAGCCTTCTAGGAAAGCTCGTCAGGCTGGAGGATCTCGCTCGGCCAAGTTCCCGCCCAGACCAAGGGATGTTAGTAATTTCAGAGCAGTGGAGGTTGACTATTTGCAGGTCATTCCCAAAAAACTATAAATAGACCCTTAGGGGTGCCTTGGGGAGGAAACTGTTGAAGCCAAAAATGACCGAGGCCAAAATTGACTTCTGTGGAGTTCGACCCTTGGGGAAAGGGGTGACCTCACACCTACTATGCTCTGAAGAATGTCACGGACCGAAGACTTAGGAAGCTATGAACTGACCCTTGGCTCTAGCGTGGAGGTCCCACCTCACACCCAGAAGACCTTTGAGGTCTCCCCCTCCTAGCCAATGCTTGAGTTAGGTACCTTGGAGGAAGAAAGCCAAAGAGATTTGTGGCTAAGGAAAGAATGACAAGTCCTCACCAAGGCACCCCTAAGGGTCTATTTATAGTTTTTCCAAGTCTTGGGGGTAAAATGACCAAAACGCCCTTAGGACAAAAATGCCTCCAGCCAATAGAAAACCTCCACACCGGGGGGCAAAAAGGGAAAATCCACCTCGGGGGTAAAACGGTAAAAGCATGAGAGGTCACGCCCTCCGGCCACCCCTCCCCCCCTGGTCGGTCTCGCCCGGCCTGACCGCGAGGTCGCGAGGCAGGGGCGAGAACCTGGCCCTGGGCCGGTCTCGCCCCGCCTGCCCTCGCCTAGCCGCGAGGCAGGGGTGAGAACCCGGCCCCGGGCCGGTCTCGCCCCGCCCGCCCTCGCCTAGCCGCGAGGCAGGGGCGAGAACCCGGCCCCGGGCCGGTCTCGCCCCGCCCGCCCTCGCCTAGCCACGAGGCAGGGGCGAGAACCCGGCCCCGGGCCGGTCTCACCCCGCCCGCCGTCGCCTAGCCGCGAGGCAGGGGTGAGAACCCGGCCCCGGGCCGGTCTCGCCCCGCCTGCCCTCGCCTAGCCGCGAGGCAGGGGCGAGAACCCGGCCCCGGGCCGGTCTTGCCCCGCCTGCCCTTGCCTAGCCGCGAGGTAGGGGCGAGAACCCGGCCCCGGGCCGGTCTCGCCCCGCCTGCCCTCGCCTAGCCGCGAGGCAGGGGCGAGAACCCGGCCCCGGGCCGGTCTCGCCCTGCCTGCCCTCGCTTGGCCGTAAGGCAGGGGTGCGCCTCCGGACTCCGGCCGGTCCCGCAGCTTCCCCTCACGCCTATCATGCCGGGACGGGTGTCTGCCTACTCGCCTCCCCCGCCCCTCAAAAGGGCTCCAAAGCTTAAAACTTACTAGCATGCCTTATGCCTTGCTTCGCCCCGCCTGCCCTCGCCTAGCCGCGAGGCAGGGGAGAGAACCCGGCCCCGGGCCGGTCTCGCCCCGCCTGCCCTCACCTAGCCGCGAGGCAGGGGAGAGAACCCCACCCCGGGCCGGTCTCGCCCCGCCTGCCCTCGCCTAGCCGCGAGGCAGGGGCGAGAACCCGGCCCCGGGCCGGTCTCGCCCCGCCTGCCCTCGCCTAGCCGCGAGGCAGGGGCGAGAACCCGGCCCCGGGCCGATCTCGCCCCGCCTGCCCTCGCCTAACCGCGTGGCAGGGGCGAGAACCCGGCCCCGGGCCGGTCTCGCCCCGCCTGCCCTCGCCTAGCCGCGAGGCAGGGGCGAGAACCCGGCCCCGGGCCGGTCTGCCCCGCCTGCCCTCTCCTAGCCGCGAGGCAGGGGCGAGAACCCGGCCCCGGGCCGGTCTTGCCCCGCCTGCCCTCGCCTAGCCGCGAGGCAGGGGCGAGAACCCAGCCCCAGGCCGGTCTCGCCCCGCCTGCCCTCGCCTGGCCGCAAGTCAGGGGCGAGAACCCGGCCTCGGGACGGTCTCGCCCCGCCTGCCCTCGCCTAGCCGCGAGGCAGGGGCGAGAACCCGGCCCCGGGCCGGTCTCGCCCCGCCTGCCCTCGCCTAGCCGCGAGGCAGGGGCGAGAACCCGGCCCCGGGCCGGTCTCGCCCCGCCTGCCCTCGCCTAGCCGCGAGGCAGGGGCGAGAACCCAGCCCCGGGCCGGTCTCGCCCCGCCTGCCCTCGCCTGGCCGCAAGGCAGGGGTGCGCCTCCGGACTCCGGCCGGTCCCGCAGCTTCCCCTCACGCATGCCGGGATGCCGGGACGGGTGTCTGCCTACTCGCCGCCCCCGCCCCTCAAAAGGGCTCCAAAGCTTAAAACTTACTAGCATGCCTTATGCCTTGCTTCGCCTAGCCTGCCCTCGCCTAGCCGCGAGGCAGGGGCGAGAACCCGGCCCCGGGACGGTCTCGCCCCTCCTGCCCTCGCCTGGCCGCGAGGCAGGGGCGAGAACCCGGCCCCGGGCCGGTCTCGCCCCGCCTGCCCTCGCCTAGCCGCGAGGCAGGGGCGAGAACCCGGCCCCGGGCCGGTCTCGCCCCGCCTGCCATCTCCTAGCCGCGAGGCAGGGGCGAGAACCCGGCCCCGGGCCGGTCTCGCCCCGCCTGCCATCTCCTAGCCGCGAGGCAGGGGCGAGAACCCGGCCCCGGGCCGGTCTCGCCCCGCCTGCCCTCGCCTAGCCGCGAGGCAGGGGCGAGAACCCGGCCCCGGGCCGGTCTCGCCCCGCCTGCCCTCGCCTAGCCGCGAGGCAGGGGCGAGAACCCGGCCCCGGGCCGGTCTCGCCCCGCCTGCCCTCGCCTAGCCGCGAGGCAGGGGCGAGAACCCGGCCCCGGGCCGGTCTCGCCCCGCCTGCCCTCGCCTAGCCGCGAGGCAGGGGCGAGAACCCGGCCCCGGGCCGATCTCGCCCCGCCTGCCCTCGCCTAACCGCGTGGCAGGGGCGAGAACCCGGCCCCGGGCCGGTCTCGCCCCGCCTGCCCTCGCCTAGCCGCGAGGCAGGGGCGAGAACCCGGCCCCGGGCCGGTCTGCCCCGCCTGCCCTCTCCTAGCCGCGAGGCAGGGGCGAGAACCCGGCCCCGGGCCGGTCTTGCCCCGCCTGCCCTCGCCTAGCCGCGAGGCAGGGGCGAGAACCCAGCCCCAGGCCGGTCTCGCCCCGCCTGCCCTCGCCTGGCCGCAAGTCAGGGGCGAGAACCCGGCCTCGGGCCGGTCTCGCCCCGCCTGCCCTCGCCTAGCCGCGAGGCAGGGGCGAGAACCCGGCCCCGGGCCGGTCTCGCCCCGCCTGCCCTCGCCTAGCCGCGAGGCAGGGGCGAGAACCCGGCCCCGGGCCGGTCTCGCCCCGCCTGCCCTCGCCTAGCCGCGAGGCAGGGGCGAGAATCCAGCCCCGGGCCGGTCTCGCCCCGCCTGCCCTCGCCTGGCCGCAAGGCAGGGGTGCGCCTCCGGACTCCGGCCGGTCCCGCAGCTTCCCCTCACGCCTATCATGCCGGGACGGGTGTCTGCCTACTCGCCGCCCCCGCCCATCAAAAGGGCTCCAAAGCTTAAAACTTACTAGCATGCCTTATGCCTTGCTTCGGGTCCTCCCATCGCGAATACGGGGTTGTACACAATCCCCGCTCTTTTCGAGGTTGGTACAAGTTCGGAAAGAAACATCCAACCCAACGTATTCGCTGAGTGAAGCTTGCTCTCGCGGTATCGAAAGACTGAGGCCTCTTCCGAGGGGTCAACCTGCCATGCCAGCTGATGAGAGCCCGGGTGGCGAGACCCCCTCAGGGTAAAAAGATCTAACCTCCTGTGGGGGTCAACCTGCCATGCCAGCTGATGAGAGCCTGGGTGGCGAGACCCCCTCAGGGTAAAAAGATCTAACCTCCTGGGGGGGTCAACCTGCCATACCAGCTGATGAGAGCCTGGGTGGCGAGACCCCCTCAAGGTAAAAATGCTTAACCTCCTGGGGGGATCAACCTGCCATGCCAGCTGATGAGAGCCTGGGTGGCGAGACCCCCTAAGGGTAAAAGGATCTCCTGGGGGGGGGGGGGGTCAACCTGCCATGCCAGCTGATGAGAGCCTGGGTGGCGAGACCCCCTCAGGGTAAAAATGCTTAACCCCCTGGGGGGTCAACCTGCCATGCCAGCTGATGAGAGCCTGGGTGGCGAGACCCCCTCAGGGTAAAAAGATCTAACCTCCTGGGGGGGTCAACCTGCCATGCCAGCTGATGAGAGCCTGGGTGGCGAGACCCCCTCAGGGTAAAAAGATCTAACCTCCTGGGGGGGTCAACCTGCCCTGCCAGCGGATGAGAGCCTGGGTGGCGAGACCCCCTCAGGGTAAAAGGATCACCTCCACGAGAGATCAACCTGAACCCGCCAGCTAGTGAGAGCCTGGCAACGGAATCATCTCGGAGCAAAAGGACTTGGCTCCCACGAGAGATCAACCTGAACCCACCAGCTAGTGAGAGCCTGGCAGCGGAATCATCTCGGAGCAAAGGGACTTGGCTCCCACGAGAGACCAACCTGAACCCACCAGCTA
The DNA here is from genome assembly GCA_039513925.1 of Platanthera zijinensis. Lineage (NCBI taxonomy): Eukaryota > Viridiplantae > Streptophyta > Magnoliopsida > Asparagales > Orchidaceae > Platanthera > Platanthera zijinensis. The sequence continues at coordinate 26,032,766 of CM077080.1, read as the reverse complement.
GTGAGAGCCTGGCAGCGGAATCATCTCGGGGCTAAAGGACTTGGCTCCCACGAGAGATCAACCTGAACCCACCAGCTAGTGAGAGCCTGGCAGCGGAATCATCTCGGAGCAAAAGGACTTGGCTCCCACGAGAGATCAACCTGAACCCACCAGCTAGTGAGAGCCTGGCAGCGGAATCATCTCGGAGCTAAAGGACTTGGCTCCCACGAGAGATCAACCTGAACCCACCAGCTAGTGAGAGCCTGGCAGCGGAATCATCTCGGAGCAAAGGGACTTGGCTCCCACGAGAGATCAACCCGAACCCACCAGCTAGTGAGAGCCTGGCAGCGGAATCATCTCGGAGCTAAAGGACTTGGCTCCCACGAGAGATCAACCTGAACCCACCAGCTAGTGAGAGCCTGGCAGCAGAATCATCTCGGAGCTAAAGGACTTGGCTCCCACGAGAGATCAACCTGAACCCACCAGCTAGTGAGAGCCTGGCAGCGGAATCATCTCGGAGCAAAGGGACTTGGCTCCCACGAGAGATCAACCCGAACCCACCAGCTAGTGAGAGCCTGGCAGCGGAATCATCTCGGAGCTAAAGGACTTGGCTCCCACGAGAGATCAACCCGAACCCACCAGCTAGTGAGAGCCTTGCAGCGGAATCATCTCAGAGCTAAAGTACTTGGCTCCCACAAGAGATCAACCTAAACCCACCAGCTAGTGAGAGCCTGGCAGCGGAATCATCTCGGAGCTAAAGGACTTGGCTCCCATGAGATATCAACCTGAACCCACCAGCTAGTGAGAGCCTGGCAGCGGAATCATCTCGGAGCAAAGGGACTTGGCTCCCACGAGAGATCAACCTGAACCCACCAGCTAGTGAGAGCCTGACAGCGGAATCATCTCGGAGCAAAGGGACTTGGCTCCCACGAGAGATCAACCTGAACCCACCAGCTAGTGAGAGCCTGGCAGCGGAATCATCTCGGGGCTAAAGGACTTGGCTCCCACGAGAGATCAACCTGAACCCACCAGCTAGTGAGAGCCTGACAGCGGAATCATCTCGGAGCAAAAGGACTTGGCTCCCACGAGAGATCAACCTGAACCCACCAGCTAGTGAGAGTCTGGCAGCGGAATCATCTCGGAGCAAAGGGACTTGGCTCCCACGAGAGATCAACCTGAACCCACCAGCTAGTGAGAGCCTGGCAGCGGAATCATCTCGGAGCTAAGGGGGCTTAGGGACGGGCATGTTACCTGACACTGCCAAAATTCAACATCCTCAAGAGGGGAACAAGAGTTGGGTTACATGACCCTCTCGACCCTATCGGCCGGGGGTTGGACTCATTACAACATAAAGAAAAGTAAGATACATGACTCCGCTGAGGCGAAGCCTCTTCAGGGGGCCCGGGCATGGTGGTCGCCATCAGGTTCTACCCTACTGGGCACCTCCATCCTGCTCAGGCTCTCCATGATTTTCTCCATCTCCTCCGTCTTAGCCAACCAAGAGATGGTGTTGACTGCCGTGACGTAGCATTGCCTCGCCATCCTGGAGTCTCCCTTGATCCTGACCTGGATCCCATCTGAGTTGAACTTGAGACATTGGTGGAAGGATGAGGGCACACATCGGAAGGCGCTGATGAGGGGCCTTCCGAAGATGGCATTGTAGCTGCTTGGAGCGTCAACAATGACAAACCTGCAGTTCCTTGAGGTCCCTCCCAACTTCACCTGGAGTCCGACTCCACCTTCCACCTCCTTCCTCTCCCCTGAGAATCCAAACAGAGGTCCATCTGACGCCACTATCCTCCTTGGCTCCACCTTCATCCCCTCGAACGCCTTCTTGAAAATGACGTTGACCGAGCTTCCGTTATCAATCAAAATCCGGGAGACGGTGAAGCCTTCGACGGCTGCTTGGATGACCAGGGCATCGCAGAAGGGATCCTCATGCTCTGGCATGTCCTTTGATGAGAAGGTGACCCTTTCCTCCGGGGGAGGGGTCTGGGATGCCGAGGCGATGCTCCGCCGATACATCACATGGAGACTTGCCTTCCGAGCGGCTTCGATCCCCACCCCCCCCCCCCCCCCCGTGGATCACAGCTATACCACCTCGGGGTCCTACATCGACCCGGTCCTCGCACACATCTTCACCCCCTCCTTGGGGTAGAACTTCAATCCGCTCCGGCGGCGGTTGCTGGGCAGGACCTCTCGCCCCTCTCACCTCTAGGAACTCGGGGCAGGTAGCTGTCGCGTGACCTTCCAACTGGTGGAAGTCACAGTACGGTAACTCTACCCTGCCTCCCCCTCTCCCCTTGCAATTCCTCCTATCCCTTCGGCCAATCGCCATCGCTTGCTGCGGTGGGGGCAGGAGCTGCCTTGGGGCTTGACTTTGGAAGTTGAACCTCCCTTGGCCCCCATGAAAGTTCCCTCCATCCTGGATGAGAGCCCTTCCTAGACCATGGGCAGGTCTTCCCTGCTGCCTCCAGCCTGGCTCCGGACCCTCCTGTCTCCGGAACCCTTGAGCTATATGCTCCTCTCTCCTTCTCCCTTCATGATGCCTCGAGCCACCTTGCTCCTTTGACTCCACCTCTGTCAACTTTGCCAACTTCTTTACAAAGGCCGGGTTGGCTGCCTCCATGGCTATCTCCTCTGCCGCCCTTTCCATCAGCTCCTCGAAGGAAAGGGGGGCCTTCCGAGTCAAGCTCATCTTGAAGAACCCTTCGCGCAATCCTACCGTGAACGCCATCTAGAGGGCATACCCTGACACCTCCTGGATGTCCAGGACCTCTTCCTGGAACCTGTCAACGTAGTGGACCAGCGACTCCTCGGCCCTTTGCTTTATCAGGAAGAGGGACTCAGGACCCTTCTTCCTCTTCTTGGAGGTGGAGAAGCGAAGCTGAAAGCTCCGACTCAAGTATTCGAACCCGAAGATGGACCTTGGAGGAAGTTGATGGAACCAGTCCCTCGCCTTCTCTTTCAAGGTGATCGCAAATAGACGACACTTGAAGGCGTCCGTCATCGGCCTGATGGAGACGGCATCCTCGAACCACTGCAGGTGCTGGACGGGGTCATCCTTCCCGGTATAGTAAGCCATGTCTGGCTCTCTGAACCCCTCGGGAACGGGAGCTGAGATGATCAACTCACTAAAGGGTGACCCCCTAGGGGGAGCTCTCGCCACCTCCACTCGCGCGACCTGCTCGCCTGGGGGGCTAGCTCTCGCCGGGCTGGGGAACAGCTCTCGGCCTGGGAGGTCTTGCTCAACCCCTTCTACCATCCTCTCCTTCCCAGGCCTCCTATCTGGCATACTCACTTCTCCCCCTGCTGGGGTGATCTTGCCTTGCCCCCTGGGAGCCAGCTCGCTGAGACCACTCTAGGTTAGCTCGCCGAGACCCCTGGGAGCTAGTCCCTGGGGGGTAGGGGTTGAGCTGTCACCCCGAGGGGCAATGCTTCTAAGCATCCCCATGATGCCTTCGATGCAAGTCATGAACTCCTCCCTTCCTACAAAGGGTCCTAGGTTGGGGAGACCACCGAGGTCATCACTACCTCCCTGATCTCCAGTCATGACACTCTCCCGAGATTTTCTGTGCTGGTCACTCTCCACGCTCACCGCACCAAAACTGTTGAAGCCAAAAATGACCGAGGCCAAAATTGACTTTTGTGGAGTTCGGCCCTTGGGGAAAGGGGTGACCTCACACCTACTATGCTCTGAAGAATGTCACGGACCGAAGACTTAGGAAGCTATGAACTGACCCTTGGCTCTAGCGTGGAGGTCCCACCTCACACCCAGAAGACCTTTGAGGTCTCCCCCTCCCTAGCCAATGCTTGAGCTAGGTGCCTTGGAGGAAGAAAGCCAAAGAGATTTGTGGCTAAGGAAAGAATGACAAGTCCTCACCAAGGCACCCCTAAGGGTCTATTTATAGTTTTTCCAAGTCTTGGGGGTAAAATGACCAAAACGCCCTTAGGACAAAAATGCCTCCAGCCAATAGAAAACCTCCACACCGGGGGGCAAAAGGGGAAAATCCACCTCGGGGGTAAAACGGTAAAAACATGAAAGGTCACGCCCTCCGGCCACCCCTCCCCCCCTGGTCGATCTCGCCCGGCCTGACCGCGAGGCCGCGAGGCAGGGGCGAGAACCTGGCCCTGGGCCGGTCTCGCCCCGCCTGCCCTCGCCTAGCCGCGAGGCAGGGGCGAGAACCCGGCCCCGGGCCGGTCTCGCCCCGCCCGCCCTCGCCTAGCCGCGAGGCAGGGGCGAGAATCCAGCCTCGGGCAGGTCTCGCCCCGCCTGCCCTCGCCTAGCCGCGAGGCAGGGGCGAGAACCCGGCCCCGGGCCGGTCTCGCCCCACCTGCCCTCGCCTAGCCGCGAGGCAGCGGCGAGAACCCGGCCCCGGGCCGGTCTCGCCCTGCCTGCCCTCGCCTAGCCGCGAGGCAGGGGCGAGAACCCGGCCCCGGGCCGGTCTCGCCCCGCCTGCCCACGCATAGCCGCGAGGCAGGGGCGAGAACCCGGCCCTGGGCCGGTCTCGCCCCGCCTGCCCTCGCCTAGCCGCGAGGCAGGGGCGAGAACCCGGCCCCGGGCCGGTCTCGCCCCGCCTGCCCTCGCCTAGCCGCGAGGCAGGGGCGAGAACCCAGCCCCGGGCCGGTCTCGCCCCGCCTGCCCTCGCCTGGCCGCAAGGCAGGGGTGCGCCTCCGGACTCCGGCCGGTCCCGCAGCTTCCCCTCACGCCTATCATGCCGGGACGGGTGTCTGCCTACTCGCCGCCCCCGCCCCTCAAAAGGGCTCCAAAGCTTAAAACTTACTAGCATGCCTTATGCCTTGCTTCGCCTAGCCTGCCCTCGCCTAGCCGCGAGGCAGGGGCGAGAACCCGGCCCCGGGACGGTCTCGCCCCTCCTGCCCTCGCCTAGCCGCGAGGCAGGGGCGAGAACCCGGCCCCGGGCCGGTCTCGCCCCGCCTGCCCTCGCCTAGCCGCGAGGCAGGGGCGAGAACCCGCCCCGGGCCGGTCTCGCCCCGCCTGCCATCTCCTAGCCGCGAGGCAGGGGCGAGAACCCGGCCCCGGGCCGGTCTCGCCCCGCCTGCCATCTCCTAGCCGCGAGGCAGGGGCGAGAACCCGGCCCCGGGCCGGTCTCGCCCCGCCTGCCCTCGCCTAGCCGCGAGGCAGGGGCGAGAACCCGGCCCCGGGCCGGTCTCGCCCCGCCTGCCCTCGCCTAGCCGTGAGGCAGGGGCGAGAACCCGGCCCCGGGCCGGTCTCGCCCCGCCTGCCCTCGCCTAGCCGCGAGGCAGGGGCGAGAACCCAGCCCCGGGCCGGTCTCGCCCCGCCTGCCCTCGCCTGGCCGCAAGGCAGGGGCGAGAACCCGGCCCCGGGCCGGTCTCGCCCCGCCTGCCCTCGCCTAGCCGCGAGGCAGGGGCGAGAACCCAGCCCCGGGCCGGTCTCGCCCCGCCTGCCCTCGCCTAGCCGCGAGACAGGGGCGAGAACCCGGCCCCGGGCCGGTCTCGCCCCGCCTGCCCTCGCCTAGCCGCGAGGCAGGGGCGAGAACCCGGCCCCGGGCCGGTCTCGCCCCGCCTGCCCTCGCCTAGCCGCGAGGCAGGGGCGAGAACCCGGCCCCGGGCCGGTCTCGCCCCGCCTGCCCTCGCCTAGCCGCGAGGCAGGGGCGAGAACCCAGCCCCGGGCCGGTCTCGCCCCGCCTGCCCTCGCCTGGCCGCAAGGCAGGGGTGCGCCTCCGGACTCCGGCCGGTCCCGCAGCTTCCCCTCACGCCTATCATGCCGGGACGGGTGTCTGCCTACTCGCCGCCCCCGCCCCTCAAAAGGGCTCCAAAGCTTAAAACTTACTAGCATGCCTTATGCCTTGCTTCGGGTCCTCCCATCGCGAATACGGGGTTGTACAAGGACTTCTTCACTACTCTTCACCCTCTTCTTTTATCCTCCAAGGCACCTAGCTCATCATTAGTTAGGGAGGGGGAGATCTCAAAGGTCTTCTGGGTGTGAGGTGGGACCTCCACGCTAGAGTCGAGGGTCTGTTCTTAGCTTCTTAAGTCTTTGGCTTGTGACGTTCTCCTGAGTGTAGTAAATGTGAGGTCACCCCTTTTTTGGGACCCCGAACTTCACGAGAGACCAAGTTCTTGGTTTCAACATTTTGGTGCAGTAAGAGTGGAGAGTGACCAGCACAGAAGATCTTTGGAGAGTGTCATGGTTGGAGATCAGGGAGGTGGTGATGATCTCGGCGAGCTCCCAAACCCTTCATCCTTCGTAGGAAGGGAGGAGTTCATGGCGTCCATCCAAGGCATCATGGAGATGCTGTGAAGTATTACCCCTCGGACTGAAAGCTCAACTCCCACCCCCCAGGGACTGCCTTCCAGGGGTCTCGGCGAGCTGCTTCCCAGGGATCTAGGCGAGATGACCCCAGTAGGGGGAGAAGGAAGTGCACTAGGAAGACGGCCCAGAAAGGAAAGGATGGGAGATGGGGTCAAGCGATACCTCATCGGCCGGGAGTTATTCTCCAGCCCGGCGAGTGCTAGCCTCCCAGGAGAGCAGGTCGCGCGAGTGGAACTCGCGAGACCACCAATTAGGGGGTCACCCTTCAGCGAGCTGATCATCTCAGCTCCCTTTCCCGAGGGGTTCAGAGAACCTAACATGACTTACTACACCGGGAAGGATGACCCCGTCCAACATCTGCAGTGGTTTGAGGATGCGGTATCTATCAAGCCGATTACAGATGCTTTCAAGTGTCGCCTCTTCGCGATCACGTTGAAAGACAAGACAAGGGATTGGTTCCATCAACTCCCAGTAAGATCGATCTATGGGTTCGAAGACTTGAGCCGGAGCTTTCAACTTCGTTTCTCCACCTCCAAAAAGAGGAAGAAGAGTCCTGAGTCCATTTTCCTGATAACGCAAAGGGCCGAGGAGTCATTGGCCCACTACGTGGAAAGGTTCCAAGAGGAGATTCTAGACATCCAGGAGATGTCGGGGTATGCCCTCCAGATGGCATTCACGGTAGGGTTGCGGGAGGGGTTCTTCAAGATGAGTCTAACCCGAAAGGCCCCCCTTTCCTTCGAGGAGCTGATGGAAAGGGAGGCAGAGGAGATAGCAACCGAGGTGGCCAACCCGGCGTTTGTCAAAAAGTTGGTAAGGTTAACGGAGGCGGATTTGAAGGAGCAAGGTGGCTTGAGGCATCAGAAGGGAAGAATGAGGGAGGAGCCGAGAGCTCAAGGGTTCCAGGGACAGGAAGGTCCGGAGCCAGGTTGGAGGTAGCAGGGAGGGCTCGTCCAGGGTCTAGGAAGAGGTCTCGTCCAGGGTAGGGGAACTTTCCCGAAGGCCAAGGGAGGTTCAACTTCCAAAGTCAAGCGCCAAGACAGCTCTTACCCCCACCGCAGCAAGCCTTGGCGATAGGAGGAGGGGGAAGAGGTAACGAGAGAGATTTCCCAGCCCGCCGAAGGAGGGGAGGAAGAGAGTTACCATACTATGACTTACACCAGGTAGAGGGGCACGCCACGGCTACCTGCCCCGAGTTCCTGGAAGTAAGAGGGACTAGAGGTCCAGCCCAGCAACAGCCGCCGGAGCAGATTGAAGTTCTAACCCGAGTGAGGGGGGACGATATATGTGAGGACCGGGTCGATATGGGAACTCGAGGGGCCATATGAGTGATTCACGGTGGAGTGGGGGTCAAGCCTAGGTCCCACCCCCAGAGGAGAAGGAAGCAAATGAAGGTCATCATGCCCAGGCAGCCTGAAGAAGCCTCACCTTGGTGAGGTCTTTTCCTTTTCTTATTTTGTAACAAGCTCTATTCCTGACTAATTGAGTTCAGGAGGTCATGTAACCCAAATTTCTCCCCGTTTAAGAATGTTGGATTTGATAAAGTTCAGGTGACATGCCTAGTTCCCACCTCCCGAGAGGATCTCCTCATCCAGGCTCTCATTAGCTGGTTGGATCGAATGTGCCTCGAGGAGATCAAATTCCCAACCCCCGAGAGGATCTCCTCATCCAGGCTCTCACTAGCTGGTTGGGTCGAATGTGCCTCGGTGGAGATCAAGTTCCCACCCCCCGAGAGGATCTCCTCATCCAGGCTCTTAGTAGCTGGTTGGGTCGAATGTACCTCAGGGAGATCAAATTTTCACCCCTCGAGAGGATCACCTCATTCAATCTCTCACTAGCCGGTTGGGTCGAATGTGCCTCGGTGGAGATCAAGTTCCCAACCTCCAAGAGGATCTACTCATCCAGGCTCTCACTAGCCAGTTGGGTCGAATGTGCCTCGGGGAGATCAAGTTCCAAACCCCCGAGAGGATCTCCTCATCCAGGCTCTCACTAGCCGGTTGGGTCGAATGTGCCTCGGGGAGATCAAGTTCCCAACCCCCGAGAGGATCTCCTCATTCAGGCTCTCACTAGCCGGTTGGGTCGAATGTGTCTCAGTGGAGATCAAGTTCCCAACCCCCGAGAGGATCTCCTCACCCAAGCTCTCACTAGCTGGATGGGGCCAAAATGCCTCGGTGGAATTTGAAAAGTTCACCCCGAGGCCGTCTCGTCACCCAGGCTCCCATTAGCTGGCATGACAGGTTGATCCCTCAGGGAGGCCAGGTGTTTTCTACCCCGAGGTCGTCTCGTCACCTAGACACCCATTAGCTGGCATGATGGGTTGACCCCTCGGGGAGGCCAAGTGTTTTCTACCCCGAGGTCGTCTCGTCGCCCAAGCTCCCATTAGCTGGCATGACGGGTTGACCCCTCGGGGAGGCCAAGTGTTTTCTACCCATAGGCCGTCTCGTCACTCAGGCTCCCATTAGCGGCATGACCGGTTGACCCCCAAGGGAGGCCAAGTATTTTCGGCTCTAAGAAGGCTGCACAGCGAATATGTTGGGTTGGATGTTTCTTTTCGAGCGTGGAACTCTCTCGAAAAGAGCGAGGATTGTGTACAACCCCGTATTCGCGAAAAGGAGGCCCCTAGACAAGACGTGAAAGTTGCTACGTGTTTTAAGCTTTTTGGGAGTTTTGCACTCTTGAGGGCCAATTTAGGGTCGATCTTCATAATATACTAGTAGGGGGATGCAGTATTTACCTCCCCCCGGCCAGCTCGCCTAGCCAGCTCGCCCAGCTCACCCGGCCAGCTCGTCTAGCTCACCCGGCTAGCTCGTCTAGCTCGCCTGGGCAGCTCATCAGCCTCCCGGGATAGCTCGTCAGCCTCCCGGGATAGCTCGTCAGCCTCCCGGGACAGCTCATCAGCCTCCCGTGACAGCTCGTTAGCCCCCTAGGTCAGCTCGTCAACCTCCTGGGACAGCTCGTCAGCCCCCTGGGGCAGCTCGTCAGCCTCCTGGGACAGCTCGTCAGCCTCCTGGGGCAGCTCGTCAGCCTCCTGGGACACCTCGTCAGCCTCCTGGGACACCTCGTCAGCCTCCTGGGGCAGCTCGTCAGCCTCCCGGGATAGCTCATCAGCCTCCTAGGGCAGCTCGTCAGCCTCCTGGGGCAGCTCGTCAGCCTCCTGGGGCAGCTCGTCAGCCTCCTGGGGCAGCTCGTCAGCCTCCTGGGGCAGCTCGTCAGCTAGCCGTGTACAAAAGGATCGGGCCCAGTGGGCCGGCCCAGTAAAAGCACTGCCAGACCCGACCCTGCAAAAGCCCGGGCCGAGGCCAGGCCCAAGGCCCAGGTTTAGAGCAATTGTCCGGCCCGGGTCGGGCAAAGCCCGATTTTTAGGCTGGCCCGGGCCCGGGAAAAGCTTGACCGAAAAATATTAAGAACCGTTAATTAAACGGCTCTTAAAAGAGCCGTTAATTAAACGGCTCTTTTAAGAGCCGTTGCTAACGGCTATTAATAGAGCAGTTAGCTTCTAACGACTCTATTAAGAGCCGTTAGCAGCGCAGCGGCCAGCTGCCCCGTTGCATAGTGTTGTACAACAGTACAACAAGTTGTTGTACAGCTGTACAGAGCCTAGGGCCTAGGCTGGCCACCTCCCCCCCCCCCCCCCACCTCTCTTTCACTCCCTCTCACGCAATCTCACTCTCTCTCTCATTCCCTAATCCCCAACCCGAGCACTCTCTCTCACTTTCTCCCTCTCTCTCTCTCTCCCACTCTCTCTCTCACTCTCTCTATTTCTCTCCCATTTCCTCAACGATAGTATGACGTCGTCCTCCTCAACGCTTGGATCGTCTACTCAGAGTACGCCTATAGTGGTGGAGCACAATCGTAAGACGGCAGTTTGGGAGCACTTCGATAAGGTTCAAGTTGGCGCCGAATTTAAGACGCGATGCAAATTATGCTCGAAGTTGCTGACCCTTACCGGCAACTCAACACTAACAAGACACTTTAAGTCTTGCGTGTCGAAACAAGCTCCCGAGTCCAGTCAGGCCAAAATTTTAGGAGCGGGACAAATTTGGACATATAATCAACTTCGCCAACGGGACCTGCAAATGAAACATGTCATCAAACATGGGTTGTCATTCAGCCATTACGACAACGAGGATTCGATGGAGTACATACATGGAGGCCTTTAGCCCAAATATCAACAGGTAAATATAGCTTCTCTTAGGCGCAACATCATTAAAGCTTATTTAGAATCAAAACATTTGTTAATAAATTTTTTTGAAAAATTTCAGGGTAGTGTAAGTTTAACGAGTGACGTTTGAAGCAGTAGCATAAAAGTAGGATTATCGTACATATGTATCACGTGTCATTGGATCGATCCCGTCTCATGGGAGTTAAATAAGCGCGTAATTTGTTTTGAAGGTTTCGAATATCCACACACTGGTAAAACTATATATAATGTAATTATGAAATGTGTGCGCGAATTTAAATTAAAAGATAAAATAATGAGTATTTTTTTTGATAACGCCTATAACAATAACGTAGTTATTGATTGGTTAAAGCGCGATTTAAAACCAATGCTAAACGGTGCGTTTTTTCACACTCGCTGCGTTTGTCACGTTTTAAATTTAGTAGTACAAGATAGCTTAGCCGCTATAGAACCGTATATTGAAAAAATTCGTCTTATGCTTAAAGTCATTTATAGTTCTAGGCAACTATCGCAGGATTTTAAAAAATTTGTAAACGCACATGGTAAAAAATATTTGAAACCACAATTTGATATGCATATTAGATGGAACTCAACATATAAAATGCTAAAAAGAGCGTTTCAATAAAAATCACTACTTATGGAATATTATAATATGGTAAATAGTCAGATTTAACCGATGTCGATTGGGACGTATTAGGACATTACATGGATTTATTAAAATGTCTTTATAGAGCGACGGTTTTTTTATCTGTCGTGTACTATCCCACTAGCTCACTAGTTATTGAAAATTTTGTAAACATAGCACAAAAATTTAATTTTTATAAACAACATGATGGATGGCTTCCATTAATTGAAATAATGGAAGAATTTTTTTTAAAATATTATAGAGAAATGTCTGCAATGTTTTTGTGCGCCGCCGCTTTAAATCCGTTATTCAGCGTAGACGGCGTAGAAAATTTAATAGAAGAAATAAATGCAAACTTAAATTTAAATTTAAGTTTCGATGATTGTGACGACGCCAATATTATAAAATTTAATTCTCTTTTTATCGAGTGTTACAATTATTATGATAACTTATATGGTTCCCGGCCCCGGGAAGAAATTTCGCAACCAAAAACAAAGGATATTTTTAAAAACAAAATTTTAGAAATAGCAGCTAGGAAAAAAACGTGCAAATCTAGTAGTTTAAATGAATTAGGATTGTACATTAAAACACAATTCTGTGATTTTATGAGCACGGAGGAGATTGAAAACTTCGATCTCTTAAAATGGTGGAAAGGTAAAGTTAACACATATCCTATTTTGGCATATATTGCCCGTGATTTACTAACAATCCAAGCTACTACGGTAGTTTCGGAGTCCGCTTTTTCTCTTAGTGGCAGAGTTTTGAACGAGCGGAGGAGTCGACTCAACGAAGAATCTCTAGAAATGTGCATCTGCTTCAAGGACTACTTGGATGCTATGAAAAGGAAGCATCACATTACAACATTAGAGGATAGCTCAGAGGAGATCGAAGACGAGATGGAAGCGATGAATTTACAAGATTATTGAAGAGCAAGCGCACATCTAGTGAAATTGTAAAACTGTATTTTTCTGTTTTTTAAATTAATTAATATTGTAGTTTTTTTCATCTAAAATTAAAATGATAATAAATTAAAAAAAATTTCAATTAATGAATTTAATGTAAATTGTAAATGTAAGATGTAATTATGTAAATGTTTTTAATATTAATGAAATTGGTTTTTTTTGCCAATGCGACTATGCAAGCGAATTTTTTTAGTGTATTTTTTTAGTATATTATTTTTAAAAAATAATATAATTGGTTTTTTTTAAAAAAAAATAAATGGGAGCCTGGCCCGAACCCAGCCCGGACCGAAGGGCCGAATAGGGCCCTCTCCCAGGGCAGGGGCCCGAGCCCGGTTAAGAAAAGCCCGGGCTTGGCCCGGTTGAGAAAAGCCCGGGCCCGTTGGGCCCGGTACCGGGCTGGCCCGATCGGGCTTTATGCCCATGACTATAATCAGCCTCCTGGGACAGCTCGTCAGCCTTCTGGGACAGCTCGTCAGCCTCCTGGGACAGCTCGTCAGCCTCCTGGGACAGCTCGTCAGCCTCCAGTGACAGCTTGTCAGCCTCCTGGGACAGCTCGTCAGCCTCCTAGGACAGCTCGTCAGCCTCCTGGGACAGCTCGTCAGGCTGGAGGATCTCGCCCGACCAAGTTCCCGCCCAGACCAGGGGATGTTAGTAATTTCAGAGCAGTGGAAGTTGGTTATTTGCAGGCCGTTCCCAAAAAACTATAAATAGACCCTTATGGGTGCCTGGGGAGGAGGACTTTTTCACTACTCTTCACCCTCTTCTTTTGTCCTCCAAGGCACCTAGCTCAGCATTGGCTAGGGAGGGGGAGATCTCAAAGGTCTTCCGGGTGTGAGGTGGGACCTCCACACTAGAGTCGTGGGTCTGTTCCTAGCTTTTTGAGTCTTTGGCCTGTGACGTTCTCCTGAGTGTAGTAGGCGTGAGGTCACCCCTTTTTTGGGACCCCGAACTCCACGAGAGACCAAGTTTTTGGTTTCAACACCTGTTGTTTATAACCCTTAGCTACTAGACGTACTTTATATCTTGCTATAGACTCATCACTGTGTAATTTCTTCTTCAGTACCCACTTGTATCCTATGACTTTAGCTCCTTTCGGCAGGTCAACTAGATGTCATGTGTTATTTTGTAGCAACGAGTTCATCTCATCATCGATAGCTTCTACCCGCATTAATGCCTTTCTGGATCTCATTGCTTCCTGATAGGAGAATGAATCATCCTTTAAGTGGTAGGTGACAAAATTCTCACCAAAATCCTTAGAGATTCTATCTCTTGTAAATACTCTAAGAGGAACAGGTTCCACCTCTAGAGGTTAGGGAGCAGTGCTAGAGGGTCCAGCTTCAGGTTCTATAGTAGATTCTGAAATTATGTTAGTAGACTCGAAGACGGTCAAGTCATGATCTTTGATAAATGTATATTCAAAGAAAATAGCATCTCTAGACTCTATCACTTTATTAGTGGATAGATCCAGAAACCTATCAGCTGCACTATCTTCTGCACTACCTAGATAAACAAAGGTCGTTGTTCTAGGTCCCACCTTAGGTCTCTTAAGATCATGTATCCTTACATAGGCAATACAACCTCAAGTCTTTAGAGTGTCATATCTACAAGAATGGTCATGTCACAACTCATACGGAGTAGAGTTGAGCTTTGAGTGAGACACTCTATTTAGAATGTGATTTATAGTTAGGACTGCTTCCCCCCAAAATAAATTAGGTATGCCAGCTATGACGAGCATAGAATTCAACATTTCTATTAAAGTTCTATTCTTAAGCTCAGCAATACCATTCGACTGGGGTGAGTAAGGAGCTGTGGTTTCTAGGATTATACCCTCAGAGGCACAAAAGTACTTAAACCCAGTTGCAGCGTACTCTCTTCTTCGATCACTTCTAAGTCTTTTAATCTTTATATTTAATTGATTTTCTACCCGAGATTTGAAAATCTTAAAGGTCTTAAATGTCTCATCTTTCGATTTCAATAGGTAAACATGACAATATCTGGAAAAAGCTTCGATGAATGTAATTAAATATTTCCTTCCCCCAGTAGTTGCGTGACTACGAAAGTCACAGAGGTCGGAATGTATCAACTCCAGAAGTTGTGTGCTCCTTAAAACTGTCTTGTAAGGGTTTCTAGTGATCTTAGACTAGACACAAACCTCACACCTATCAAATTGAATAGAAAGATCTAATGGGATGTTTTATCTTCTAACTAGATCTCACATTTTCTTATAGTGAATATGTCCAAGTCTATTGTGTAATAACTTCGGATCAATCAGAGTCGAGCTCACTTAGTTTATACACTCGTTATCTAGGCTAAGTCTATACATACCATTGATCAGGTAAGCGCAACTAAAGTAGTGAGAATTAACAGCCAATGTCATTATACCGTTCATGGTTGTGAAAGACATTCCAGCTTTATCAAACAAACTCATAGAAATCAAGTTCTTAGTTAAATTAGGAACTATTTTAACATGTTGTAAAATTAAAGTTTTACCTGAAGAGAGGACTAGCACTGCAGTACCAGTATGAGTAACATCTGTCGCTCCTCTATTGCAGTTTTCAACTCTATCCTTGACCGTTGTGACCTATAAAAAAAGACCCTTGTCATTTGTGACGTGATAGGTAGCACAACTGTCCAGCCACCACTCAGACGACACACTACGGTAACTACTCCCAATTATAGCCACGAAGGACTTGGGATCAGAGTTGTCGACCACCATGTTCGCCATATTTTGTTGGGCTTCCTTCTTTTGTTTCTTCGGACCCCTGCATTCAGCGGCCTAGTGACCCCATTTGTCGCAATTGTGGTACTTGCCCTTCTTTTTTTTTGAGAGAAGGCCTTTTGAACGCCAATGGTGCGGGTGTATCACACTTAGGTTTCGGGGGCTTCCGAAAAGGCTTACTAGGACGTGAAACAAAGTTGACAGCCTGTGAGGGCTGCGCAAGCTGTTCCAAGCTTTGCCCATCAATGTTTTGGTCCTCAATATGGATGAACCTTTTGAGTTCATCCAAATTGATCTTCTCTTTCAGTCGGTGTATCTCGGTCTTGAAAAAGAGTCACTCGGGAGGCAGCTTACTCAGAATCATGTACACAAAGAGGCTGTTGTCCATCTTCGAATGATCATCATCCAGCTTCTGATGCAGGTTGACCAGCTCCAAGAGTTGAGAAGTGATAGGCACGTTCGCTTTGAATCTGAAGTTGAAGAACTTCTCTCTAATGAGCGACTTTGACAGTCCTTCCTCCTTCTGGAAATGCGCGTTCAGTCGATCTCATATCTCTTTTGCAGTCTTGTAAGCGTGGTAGGTCAACGCGAGACGGGGATTCAGGAAATTCAACAGGTAATCCCTGTAGAAATTTTCATCCTTGTTCCACTGGTACTCATCCACGTCCACGACGGTAGAAGCGAAAACGCTCTAAATAGTAAAGAAAATCTCGCGTTCCTTCATTCCTAGTTGGACTTGAATTTTCCAATTGAGAAAGTCGGAAGTGTCTAACGATTGCAGCTTTACGATGTCAAGCACGCTTTTCTTCGACATATTTCTAGATTTAAACAGAAATAAAAAAAATCTAGAACAAAGTCACATGAGCCATGTGAAGACGTCAGAAAATATTCGAATCCAATCTTGAAATTTTTTCCTCCTCCGAGACGAGAAATCCTCCTGCCTGACTTAGAACAGTGGCCACAAAAAATCTCAGTTATGTGGATCTCCAACAAAGAGAATCACAAGTGATGAGGACAAAACAAACCCTCGTCCTCAAGGCCAGAGATCCAAGTAATGAAACTCTAAACAGATCTTCCCTATTCCTCAAATTCTGGAAGAATAAAACGACTTGCTCCTTCCTTTTGATGTTGGCTGGATCTCCAAAAATCTGGATCGGACTTTGCTCCTCTTTTTCTGATCTCACAAATTAGAGTTTCACCCTCTTCCTCCTTGAGAACAGGAGAAGAGTAGTGATAAAAAAAACAGAGCAACACTAGATCTGGAGTTTTCCCGATCAGCAGAGCAAGCTTTTGGTAGATAGAATCTGGCGAAATTTCGATCTGACTTTCTGCAACAGGGAGTAATCAACCTCCTCCTTCGATTGATGTAGATCAACCACGAGACAGGCTTCCCGAGAAATGAAGTCACGAGATACCAGATCTGCGATAGGAGAAACGCAAAACGAGTACAGGGACGGCGCAGCAGTTTCCAGATCTGTGATGGAGCGGCGAGACGCGATCTGCTTGAACAGGGATGGCGATGTAGGGATAAACTGTTGGAGCTTTGATTGACTTATTGACCGGGGCCCACATGCATGGGGAGTTACATATTTTATGTTGTTTTAATTGCATTAAGGGGGAATGAATGTAATCAATGGGGAGTTGAGGAGTTGATAGGTGAATAGTTAGGAGTTAGTGGCTTTTATTGTTTTGCCACTTGACACGTTTTTATTCGTTGTAGTTGCCTATATAAAGGCTTGTAATCCTTAGTTGTAGATTGATGAAATAGTGAGAAAAATTCCCAACTCTTGTTCAAGTTTAGAGAGAGGAGAGAGCGCCGCAGCGCCAAGGTTTCTAGTGAGAGAAGGTTGCCGGCGGTGAACGTGTCGAGCAGTTTGGAGTTGAAGCCGGCCGAAAGGTTTGATCCCGCCATCTCGCCGAACAGGAGTTGCAGCTTGGCCGAGCGGTTAGGCCAAGTTAGAAGGAGCGTCGGGCGACTAGGCCGTCTCGCCGCGCGAGTGCGTACTCGCGGAGTGTAGTGATCTCGCAAGTATTGTGCACTCGTGTGTGTTTGCGAGCGAGTTGAGTTAGTCGTAGCCGCGCGGGTTGTTTGGTCTCGCTGCCGAGTAGGTGCTTGCGAGACCACAGAAGTGTTGGCGAAGAGGTCTTGGTGTGGCGGTCTCGCGTTGGTATCTCGCAGGTGGGAGCTCGCGCGGGTAGGCGGCTAGAGTTGGCGAACTCGCTGTTTACTAGTGGATTTTGTGCTAAGTGTTTTTGAGGTGTAGTCCGAAGCGGGGACTCATTCACGTTTCCAACAAGTGGTATCAGAGCGAGGTTCAGAGACTCCTGGAAATTGTGTTTGTGAAGAGTAGTGATGGAGATGGGAAGCGGGATTCGGGGCAGGTCCCCAAGCTGAGCAAAACAAACTATGGAAATTGGAGTATTCAGATGCGAGTGTTGCTCGCCTTTAAGGAGCTATGGGATGTTGTGGAGGAAGGTGTCGAGGTGCTTACTACCGAAGCAGAAGCCGCATTGACTAACGCTCAAAGGATGGCGGTGAGAGAAACCAAGAAGAAGGACAAGAAGGCATTGTTCATCTTGTACCAAGGGGTGGATGAAGCTACATTTGAGAAGATCTCGGATGCCGAGACTTCAAAGGAAGCTTGGGAGATACTGCAGCACTCCATGCAAGGAGTGGACAAGGCAAAGAAGGTGAAGCTACAAACCCTCCGAGTCCAGTATGAGGTGATGAGGATGCAAGGCTCGGAGAAGGTGGGTGACTATGTGACCCGTCTGCGGACACTCACAAATAAAATGAAGAGGAACGGAGAGGTGACTGACGATGTCAGTTTCATGGAGAAGCTTCTGCGGTCGATGTCCAAGAAGTTCAGACACGTGGTGGTGGCTATTGAGGAGTCAAAGGACCTCACCACGATGGGGGTGGATGAGTTTATTGGCTCGCTACAAGCACATGAGTATCAGATGATGCAAGATGAGGAGGAGTCGAGTGGCTTGGGGAAAGCACTCCAGACTCAGATTAACTTTGGAGAGAGCACATGAAGAGGAGGAGGCCAGCGCGGCCGAGGCTACCAAGGCAGAGGTAGAGGAGGAAGAGGTGAAAGAGACTTTGGAAGGAATCAGTACAACCAGCGTGAAGTGGAACAACCTTAGGGTTGGAGACACGACGTAGGAGGAAGAGGAAGAGGCCAAGGAAGGGGCCAAGGCAGAGGTCAGGGAAGAGACCAAGGCAGAGGTCAAGGCAGAGGAGGAAGAGGAGACATGTCCCAGACCCAATGCTACAACTGTGGCAAGTTCGGGCACATGAGCTACGATTGTTGGGATCCTAGGAAGGGAGGAGATGCCAACCATTATGCGGAGACTAGTAACATGGGAGACGACCTGATGATGTTCATAACCGTCCAAGGAGCTGGAGGTGGAAAGAATGGAATATGGTACTTGGACACCGGAGCCAGTAATCACATGTGCGGAGAGAAGGAGCTGTTTACGAGCCTTGAACCAAATGGTGGTGAGGTGAGTTTCGGCGACGCTTCTAAGATCTCGGTTGAAGGAAGAGGAGTAGTGGCGGTTGTGTTGAATGGGAAGGAGGTGCTCATCAACGACGTCTTCTACGTTCCAGGCTTGAGGAGTAACATCCTAAACCTCGGGCAACTGGTGGAGAAGGGCTACCGGGTCTTATTACGGGATGGAACCCTAGCCATGAAAGATGGTCAAGGGAAAGAAGTAGTGAGGGTGAAGATGACGACGAATCGTCTCTTTACTTTGAACATGGATGTGAAGGAGACGACATGTCTCGCGAGGACTGAAGAGGAGGAAGAAGCTTGGTTGTGGCACCACCGGATGGGGCATCTGGGGTTCACAGGCCTGAAGCTGTTGTCTGGATCCAAGATGGTGGAAGGGCTGCCTATGATCACACCTCCTCAAAGGGTCTGTGAGGTATGCACGAAGGGGAAGCAAAGAAGGGAGACATTTGAGGGTGGCAAGTCCCGAAGAGCAACAAGGCTGTTGGAGTTGGTTCACTCGGACATCGCTGGTCCGTTTGAGACTACTTCAATAGGTAGAAGCAGATACTACATCACATTCACCGATGACTTCAGCAGGAAGTGTTGGGTGTACTTTCTAAGGGAGAAGGCTGAGGCACTAGAGAAGTTCAAGGAGTTCCGGGCGATGGCTGAGATGGAGAGTGGTCAACCGCTGAAGGTACTCAGAATGGATAGGTGTGGGGAGTACACCTCTAGGCTGTTTGATGAGTACTGTAAGCAATGGGGGATCTCTCATCAGCTGACGGCAGCATACTCGCCTCAGCAGAATGGCGTGGCAGAGAGAAAGAACCTTACCATCATGAACATGGCGAGGAGTATGGTGAAGGGCAAGGGGTTACCAAAGAAGTATTGGGCGGAAGCAGTGCAGGTAGCAGTGTACGTGTTGAACTGTTGTCCAACAAAGAGTGTGAAGTTCAAGACACCTTTTGAAGCTTGGAGTGGGTGGAAGCCCAGTGTGAAGCACTTTAGGGTCTTCGGGTGTGTTGCTTATGCTCACATCCCGGACCAGAGGAGGAGGAAGTTAGATGACCGGAGCGAGAGATGCATCTTTGTAGGCTACGCTCCTGCGAGCAAGGCTTACAAGTTGTATAACCCGGAGACAGGGAAAGCCATCATCTCTAGAGATGTGGTGTTTGAAGAAGGAAGCTGCTGGAGCTGGAATGAGGAGGTGAAGAACACCAAGGGGATGTTCTACGAGGATGATGAGGAAGAAAGTGGAGAAGAGGCTGAAGCCGAGATGGGTGGAGCGGTGCCACCATCACCACCTAGCAGAGGTTCAGGGGGAGCTCTCACCCCTTACTCTAGTGGTGCAAGCACGAGTGGAGGCGGCTCTGGAGGAGCAAGCACCAGTGGGAGCAAGGACAATCGTCCTCTGCCCAGGATGAGGAGGCTGGATGAAATCTATGAGGAGACGGCACCAGTCCTTAACAATTTTTCTTTATATTGTCTTTTGGCAGATGTCAAGCCGTGCTCCTATGATGAAGCTGCAAAGGAGAAAAGTTGGAGGAAGGCGATGGATGCGGAGATCGCCTCCATCAAGAAGAATGAGACCTGGAAGCTGGTCGACCCACCTGCAGGCCACAAACCCCTCGGGGTGAAGTGGGTGTATAAGGTGAAGAAAAATAAAGATGGAGGCGTGGAGAAGCACAAGGCGAGGCTGGTCGTGAAGGGCTACCGCCAAGTTCAAGGTGTGAACTATGATGAAGTCTTCGCACCGGTAGCACGGATTGACACCATCCGCTTGATCATCGCCCTAGCTGCTCATCATGGGTGGAAGATCATGCAGATGGACGTGGTCTCTGCTTACCTGAACGGGTACCTGGAGGAAGATGTGTACATTGAGCAGCCTCCAGGGTACGTGGTGAAGGGGAAAGAAAGAAAGGTCTGCAAGCTTGTCAAAGCACTCTATGGGCTCAAGCGAGGAGCTAGAGCTTGGAACGGGAGGATAGATGCGTTCCTGCAAAAGCATGGCTATCAGAAGAGCCCATATGAGTACGCCCTTTATACCAAGGTGGATAAGGACGGAAGCATGATGATAATGTGTTTGTACGTGGATGACATGATCTTCACGGGGAACAACACAGCTATGTATGAGGAGTTCCGGGAGATGATGAAGAGGGAGTTTGAGATGACAGACCTAGGAGAGCTGAGTTACTTTCTGGGGGTGGAAGTGAAGCAGGGAGAAGACGGGATCTTCATATCCCAGAAGAAGTATGCGGAGGAGGTTTTGAAGAAATTCAGGATGGAGGATAGCAAGCCTATCTCCACTCCTGCCGACCCGGGAATGAAGCTGAGCAAGGAGTCGAAGGAAGGAGCGGTGTACTCCACCTTATTCAAGAGCTTGGTGGGTAGTCTGCGCTACCTGACCTTCACCCGACCGGACATCATGTACGCGGTCGGGGTGGTGAGTAGGCACATGGAGGAGCCAAAGGAAGACCACTTCACAACAGCAAAGAGGATCCTGAGGTACATCAACGGGACGAGAGGCCATGGGCTGAAGTGTGGTACTGGAGAGGAGCTGACGCTGGTAGGTTACTCGGACAGTGACTACGGCGGGGATGTCAATGACCGGAAAAGCACTTCCGGATATGCTTTCAACATGGGAACAGGAGTGTTCTCTTGGAGTTCAAAGAAACAGGCCATGATAGCTCTATCGTCCTGCGAAGCGGAGTACATTGCGGCGGCAGCTGGCACCTGCCAAGCCATCTGGCTAAGGAACCTGCTGGAAAGCTTGCAACATGGAGTGGATGGGCCAACGACCATGTTGGTGGACAACATGTCGGCCATCCAGCTCGCGAAGAACCCGGTACTACACGGGAGGAGCAAACACATAGATACAAGATATCATTTCCTGAGAGAGCAGGTGGAGCTGAAGACCGTGGAGGTCAAGTATTGCCCGACCGGAGAGCAAGTGGCGGACATTTTTACCAAGGCGTTGAAGGTGGACACGTTCCTGAAGCTCAAAGGCAAACTTGGCATGTGCTGCCAAGTTTGAGGGGGAGTTTGTTGGAGCTTTGATTGACTTATTGACCGGGCCCCACATGCATGAGGAGTTACATATTTTATGTTGTTTTAATTGCATTAAGGGGGAATGAATGTAATCAATGGGGAGTTGAGGAGTTGGTAGGTGAATAGTTAGGAGTTAGTGGCTTTTATTGTTTTGCCACTTGGCACGTTTTTATTCGTTGTAGTTGCCTATATAAAGGCTTGTAATCCTTAGTTGTAGATTGATGAAATAGTGAGAAAAATTCTCAACTCTTGTTCAAGTTTAGAGAGAGGAGAGAGCGCCGCAGCGCCAAGGTTTCTAGTGAGAGAAGGTTGTCGGCGGTGAACGTGTCGAGCAGTTTGGAGTTGAAGCTGGCCGGAAGGTTTGATCCCGCCATCTCGCCGAACAGGAGTTGCAGCTCGGCCGAGCGGTTAGGCCAAGTTAGAAGGAGCGCCGGGCGACTAGGCCGTCTCGCCGCGCGAGTGCGTACTCGCGGAGTGTAGTGATCTCGCAAGTATTGTGCACTCGCGTGTGTTCGCGAGCGAGTTGAGTTAGTCGTAGCCGCGCGGGTTGTTTGGTCTGGCTGCCGAGTAGGTGCTTGCGAGACCACAGAAGTGTTGGCGAAGAGGTCTTGGTGTGGCGGTCTCGCGTTGGTCATCTCGCAGGTGGGAGCTCGCGCGGGTAGGCGGCTAGAGTTGGCGAACTCGCTGTTTACTAGTGGATTTTGTGCTAAGTGTTTTTGAGGTGTAGTCCGAAGCGGGGACTCATTCACGTTTCCAACATAAACGTCGTTGGGATCTCCAGTAGATTTTGTCGATCTTCCCCTTTTTCGCCGATGGAGCGGTGACGGGGAAAACGAGAATACCTCTCGCCGGCGGCTACAAAAATCAAGACCGGGAGAGATTCCTTCCTCTCGATCTGCTTCGCGATTCTTGCAAAACAGAGGCGGCGACGGAAGAGTTCCAGAGAATGAGAAAGCGGACGGGTGAGAGAGCGGAAAACCCTAACGAGTATCTTGAGAATGTAATTGCTCCGCTCAAGATAGACCACTAAGACTCATCAATGTGGAATGACCTTATATAGATCTCCAGCGTAGAGCCGTTACACCATAGTGATACGTTTCTCATTGAATCGTTCCGAGTCGGTCCTGACACACACGGACATATTAACCAAATATCCTAACATGTTCTTATTTACTTCTTATGTTCTTCAATTCTTTCCACTGCCCAGTCCAACCATTCGCCTGTCATGAAATCCCTGCTTTGAGTCCTTAGCCATATCCATTTCCACACTCATCCAATCCGCGGTCTTCCCAGTTCCGCAGAACTCAGAAGGTTCCTATTTACTTCTTACTTAAATAGTTAAAAGACCTTTTCATTTGAAATATTAAGCATCCCAAAAATATTGCGAGAAAACAATATTTTTAGGTTAGAAAGTGAAGGGATTTCTTCATTTTTATCCTGAATAATATTTGATATTATGATTGCAGTCTCAATCATTTGCTTAGCCACTGACTCCTAGTAACTTCTCATCACTAAACCATTTCATTGGCTTAGAAAATGATTTAGGCTTCGTTTGGTTTGACTTTTTGCTTAGGTGGCGGGATGAGAAGAAGGGATTTTGGAACCGGAGGGGGGAGGCTGCTTTTGGAATCCCTCCGCATTCCTCCATTTTTCAAGGCACGGCTGGTGCAAACGGATCAAACGCCGCCGCCAGCCAATTGGTTACCCGCCGTGCTGCGGCGTTTGTGTTGGGGTTCAGCCCCTAAAGGTGAAAATCCGTGTGAAGAAATCCAGATATTGCAACATGGTTTTTCGGCGTTGCAGTTTCTTTTTTACTGCCTTTGACCGGACAGTTTTATTATAAAACTGTGAACAGTTTCTTTTTTAATTAAAAAGACTGTTCAGTTAGTTTTAAAAGGATGCGTGGCTTTTAATTTCCAATTCAATCATTCTCCTCCCCGATAGAAGGAGTTATGGCTTTTAGAGAGAGGAGCGGAAGTTTTCCTCCGCCGCCCCCGCGCCGTCCGCCAGCCCCGCGCCGCCCGCCGTCTCCGCGCCAGTGCCGCGCCAGCGCCGTTCGCCGCCGCCGCTGCATCTTCAGTTTTGCCGCTGCTGTAGGCGGAGTTTTGCCGCTTGAAGGAGGTGTTTCCTCCGTACTGTTGGAAGAGGTTTCTCTACCGTTTCAAAGGGCTTCTTCGTCTACGTTTTCAGGTGTACCCTTTCTTGTCTTCGTTTGCTATTGTGCTTGAAGAGAGAGTAGGATTTTATCTTGTTGTAGAGAAGTTGTGGACTTGTCTTGGTGGTAGAGAGGAGTGGATTTGTGTGTTAAATCCGGAGGGCTTTCTAGGTTTGGGCAAACCTAGATATTTTTTGTAATCCTTATTTATTATAGTGGATTTTCGTTGTGCCGTGCCCCGTGGTTTTTGACCTTCAAGTGGTGAAGGTTTTCCACGTATATCTTGGTGTTCACTTGTGTTGATTTGTTTTGTTTCTTATTTTTGCTTGTGCTCTATTGATCGGTGAGTGTTGCCGTTATCTTCGGACACCCCGTTGCCTAACAAGTGGTATCAGAGGGTTAGGTTCTTTGGCTAGTCGTTTTTATTTCTCGGTTTCTAACTCGGTGCGGTAGGTGACGACCATCGGTCCGCTCCCTATCCTCTTGTGTTAATCCCTTGAAATAAATCGACTTATGGACCGTAATAGAGCTACTGTTTGAGAAAGCAATGGAACAGAACACAAGGATGGTCAGTATGAATGGCAAGAATTGGAGCATATGGAAGCCTCGGATGGAAGATCTCTTATATTGTAAAGATCTCCATGCTCCGTTGACGGGGAGACCTGCTTCAGTTAAGGATGATGAAGAGTGGAAGAAAATGGATCGAAAGGCAGTAGGGTTCATTAGACAGTGGCTCGATGACTCTGTTTTTCATCATGTTTCCACGGAGAACTCGGCTCAGGCCTTATGGAAAAAGCTTGAAGCCTTGTACGAGCGGAAGACTGCAGGTAACAAGGCATTTCTGATTAGGAAGCTTGTCAATTTGAAGTACCGGGAAGGGTCACAGATGACTGAGCATCTGAACCTTGCTCAAAGTATTATCAATCAGTTGGAGTCCATGAAGATCACTTTGGAAGATGAACTCCAAGCTCTGATGATCCTTAGTTCTTTACCCGAGAGTTGGGAGACTCTAGTAGTGTCGTTGAGCAACTCAGCACCTGATGGTGTGGTAACCATGGAGATGGTGTCTGGTTGTCTCCTGAACGAAGAACTGAGAAGGAAGGATTCTGGATCTTCCACTTCGGGTGTTTTTCTCATGGAGGGAAGAGGCCGGTCTGTGAAGAAGGATGTGAAGCACAGGGACAGTTCTAGGAGTAAGTCCAGGGGCAAGTCTAAGAAGGACATTGAGTGCTACTATTGTAAGAAGAAGGGTCATTTCAAGAAGGATTGCTTCCAAATGAAAAGAGATCTGAAGGGAAAGACCAAGGAGGTAGGAGAATCCAGTGGTGATGCGACGACTTCGATTGTGGAGGCTGATCCGTTATGCTTGCACTGCAGTGGGTTGTCTTGCCAGGACTGCGTTGATACAGACTGGATCATGGACGGAGGTGCATCCTATCATTGCACTCCTCACAGAGATTACTTCTACACCTATTCTGCAGGAGATCATGGTGTGATCCGGATGGCAAATTCCGGTGAGTCGTTGATTGTTGGCAGTGGTGATGTCCACTTGGAGACTGAATTGGGGAAGATTGTTCTCAAGGGAGTCAGACATATTCCTGACTTGAGAATGAATCTGATTTCCGTTGGTAGGCTTGATGATGGTGGTTTCACAAGCATTGAAGGTGGTGGGACCTGGAGGTTGATGAAGGGCTCTTTGGTGGTAGCCAAAGGAAGGAAGTGTTGTGGCCTTTATCGTACTAAAGCCAAGATCTGTGGTCCAAGTGTGAATGCGGCAGAGGGCGACTCTATGGAGTTATGGCATCGCAGACTTGGGCATATAAGCGAGAAGAACTTGAAGATCTTGGTGAAGAACAAGGTCCTTCCGGAGCTATCAGGAGGGCTTCCTGATACGTGTGCGCACTGCTTGGCCGGTAAGCAGAAACGTGTTTCCTTTGCTGATTCTGAACCAAAGAGGAAGGCGGAGTTACTATACTTGATACACACTGATGTGTGTGGTCCTATTGAGCCCAAGTCTGTGGGCGGAGCCGCTTACTTTGTCACGTTCATTGACGATCACTCCAGGAAAGTCTGGGCATATTCTGTGAAGCAGAAGAGTGATGTTCTAGCAAAGTTTGAAGAGTTCAGAGCGAAGGTGGAGAAGATGACTGGGAAGGAAATAAAACGAGTTCGATCTGACAACGGGGGAGAGTACACTGGTGCCTTTGACGCTTACTGCAGAAGGCATGGCATAGTACATGAAAGGACAATCCCGAGGACGCCGCA
The DNA here is from genome assembly GCA_039513925.1 of Platanthera zijinensis. Taxonomy (NCBI): domain Eukaryota; kingdom Viridiplantae; phylum Streptophyta; class Magnoliopsida; order Asparagales; family Orchidaceae; genus Platanthera; species Platanthera zijinensis. The sequence goes on along the minus strand of CM077080.1, from coordinate 26,007,041 downwards.
ACAGAATGGGCTAGCAGAAAGGATGAACAGGACGATTATTGAGAAGATCAAATGTATGATTTCTCAAGCTGGCATTGGTAAACAGTTTTGGGCTGAGGCTGTGCAAACTGCTGTACATCTGATAAATCTGTCTCCTTCTGCACCTCTGAATGGTGATATTCCAGAGCGTGTTTGGTCCGGGAAGGAAGTGTCATACGGACATGTGCGGGTGTTTGGGTGCAAAGTTCATGTTCATGTCCCCAAGAAAGAGAGATCGAAGCTTGATGAGAAGTCCCGGGAGTGCATCTTGATGGGATTTCCTCATGAGGAGTTTGACTATAGACTCTGGGATCCTGTGAACAAGAAAATGATCAGAAGCAGAGATGTGATCTTTGTTGAAGATCAAGTGGTTGGTGAGCAGAATGATGCGGAGTCACAAGTTCCACAGGTTCCACCTGCGGAGGAGAGACTCTATGTTGATGATGGGCCAGTAGAGAATGTTGTTGATGATGGGCATGCTGAGGAGGAAGTTGGTGAGCTTATTCCTGATGAGGAGATGATTACGGATGTAGGGGGAGCTCTGCCAGTTGATGTACCACCTGTGGTGGAGGTTCCTCTTGTCAGATCTGAGAGAGTCAGAAGGCCCAATACCAGGTATTCCTCTAATGAGTATATTTTGCTTACAGATAGTGGAGAGCCTGAGTCCTATGTGGAGGCTCAGAGTGCTGAAGATCGTGAGGCTTGGACAGCTGCTATGGAAGAGGAGTTGTACTCCCTTCAGAAGAATGAGACGTACGATTTAGTCCCATTGCCTAAAGGTAAGAGAGCTTTGAAGAACAAGTGGGTCTTCAAGCTAAAGTTGGATGAAAATTGCTCTCAGCCAAGGTACAAGGCGAGACTTGTGGTGAAAGGATTCAGTCAGAAACAAGGTGTCGACTTCGACGAGATCTTTTCCCCAGTGGTGAAAATGTCCTCTATCAGACTGGTGTTGGGTATGGCTGCCTCCATGGATCTTGAAGTCGAGCAGATGGATGTCAAGACGGCATTTCTGCATGGTGATTTGGAGGAAGAGCTATATATGGAGCAGCCCGAAGGCTTTGTGGCTAAGGGGAAGCATCATCTGGTCTGCCGGCTCAAGAAGAGCCTTTATGGGTTGAAGCAGGCACCCAGGCAGTGGTATAGGAAATTTGACTCTTTCATGATGAAGAGCAAATTCCAACGGACCAGAGCTGATCACTGTGTGTATGTGAAGAGGACTGAGAAGACGTTCACTATTCTGCTGTTGTACGTAGATGATATGCTGATCGTTGGGGATGACAAGGCCAGCATAGCTGAGTTGAAGAAGGAGCTCAGTGAGTCCTTTGAAATGAAGGATTTGGGACCGGCAAGGAAGATCCTTGGAATGAAAATTACCAGGGACAGGAGTGCTGGTCAACTATGGCTATCTCAGTCTGAGTATGTGGAGAAAGTGCTGAAGAGGTTCATGATGGACAAGGTAAAACCCGTTGCTACTCCTCTGGCCGGGCACTTCAGACTTTCCAGTTCTCAAAGCCCCTCATCTGAGGAGGAGGTGGAAGAGATGAGCCAAATTCCTTATGCATCCGCAGTGGGGAGCCTGATGTATGCTATGGTCTGCACTAGGCCAGACATAGCTCATGCTGTGGGGTCTGTGAGCCGTTACTTGGCAAACCCAGGGAAAGTTCACTGGAGTGCTGTGAAATGGATATTTCGCTATCTCCGAGGCACCTCAGATCTTTGTTTACAGTTTGGTGGAGGTCCACCAGAACTCATCGGGTACTCGGATTCGGATATGTCAGGAGATGTTGACACGAGGAGATCCACTTCTGGATTCGTGGTCACTTTTGGAGGGGGAGCAGTGTCATGGCAGTCAAGGCTTCAGAAGTGCGTGGCATTGTCGACAACGGAGGCTGAATATATTGCATTGACTGAGGCGTCGAAGGAGCTTATTTGGATGAAGAAGTTCATGCTAGAGCTTGATCTCCGACAGGACGTGTACACAGTTTTCTGTGATAGTCAGAGTGCTATATTTTTGGCCAAGAATCCCGCCTTTCACTCCAGGACGAAGCATATTGACGTAAAGTATCATTGGATTCAGGATGCTGTGGAGGAGAAGCTGTTGGTGGTAGAGAAGATCCACACGGATGAAAATCCTTCGGACATGATGACGAAGGTCGTCCCAAGGGAAAAGCATGATCTCTGCCGGCGGTTGATCGGCATGATTCCCACCTGAAGGAGTCGCGGTGGGATACTCCCCTTTATGGTCTGAAGGGGGAGTTTGTTGGGGTTCAGCCCCTAAAGGTGAAAATCCGTGTGAAGAAATCCAGATATTGCAACATGGTTTTTCGGCGTTGCAGTTTCTTTTTTACTGCCTTTGACCGGACAGTTTTATTATAAAACTGTGAACAGTTTCTTTTTTAATTAAAAAGACTGTTCAGTTAGTTTTAAAAGGATGCGTGGCTTTTAATTTCCAATTCAATCATTCTCCTCCCCGATAGAAGGAGTTAGGGCTTTTAGAGAGAGGAGCGGAAGTTTTCCTCCGCCGCCCCCGCGCCGTCCGCCAGCCCCGCGCCGCCCGCCGTCTCCGCGCCAGCGCCGCGCCAGCGCCGTTCGCCGCCGCCGCTGCATCTTCAGTTTTGCCGCTGCTGTAGGCGGAGTTTTGCCGCTTGAAGGAGGTGTTTCCTCCGTACTGTTGGAGGAGGTTTCTCTACCGTTTCAAAGGGCTTCTTCGTCTACGTTTTCAGGTGTACCCTTTCTTGTCTTCGTTTGCTATTGTGCTTGAAGAGAGAGTAGGATTTTATCTTGTTGTAGAGAAGTTGTGGACTTGTCTTGGTGGTAGAGAGGAGTGGATTTGTGTGTCAAATCCGGAGGGCTTTCTAGGTTTGGGCAAACCTAGATATTTTTTGTAATCCTTATTTATTATAGTGGATTTTCGTTGTGCCGTGCCCCGTGGTTTTTGACCTTCAAGTGGTGAAGGTTTTCCACGTATATCTTGGTGTTCACTTGTGTTGATTTGTTTTGTTTCTTATTTTTGCTTGTGCTCTATTGATCGGTGGGTGTTGCCGTTATCTTCGGACACCCCGTTGCCTAACAGTTTGCCCCTCAAACGGAAAGCTTCAAACGATGCGCCAAACGAAGCCTTAAAAATGTACACTTTTCGTTATATATATTTGAAGTCATATTTATAATTTTCTGAATCCGTCATTGTTCGCAACAATTCCACCTTCATGGATTGCACCCCAACAAAGGTTTGATTTCAATGGTCAGAATATCATGAAGCTTAAAAATAAGGAATTTAGTGAGTATGAAGGCAATCCAATGAAGCAGCCTCTGGAACCTCAATTTGAGGCATGGAGCAAGTTCACTTCACTACTCTTTAATTAAACAGGAGTAAAGGGTTTGTGAAGGTCACTGATTCCTCCAGCATAGGGGTTTCTGTTTGCTCCGAGGTCGGCGAGAATGGAAGTTAGGAGGTCGGCAAGAATGGAAGTTAGGAGCTCGACGGTAACGGGGAACGAGAAGAAGAGCTAAAATGGCCTAGATGCTACTAAATGACAACATGAGGGAGCCTTGCCTCTTGTTGATCAAATAAAAATAATTAGTGGATATGGATTCCTCTTGTCTTTGACTATTTATGCGTCCAAAACCGTGGTTGTATGCGGGAACAACAACTCAATAAGAAGTAGACTAAAAGAAAAATTGGTTGGGAGAAGACGATGTATAGGGCTGAAAAGGGGTGTTGTTATAAACAAATCATATTTCGCTTCTAGTAAATCAAAAAATATTCAAAATATTAATATTTATGTTATTTGAAATGACTTCTATCAAATCTTATTTTCTTTCACGTTTTTTCGAACTGCGTCTTCTAAGTGCATTTTTATGAGAAATGTTCAACACGAAAATTGTATATATTGTATATCTCGTCGATATTTACAACTTTCATGTTAAACACTTTCTAATTTGAACCCGTTTAGGTTCCCGATTTGGCCCCCGAAAAAAGTCACGCCGAACCCGGGCATCCGCACATATGTTCGGCATGACTTTTTTCGGGGGCTAAATTGAGGGTCTAAACTGTTTCAAATCAAAAGGTGTTCAACATGAAAGTTGTAGGTCTCGTCGAGATCTACAACTTTCATGTTGAACACTTTTTAATTTGAAGCCGTTATTTAAAATTTTTTGAGTGATTTACTATTAACCAATTGATTTTCAAATAATCATTTTCAAATTTTATAATTTGCTAGAAGTAATGATTTGTTAACAACAAAATTGAGTTGCTAATAAAAGCACCGCTCAAAAGAAGAGAAACAAACAAGAAATTAGAAAAATTAATTGAGAAATGAAAAAAAAACATATAAATAATTAAATAAAGTACATAAATAAATACCCAGCATTTAATATTATTTCATTAAAAATTAAAATAATTATATATAATATTTTATATCTATTAGACTCTATTACTATTAATTACAAAAGACAGCGTGGCAAATACATTAAAGAAATTGTCATATTTGTTACTGACATATCAAATTAAAGAAATTCTTATTTTTGTCACCAATGTTGCGCTGGGGGGACAATTTGCATGTGACTCTAATTATATCATATGATTTTTTGATGTTTATTATTTCAATCACAATTAAAATTAATTTAAAATTAAAGCAATAAAAATACTCTAAGGTCTTCATTTGAAGTCAAGTGCTCAGAGTTTTCGATAAGGATGTAGGACTTAGATCATTTATTCGCTCTGAATTCTCTTTGCTCGCTCTTACGTTTGTGGGAACGTTTCAAGAAGCACGTGAGAAGACAAAGAAAAACGCTCTCGTGAATGCTCTAGCTTCGTGGACTTAGCTTTTTTCCTCTCATATTCGCTTTTAAGACCTGTAAACAGAGAGGTGGTCTGTCACCCTCCGAGAATCTAAACGCTTGTAACAACAAAGGAACTAGTGAATTTCGGCTCAACACAGATCCAACCGATTTGTCACCTTTTTCAGGGTTTCCACGCTAAAATGTTTCGCTTATCATTATTGTTGGATTTCTTTTCACTATTTGTGCGCTCAACTCACTCTCAAGCTAAGACGACCTAATTCTTCGGACCAGGGGAAAACTGTTGGGGTTGTGGAACACTTCCGGTCCTCTTGTTTCTCACACCGGGTTAGCCCACGTGAGCTTAGAGGAATCGAAGTGTGACGATCAAATTCTGCTGCAGCCTATTTAGGAAGTATTCCGGTTGTTTTTAGGGATACGGTCAATACGGTTTTGACAACGGCTGACGGCTGGTTATCCCTTTAGAGACGCATACGAGGTATCTTCGTTGGAAGCGATCCAGAAGGGATTCTAATTATACTATTGGATGAATCTCTGAAATCTGTGAGTTTGTGTGCTTGCTCTGTTTACATTTGTCTAATACTTTTATTCGGATTTCTGTTTCTCGGCGCTCCGATTTTCTTACAAAAACCAAGCGACCGGCAACAATAGTATTAAAACAATTAATTATGGATAACAAGTATAATTAGAATTTAGAAAAAATATATATAAAAAATAAAAATAAGGATAGGCAGTAATATCAAATATCACTATCTCAAATCATGATTTCAACATCAAAATTGATGGGAATGAGATCCCTCTTTAAAAGAATATGGGTGTGCATAGAGCCATTCCCTCATGATCTCCAATAAAATTAGTGGGATCATGGGTTTGACCGCACACGCAATCACCGCACCCGATCCCGTCGCACATTGATCTCCCTACGCATGGTGGCGAAATCGCCCAAACTCGCCAGCGTCGAGCGGACGGCATTGTCTCCGGGCATCGGCCACCCCTTTCGACCGTCGGGGTGTGGCCGAGGAGGTGTCGGGCCGCCCCCCCCTACGGCCACCGGCGCGCGGCCGAAGGGGAGGCCGTGCCGGCCGCCCCTCTTCGGCCACCCCTCTTCGGCCACAGGCGCGCGACCGAAGGGGAGGCCGTGTCGGCCGCCCCTCTTCGGCCACCCCTCTTCGGCCGTCGACGCGTAGCCGAAGGGGTGGCGCGCGGCCGAAGGGGCGGACAAGCCGGCCGCCGGCGCGCGGCCGAAGGGGCGGCCAAGCCGGCCGCCGGCGCGCGGCCGAAGGGGCGGCCAAGCCGGCCGCCGGCGCGCGGCCGAAGGGGCGGCCAAGCCGGCCGCCGGCGCGCGGCCGAAGGGGCGGCCAAGCCGGCCGCCGGCGGGCGGCCGAAGGGGCGGCCAAGCCGGCCGCCGGCGCGCGGCCGAAGGGGCGGCCAAGCCGGCCGCCGGCGCGCGGCCGAAGGGGCGGCCAAGCCGGCCGCCGGCGCGCGGCCGAAGGGGCGGCCAAGCCGGCCGCCGGCGCCGAAGGCCGAAGGGGCTGCCAAGTCGGCCGAAGGAGCGGCCATGCCGGCCGCCCCTCTTTGGCCGCCGGCGCACGACCGAAGGGGCAGCCAAGCTGGCCGACCCCGACCGCTACCCCTTTCCGTCGCCAGCTTGGTCGCCGGCCGCCCCTCTTTGGCCGCCGGCGCACGACCGAAGGGGCAGCCAAGCTGGCCGACCCCGACCGCTACCCCTTTCCGTCGCCAGCTTGGTCGCCGGCCGCCCGCTCTCCCGGTCGTCGGCGTCGGTCTCCCTCCTCGCCGGAAAGTTCGTCGATGAGTTCACCGGCCGTCCAAGGGAGCCAGTCCCTGCAGTCCGATCTTCCCGGATCGTTCATCATCGACCGATTCGCGTGTAACCACCCGCTAACCGCCAGGTTAGTGGGAGAATTTTATTATTATTAAATTAATTAGTTTACGGTAGCGAAATGAATGATCATAATGCACACCCTTAAACTATAGGAAATTTTTTAATTTAGGTGGTTATGGTGTGCGCATAGCTGCGTAACCACCTTAATCACCCCCTGTAGGCTATAAAAGGAGCCTCATGCCTCCTCATTTTTCACTTTTTTTCCTACGAGCTTTCTTCTTTCTCATGTCGAAGCTTTGCCAAATTTCTCCTACGAACAGCATTCGAGCAACTTTCAAGTCATCTCCAAGCCGCATTCGAACCTCCTTCAAGCCACCTAACGAAACCCGATCTCACCGCTTCTGGGAGGCCTTCGCAACCGCAAACTCAAGTGCTTCACTCTCGCGTTCAGTGCCAGCGTGATGCCCCCAAAAAGCCCACCACCGCAAAGTGCATTGTGTAACAAACGCCGAGCGCGACGGTCTGTCGCCTGCCGGGTACAAAGTATTCTCTCACCTCCAAATTGTAACGAGAAGCGGTCCGTCGCCCTCGATTCAGCAAACCAATTATAACTGCAAGCAAATAGTGGATTTTGACCGGCACAGTCCCGATCACGTGATTTTTTACCCGATTGAGAGATTTTTTTCACGTAAAAATTCGTGTGTATGATTGATTTATCTCATTAACTATGTGCGCGCTCAACCGTTCCGTGAGATAGGGCGATCCAAATATTCCGGTCCTACCGAGACATCGAGTTAGACTGCAACAAAAATCATTATTTGTCACAAATTCCCCCCAAAAATAGCACTAAAACTGTGACCTTGCCAAAAGAGTTATTGACACTGGTTTTTGAATAATTTTGAAAACTGAATTCTATACAAATAAATCTATGGTGTAAATTTTATTTTATTTTTTTGCTCCGTTTGGCAATGTGGTGGCGGTCATAAATGCATGAGTTAAACCGTCATTCGTCAAAGATCACCTAACAAACATCATTGGTTTGAACATAAAAGTGGATGAAGTTTCTTAAATGAGCGTTACCAAATAACAATGGTGACTGTTATTAGCACTGCACTTTTGGATATTCGCATTTTATTTACTCTTAATTTTCCGTGCCTTTTGAAAATACTCCTTGTACATGCATTTTTAGGAAAAGTGTTCAACACGAAAGTTGTAGATCTCGACGAGATCTACAACTTTCGTGTTGAACACTTTTCCTAAAAATGCATGTATAAAGCGTATTTCTAAAAATACGCTCAGATTTCGCGCCTTTTGAAAATACTCATTGTACATGCATTTTTAGGAAAAGTGTTCAACACAAAAGTTGTAGATCTCGTCGAGACCTACAACTTTCGTGTTGAACACTTTTCCTAAAAATACATGTAAAAAGAGTATTTTCAAAAGACGCGAAAAATTAAGAATAAATAAAGTGCGAATATTCAAAAGTGCAGTGCTAATAACAATCACCATAACAATTTAACCCCCATGTTCTTGACCGCCGCCGCCAGCCAAAAAGTGCCACAGAGCTATTTTTTTATAATATATTTCTTTCAACTCCATAAACAACCAAACCTAATTTTAATTGCAGGAGACTATAAACTATGAATTGGCCACCCGTTGGTATTTTAGCAACACTGCCAACACATTTTTTTAAGGATTTCATACAGAATTTATTTTTAAAATTAGGGCTTCTTTTGGCGCAGCGTTTTTTCAGTGGGGTGCTGCGAGTTTTGAAAATGCCACGTCAAACAGAAATTTTGGGAGCATGACTAGAGTCACCACCGCCCCAAAACAGCCATTTTTCCGCGATTTGGAGTCGTGATATTTTTTCACGACTCCAGATCGCAGTTGCGGGCAGGAGTAGATTTTTCGCGAGATAGCAAAACTCCTAGCCGAAACTGACCTCCTCCTCTAGGCCGAGCTCCTCCTCCGGTCAACTGGCAGAAATTTGATTTCCCTTGGTCAAACAGCACTGCAAACGTTGTTCGTCCAAACAAGTTAACAGATTCTGTCATCATTATGCAAAACAGATGATTATTTCACCACTGCTTCTCCAATTGCCCTACCGCACGAGACCGAGCCTAAATATCATTTGACGAAAAAAAGGTAAGCAATTATTGTTTTGATTGTTTTGCAGAAATTAAATATTAATATTTAATAAGATAGGAATGATTTTAATTATATGAAATTGCATGTCGTGTAAGCACTGGTCCGTAATTTCCATAACGACGGCTAGAGTTGATGGGAGGTTAATTATGTTAGATAAAACAATTAATCGAATTAACATATATATTAAAACAGAAGAAAAAAAAACTCTCTTTCATAAAAACATTCTTTTTTCTAATTTAACCTGTACTTATTGCAAAGTTTCCAAAAGTATTAATTTCGATGTTTTCTTTAAATTTTTTAAAAATAAATTAATATATATGTTCTTATAATTTTTTTAAAAAAAAGCATTGTAGGGTACCTATATCAAGCTAGAGACTATATGACTCCGTTTGGGAGGACTTTTTTTCACCAGTCAAGTAGTTCGTAACTGCTTGATTGGTGAAAATAAGTTCCTGAAAAAGTAAAAGTTGTCCTTTCGCAAAACATTTAAAATTTTTAAATTTAGATTTGTGCTAATTCAAAAGTAATAACATATAATATAATATATATTTTTAAAAAAATTAAAATACTATGTTCATTTAGGTAGGTGACATTAGACATGCTAATGATATTTTAGAGATGCTAACATTAAACTTGTCAATTTTATCAAAATTGATTTGGAATTAATTAAGGAGAATAAAGATTTTGAGCAAAATAAGCAAATCAGTCTATTAACCTTACCAAGTTTATGAAATCATTCCATAAAGTTTATTTTATGTGAATTTGGTCTCTAAAATTATTGATGTTGAATCCGGAAACTACGATTCAAGAGGAATTTGAACTGATGGGCGTAGCTAACTTGCACTTACTCCTCCTAAGTTAGAACAGTAGGTCAGGCACTTGGAGCTAAGACCCTCACAGACAAGGATGGAAAACTAAGAATAAATCTCGTGAGCTGCAACGAGAAGATCCCGCCATAAACCTGAAAGATCAAAGGGAACTTCCTCTCTCAAGCCAATGTTGAGCGGGGAACCCCATAGGGCACTCGAGAGAACCAGACTGTCAACCTGGAAATCATGACAAACAGAGTGTTGGAGCTCCCGCAAACCAGAAATAGCCAAAGGTGGGAGAAAAAAGTATCTCCTAAGGTGTCATTGGATGTCTATTTATAGTTTTTGTAAAATGATCTACGGATAGTGAAATCCCACTTTTTGTTTTTACTTATTTCAGTTCAAATTGGTCTGCCAACAACAGAATCTTGTTATTTAGAATGACTAAGTGTATGTCAAATTGGTATTTCCTGGAAAGATAGGTCACAACGCCTATAGGCGAGACCAAACTGTTTTAAGCATGCTCCCCTGAGGGTGGCGAATACCCGGTGAGGCTGGGACTCGCCACTCGTCCCGAACCCGGGGCAGGTGCAAGCTGATCTGCACCCACTTGCCCCTCCAACTCGTTTGGACCCAGTATCTCCCCGACTGCTTGATGGCTTAATGTGTCCACTTGATAAATACAGTGTTGTACACAATCTCCACTGTTTGCGAATTTGCATCAAGCTCGAAAGACAGTTAAACCCAAATCAGTCCCTCGGTCAACTTTGTTAGTCTTTTTAAGGGAAGTTTTGCTCAGACGACATCATCCTCCCCGAAAGGAACCCTTCTTCAACTGATTAGGCAACATCCTCTACTTTCCCCTGCTCAGCCATCGGCAAAATGCTTGCGGTCATTCCCCTAAACATATTCAACAATGCTATAATTTCTTCCCACTGTGCATGTAGAAAAAATCATCGTCAAAGAACAAGTATTTCATCCCGTTCATCCCCACGAAGCTCCACTCCAGCGTCTTCTTCAACCCCAATCCCCTCATTCTTCTGAACGCCTCACTAAGGCTCCATTTGGTTCGGCGGTGGCGGGTCGATCCGGCGGGTGGAAACGGAGTGTTCGAACCGGAGGGGGGAGGTGGCTGCTTCAAACGGAGTTTTTTGGGGCGTTTCTCAAGGCGGGCGGATGGAAACGGAGCAAACGCCGCCGGAGGTTCATTTGTTTACCCTCCTTCCGGCGGCATTTGACCAAAACGGAGCAACAAAACGCCCAAACAAATAGAGCGTAAATCAATCTCACAGCCACTCTTCTGCAAGATCCCCACTGCAACTTCCTCTGTGGAAGATGTGAAGAAGGTAAAGAACCTGATAACTTCACTTTCAAGCATCCTGTCAGCTCTAACAACAACACTAATCACACTCTACTGTAAATTCGGAATCACAAATGATACGGAAAGGTTTTTTTACAATACACGAGAAAATTATAGTATCATCAACATCGATGATGAGAGGCTACACACAGAGTGGATCTACCCTGAATTTATTTTTCATATAGTTGATGATGACTTGTATGAAACAACTGTTATGAAAATAGTCCAGACAAATAATTTCAGATCGTATTAATAATCTAATGGTAAAAATTAGTGCGGTTACGAAGAGCGATTTGAGCAAGCCACAAATGAGAAAAAGAAGGAAAAATCACAATCAAAGAACACAAAAAATTTAGGCTTTGTTTGGCGCAGCGTTTGGAGCTCTCCGTTTGGGGCAAACGCTGTCGCACGGCGGGTAACCAAATGGCCAGCGACAACGTTTGATTCGTTTGCACTCACCGAGCCATGGGAAATGGAGGAAAATGGAGGGATTCCAACTGCGGCCTCCCCCCTCCAGTTCCAAAAGCCCTCCTCCTCCCGCCGCCGGAGCAAAACGCCAAACCAAACGAAGCTTTAAAGTGGTTCCTCGAATTTTGAGTACATCCACTACATAGGTAAAACTTTTGGTTTTCTTTCTCAAACATACAACACTACTATAAAGGAGGGAACAAATAAATTAGAGTTTGTACTGAATCTCGCTCCTCCAAGATCTGGTCGTACACGCTACAACAAGAGAGAAACCAATGGCAAGAGAGAAGCTGACTGCCAAAGGCCAAGCTCACTGCAACAAAAGGAAACCCGGAGATAAGAGAGAAGCCGACAGCAGAAGGCCGAGCACATTGCAGTAAGAGGAAACCTGACAATAAGAGAGAAGCCGTCGGCCGATCACTCCCTTCGGTCCTCACTACAATGGATCCTAGTACTAACATATATAGGCATGAGAGAAACCCTAGAACAACAATGGGTGTGAGGGGGTCGGCTGTATCCAATCAAGGCAGAAAGAAATCAATTCTCTTCCATTTGTGCTCCTCCATCAACGATGGATTGAAATATTTCCAAAAAAACCAAAAAAAAAAAAGATATCGTCGGTGATATTTGTTCCCTTTATCGGCTCCGGTCATGTCCTAATAGCGGAGGCGGAATATGCGGCATATCACAACAATCTCCACCTTAACGTGTCTTCCATAACATGTTCCACTTTACTGAGATAACTCCAAGATGTCACAATGGTCACCAAGAATCGATGCCAAAAGAACCAACTGAATGAACTTCTGCCAAGAACGAATCAGAAAAAAAATCTCCTTCAATTCGGAGTAGCACACAAACTGGACTTACGTGACTGTCTCAGAAATACTTCACCTAAAAGCTAAATTTCAACTATTGCACCTCTAGCGGTGATTTCCCATAACAAATTAATGTCAAAACTTCTGGCATGTGATATGTGCGCTGAAGAGAGAATGACAAATGCAGACACATCAACAATGAATACAAACAAACTGCACTCAGCATGATATAATGAATCCCTATAATAACTAATCAAAGTTTGATTAGACATACTCTAAGCTTATGTTGGACGGAGGAGTAACAAGGAAAGAGCTTAGATAATAGTGGATGACCAAATTGTATTCACAAAAAGAAAATCTTGACCAGAAAAAATAACTCAAAATAAGAGTTATAATGACACAAATAGTTAATACAAAAATAACATGACAAAATAGAGGAGAAATAAAAATGAATAAATGAAGGAATAACAATCATGAAAAACAAAAAAGGACATATATGCAAGAAGCCAAAAAAGAAAAGGACAGGAAAGAGAGAGATGAGGATACATTATATGATGTCCTCTACTGCATCCTCAATGTATATGGATGCAACAGACTTTTCTTTTTCATCACCAGATCCCAATTGAGACTAGGAGAGGTGGCCTCATATCCCGTCCCTGGTTCCGGCTCCCCGGAAGCAGAGTATACGGGGACGGCAGATGGATTTGAAGTTGAGGGAAACCTCAAGGACAAAAGAAAGAGATTCATTTTGAGATGGCTTTCCTTTCTCTTTGTTATGGAGCTTCCAACAATCCTTAATTCCATGGTCATTCTTTTTGCAGTAGTTGCAGTGAATGTCTGAACTGCCTTTAGACTTTGACTTGCCTCCTCTGCCTGAACTAAACCCGAGAGTATAAAGCTGAACTTTCAGCAGTATCTGAGCCTGGCGACTTCTTACTGATATCATCTAAGAGTAAGGCTGCAGAAAGCTCTTCCATATCCAAAATATTATTAGTGTAGGTGAGGGTAGTGACCATGCCCTCAAATGACTTTGGAAGAGAGTTCAGAATAATATTGTCTTGTCCTCTTCCTGTACCTCGATATTCATGCTGAGACATTCAGATTACAAACATACACTCCTACACATATTCTTCATCCACAAACACACACACACATAGAAACAAAATTTCATTCAAGCATACACACCTACACATACAAACACACGCATTCATCCACACACACACATGCACATTTCATCCAAACACACTTTCAACCTCACATGCATGTTGGGTTTAGCTCATACCCGGTTCAAATGGGTCGGGCGTATTATGAGCAGAAAACAGGTTGCAACGCAGTATTTGAGGTTGCAACCTTTTTTGTGCTGTTTTTGAAATCTGTTCAAATTAAAAACTGTTTTTGAAATCTGTCCAAATAAAACAGTTTTCAATTTGGTATGTGGTCCGGTGGTTTTATTTGGGAGGTGGTAATGGGAATATAATATACTCATTATTATATTCCTTTCTCTCTCTCCCATGAATGGTAACCACAACCCCCTCTCTCGCATTATAAAACCGCCGCTGCAGCCCTCTCCCAATAAGAACCGAACCCGAGCCACCCTCCCCTCTCTCTCTCTCTCTCGGCTTGGTGCAGGAAGCTGCTGCCTTGGGATCTCTTGCCGGAGTCGCCGCTGGAGGAAGGCAGCCGCCGGTGTTTGTCGTCGCTGACGTGGAGAGGAGGGCAACCCGCCATCATCGTCGTCGTCTGAGTCCAGTCGGTCGTTGCCGTGGAAGGAAGACGGAGACGGGGCTGTTTAACCCGGCTATTTGTGGGGGCTGTGGAGAGAAAAAGTTTGTGTTGAGGACAGGCTACTCGTTTGTAGCAAGATCCGGGTCCGAACTTGGAGTTTCTCTCCGGTGGTGGCGGTAGTTGCGGTTGAATGTCGGAAGTTGACGTTGAAGGTTCGGTGAACCTTGTGCGTCCGTTAGTCGGATTGCAGTCCCAGATCTTCCATTTCCTGCGGATCGTGCGTGTCCGGCGCATCCGCGTGCTTCTCACCGGACGGTTATTTCTTCACTTGTTTCTCCATTGTAATTAATTTATAAATTATATTATAAATTAACATTGTTTGCGTTCGTGATTTCTCCTGCAATTATTGACTATCCCATCAAGTGGTATCAGAGCCAGGTTCGGTAGACGACCGTGATTGGACGTTCTAGGAAGGGTTTGACTGTGGTGGTGAACGACTAGGTCCTCTTCCCACTCTTTCAGATCCGACCTTTGAACAAATTAGGTCTTCTAGTTTGTCGGGGACAATCATGATAGGGAAGAACGCAGTTTTGGAAAGATTTTCAGTAGAGAAGTTCGATGGTAATGGGAATTTTAGCCTATGGCAGATTCGAGTCAAGGATATGTTGGTTCAACAAGGTTTGATTCAAGTCTTGCGGGGGCGCGACAAATTATCCACGACGGTGAAAGATGAGGAATGGAATGATCTTGATGAAAAGGCCACGAGCACAATAGGGATGTGTGTTGCTGACCAGGTGCTCTTCAATATCGGGACTGAAAAGATGGCAGTCGGGCTTTGGGAAAAGCTTGAGCGACTGTACTTGGCAAAATCTGTGACGACAAGATTGTTGCTGAAGCAGCGCCTCTATGCGCTGAAGATGCAGGAAGGTGGCAACCTGCAGGAACACTTCAATGTGTTCAACGGTCTCCTTAGCAAATTGCATGTGGTTGGCTCGAAGGTAGAGGAAGAAGACAAAAAGCCCTCTTGCTTCTTACCTCACTCCCAGCGTCCTACAAGCACATGGTGACTACGCTCCTGTATAAGAAGGATACGGTGGGGCTGGAAGAAGTCACGTCAGCGCTGCTATCCAGTCAGATGTTAAAGGACCCCACTCCTAGGGGTGACCAGATCTTGGTAGTGCATGAACGTGGGAGGAGTTTTAATAGAGGATCGAGCAGTGCACGAGCTCGGTCGGCGTCGAAGAAGGCAGTGACGTGTTACCATTGCAGACAGGTTGGTCACATTAGGAGAAATTGTCCGCAGCGTGCAGGAAGTTCTGGAACTTCAAAGGATGTCCAAGATGCGGGCATGGTGACACTCGACCTGGAAGGAGATGATGGATTTTATTGCGTCACTGAGAGTCAGAGTGACTCTGATAGCTGGATTTTGGATTCTGGTGCCTCGCAGCACATTTGCTCAGAGGCCGCGATGTTCAGTTCACTGGAGGTGACGTCTGGGCCGGTCTTTCTGGGTGACGGCTTAGCATGTGAGGTCACAGGGATTGGGGAGGTGAACTTCCGGATGCATGGTGGAGCTGTGCGTAGACTTGAGCAGGTACACCTGGTACCGAAGTTACGCAGGAATCTGATTTCGTTGAGCAGATTAGACACCGGTGGGTGCAGGTTTGCATCGAGAGGTGGAGTCTTGACGGTGAGGCAAGGGCGCACCGTGCTCATGCAAGCTATACAGCGCGGTAGTCTGTACCGGCTATTGGGGACCACGATGCGAGGTGGTGTTCCCATGATTTCTGTGGCCGATAGTGTGGATGGTCGAGGTGGTGCAGGGGATCGCCCTTCTAGTAGTCTGACTAGGCGAGTCAGATTCAGCGATCCAGTTGCATTGACATTCAGGAGTTGAGCTCGAGCAGGGATGAGTCGACTGGAGCAGGTCGGCTGACGCCTCAAGTTCTTGAGGTGGTGTTTCGTGCAGACTGGTGCTTCGTGCAGAACGGTTGCTTCGCGTAGTTGGTGCCCAGTGCAGATGATGCTTCGTGCAGGTGGTTGCGGAACTAGGATATGAGCCAAGATGGTGTTTGTTGGGTTTGGCTCATACCCGGTTCAAATGGGTCGGGCGCATTAGGAGCAGAAAACAGGTTGCAACGCAGTATTTGAGGTTGCAACCTTTTTTGTGTTGTTTTTGAAATCTGTCCAAATTAAAAACTGTTTTTGAAATCTGTCCAAATAAAACAGTTTTCAGTTTGGAATGTGGTCCGGTGGTTTTATTTGGGAGGTGGTAATGGGAATATAATATACCCATTATTATATTCTTTTCTCTCTCTCCCATGAATGGTAACCGCAGCCCCCCTCTCTCGCATTATAAAACTGCTGCTGCAGCCCTCTCCCAATCAGAACCGAACCCGAGCCACCCGCCCCTCTCTCTCTCTCTCTCTCGGCTTGGTGCAGGAAGCTGCTGCCTTGGGATCTCTTGCCGGAGTCGCCGCTGGAGGAAGGCAGCCGCCGGTGTTTGTCGTCGCTGACGTGGAGAGGAGGGCAGCCCGCCATCGCCGTCGTCGTCTGAGTCCAGTCGACCGTTGCCGTGGAAGGAAGACGGAGACGGGGCTGTTTTAACCCGGCTATATGCGGGGGCTGTGGAGAGAAAAAATTTGTGTTGAGGGCGGGCTACTCGTTCGTGGCAAGGTCCGGGTCCGAACTTGGAGTTTCTCTCCGGTGGTGGTGGTGGTTGCGGTTGAACGTCGGAAGTTGACGTTGAAGGTTCGATGAACCTTGTGCGTCCGTTAGTCAGATTGCAGTCCCAGATCTTCCATTTCCTGCGGATCGTGCGTGTCCGGCGCATCCGCGTGCTTTTCACCGGACGGTTATTTCTTCACTTGTTTCTCCATTGTAATTGATTTATAAATTATATTATAAATTGTCATTGTTTGCGTTCGTGATTTCTCCTGTAATTACTGGCTATCCCATCAATACACACCTACACCCTTATACACACAAACAAATACAGACACACACATTTATCCGTACACACATTAGGATTTTTTTTGGGGGGGGGGGGGGGGGGGGGGGGGGGGGGGAGCAAAGTGAAATTAGTGTCTCGGGTTCAATTCCAATTCCTTTCATGCAACTCAACCCGAACGAGGCCTTAGGGAAAGTCCGAAGCTTTCTTGATAACTAGACCAAGTTTTTCATAGAGCTTTGTGTTGAAAGTGGGGCCGACCAACTCATGGGTATAAGAGGTAGCCTTAATAGTCTCTTATAAAGGGGTAGGTGGTTTGATGCCCGATCTCAACAACCCACCGTAATGTTGTAGTGCGCCCGAAAACATCCACGTAGATGGGGTTATGGATCTGCTTACGAAGAGAGTTTAGAGTGTGCGGACCGAATTTGGGTTGCCCAAGGATACTAATATGAGTGAGACGGTCCCACTTGCAACACTTCCATAGAGAATATATGAATAATGTGATCTTTGCTTCATTTTAGGGTGTGAATGCTTCTCTTAAATCATATTATAACTATCATAAAGTTGGCTCCTCTTGAATTGTCTCATATCTATGGAGAAAATATAATTTGTAATGCATTGCACTATTTGAATAATCTAAATACGAATATCAATAAATTGAAAAAAAATCATTGTTTTGCTAATTAAAGCTTATCAATAATTTGAAAAAAAAAATCATTTGTAATGTATATATATATTTAGGGGCATTTATCGGGACCTCCCATCTAACTTTGAAAAATTACAGACTGCACCCCTCTTATTATTGAAATTACAAATATCTCTCATGAATGTTAAGAAACATAACATTTACCTCTCCTGAAATTCACATTTCATAACATCCATGCACAAATATACTCCCCTCGGAGACTCGAAGTATATTTTCAAGGGGAATATTTTGTGCATGGATGTTATAAAATGTGAAATTCAGAGCAGATAAATGCTATGTTTTGTAACATTAAGAAGAGATTTTTTGTAATTTTAATAATAAAAGAGATGCAATTTATAATTATGCCAACTTCAAGAGGAAGTTTTGGTAATTATTCCTATATATTTATACACACACTCAAAGCTTGTTGCGGACTAACTCGATGCCCCGGTCGGATCGGATTCAATTGGACCGTCTTAGCTTGCGGGACGGTCGAGCACGCACACAGTCAGAGAGAAAGAGAGGTTGACTCAAGATGTGATGCCCCGGTCGGATCGGATTATATGCGAGACCGTTGCCTGATTGCAGAGGAGGTTTGTGATGAGATTTGGTCAAAGGAGGTGGAGCCTCAGATGGATGACATTCATGAGTTAGCACTCCGACGTGGTGTTTCGAAGGCCTTTCGCTTTGTTAGCAAGAGCCTGGGATGCGACACCTCCTGCTTCAGCTTTTCAGATATTTTTGAGGATGAGCGTTCCGACTCGGATGCCGAGGATGAGTAGTGGTGCTCATATCTTTGTCGTTGTGCATTTGTATTTCATTGTTTAGTTGAGCATATTGTATTTTGCCCCTTGTTTAGCATACGTTGTTGTTGCCTTTAGGCGTTGATTGTCTCTCTTGTATTATTCCAGCTCTGTTTTGTTATGACATTATTATTTTTTATGTCATATTAGCTGTTGTACAACCCCATATTCGCTGGGTGGGACCCGGAGACACCACTGAGGAATTGGGCTAGGCTCAGGTCAGCCTTGGGTTAGCCCTGAGACATACTTATAGAGTTCTCGCCCTGAAGGGGCTCCCGCCCAAGGCAGATAGTCGAGCTCTCGGCAGGAGAGATCGTCGACCCACCAAGGCAGATAGTCGAGCTCTCAGCAGGAGAGATCGTCGACCGACCAAGGCAGATAGTCGACCTCTCGGCAGGAGAGATCGTCGACCGACCAAGGCAGATAGTCGAGCTCTCAGCAGGAGAGATCGTCGACCGACCAAGGCAGATAGTCGAGCTCTCGGCAGGAGAGATCGTCGACCGACCAAGGCAGATAGTCGACCTCTCGGCAGGAGAGATCGTCGACCGACCAAGGCAGATAGTCGACCTCTCGGCAGGAGAGATCGTCGACCAACCAAGGCAGATAGTCGAGCTCTCGGCAGGAGAGATCGTCGACCGACCAAGGCAGATAGTCGAGCTCTCGGCAGGAGAGATCGTCGACCGACCAAGGCAGATAGTCGAGCTCTCAGCAGGAGAGATCGTCGACCGACCAAGGCAGATACTCGAGCTCTCGGTAGGAGAGATCGTCGACCACGGAAGCTTCCGCCTTAGGGCAAGCTCCCGCCCAGGGGAGGCGAGAAGGCCCCAAGTAGGCCTTCAGTCGCGCGTAGGTAGTTTCAAGACCGTGAAGGGTGCGAACCTCCCTGGCAAGGGGTCTCGCCAGGGTTGGCCCTGGTGGGGGTCCGGCGAGAGCCTTCACGGCCAGGGTTCTCGCCAAGTGGGCCACGTGGTAGGGCCCGGCGCCCGTAAAGGGGATCATTTTATATTATATTATCCCGAGGTAAAATTAAATTACCAAGTGCCCTTTGAATGACAGCGGGATTTGGCTATGGGCAGACCCCTCAGGGGTATTTCAGTATTTTCAGGTCAAGGGAAGGCTATAAAAAGACCCATAAGGACTCTTTAGAAGGCAAGTTGATCATTTTCCTCTAGCCCTAGTGCCTTCTGAAGAGCTCCCAGCCCAGCATTTGGCTTTGGAGGGGAAGCTCTCAGAGATCTTCCGGGTGTGTGGAGGGACCTCCCAGCTGAGGCTTTGGGTCTGTGTTAGGGCCTTAGCAACCTGTCAGGGGTCGAGGTTTGAGAGAAGTAGGCATTGACTGCACTTTGGTTCGTGAACATTTGTTGAGGTCATTTTTGGCTTCAACAGTTCTGGTGCGGTGAGCGTGGAAGCAGTCGGTGCAAGAAAATCTTGAGTTAAGTCCCATGGCAGGAGGCGAGGGTGAAGGATCAGGCGCGGGAGGATCCCCCACCCGGGTGGACGAGGCGACGAGGAAAATGTTTGAGGACATCAGGCGAGAAGTCATGCAGACGATCAACTTGGCCTTCTCGGCAAGGAACGAGTGGGAGACGCCGCAGGTTCCGGTGGAGGTGGTTCCGCTGCTAGGCGAGAACGCTCCAGGGCAGCGCCCCGGTAAGGAGGTCCCGGTAGAGGCAGGCGAGAGAGACGTAGCCGCGCGGGAGCTCTTCCCAGGTCAGCGTCTCGGGAAGGAGCTCCCGGCGGATCTGGGCGAGAAGGAGGCGACGGTGCGGGAACTCTTCCCTGGGCAAGGTCTCGCGGATCGGTCCAGCCAACCGAGATCGCGAGGACGTGCCTTCTCGCCAGGCAGGGGGCGAGACCCCTTTAGCGAGCTCATTGTCTCGGCTCCAGTGCCGGAGGGGTTCCGGGAGCCGGACATGACCTACTACACCGGGAAGGATGACCCGGTCCAGCACGTGCAATGGTTCGAGGACGTGGTGTCCATCAGGCAAATGTCGGATGCCTTCAAGTGTAGGCTTTTTGCCATCACTCTGAAAAGAAAAGGCCAGGGACTGGTTCCACCAGTTGCCGGTAAGTTCCATCTACAGCTTTGAGGATCTGCGGAGGGGTTTTCTGTTGAGATTCTCAACTTCGAAGAAAAGAAGAAGGAGGCTGAGTGCCTGTTTGCTGCAGTGAGGAGACGTTGGGTCGCTATGTCGACCGGTTCCAAGAGGAGGTTCTCCTGGTCCAGGAGGTCCCGGGGTATGCGCTGATGCTAGCCTTCACCCTGGGGCTGAGGCCAGGGTTTTTTAGCATGGAGTTGAAGAGAGTGCCCCCTCTCTCTTTTGAGGAGCTCATGGAGAGGGCGGCGAAGGAGATAGACTCGAGAGGGCAAACCGGCGTTTGCGAGGAAGCTGGCCAGGCTGGCCGAGGACGACGTGAAGGAGCCGGTGGCGGGAAGGCAGAGAGAGCAGAGAGAGCAGAGGAGCAGAGGGGAGCCGAGGGAAGATAGGAGAAGAGAAGAGCCCCGAGGGCAGGGGCAATAGCATGGGGGGGCCAGGGAGCCAAACAACCGACTGGGTTGGAGGCCTCAGGAGGGTCGCCCCCAGGGCCGGGAGGACTTCAGATAAGAGATAACTTTCGGGAGCCCAGAAGGCTGGAGCAGGGAGGATGGCGACAGGGACCAAGGGGTCATTTCCCCACGCCGCAGGAGGCTATGGAGGTGGGAAGGGGAAGAGGTAGAAGACTTCGGGGAGCGGGAAGAAGGGGAGGAGGAGAAGGAAAAGAGGGGGCAGGGTGGCGTTGCCTTATTGTGACTTCCATCAGGAGGAAGGTCACGCAACGGCCACCTGCCCGAGTTTCTGGAGATTAGAGGGGCCAGAGTGGCCGGAAGACAAGATCCGCCTGTAAGGATCGTTGAAGTACAGCGGGAAGAGGTGGAGGACAGATGTGAAGACAGGATTGACGTGGGGACCCGAGGAGGGATCGGGAGTGATCCACGGGGGTGAGTGGGGATCGAGGCAACCCGCAAGGGGAGCCTTCAAACCATGTTCCGCCGAGGGGTCGCCTCGACCTCCAGGCTCACCCCCAGAGGAGAAGATCACTTTCTCATCCGCGGATATGCCAGACTACGAGGACCGTTCTGCGACGCGCTTGTGATCCAGACAGCGGTGGAGAACTACACCGTCTCCCGGATACTGGTGGATAATGGGAGCTCGGTGAATGTGATCTTCAAGAAGGCTTTCGATGAGATGAGGGTGGAAGGAAAAAGGGTCCTGGCTTCCGATGGACCGCTTTTTGGCTTCTCCGGCGAAAGAAAAGAGGTGGAAGGAGGAGTAGTAGGCTTGCATGTGAGGCTGGGGGCGTCTCACGGAACTGTCGGTTCGTAATCGTGGACGCCCCGAGTAGTTACAATGCCATCTTTGGGCGCCCCCCTCATCAGCGCTTTCGCTGTGTACCCTCCTCGTACCACCAATGCCTCAAGTTCAACAATGGAGGGGTGCAGGGTGAGGATCAGGGGGGATCCGAAGATGGCAAGGCAGTGCTATGTGACGGCGGTTAACACCGTGTCATGGATGGAGGAGGCAGAGGAGTTGGAGGAGGGAGATGGCTGAGCAGGAAGGAGTTGAGGAAGGGGGATGAGCCTGGGAGAGGCGATGGAGGTTGCTGAGGAGATGGCGGAGGCAGAGGAATTGGGGGAGATCAGCCCAGAAGAGGCGAGAGGAGTGTGGATGAAGAAGGGCAGAGGCAGGAGGAGAGCCTGGAGGAGGCGATGGAAGTTGATGAGGTTGGGGAGAAGAGCTCGAGTTTGAGCGGGAAGAGGCAAGGGTAAGTTGGGAGCGGTCGGGGCTGGAGCCGGCCGAAGAGGTGGTGGAGATGGAGGTGCTTACAGGAGCGGGGGAGGCGCAAAGGATTCGGATCAGCGGAGGCTTGAGCCTTGAGGATCAGGAGCGGATGCGAGCCTGCATCCAGGGCAACGTCGACATCTTCGCTTGGAGCGCGGCAGACATGCCGGGCATCGACGCGGACGTGGCCTGTCATCGCTTGAACCTGGATTCCAGAGCCCGCCCCATACGCCAAAAGATGAGGGCCATCGCCACCAAGCTAGAAGCCCCCATCCGAGAGGAGGTCCAAAAGCTCCTGGACGCAGGCTTCATCTCAGAGATCAGTATCCAGGCTGGATCTCCAACGTGGTAATGGTAAAGAAGGGAGGAGGAAAATGGCGCATGTGTATTGATTTTTCCTTATTAAATAAATCATGCCCCAAAGATTGTTACCCTTTGCTCGAATCGACGCGCTGGTTGACTCAGCCGTCGGTTTTTCTCTTATGAGTTTTCTAGATGCATTTTCAGGTTACCACCAGATCCGGATGCACCCTCCTGATGTCAAGGATGTTTCCTTCATCACAAGAGAGGGATGCTTTAGCTATAAGATGATGCCCTTCGGATTGAAGAATGCAGGGGCAACATTACAACGCATGATGGATCGAATCTTTCGGGATCAAAGGGGAAGGAACCTGGAGGTCTACGTGGACGACCTCATGGTCAAGAGCAAATGTGTTGTTTCCCACTTGCGGGACTTGGAGGAAACGTTCGCCACCTGCGGAAGTTCAAGATTGAGGTTGAACCCCTTGAAGTGCGTCTTCGGGGCTAGTCGCGGCAAATTCCTCGGGCACACTCTTGACTCCCGCGGGGGTAGAACCCAACCCCGATAAGGTTAAGGCTATTCTAGACCTAGAATCGCCTCGCAACGCCAAGGAGGTCCAGCGCATGACCGGGGAAGTTGGCCGGGTTAAGCAGGTTCCTCTCTCGGTCAGGGGATAGATGTTCCTCCTCTTCAAAGTACTTCGTGGCAACCAAGCATTCGAATGGACGGCCGGTCCGAGTGTGAAGAGGCTTTTCAGGGGATGAAGAGGCAGCTCTCCCAAGCTCCGTTACTTCAAAGCCCGAAGGAGGGGGAGGGCCTAGCCTTGTATTTAGGAGTAGGAGGAGAGGCGGTGAGCTCCGTCTTGGTTAGGGAAGAGGGGAAGAAGCAGTTACCCGTCTATTATGTCAGCCGAATCTTAAAAAAGGCGGAGCTCCGATACCCCATCCTGGAAAAAGCTAGCATATGCTTTGGTCATCTCAGCTAGGAAGCTTCGCCCTTACTTTCAAGCGCACTCGATTAGGGTGAACCGACCATCCCCTTCGCAAGGTCTTGGAGGGTGTGGAACATTCAGGAAGGTTGGCAAAGTGGTCCATCGAGCTAAGCGAGTTTGACATCTCTTTCGTCCCGAGGCTCTCTATCAAGGCCCAGGCCGTAGCGGATTTCCTGGCGGACTATGTTACCGAGGCGGAGGCTGAAGAACCAAAGCCGCAAGAAGCGTGGAAGATGGTGGTCGACGGGGCCTCAGGAAGGCACTCCCTGGGAGGAGGTGTGGTGTTAGTAAGCCCTCAGGGAGTTACCATAGAGCAAGCCGTGACTTTCCATTCCCTGTAACCAACAACCAAGCAGAGTATGAGGCTGTGATCGCCGGCCTTCGCTTGGCAAAGGAGTTGGAAATCCAGGATGTGGAAGCCTTCACCGACTCAATGGTGGTAGCATCGCAGATCCGAGGCGAGTTTGAGGCCCGGGAGCCGACCCTCGCGAGGTATCTATCTAAGGTAAGAGCCATCATTGGGGTTCCGTTCATTCTCTATTCGACATGTCCCCAGGGAGGAAAGCGCGGCAGCTGATCGACTGGCGAAGTTCGGGCCTCGGGGAGGAGGTACCCTAACCGAACTATTCGACTAGCCATTGAAGAGGGGGAGTTGATGGAGGTGAATCGGCGGTCCTCATGGATGGATCCATTGGTGACTTTCTTAACCACAGGAGAACTGTCGGAAGAAGTCAAGGATGCAAAGAGCTTCAGGCACAAGGCGGCTCATTACCTGATGCTGGAAGGGAGCTTGCATCGGAAGATGTTGTCAGGGCTCCTCGCGAGATGCGTAAACGAAGAGGAGAGTCCCGAGGATCCTGGAAGAGGTGCATTCTGGAGAGTGCGGCAGCCATTCAGGGGGAAGGACATTGGAAGCAAGGGTGATAAGGCAGGGATATTTCTGGCGGACCATAAGGAGGGATACAGCGGAAATTCGCAAGGAAGTGTCGGAAGTGCCAAGTACATGCTCTCTCTCCAGCTCTTGCCCGCCCAAAGACTTCGAAGCATCACGGCGTCATGGCCCTTCGCCATTTGGGGGATGGACCTGGTTGGACCCTTCCCTCCAGCTAGCGGGCAAAAGGAGGTTCCTCCTAGTGATGATTGACTACTTCTCCAAATGGCTGGAGATCAAGCCATTAGCCAAGGTAACCTCCCAGGTCATCAGAAACTTCGTTTGGGGGGAAATCATTTGCAGGCACGGATTGCCCAAGCGATAGTGACAGACAACGGTCCTCAGTTTGCCAGTGAAGAATTCATCAGTTTCTGCACCAATTAGGGATTGACCTCAGGTTCGCCTCTGTCCACCATCCTCGGAGCAATGGCCAGGTGGAAGCGGCGAACAAGGTCATTGTCAACCTGCTCAAAAAGAAGGTGGAGAACCTGAAGGGTAATGGGTGGAACAGCTCCCTTCCGTCCTGTGGGCCTTGCGAACAACTCCAAACACGGCAAAGGAGAGACCCCCTTCAAGCTCTCTCATGGTGTGCGAGGCTGTCCTCCGGTGGAGTTCGAGGTTCGGTCCCCAAGGGTCACGGCCGCAGTGTGGGGGAAGCGAAAGCTTGGAGGTTGGAGAATGAGGAAGGGTGCGCCTCTCATTAGATATGGTGGAAGAGCTGCGGGATGTTGCTGCCATCAGACAAGAAGAAACTAAACGGCGAATGGCTCGGTACTTCGATAGCACATCAGAGTCAAGCAATTCACCGAGGGGGATCTAGTACTGAAAAAGGTCGTCACGTATGAGGAAGGTCGGCCGCTGTTGGTAAGCTCAACCCTAGCTGGGAGGGGCCTTAATATAGTAGAGAAAGCTCTGGTTAACGGAGGCTACTATCTCCAGGATGCGGCAGGGAAGGACCTTGAGTCACACCTGGAATGGTGATGACCTGAAGCGCTTTACCGTAAGGGGAAAGAAGGATTGTAATGTTGTAAATAACTATTGCATTCTCAATAAGTTATTTCAGAATATTGACTACCTCTGAGTATGCAATCTTATGCTTTTTGTTCTAACCGGCTATGACTCCTCATCTCAATGATAGAATAGGCCTGTTTGAAGGAATCTTCATCAACACCCCGAGCTCGGCTCGGCCCCAGGTAGACCCGCTGCGCAGGCTGGCTCTCATCATGCTGGCAGGTCCGAAGGCTCGCCTGTGGGGGGATAGGTTGGCTCTTGTGATACTTTGTTCTTAGCACTTCAACGACACCCCGAGCTCGGCTCGGCCCCAGGTAGACCCGCATGCGCAGGCTCTCATCTAGCTGGCAGGTCCGAAGGCTCGCCTGTGGGGGATAGGTGGCTCTTGTGATACTTTGTTCTTAGCCACTTCAACGACACCCCGAGCTCGGCTCGGCCCCAGGTAGACCCGCTGCGCAGGCTCTCATCTAGCTGGCAGGTCCGAAGGCTCGCCTGTGGGGGATAGGTTGGCTCTTGTGATACTTTGTTCTTAGCCACTTCAACGACACCCCGAGCTCGGCTCGGCCCCAGGTAGACCCGCTGCGCAGGCTCTCATCTAGCTGGCAGGTCCGAAGGCTCGCCTGTGGGGGATAGGTTGGCTCTTGTGATACTTTGTTCTTAGCCACTTCAACGACACCCCGAGCTCGGCTCGGCCCCAGGTAGACCCGCTGCGCAGGCTCTCATCTAGCTGGCAGGTCCGAAGGCTCGCCTGTGGGGGATAGGTTGGCTCTTGTGATACTTTGTTCTTAGCCACTTCAACGACACCCCGAGCTCGGCTCGGCCCAGGTAGACCCGCTGCGCAGGCTCTCATCTAGCTGGCAGGTCCGAAGGCTCGCCTGTGGGGGATAGGTTGGCTCTTGTGATACTTTGTTCTTAGCCACTTCAACGACACCCGAGCTCGGCTCGGCCCCAGGTAGACCCGCTGCGCAGGCTCTCATCCAGCTGGCAGGTCCGAAGGCTCGCCTGTGGGGGATAGGTTGGCTCTTGTGATACTTTGTTCTTAGCCACTTCAACGACACCCCGAGCTCGGCTCGGCCCCAGGTAGACCCGCTGCGCAGGATCTCATCCAGCTGGCAGGTCCGAAGGCTCGCCTGTGGGGGATAGGTTGGCTCTTGTGATACTTTGTTCTTAGCCACTTCAACGACACCCGAGCTCGGCTCGGCCCCAGGTAGACCCGCTGCGCAAGCTCTCATCTAGCTGGCAGGTCCGAAGGCTCGCCTGTGGGGGATAGGCTGGCTCTTGTGATACTTTGTTCTTAGCCACTCCAACGACACCCCGAGCTTGGCTCGGCCCCAGGCAGACCCGCTGCGCAGGCTCCCACCAAGCTGGCAGGTCCGAAGGCTCGCCTGCGGGGGATAGGTGGAGTCCTTGACCTTTTGATCCTTGGTTCTCGATTGGTAGCTACTACGTTACAACGAGCTCGGCTCAAACCCCGGTAGACCCGCTGCGCAGGCACCCATGTAAGCTAGCAGGTCCAACGGCTCGCCGGCGGGGTAGGGGTTTGATTGGTTGGAAAAATATGTGGGCAGGACCCTGACCTAGACCGGGGGCAAATCCCTAAAGGGTCTCGGTTCAGGGGTCTCGGCCAGTAAAGGTCTCGGCTCAGGGGTCTCGGCCAGTAAAGGTCTCGGCTCAGGGGTCTCGGCCAGCAAAAGTCTTGGCTTGGAGGTCTCGGCAGATCGCGGCCCGGAGGTTTCGGCCAGTGAGGATCCCGGCCCGGAGGTCTCGGCCAGCAAAGGTCTCGGCTAAAGGAGGTTCTCGCAAAAAGAAAGCTCCCGGCGGACCTAGGCAGGACGATTCAATCGACGACGCGAGGTTCCCGCCTAGCTGATCTCTAAGGAAGGTCACCCTAAAGAGACTAAGGGTCTCGGCGGAAGCTCGCGCGGAGGTCATTCGGCAGAGTAATATACTTTCAAAGCACGCATGGATAATAATAAAAAGAAAAGAGGGGGGGAAATGAAAAATGAAAATGAGACATTACTTTATAAAAAAGTTAATTACAGAAGGAGGTTCTCGCTCATTACAAAAGATTCAAAATAAAAGACACCTCAGGGGGACGCGCTGTAGTCCCCACTGGTGCTCTCGCTTGAATCATCGCCAGAGCCTTCCCCGGACGTCTCGTCAGCAGCGGTAGAGGACCTCGGGACGTCGGAGAGCGGCGAGTCCGGCGCGCCCGGAGGTTTAGGAACTGGGTCGTAAAGCCAAGGGAGAAGTTGGCGAGCGTCGATGGTCGCGCCATCCTCCCGGAGCAGCTCGACGTCTCGCAGCGTCTCGAGCGTCAGCTTGACGGTCGCCTGAGCGTTGGCTTGAAGCAGCTTATCGACGTCGTACTCCGAGAGGTAACGGCTCCGCAACCTCGCATCTAGCTCCGGGGGCGGGCCCTTCGTTAGCTCTGCGCGGAGCTGTTCCCTCAGGAGGACGCTCTCGCAGCGCGCGTTGGCCAGCTCTGCGCGAAGCTCCCTGACTTGGGCGGAATCCTGCAAAAGGGATAAAAGATTTAAGTCTAGACGCATTACACGTAGAAACTTCGAGGAAACGGGGGCAAGGGCTCAGGAAGGTCTCGCCTACCTCGGTCGCGGGGCGCAGAGACAGCGCCAATTTGGCATCCGCGAGCTCCTGTTGAGCTCTCGCGAGTTCTTCTTCCGCGGCATGCGCGCGAGCTATCGCGTCCTCCCTCGCCTTGCGCATATCCGTGAAGTTCTTGTCAATGGTGATGCTTCGACGCGCACACATATGTGTAAGCTCGAACCCGCGCATTACGGCCCGGGTGGCGTCGAAGGCTAGAAGGCGGGTAGGCGTCTGGTCGAACACGCTGGCATCTTCCGGCTGTATAGACCATACCCAAGCGAGAAGGCCTCGCCGGTCACATTTTCCCCCTCCGCCCATCGGGGAAGGAGGGTCGAAACCCTGATTGAGTTCGTCTTGGGGTCCCATTCCATCTGGGGCTTCCCCTCCGAGTCGGCGTACCTGACGCCCAAACCAAAGTTCCGGTGCCCTCTCGGCACCTCCTGGGGCGGGACGTTGGCGGAGGTCTCGGCGGCAACCACTTCTCCCCCAGCCTCGCCTACGACCGATGTGTTCCTGGCGGAAGCCTCGGCACGGCTCTTGGCGGCGGCGGCGGCATCCATCTCACTGGCCCTCTGAAGGATCGCTTCAAAGGACCTGCCCTCAGGAGGAGGTTGGGCGGGCGAGACCGCCAACGATTTCCCCTTGTCGGCGGCAGAAGGCTTGGGCCTCTTCAGCGCGCGGAGAGGAGGAAGGGTGGCCTTCCGCTTCTTGGCCGGTGGCGGCATGGAAGGGGTTGGATCTTCTCGGCAGGCGCTGGCGCTAGCTTCCGCGAGCGCAAGGGGGCCTCTCGCTGCCAGACCCTCGACACCCGGCCTGCGGCGAAGGGTTGGTGCAGAGGGACCTCCCGCTCTCCTGCAAAGTAAAAACGCTTTAGCACTTCAGCGCAAGAAAATTTTTGATAAAAAAGGGAATCTGAGGCGAGACCGTACCTTCGCCCGATTGAACAAAAGGGAGGGAGTCGACGTCCCGCAGAAGATAGGGGACGTCGAACTCCTTGGTCCCGAAGAATTCCAGGATTGCGCTCTCGCGCGATCCCAGAGCGGGCGGCTTGTAGGCAGCGTCTTCATACTGGACGGGCTGAAGCGGGATGTTGCCGAAGTCCCCGCTGATGTAAACGAACTTCTCGCCCCAATGGTGGTGCTTATTGGCGAGACCGGTAACCTCGAGCTGTTGCCCGGAGAAGAAAACTACCCCCCCCCCCCCTTGGCACGGAAGTTGAATAGCTTCCGGAAGATGGGCAGACTAAACTCGATCCTCTCGGATCGCATATAGCATATGAATGCTATAAGGATCGCGACGGAGTTCGGGTTTAGCTGGGCGGGCACCACCCCATAATAGCGGAGAGCTAACCGAACCTCCGGCCACAGGGGGAGGCGGAAGCCCACCTCGAAATGCTCGAGGGGGATGGCAAGCTCTCCCGCCCGGGGGTATTCACCCTGTCATGATTCCCCGGGTTCCGCGCCGAGAAGCCGGCGGGAACGTAGCGGTCGACGATCACGTTGTATTTGTCGAGGGTGAGCTTGCAGGAAGGGAAGAGATGTTTTTGGAAGGCTTCCGCGCAATGGGCGCGACCCTTGCTCTCGCCAGGCATGGCTAGTTCGTGAGTAAGAGCGAGAGCTGTAGGGGAGTCGAAGCGGAAGCAAGAACGCGAGAGCGCGGAGGGAAGGCTGAGGTTCCGGATCGGAGAAATAAATGCGGTTGGTAGGCTTCTCTATTTATAGGGAATCGTAGTCATCATGAGTTCATCCGGCGGAGAGAGAAAGTGACAGCGGAGTACAGCTGTCAGAATCCGGGCTAACGACGCCTCGGTTCTCCCCCTCAGGATGACGGCGGTCAACGGTCGCTTCAGGTTTCGACGCGACTGCCTGGATCGGCGCAAGCCTCCTAGACTGGCGCAAGCCTCCTGGGTTAACGCAAACCTCCTAGATCAGCGCAAGCATCCTAGATCGGGGTAAGCGTCTTGATTAAAAAGCCCCGCAGAGCGATAAAAAGGAAAGGGAAAAGAGAGGCATGGGTAGAAGCGAGACTCTCGCTAGCGCAAGCTGGATAAAACTTAATTAATAATAATGTTTATTACAGACATTGAAAAAGAGAAACAAGGGGAGAAGAAAAAAAAAAGAGATACACTAAGATTCAGAGCGTGAAGGCTAGTAGGGTTTCCAACTCCATCGTCCCCGTTCTCGCCGCCTAGTTCGTGGGGGCGCCAACGGGTTGAAGTAAGACGATAGCGTGGTACACCCAAGGTTGATCCGCCTGGCGTAGTCCCGGATCTGCGAGATGCACCTCCCTGGCGAAGACTCGGCGGAAGGCCCGCGCGGGCAATCAGTCTCGCCCAAGAAGAAGTCCCGCTCCAGAGCCTCCAGTCTTTGCTCCACGGATTCGCGGAATGCTTTCGCCGCGGCAGCATGGGCACGGTCTCGCCGGACAAGCTTGGCCAGGATGGCCGAGATCTTCCTCCGTCTCCCCTTCGCGCTCCCTGCACTGTTCAGGGTTTCCTCTATCTCGCCAGACGAAGGGAGGGGGGACTCTTCATCCTCTTCTTCCTCGTCTTCTTCCTCTTCCTCTCCTTCCTCGTTGACTTCCGACCGCAAGCCAGGATCACCTGCGAAAGAAACACGCGAGAATTTTGGTCAAGACATGACGATCAACAGTCCGAAAAAGTTTTCGCATACCTGCGGCTGGGCGAGAACCGTCAGCCAAAGTTGGACGAGAAGGCCCGGCCCCTCCGTTGGTTCCATAAAGGAGGTGAAGAGGCTTGCCCAGCCCCGGGCGGAAGGGCTCGCGCACGATGATCCCGGCTTGGCCGGAAGCATGATAGGGGAGTTGTCTTCTCTCAAGGGGCGATCAGCATCCTTGAGAGTAGCGGAAGGTTCAGAAGCCGCCCCCCCCCCCCCCCCCCCCGCCTGCAGGAAAGGATTGGCCACCGCGGGAGGCACTTTGACGGTTCTCGCTTCATCTTCCCGGGTGGATAGACCCGGGTCGGCGGGAGCTGGCACTGCGAGAAGACGGTTCAGAAAAGAAAGGGTCTGGTTGAAATATTGACAAGGGAAAATGTACCTGTCGTTCCGGTCCCGGCTGGAGGAATCCTTTCCGAGACCCGTATTTGGCCCTCGGGGGGGGGGATGAGCGGGTAGGTTCGAGGAGCTGGGCGGAATTTCGGCGTCATTATTGGGAGCGGACTCCTGCGAAAGCATACTTTAATCATCGAATCTAATGTCCAGTTAGCTCGGTAGGCACGGGCGAAAGGCTTACCTTCTGTAGGGAAGAATCTCCGGCAGGATTGGGAGTGGGGGAAGGAGGATCCCGGTTCTCGCGAGAAAGGTCCCGCCGGACCGCCTTCGCCCTTTTCTTTTCCATCTTCTTTGGCTCTGAAGGCCCGGCGGTTGAAGTCTTCTTCGCTAACCATGGAGCCACCGCCGCACAGTTAGCCAAGGCCCGCGCTTGGGCAGCGGCTAACCGGTCTTGGAGGTCCTGCGGAAGCGGTTTGGCAGCACGCTTGGGATGCATGGTGAGCTCGCGCGAGAATCCCGGAGGCGAGAGCTCAGTCAGAGAGTCGTATTTTAAGGGCAGGGCGTATGGACGTCCATCAGTACATATTTATAGCCGCAGTGGGACCCACCAAAAGATTCCCTCGATAGGCGGGCACGTGTCCAGCGAATATTTTGGGGGTTGGACTTGTCTTGTCGAGCGCAGGGCTAGCTCGAAAAGAGCGGGGATTGTGTACAACCCCATATTCGCTGGGTGGGACCCGGAGACACCACTGAGGAATTGGGCTAGGCTCAGTTCAGCCTTGGGTTAGCCCTGAGACATACTTATAGAGTTCTCGCCCTGAAGGGGCTCCCGCCCAAGGCAGATAGTCGAGCTCTCGGCAGGAGAGATCGTCGACCCACCAAGGCAGATAGTCGAGCTCTCAGCAGGAGAGATCGTCGACCGACCAAGGCAGATAGTCGACCTCTCGGCAGGAGAGATCGTCGACCGACCAAGGCAGATAGTCGAGCTCTCAGCAGGAGAGATCGTCGACCGACCAAGGCAGATAGTCGAGCTCTCGGCAGGAGAGATCGTCGACCGACCAAGGCAGATAGTCGACCTCTCGGCAGGAGAGATCGTCGACCGACCAAGGCAGATAGTCGACCTCTCGGCAGGAGAGATCGTCGACCAACCAAGGCAGATAGTCGAGCTCTCGGCAGGAGAGATCGTCGACCGACCAAGGCAGATAGTCGAGCTCTTGGCAGGAGAGATCGTCGACCGACCAAGGCAGATAGTCGAGCTCTCAGCAGGAGAGATCGTCGACCGACCAAGGCAGATACTCGAGCTCTCGGTAGGAGAGATCGTCGACCACGGAAGCTTCCGCCTTAGGGCAAGCTCCCGCCCAGGGGAGGCGAGAAGGCCCCAAGTAGGCCTTCAGTCGCGGTAGTTTCAAGACCGTGAAGGGCGCGAACCTCCCTGGCAAGGGGTCTCGCCAGGGTTGGCCCTGGTGGGGGTCCGGCGAGAGCCTTCACGGCCAGGGTTCTCGCCAAGTGGGCCCACGTGGTAGGGCCCGGCGCCCGTAAAGGGGATCATTTTATATTATATTATCCCGAGGTAAAATTACCCAAGTGCCCTTTGAATGACAGCGGGATTTGGCTATGGGCAGACCCCTCAGGGGTATTTCAGTATTTTCAGGTCAAGGGAAGGCTATAAAAAGACCCATAAGGACTCTTTAGAAGGCAAGTTGATCATTTTCCTCTAGCCCTAGTGCCTTCTGAAGAGCTCCCAGCCCAGCATTTGGCTTTGGAGGGGAAGCTCTCAGAGATCTTCCGGGTGTGTGGAGGGACCTCCCAGCTGAGGCTTTGGGTCTGTGTTAGGGCCTTAGCAACCTGTCAGGGGTCGAGGTTTGAGAGAAGTAGGCATTGACTGCACTTTGGTTCGTGAACATTTGTTGAGGTCATTTTTGGCTTCAACAGCTGTTTTGTTTGCACGACTCAGGTCCGCGATTTTGTTTGCATGGCTCAGGTCCGCGGCTTAGTTTGCACGAGGGCTGCTCGCGGCTTCGTTTGCACGGCTTAGGTCTGCGGCTTAGGTTCGCGACTTAGTTTGTATGAGGGCTGCTCGCGACTTTTTCGTGAGGGAGGCAGACCCCCACGGGATTGCACGAGAACTGCTCGCGGCTTATTTTGAACGAGGGCTGCTCGCGACTTCTTCGTGAGGGGGGGCCGGCCCCCACGGGGTTGTACGAGGGCTGCTCGCGACTTTATTTGTACGAGGGCTGCTCACGGCTTCTTCGTGAGGGGGGGGGGGCAGGCCCCCACGGGGTTGCATGAGGGCTGCTCGCGGCATTATTTGCACGAGGGCTGCTCGTGGCTTCTTTGTGATGGGGACAGGCCCCCACGGGGTTGCACGAGGGCTGCTCGCGGCTTTATTTGCAGGAGGGCTGCTCGCGGCTTCTTCGTGAGGGGGGTAGGCCCCCACGGGGTTTCACGAGAGCTGCTCGTGGCTTTATTTGCACGAGGGCTGCTCGCGGCTTCTTCGTGTGGGTGGCAGGCCCCCACTGGGTTTCACGAGGGCTGCTCGTGGCTTTATTTGCACGAGGGCTGCTCGCAAATTCTTCGTGAGGGGGGCAGGCCCCCACGGGATTGCACAAGGGCTGCTCACGGCTTTATTTTCACGAGTACTGCTCGCGGTTTCTTTGTGAGGGGGGCATGCCCCCACGGGGTTGCACGAGGGCTGCTCGCGGATTTTTTTGCACGAGGGATGCTCGCGGCTTCTTTGTGAGGGGGGCAGACTCCCACGAGGAATTTGCGGTGGCTGGGCGATGGTCTGCAACATTGGTGGAGAGTGTAAGTACTCAATCCGACCGTCAAAGAATGTATAATATTCGATCTGGTTGCGCGACCTAGCCTGACAACAATTTCTCGATTAGACACTAATAAAGCAAATAACGAAAAGAAAGTCTTCGCAAGCTCGAGCTTGCGATTTTTACAATAGTAAATAAATAAACTAGCAAAAAATGAAGCGGCTCAAGGATGGAAGTGGCAAGAGCGGGATTGGAAGACATCCAGGAGTGATTGTTGGAGTATTGCAGTGTAGTCAGAATCAGCTTGGATGACGACGAACTGTACGTCATAGGATGCTTGCCGAGTTGCTTCTTCAAGAGTGACCGGGAGAGTGATGGTGTCAATGACTGGTACTGGATGTTTCCCGAAATATGCGCGCTGACAGACGTTGGCTCGAGGTGGCCAGTGGTTAGCTTGAGTTGAAGTAGTGTTGATAAAAATAACACATTAACAGTAATCTCTCTGTCCATTAGAACTCGGTTCAACTCGGTGGATAGCTCGCCAATTCTGACGGTTGTACATCTCATGCTTTGACTAAGAGGCGGTCTTTTTCTTGATAGGAATTGATCAACCGTCCCCAGACTGGTCTGTCTCTGGATTTCTTTCTTTAGCCGATTGCATTCGTTAGTGTTGTGGCCATGACCTCAGTGATACTCGCAGTATTTTGATAAATCTCCTCGGCCGGGGGCGAGCGGCCTGGGCCCGCACAGGGTCGGATGGTTACGAATTGCTTCAAAGATCCTTCCTTGAGGGGCGTTGAGCGCCGCAAACTAACGCAACTCTCGCCCTTTGTAGGTAATTGCGCACTGATCGCAATTTCTCTTACGCTCGGGGTACACACCGTTTTCTAGTTTCCTTTTCTGGACTCTACTCGGACTTGGACTTTCTGGTGAGTGATTTCTGACCTTCATGAACCTTTTGATAAAGAAAGCTGTGAGTTCAATATAGCTGTCTATCCTCTCTTCTTGTAGAGAATGAAACCAAGCTCGAGCTTCCCCTTTTAGCGTTGTCGGAAATGCCTGGACTATGAGTTGCTCTGAAGCATTGTGAGCGTACATGATAGCTTCGAAATACTCCACGTGTGCCAGCGAGTTTCCTATTTCGCTGAAACTGTTGCTTTCGAAGCCATCTTTTGAGCTCGGGACTGCCCAGGAGTCCGATGAGTTGTATTTGGGTAGATGTTCACTTAGTCTCTGTTTCGTGGCAGAGGCATCGGGACCCATCACGTTTCCGAAGTTCTCTTCATAATGAGGACAGGTGAAGTGGTGATCGTATATCTCTTGGAGTGATGTTGCGGGTGCGGGGGAGCTACTTGTGCTTGAGAATTCTTTCTCTATGTCATACTCCTTGTGCAGACAATGTCTGGTTGAGGCAGAGAGTTCTTCTGATGGCAGTAAATCAGCTTGCTTGAATGGCTGAAGAATTCTTGGCCGGTGGAATGTCGGATCATTCCGCATTGCGTGCATCACGTCAGTGCTGGTGGTATTCAGAGGGGAGTATTCTTGAGGTGAATGTTGCCCCTCAGTCATCGGAGGGTTATGCTGACGGGGCACAGCCTGACGCCATTCTTCTTGTCCCGTGAGAGCTTGTCCTTTTCTTTACGGAAATTCTTGCGTCGTGCCATGATCTGGCAGAGGTGGGGGAATGGCTGGTACTCCCAAGCTTCGGAGCAGGGTGAGCATTTTGGTTTATTACTCTTCCATCTGGCGAACACGCTCCTCCAAGGCGCAGACGAGGGAGAAAGCAGCTTCAGCTGTCAGTGGTACGTCCACCAAAGAGTGGGAGCGTGCGTGTCCGCTAAGGGATCCTTTAGTGGTGCGGACGCTTCTTTTTGTCATTAAAGTAGAACTTAGAAGCAGCAATACTGGTGACCTTGTATTCCGAAGGATGTTGGGAATCGTGTTCCCACAGACGGCGCCAAACTGTTGCGGACTAACTCGATGCCCCGGTCGGATACCGGATTCAATTGGACCGTCTTAGCTTGCGGGGCGGTCGAGCGCGCACACAGTCAGAGAGAAAGAGATGTTAACTCAAGATGTGATGACATGGAAAAACCCCTCAACCGGGTAAAAAACCATGTGACCGGGTCTGTGCCGGTCAAATTCCACTAGCTGTTTACGATTATAATGCGCATGGAGAATCTGGGGCCACAGGCCGCTCCCCGTTACAACTTGGGGGATTATAGAGAGACTTCTGCTCCCAATGGGCGACAGGTCGCACCACAGGAGCGACTTGGACACTGGAATTCGAGAGATGACACTGGTGCTCTGATGCTGGGGGCGCGACCCTGGCATGCGCTTTCTTGCAGGGGTCGTCTTCCTCCTTCTGCTCACTCCGAGACTTAGATGTTTTCCTGCTGGAGGCGCGTTGGTGGCTCGCGGTAGTTGGAGGATGACTTGAGGGAGGAGGTCGACAGAGCTATCACTTGAGGAAAAAGATGACCGGGAGCTGAAAGGTAAATAATGAGGAGGCATTGAGGCTCCTTTTATAGCCTCCAGGAGAGGTTCATGGCGGGCCCCACCACTAACGTAGTGGGTTAGTGGGTGGTTACCTACCGGATCGAACGGTGAGGAGAGCCCACAATGATCGGATGGTGGGCAAGTTGCCGACGGCGGAGGGATGGTCGCGCGTCGGCGGCGGCGTGGACGGCGGCCGCGGCCTGGCCGGCGGCGGCCCGACCGGCGGCCGACCAGGCGGCGACGTGGACGGTGGCGTGGACGGCGGTCGCGGCCTGGCCGACGGCGGCCCGGCCGGTAGGCGGCGGCCGCAATCCGGCCGGCCGGCGCGATAAGGCAGTTCGCGGCCCGGCCGGCGACAGCCGCGACCCGGCCTGCCGGCGCGGTCCGGCCGCCCGCGGCCCGGCCGGCGGCGGTGACCCCGACCCGACAGGCCGGCGCTGTACGGCCGCCCGCGACCTGGCCGGCGGGCGCGACCCAACCAGCCACGACCTAGCCGGCGGGCGCGGCCCGACCGGCCGCGGCCTAGCCGGCAGCGCCCTGGTCGGCAGCCCGACCGGCCGCGGCCTGGCCGACATCGCCCTGGTCGGCGTCTGCGGCCTAGCCGGCGGCGGCTTGGCCGATGGCCGTGGCCCGGCCGGCCGATGGCCGTTGCCCGGCCCGTCGCGGCCTGGCCGCCGGCGGGCTACAGCCCGACCGACCACCGTTGCCCGGCGGCGGCGGTCTGCCCGACGGCAGCCGGCCGGCGGTTTCCCCCCAAAGGGGGTGGTTTTTCTTAATGGGGAGAGGCGGTGGGTCCCATCCCCCATGTTTTCCCTCATTATGGGGAATTCATGGAAGTGGGGTTGACTAGTCAACCCCATGATCCCATTTTGAGAGAAGATCATGGGAAAATTTTCCCTATAAATGATGGTGCAACCCATCAAAACTCATACATATATATGTATATATTATATCTATAGACACTAAAAATTCTTGCAGCAAGTAATTTACCAAATACAAAAAGAGGTAAATGTAAGTACTTCTCAAAAATTTCAAACACTCAAATGCATGAAATTAGAAGCCCTTTCTTTTGTTGCTAGCTAGAGCTATATTTTGGATCCCTATAAAAATTTTGTTTTATGTTTCAACACGCCCCCCACCCCTAAACAACTAACTCGGCGATGACCGCCGGCAGCCTCTCCGGCTTGCAGAAGAAGAGCTCGTCAAGCTTTCCTGACCTGCACCTCCTCTTCCACAAGCTCACCTGATCGGCGCCTCTCGCCGCCCTCTCCTTCCTCGCCGCCGCCGCCACCGGCAACGGAGGGTCCAGCTCTTCCACCGCCACCACCGGCAAAGGCGGGTCTATGTCCTCCACCGACGCCACCCGGCTACCCTTCACCGCCACCCTCTGCGTCTTTTTCGCCTTCGGGCGCCTGCTGCGGTTAATCGGAGAGACGAACAGGAAGGCGGCGGAGGCCACGAGAAAGTATAAGCTGCGGCCGCCGTGATGCTTCGGATGTTGCGGCAGCGCCACGGTGGACGTTGACTTGCAGCGGCGGACCTGCCCCATGCAGCCGACCTTTGGGGAGGAGGGATCCGCGGAGGAAGACGGCGAGGTGCGGCGGAGACGGCGAGCGCAGCTGCCGGACTTGGAGGAGAAAGGTCTGATGCATTGAGAAGGGATGAAGGCCATGTGAGGAAGGAGGTAGCAGAGAGGTAGATGAATTGATGCTGTGGGAAGAGAACTGGAGAGAAGGTATTTAATGAGAGGGTGAAGGGAGGGAATTGGGGGCAGGGGGTTTAACGGAGTCCGTTTGGGTTTTCTGTGAGGAATAACGGTGGCAGTAAGAAATGGACTGGTTCTAATGAATAATAGTATATTGAATTTAAAATGTTAAATAAATTTAGGGCGTTGATATTAGCATCACATTTTTTGCTATTCGTACTTTTGATTATTCGCAAGTACTGTTTTTGGAGGTTGGCTATTCGCAAGCAATCTTATATTAGCAAACATTCTTGCGGGGAATCCGCTATCCGCATGCAATTTTATATCAACAAACTAAACATGAGAAACAGTGGCGGACGCAGAGAATATTTTCAGTGTATGCACGGTGTATATTTTTTAAAAATAAAATAAAATAAAATAATAAATATAAATAAATATGTCTATATTATATTAAATATCAAACAATATTTCATAATTGTTAAACACTCTAATTTTTTTTTAAATAGTAAATAAATATGTTATACATAGAAAATAAAATGATAAATAAAGTTTGTAAGACATATATAATTGTAAGTAATAAAAATAATAAATTTTAAGATATTACAAATTTATAATATATTTTAAATTTAAAAATAATAAATAAATGTGGCATACCAAAATAAAATGGTAAATAAATGTGTGATACTTAAAAAATAAAATAATTGATACATGCATGTGAAGTAAATAGGAAATAAATATCGAATGAATATGAAATAAAAGGATAAATAAATGAGTAATGAACAAAATTTAAAAAGATAAATAAATGTGTCTTGCATAAGAATTGAACCCATAAGTCATAACCATATAATAAGATACTAAAAAATCTACCAACTTACCAAAGAGACAACCTTGTTTATATTGTTCATAATAATATATATTCATTGAAATCAAACAAATAAAAAACATGTTTTCTACTATTCAAAAACAATATTTTTCCAAATCAGTGTGGGAGGCCGCACACACTAGGCCCTATGTGGGTCCGCCCCTGATGAGAAATCATAATATAAAACATTAAAAAATATCCAAAATGTTAAACATAGTCAAAAGCATATGCAAAAATATCTTCATTTTTGTTTCTCCTTGTTGAATATTGAATGATGTCTTCCCTTCAATTTTTGATTAAAATCACTAACCCACCTGCATGTGGTTCCAAAAATCTGGAATCAAATCAAACCGTGCACACCATTGGAATCGAACTGAACCGAATCGTATGGTTGGGTTCGGTTCGGTTTGAGTGGTTTAAAAATATGAAAAAATAATTGAGACATGAAGATAAATAACGCATGAACATAAAAACAGATAAATAAATTTAGGTAAATTTATTTTTATGAAAGATTTCTTTAATTATATATCCGACTATAATAAATCGTGTTATATAATAAGTCATGTTCTTTAATAAATCATGTTCTAATATAAGTAATTATGAAACCAAAAACAGTGACTTCTAGTTCTTGTAAATTGTAACAACTAACAAGAATGAAGACCTAACTATATTGATAATATATTAAAATTTTATTAAAGCTAATACGGTTCGATTCGACTCGATTCGGTTTGACATTCCAAACCGTGAACCGAACCGAACCACATGGTTTTTCAAAAAACGGAACCATGACCGAACCGCAAGCTACTAAAACCGAACCGAACCGAACCGTGCGGTTTGGTTCGGTTCGGTTTGGTTATGCGGTTTGGTTGGTTCGTACTTACAACCCTAGTTGTCGTGAAGGTTAACTGAGCAACTTCGATGGTGGGGAGGAAGGATATCAGAGCTACCATAGCACCCTTTTTCATGAAATAAAAATAAAATAAAATAACATTAGTAATTGTTTCTCATGATCATAACTCCGGCCGATCACGGGAACCAAAGGGGGAAAATGGAAACCATGCGTGTGTGTGTGTGTGTGTGTGTGAGAGGGAGACATGGATAGAGGGAGAGAGATGCAGGAAGAGAGGTAAAGAGGCGGGAAGAGAGGTAGATAGGCTTACTTTTGAAGACAGATTTGAAGAAAACCTCCCGACAAAGCTTCGACATAGTTAAAATAAAGAGAGGAGAACCTTCCGACAAAGCTTCGGCATACTTGTGCTCTTGCTCGTTATAACATCCAACATCTCAAGTTTCTCTGCTAAGAAGATGGGTAGAAGAGAGATTTAGAGGCAGAAAGAGGGCGAGAGCTGGAGGAATGAGTGGATAAACTATACCATGATCGAACTTTGAAGAATGCCGCAGGAAAATGTCAAACAAGGATAGCAAACGTCAATTTGCAAAGAGAGAAGATCGGCGAAAGGAGGAGACCTAGGTTCGACGAAACCACAGCTGCAAAAGGTTGAAGTCGCCGACAAAAACAATGGTAGAAGCTGGAAATCAAGATCGCTGAGTCGTGGGGACTTGTAGAAGGACTGAAAGGACACGTAGTTGTCAGATTTTGATAGCGTGTTATGAAAACTGTGCGCTAGAAGTTGGCGGGAAAAAGAAAATTACTCTAAAACCCAATATTTTGAAATAAAAAGAGGATAGGAGGGGCATTTAGGTCCGCAGAAAGTTACACCATCAACACTTTAGTGTATGGACCGAATTGACCGTGTTTTTTTGAATTGTTTTGATATTTCATTTAGTTGTTTATGTCATTAATCATTTTGTGGAGGATATTTTGGACATTCAAATGTCACACCATGACCTTTTTGCTCCTTATAGTATAAAGATCTATAGACACTCAAAATTCTTGTAGGAAGTAATTTACCAAATACAAAAAGAGGTAAATGTAAGTACTTCTCACAAATTTCAAACACTCAAATGCATGAAATTAGAAGCCCTTTCTTTTGTTGCTAGCTAGAGCTATATTTTGGATCCCTATAAAAATTTGGTTTTATGTTTCAACACGCCCCCCCCCCCCCCCCCCCCCCCCCTAAACAACTAACTCGGCGATGACCGCCGGCAGCCTCTCCGGCTTGCAGAAGAAGAGCTCGTCAAGCTTTCCTGACCTGCACCTCCTCTTCCACAAGCTCACCTGATCGGCGCCTCTCGCCGCCCTCTCCTTCCTTGCCGCCGCCGCCACCGGCAACGGAGGGTCCAGCTCTTCCACCGCCACCACCGGCAAAGGCGGGTCAATGTCCTCCACCGACGCCACCCGGCTACCCTTCACCGCCACCCTCTGCGTCTTTTTCGCCTTCGGGCGCCTGCTGCGGTTAATCGGAGAGACGAACAGGGAGGCGGCGGAGGCCATGAGAAAGCACAAGCCGCGGCCGTCGTGATGCTTCGGAGGTTGCGGCAGCGTCACCGTGGAGGTCGACTTGCAGCGGCGGACCTGCCCCATGCAGCCGACCTTTGGGGACGAGGGATCGGCGGAGGGAAGACGGGGAGGTGCGGTGGAGACGGCGAGCGCTGCCGCCGGACTTGGAGGAGAAAGGTCGGATGCAATGAGAAGGGTTGAAGGCCATGTGAGGAAGGAGGTAGCAGAGAGGTTGATTAATTGATGCTGTGGGAAGAGAAGAACTGGAGAGAAGGTATTTAATGGGAGGGTGAAGGGAGGGAAATGGGGGCAGCCGGGCAGGGGGTTTAACGGAGTCCGTTTGGGTTTTTCTGTGAGGAATAACGGTGGCAGTAAGAAATGGACCGGTTCTAATGAATAATAGTATATTGAATTTAAAATATTAAATAAATTTAGGCGGCAGCTAATCACGAGCACTGTTTTTAGAGTTTAGCAAATAATTTTATATTAGCAACCATTCAGAATATTCATATTGTGGGCGGTGTATATATTTTTTTGAATAAAATTAAATAAGTAAATATAAATAAATATGTCTATATTATATTAAATAGCAAATAATATAGTTAATAATTATTAAACACTCTATTTTTTTAAAAATAGTAAATAAATATATTATACATAGAAAATAAAATTATAAATAAAGTTTGTAAAACATATATAATTGTAAGTAATAAAAATAATAAATTTTAAGATATTACAAATTTGTATTATTATTTTAAATTTAAAAATAATAAATAAATGTGTCATACCAAAAGAAAATGATAAATAAATGTGTCATACTTAAAAAATAAAATGATAGATACATATAAAGTAAATAGGAAATAAATGTCGAATGAATATGAAATAAAATGATAAATAAATGATAATGAAAAAAAATTTAAAAAGATAAATAAATATGTCTTGCATAAGAATTAAAAATATCCAAAATGTTAAATATAGTCAAAATCATATGCAAAAATATCTTCAATTTTGTTTCTCCTTGTTAAATGTTTAATGATATATTTCCTTTCAATCTTCATTTGTAATACCTTATATAAGTAAAATAAAATTATTATATTGATATGTTAACAAAATTTGTATCAATTATGAAATTAAAAATATGTACATGTTTTTTATGCAACATTAGCCAGCTTTATCAGCACGAGGTTGCCGGAAGAAGGTTGTGTATTTGTAATACGTTCTTTGAAATGTTTTTCCCAATCTTCCGCTACCGCTTCATGATATCTCATCCAAGTTGGAATAATATGTGGTATTGGAGAGCATTCATAATGAATGAAGTGTTTTTCTTTAAAAATTTAATGCTCAAATCAACTATATAACCAAGACTTCTACTAATAGATCGTGCATGTTCTACTAACTCCTCCTTCGAACAAAAAACTCTATCAGTTTGAAAATACTTACTCAAATCAACTTCTATTTTTTGATCTTTTTCATCATTCGAGCATTTTAGATCTTCATAGTAAACCAAAGAAAA
This sequence comes from Platanthera zijinensis, assembly GCA_039513925.1. Lineage (NCBI taxonomy): Eukaryota > Viridiplantae > Streptophyta > Magnoliopsida > Asparagales > Orchidaceae > Platanthera > Platanthera zijinensis. The sequence continues at coordinate 25,964,199 of CM077080.1, read as the reverse complement.
AAATCAATGATATGAACACAAGATTAAAAATAAAGAACATGTGAGTATGTGCGTACCGATTACAACCAAAGATTTAGTTAACGCCTCTTCGAAAATCATATCTTCCAACATGGGCTGGAATGAGGTTTGTGCGGCTCGAAATGGGGACGGAAGGAGGACATTACCTGAACAGTGCACAAGAAGGAGGTCGCCGCCGGAAAGGAGGAGTTCGGCGAGCGGCGCGGCTTGATTTCTCTGGCGATTCGCAAACCCTTAAGCAAAGGGCGCGGCGGAACGGAGGAGGCAAAATAGAAATTGCGTGGGGAGCCGGGAAAAATCACGTGCGTGAAACTTGCGTGCAAATTTTGAGTGTGAATAGTCATATGTGCAATGCGGATATCAGCGCCCTAAATTTAATACCTCCCGTCAATTATGCATCTGAATCAGTACATTAGCATTTTGACATGGGTTACCCTCGTGCTTCAGCTCTCGGGTTAGGGGCAAACTCATCTTGGGACGAGTGTGGGGCACTCAATTTTTTTGGATAAATAGTATTTGGTTTCTAATATTATATAATTCCTATTAAAAAAATAAAAAAGACCCTATTCTCGTGTATTCCCGTGTCATCGCAAACAGGGCGGATCTAAGGGGGGCCGACGGGGGCCCGGGCCCCCCCAAGAATTTTTCAAAATTATTAGTAGATTTGGATTGCTCTCGTCGAGCCAATGAATTTTGACTACTTACACGTCAAAAACGGTGACCAGATGAGGGAGAAATGACCTGATAAGATGAAGACCTTCAAATTTATTTTTTACGAGCGGAGGACGATGTTTGCAGCCCCCATGTACGAAGTCGATGTATGCATGTTCTGCCTCTTTGATTTGTCAAGCTTGCAACGTACGCCAATAGATGAACACAACAACACTTGCATCATCTCCAGCCATGTACAAACTTACTCTAGCATGTGGGTTGAACGAAAATGGAAAGGAGAGCCTGCGATTTCATCTTTCTTTCTCCAAAACAAAGCGCTTGCCCACTCCTTTCCCTTTGCTTCCTCTGCGACGGATAAGCCATTTCGAGGTACAAGGCGTAGTTTGATTGTTTTGACGTGTCCTAGCTTCCTCTAGAAGACATGGACACCAGACAGTGGAAATACAGGATGACGACTCGATTCGTCATTTCTAGTCCTTTCCATTTCCGTCGTTGGTGCCCTAGACTACATCGCCTCCCGAACTGCTCTCAATCTCCATCAACATCTTCCCCCCTCATTTTTCCGTCCTACACAGATAAATTACCCTCCTCCTTTGTTTTAATATTTAAATTTTGGTTTTGTTATCTGCTGTTTTTTTATTATCATCCTGAGACATGTTACGTCACAATACGTTCCCTACATTTATCGTCTCCAACGTCTCGGTACGAGGAAGAGCGACCTTTTCCGAGCCCCAGGACATCTGCCCACGGTACGATTGTCGTTTCTTGTCGAGCTGCCCGCTACATGTTCCATCGAGCCCAGCCCATTTGGGAAACCGTGTGAACACATCCGTTTTCCCGTAGTTTTCTCCCCCGGCCGCACCACCGCCGTGATCCCTCCACCGACCCTTGTTTTACTCGCCTTTTCGGTCTTCTGTCCGCCACTTTTTTCTGGCCCCCCCTTGATGAAATTCCTGGATCCGCCTCTGTTCGCAAAGCCCGACAGGCAACAGGTGACATACGCAATAGGTCTTTCTCGACAGGTGACGACACCTCTTGACTGCTCTTCACGGTTCTCCAAGACGTCACTCGCCAGCATCGCCGCCTCTTCTCGACGGCTCATCTGGATGCCAAATTTTGTGGGAAAAACTAGTTTTTTCTCACCCAATGGTTTATGTCCAAGATAATTTGATGGTTGTCTCCCTCCTCCTCCACTATAGTCTATTCTCTTGCTTTTACATAAGCTTCTCTTTGCAATTCCTACCATATTGTTATCTTTCTTTTACTGTATTGTTGATAGGGGCGGATCCAAGAAGTTTGATTAGGGGGGCCCAATCAAAAAACAGAGAAATTTTTTTGTCCAATGATCAATGCCTATATCAAAATTTGCACATGTAAGATGTGACAATTTGATCACAACAAAGAATTTTTTTTTCTTAATACAGTTTATCTATTTAGAGACATCTGAGCTCTATCTTTAATCAACTTTCAGATCAAATGAAATGTTAGATGATGCTGACCTGTTCTTGGTTGTAGCACACATAATATTAATTTTTTGATAATTTGATATGTTGGAATGTAAAGAGTTTCAACAATTCTAATTTGATTTGTTTGTTCAAGAGTGTTCGGATTAAATGTTGGTGTGATGAAATAAATAAATTCAAAAAAATATATTGGTTGTAATGAAAATATTTAAGATGACCTTATTGTTATAAAGTATATGAGTTGCAATAAAAGTGTAAAATATTATCATCAGTATTTAAATATTCGAGAGATCTAATTGTCGTCATCATTCACCAACACCCTTAATTAAGAATATACAAAAGTTTCTCCTCGAAGTAAGAGAACTTTGTACTAAAATGATCCCTTAAAAAATTGTGAGCATGTGCTCATACTATAGAGATTGAAAATTTCAACAATGGGGACCAGTTTGTTTAAGAAATTTGAGAAACTCGTAGTCAAAATTCATTGGCTCTACTCTCGTGCACTCTAGTAATAAGGAGATACTATTAAAATAAACAAAATTACAAGAGTTGATTAAAGAAGATGTCACACAATATCATGTTGAAGATGGTGTAACATCCTTGACTTACAAATAGATTATATCATGGGTCTGGCTGAGACCCCACAACATATAACATTCACGAACCTAAATTTCTATTAATTGATAACATGAAAACTAAAGTTACTCAGAGTTCAAAAACTACAATGGAAGCTCAGAAAAAGCCCAAACACAATGGGCCTGAATGTCCACAACTAATAGAAAAGCAGTGCTAAAATATCACAGTCTTAAGGCCTCACATGACTCTAAAAATAGGACAAAAGTAGGGCTACTAGAAAATAAAAAGGGAGAAAACATCTCCAGCTCCACATCAACTCTTGAGCTACGACCCACTACACACCGCTACGAGCTACACCACCTGAAACTAAGAACAAACAGGCGGCAAACAAAGGTCGACATAGGGCTGACCAACACAACATAATGACCCCTCCCCCGGCCATCCTTGCGGACTTTGAGGCGAGTACGTTGCTCTCCTACAAGTACGCGCATAAACTAATAATATGCAACTAAAGAACAAAGGACAAGAAACCAAGGGACGCACTAAGCGTCACATTTCAAACTACCATGCACGAGTCATGGACACATCGGAATCACACGATCTAAAATTTGATGCTGAGTATAACAATACAATCGTGACTCTAGATATGAACTCGTCACTCGTCGTCACGTACTCGTGGTAAGAAGATGAATAATACATACAACTGCCCTATTACGGGGCAGATGACCGATTTGGAAAGAACAACCTACAACCGCTTTTTGAAGTGGCAGATGACTGGTCAAAAGATATACGACCTAAAATTGCCTTTTTGACGCGGCAGGGGATTGGTCAGAAGATATACAGCCTATAACTACCCTTTCAAGAGGCAGAGGTCTGGTCAAGAGACAACCTACAATTGCTATTTTGGGAGTAGCGGTGGACTGGTCTAGGAAGGTGCAATCTACACGGGGACGAGAAATTCACCCGGCCACAAAACCCGCAAGGTCGTTGTCGGGCCCAACACAGGCCCGTCTAGGACGGGCATTCACGAATAAAGCCCACGAATTCCTGTGACCACTACGACGAAAGGCACGAGACATTTTTGTTTGCGCACCTAGGGCTAATCGCAACGCACAATGCAGAAACATCATCGATCCATGCATATCACAATAGGTAGGCTTCACACAGCATGCCTAAATCCATACTCGCGCGTCAAATTTCTTATGCACGTTTATGTCGGGGACGGACCCAATCGACCCGAAGGCTCACAATGAGTTGAGGGGAAACACATACCGCCGCTAATTAATGATGGGTGGCCATCCTATACAATCAAAAAAAAAAACTACGTTGGGGGTCTCAATCACACGCCCTAGTGGAATCCCTGCTCTTCGTCGCGTGGAGGGACAGGGACTCTACGTAAATCTCACACAGACACACGTCAAGGTTGCAATCTTACGCCCTGACGGAGTCCCCATCCTCAACTGAGACGACGCAAGGGGACTCTCAATGAACGAAAATCAACACAAGCATAAAACACAGAAAATAACTGTCCTAAGACCGGGAGAAATAGTCGTTACCCTTGCATTGCCTCGCTGACCCATAGGGAATGATAAAGATGGTTGTCCTCTTTGTTGATTCGGACTCCACTTGACACTTTGTGGATTCAGACTCACAATTAGGAAAGGGTTCGGCGAACCCAACAGTAACTCCTCCTTCAACAACATAGTAAATCCTTAATGGGGCTCAATGGGGGTGGCTGGAAAGAACAATGCCTCAAATGAGATCAACCTCTCAAGCTCACAACGAGGCTTCCTCTCACAGGTCGGGTTCAAGGAACAGTCACGGGAACACAAAAAAAGGGGAAGACAACACAACAGCCACCAAAGCTCGGCAAAAGGGGAAGAAACACAAGACGTTCCTCTCCCAACCATGTGGCAGGAGTTCTCCATAGCCAAGGACCGACGTGGAACACAAAACCGGCAGTAGTGCAACAACACTCCCTCTTCCTCCCTCACGGTCGGCGACGTAGTAAGGGAGGCAGCTCACAAGGATGGAGATCGGGCTCCTCCCTGGTTCCTCTCAGGCATCGCTCATGCAAAAAAAAAAGATCCGGAGGGGAAAGTCGGTTGCTTAGGGTTTTCAGGGGGGCGGGGGTTATATATACATAAAATCAAAACGTCTAAGTGCACCACACTCTGCTATCCACACACCGCCCATTAAATTTTGAATATTTTGGGTGTTACAAATGGTGGTAGTGTTTATTTCAAAGATTCTGAAGAAACTATGAATAAAAAAGAAGGTGGAATTGACGTGGTCAAACTCGGATGCAGATATCTCAACTAGATTTTTAAATGACATATTCACAAAAATTAATTGAACTTGTTATCTCTCATGTCATCTTTCTTCTCTTCCAACCAAAATAATAATAAATTTCTTCACCTTTTCGGATCATTTTCTTCACCATCTATCTCTCATGTCCTCTTTCTCCTCTTCCAATCAAAATAATAATAAATGTCTTCACATTTTCGGATAATTTTCTTCACCATCTATTTTACTAAAATTCTTGGGGGTTGGGGGGGGGGGGTATCCCCTCAGATCCGCCCCAGATTGTTGATTTCAGCACATTGCGATTGTTTTGGGGATGTTTATTTGAAGAGCTTCTGACCATGGGTTACCTTTCGGTCCATGACTGGGTGCACTTTCCATACCTTCGTGCTTGGAGCTTTCAAATAAAAGATGCCACAATTAACTGCATAAAGCATTTCTTACACATCTCTTATGTTCTTCATCGCCGCCTAAAGCTTCCACGCTTTGGCTTGACCAACAATCCCTCTCCCTAGAAATTTTACCCGCAGCATCTCCTAAATCTTATAGGTCGATGCTGAAAACCAGGATCGCTTCTATATTGATGTTTCACGCATGTTGAAACTTGGATACCGGTTTAATGGAGTACAAACTAGGATGGGGCATCCTGCGTTACTTATTTCACAGTTGGGAGCATGAGTTCGAAGATTCTGAGCCAAGATTTGACCCTAAATCGAAGAGCTGCAACAAGGAGGTCCCGCCACACTCCCAAAAGTTCTTTTACAACTTCCCCTCCCAAAGCTAATACTGAGCTCGGCGCTCCGAATAGCACGGAAAAGAGACTCGAAATGGGCAAGCTTAAGGAGGTTATGTTTGTCTTCTTCGAGGGGCTATGGAGTCCTATTACAAATATAACATCTCGAGGGTAAAAATGTATGTATTGTACTGCGGATAGCTGCGAGGTCTCGACACAAATCCGGAAGTTCTCATGCAACTTCCCCTCCGATCCCAAAGCTAAAACTGAGCTCGGCATCTTGAATGGCACAGAGAAGAGACTCAAAATGGGTGAGCTTAAGGAGGTTGGGTATGTCTTCTCCGAGGTGCTATGAAGTCCTATTTATATACGTTGTGGGTCACCGGGTTTTTCCTCAGTATGGAAAATCGGGTCGCTTTGCTTGGAGTTGGACCGGACGCGCAAACAGTCAATGCAAATCCAGTGGCAATGGCATGAGGCTTTTTTGACGTGGAAAACTGGAAAGGGTGAAAAACCACGTGGTCGGATCTGTGTCAGGCTAAAATGCACTATTTAGTTTAAGTTTACAAGTTTCGGGAGTTTGCCTGGAAGGTGACAAACCATCTCTCTGTTATAAACTTTGAATATAAAAGCAACAGAAAATAAACTAAGTACTCGGAGCCTTGATAAAAGCGCTGAGGTGGTGAAAATGCCAAATTCTTGGAGCCTTGATAAAAGCGTTATCGCAGAGTCGGAGCCTTGATGAGAGCGCTCTCGTGGAAAATAATGCAAATTCATTGAAACATTGTAGTGTCTTCACGCGAGCATCCACATAAGCAAATTTCAGTGCCTTCTCCCAGGATCACAGGAGCGTCCAAGTGAGCGTTAGACGTCGTGCACGCTAGAGAGGGAGCAGAGCGAATTCCAAGTGGAGAAATGATCCAAGTCTCCACATTCTCGCCAAAAAAACTCAGAGCTCTCTCTAGTCTTTGGAGTTGTTTGTCTTCAAATGTAGGCGTGCATGCCTTTTTATAGTTTTCTGAGGGGGATATGTTGTTAATTGTGATTGGGTGGATTTTGGGCCTGCGAATGGCGTCGCTCCGTTTCGGTATCCTCAATCACTAATTTTCATGAAATAACGGACGCACCCTTAGCAGCCTAGACAAGGTGCCCAACGACGACGGCAGCGGAAGGGGGCACACGCGGGGGGAGCAAATGCGCGTGTGCGTGTGAGTTGGTCGCCGCATGCAGACGTGATGCATGTGCCTCTTGCGTGGGTGTGTGCTGCTATGTCCATGCATGCTTGATTTCGGTCCCCTCTTGGGGTGTTTTTGGGCTTGGGGAGAGCACAGTTTAGTGTCCGCGGCTCGCTCGATCTGGTTGGCTCTCCTCTGTATTCTTGGTCAAACTTTTCCCGCTTGGACTTTACAAAATTCAGGGGGGAGGGGGATTTCCCATCAACAGATAAAACATCTCGAGGATAAAAATGTCTGTATTGGACTGCAGATAGTTGTCGTCGGCTTAACAAAAAATGTTATTCCCAAACGCAGATGACATGCGTACAAAAATTTCTGCCTTAACAAGAATATTATTTCCAGACCCTGACGGCCTGCCAATATCCAAATCCCCAAAAAGACTAGCCCATATGGGCTTGGGTGTGTCCTATCCAAGGGCTGGAATGGCCTGGGCTCGCCTCGCCCACCTGGGCTGACCAAGGCTCGCATAGCCTACTCAGTGGCGAGTACGCCCTTTTTCCCGAGCTCTTTTTTGTAGACCGCGGGTTGAGCTTGCTCCTGGATAGCGGCGATCCCCATCACTTTTTCGAATTCGCCCAATGCATGTTTCGACCAGACCCGCTCATTTGGGCGTAATGTGGGGCGAACCCTCTCTCTGTTCGCTCAATAGGAGTTGTACAACACTCACAAAAACTATGCTAATGTAATAACTATTATGTATAATATGTTTAAGACAAAAAAGATTAAAATAAAATAAATTATAGCAATCAAATATAAATGTGAGAATATTATAATATGATTGAATATAATAATGACACACACATTGTGAATTTAGAGTACTTAATAGATAAAAAAATAGTTATGTTGCTATCCGCTAACTATTGTGAGAGGAGTCGTTACATTTTTTAATTTAATCTAATATTATAACAGAAAATATTCATGCTGCCATTTATTGCCTTTTGTTTTAATTTTTCCCTAAATTCTAATTAGAAATTAATTCTCATTAAATTATTTCTTTAATAAAATAAAATATATTATATGCACGGAAAAAGCAGCAGAAGTACGTCACGAATGTGAGGAGAAATGCTAGTGCTGTCATTCTTTCAAACTTAATATTATTATTCTACAACTCTATATTCACCGAGTGGATCCCTCGGAACAAGATCAAAGTTGGGGTTCGGGCGAGTGGGACGGGCGAGTGGGGTAGGACCCCTCCCCGACTCGCATAGGCAAATGCGTCCAGGTCCACGCTCGCACTCTCACAGTGCCCTCCAGTTGGTAGCAAGTGATAACCTCAACAGAGCCACTCACAGGCCCGGGCGAGTGGAAACAAGGAGTGCAATTCGCTTAGCAGTATTTATACCAGAATGCCCTCGCTGGCCTGCTAATAGTCCCTCCAAACAACAAAGTTTGACTGTTAGCAGACCCATTTGGGCTACGTATAGCATTTCTAAAATACGGGATTACGCTATTTGCAGGTCAAGTCAGAAAAACTATAAATAGACTCTTTAGGGGCACCTTTGGAGGGGATCTTTTTTCTTGATTTCTTCCTCATCTAGTTTTCTTTGATTGGTATCTAGTGTCCTCCAAGGTGCCCAGCTCAGCCTTGGCTTGGGAGGGGAAACTCTTTTTGATTTTTCAGATGTGTGGCAGGACCTCTCTGCTGCAGTTTAAGGTCTATTTCTTAGTTCAAAGTCTTTAGCCAATGATTCTAGCTTAGGATAAGTAAGTGCGGGTTACCCCCTTTGGGTCGGAACTCTTCTTGGGACCAGGTTCTGGTTTCAACATTTTTGGTGCGGTGAGCGTGGGTCGTAGTATACTCAAGAAAATCAAAAGCAAAGACTAATGGCTGGAGGAGAAGGTGTTGGTTCGAGCGACTCGCCATCACCCTCAACACCAGCTACGGTTAGAATGTTGGAAGAATTCAAGTGAGAGATTCTTCAGACCATACATCTCACATTCACCGCGAGAGGCGAGTGGGCGATACCTTCGGTCCCGGTGGTCGCGGCGCCATCTCTAGGAGAGAATGCCTGGGTCAGTGACCCGGGAAGGATTTGCCAGTGGAGAATAGCGAAAGGGATCTCGCCAAGCGAGAGATGTTCCCCGGTCAGGCGAGTGCTGACAGGATCAGTAAGCCAGTGGTGCGAGTTGGGTCGATTCGCTGATAGGAGGAGGGAGCCCTTTCAGCGAGTTGATCGTCTCGGCCCCAGTTCTAGAGGGGTTCAGGAAGCCATAAATGGCTTACTACATGGGCAGAGATGATTCAGTGCAGCATGTCCAGTAGTTTTAGGATGTCGTTTCAATCTGGCAGATGTCGGAAGCTTTCAAGTGCCAACTTTTTGTCATCACCCTAAAGGAGAAGGCTAGGGACTGGTTCTACCAACTTCCCACAAGCTCGATATATTACTTTGAGGGCTTGCGGCGAGAGTTCCTCTTGAGGTTCTCAACATCGAAGAAGAGAAAGAAGGGAGATGAGCTCTTGTTCGCGATCAAGCAAGGCCCTGAGAAGACGGTTGGGAGTTACGTACAAAAATTCTAGGAGGAGGTTGTTTTGGTCCAGGAGGTGTCGGGGTATATCTTGATGTTGGCCTTCACTCTCGGACTCAGTGAGGGATTCTTCAAGGTGGAGCTGAAGAGGGAGCCCTCTTGTCTTTTGAAGAGCTGATGGAAAGGGCAATAAGGGAGATTGAGGATAAGGCAGCAAACCCAGCATTTGTCAGGAAGTTGCTAGATTAGGTGAAGGAGAGGTGAGAGAGCAAGGAGGAAGCATGCAATAGGAAGTTGAGAGGAGAGACGAGCCCAAAGTATAAGGGTTCCATGGGCAGCAACAAGACTGGGGGTATCAAGAGCCACACAACCGGCTGGCCTAAAGACCCCAAGGAGGACCGGTTCAGGGGCAGGGAAGAGGATTTCTGGTGGGGAGAATTATTGCGGGGGACAGGAGCGGTTCAACCTCCCAGGGTGGATACAAGGGTAGAGGCCTCCCCTTCCCCCACAGCAGCAGGCAATAGAAATCACTCGAGGAAGAGGGAGAAGAAGAGAGATTGGAAGAGGAGAAAGAGGCGGGGGAGGGTGGTGTTACCCTATTGTGCCTTCTATTTGGAGGAAGGCCACGCAACGGCCACCTGCCCAGAGTTTTTGGAGATGCAGAGAGCAAGAGGTCCGGCACAACAGCAGCCACCAGCGCGGATTGAGGAAGTTTTGCCAGGGGAAGTAGAGGAGGATAGATGTGAGGATAAGGCTAACGTAGGTACCAGAGGGGGGATTGGGGTGATCCATGGAGGGGTAGGGATCAAGGCCACTCGTAAGGGGAGCCTCCAAATAATATTTAGAAGGAGTGTCGCTGTAACACCCCTATTCGTCACATAACATATAGCAGTAGGTCCGGCCGGGGCCCGACGCCATATACCACGGACAGACCGAAGGGTTACTCATTGAAACCATTCTTCCAAACGTAACGTCCTACACAAAGCATCTAGCGGAAGCAATTTATTAAGTTGCAAGAAATAAGAATCCAGCCACAAGCATGAATGTCCACTAGCAAATCCCAACAGGAATGAAATTACAAAGTACACAAAGTACCGACCTTATGACCTTACAAGAGTTCACTGAAATTTAAAACAGTGTCTTCCATACTTCGGCTCGCAGGCCGGTCACACATGAGTTAAATAAGTAAACAAAATAAGGCCTTCAAGGGTCGGCTCAAATACAAGGGCTTTGGACCCCTATTTGCCGCTCGGCTCCAAAGCATCTGCAAGCACAATTCAACGCAACGGTGGCAAACAAAAGTAACGGTCAGCTAAAGCTGACCAAATTATAACGATCCCGCCCCCAAACTCGGGGCGGCGACGCTCCTTCCGTGCACTTATTAGCATAATAAGCATTATAGTGAATAATCACAACATCACAGGTGCAGGCACACACTGTCGCACACCCCGTTCTCTCAGGGCACTTATACGGTGAACCCGGTCAAAACCGCGGTCTCACCACCATCCCTTGGACGGCAATACTCGTGAGCATTTTAGTCCTTTCGGTCTAAGCCTAAGACTCGCACAACCATGCCAATGGCCAGTCCCTATTTTCAGGTCTCTGTCACCAAACCACATAGCCCGGGTCCGGTTCCACAAGCCCGTTGCTCACACTGCACTGTCAATCTTAAGCCAAATGTGCGGGTCAAGCTTCGTCGGATCCCAAATTCGATCAAACAAGCGCATAACATAGTTATGTTTAAGGCTGGCTCCCAGGCCACCAAGTTTGCAGAAATGCGTTTCCGCCCAGATTTCCGGGTGCACCTTGGAGTTAATCCCTAAGATTCCCTATTGCAATCTACCGCGAAGAAAACTCGAAAATAACCAAAGGCACGGAGTCTTCTCCGGCTAATCATGCACAATGAAACATCACCGATCCAGACCAACTTGTCCGGGTAGGCTTCACACACCATGCCTATGTCTGTATCTCGATTTCGGACTCTACATGCAAACAAGGGAGACTATTCACATCTACCTCAAGGAATGTCGCACACTCACCGCACACTCGCGGGAGCGGGTTTCCTTATGCAAAAGAAGGAGAGCTTCACATGCTCAAGAAGAGAATCGTTACCCTTGAGTTTCTCTTTGGCACCATGGAAATCAATACGAATGAAAAGCACCGCGATGACCTCGCCCCCATAGATCTGGACTCGGCTTGCAATTTGGCGCTCCGAATCTCCTCCGGCAACCGGATCTCTCTTGTTTCTTCCTCCTTGCTCTCCCCTCTCTCTAGAACTTAAAAAGAGATTGACCCAAAAGAAATGAGGGTTTTCAACCCTATTCCTGGCCTTAACCCTAGGATGGATAAGCCTGAGCCATTGGATCCTAAAATAAGGAAACGAATGACAATGATTCGCTCTGAAAATAACATTTCTGGGCCGAACACGGCTTGCGGCACGCCCGTATCCAAGGTCGTGTTCCACACTCACCGCAAATTAGAAAATCCATAAACGTACATGGCTTGTGACACGCTCGTGTCACTCATGGACACGCCCGTGTCATGGGCCGTGTACCCCAATCGGCGCTGGAACCGTCACGTCCCAAACGGGACACGGGCTTAGACACTCCCGTGTCAACTTTGACACGCCCGTGTCAACCAGAACACGTCCGTGTTCTGGGTCGTGTCTCTCAGTCGACACAGGACCAGAAACGTCTCGAGCACGACAGGCCATGTGACACGCTCGTGTCACATGCCGTGTGCTAGACATGCCCTGGGACACGCCCGTGTCCCAGGCCGTGTAACCTCTACAGCACAATCCAGCAAACTGCCCGAGCAGGACACGGCCTCTGACATGCACGTGTCTCAGGCCGTGTTCCCTGTCTCGACGCTCGTCGACTGTATTTTCGTCGACCACTCGGTGAGTCGTCGAACACGCACACGACACGGCCCTGGGACACGGGCGTACGCTCGTGTCCCACGTCGTGTGACCCTTACCAAGGCCCAAACTCGCCTTAAAACGCTGTTTGTTTCTCTTTTGAGTTTCGGGATGTTACAACTCTCTCGCTCTTAAAAGAATTTCGTCCACGAAATTACCGAAAGGAAGAGATACATAAAACCAAAAGCGGTACCTGAGTGGAATAACTCTGGGTACTCCTCAAGAATGGTCTGCTCCCGCTCTTATGAGAGCTCCTCCCGACCGAAATTGTCCCAACAGACCTTGACCATCCTGATCTCCTTGTTACGAAGTCGCTTGACTTCAGAGTCCTCAATACGAACGGGCTTGACCCATGTCGCCAACCCTTCGTCCACCGGTACTTGATCACCTGCGATCACCTGCGAAGTCTCTTGCACCGCCTTCCGCAACGCTGATATGTGGAATACGTCGTGTAGACCACTCAAATCTACTGATAGCTTTAGACGATAAGTCGCTTCACCAATCTGCTCTAGGATCTCAAATGGTCCAAGGTACCTCGGGCTCAGCTTCTTCAAGCGTCGTACCCGTGAAACACCCTTGAATGACTTTATCTTCAAATACACACAGTCGCCAATAGTGAACTCCACGTTCCGATGCTTGGCATTATAGTATTTGGCATATCTATCCTAAGTAGCGGTGCACATAAAGACCCCGGTCCCGATCCGGGACCGGTCCTGGGCAGGACCGGTCCTTTGGGACATCGGTCCCCGACCGGTCCTGCCCAAACTGGTCCCGGTCCGGGACCGGTTTTTCCTTTGAAAATCGGGACCGACTGGGACCGGAAGGACCGGTCCTAACCGGTCCCAGACTGGGACCAGTTTTTTAATTAAGTATTTTAATTAATTTTTTTTATATATTATTAAATTAAATAATAACATATATTAACATTAAATTAAGTATATTTTTTATATATTAATTTATTATTTCGTTTTTAATAATTTTAAAAGAGGAAAATGAGGGAGAGGGGGGATTTATAAGAATTAAATTAAAAAAAAATAATTTTTATTAATTAAAAAATAAATTTTTTTAATTAAAAAAGAGCCGAACGGCTCTTTTATAAAAATAGCCGAACGGCTATTTTTATAAAAGACATTCGGCTCTTTTATAAAAGAGCCGTTAACGGCTCTTATAAAAGAGCCGTTAACGGCTCTTTTAAAAGAGCCGTTAACCTCTTTTCGGTCCTGACCGGTCCCGAAACCGGTCCCGGACCGGGACCGGTTAAAGACCGGTCTTTTACCGGTCCGGGACCGGTTTTTACCCTAAAATAGGGGACCGTCAGGGACCTCTGGACCGGTCCGGGACCTGACCGGTCCTAACTGGGACCGGTCCCTGTTCGGTCCCGACCGGTCCGGTCTTAATATGCACGCCTAATCCTGAGCGATCAGCAAACGCTCTCGAATGGTTCCTACCAACGAAGTGGCGCTCTCCACCTCTTACTTTTTGTATAACCTCGCCTCACCCATTTCCAACCACGACAACGGCGTGCGACATTTTCTACCATATAGGGCCTCGAATGGCGCCATTTGGATGCTCGCTTGGTAGCTGTTGTTGTACGCAAACTCCACCAAATACAGATGATCTTCCCACTGCTTCCCGAAATCCAGGACGCACATGCAAAGCTTGTCTTCCATCGTCCTGTTGACCCTCTCGGTCTGACCATCAGTCTGCGGATGAAAGGTTGTGCTGAACCTCAACTTAGTTCCCAGCATTTGCTACACCAACCTCCAGTCATTGGACGTAAACCGCCCATCTCTATCACTCACGATGCTGCGGGACACACCGTGCAGTCTAACAATGTTATCCACATAAAGCTTTATCAGTTTCTCCACCGAATCATCCTTCCTATTCGGAATGAAATGCGATACCTTTGTCAACCGATCTACGATCACCCAGATGGCGTCGTTTCCCTTCTGCGACCATGTCAATCCATGCACAAAGTCCATTGAGATATAGTCGAACTTCCACTCCGGAATAGGCAAAGACTTCAAGAAACCCTCTGACTTCTGGCACTTTGCCTTCACTAAGGCGCAAGTCTGACACGTTACTACATATAGTGCCATATCCTTCTTGAGTCTTGGCCACCAGAACAACTTCTTCAGATCTCGGTGCATCTTCGTGCTCCCTGGGTGAATCGAGTACTTGGTATGATGAGCCTCGTACATCAACTCTACCCGTAAATTGCCCACGTTTGGAACGCACACGACTATCCTTCCTTAGCAGTCCATCTATAACCGTAAATTGGGAATTTGACCCATCCGAAGCCGCATCCATGATTGCTTCATGCTGCTATCCAAGTCCATAGCCTGCCGAATCCGATCAGCCAGGTCATATTGAACTTTCGTCCAGTTTAATAGCGCTTCGGCGCTAGTCTGCTTGTCAATACAAGAGATATCTAACGCCGCCAACTCCCAAATCAACCGCTCGTCATGAACCGACAACCAGTTGGCTTGTGCGGAAGCCCTACGACTCAACGCATCTGCAACTGCATTGCCTTTCTCGGGCACATAATGAATTTTTAATGTATAGTCCCCCAAGAACTCCATCCATCCCCGTTGCCTCATATTTAGATCCTTCTGGTCTAACAGGTATTTCAGGATCTTGTGGTCGGTATAAATATTGACCTTTATGCCGTACAAATAATGCATCCACGGCTTCAGAGCAAAAATCACGGCCGCTAACTCCAAGTCATGGACCGGATAATTTCTCTCATGCACTTTCAGCTGACGCAAGTCATAAGCTATAACACTTCCATGCTGCTGTAGCACGCAGCCCAAACCACTGCCTGAAGCATCGTTGTAGATCTCAAAGCCTTCGGTCCCACTCAGCGAACTTAGCGCTGGCGTCGTGGTCAACCGACCCTTCAACTCTTCAAAAGCTTGCGCACACTCCGGCGTCCAAACAAACTTCTGATCTTTCCTTATCAAAGTCGTGAGAGGTAACGCTATCCGCGAGAAGTTCTCTACAAAGCGCCTGTTATAACCGGCAAGCCCCAGAAAACTCCGGACTTCCGCTACCGTAGACAACACAGGTCACTCGCGTATCGCAACTATCTTCGCCGGATCCACCGCAATCCCTTCCCCACTGACTATGTGACCAAGGAACGCTACTGAGGGCAACCAAAACTCGTATTTGGAGAACTTTGTGTATAGTTCGTTTATCCTCAGCGTCTCTAAAACCAAATGCAGATGCTTGAAGTGATCCTCTTCGCACTGCGAGTACACCAATATGTCGTCGATGAAGACAATCATAAAGTGGTCTAAGTACTCCCTGAATGTTCTGTTCATCAGATCCATGAACACTGAGCGCATTAGTCATCCCGAACGGCATGATCGTAAACTCGAAATGCCCATATCTCGTGCTGAACGCTGTCTTTGGGATGTCACTTTCCCTTATTCTCAGCTAATAGTAACCGGACTTAAGATCCAATTTTGAGTACACCGATGACCCGACTAACTGATCAAACAGATCATCAATCCTTGGGATCGGGTACTTGTTCTTTTCCGTTAACTTGTTCAGTTCTCTATAGTCGATACAGAGCCACAAACTTCCGTCCTTCTTCTTAACGAAAAGGACCGATGCGCTCCAAGGCGACGAACTTGGACGCACATAACCCTGCTCCAACAACTCTTCAAGTTGAACCTTTAGCTCCGCCATTTCCTTAGGCGCCAACCTATAAGGAGAGCGTGAGACAGGTTTGGTACCTGACACTAGCTCAATCGTGAAGTCAATCTCCCGCTGAGATGGGGCTCTGGGAAGATTGTCTAGGAACACATCAGGGTACTCGCATACCACTGGTATGCTACCCAAAGTGGGCTTAGGCTTTACAGCCTCCACTAGCATGAAGAACAGCTCTGCGCCAGCACGAACTGCCTTAACCACCTGAAGAGCAGACATTAAAGTCTTGCGCGACCCCTTCAAACCCGCAAACGTTGTCTCCCGGTCAGCTCCCAACTTAACTTCCTTACGATTGCAATCTATGTATGCCTTCTGCTACGAAAGCCAGTCCATACAAAAAATGACGTCGAACTCTACTAGCGGCAGAAACGATGCTAGCAAGTCGAACTCCTGACTCCCAATACGAATCTTTACGGCACAAACTCTGTCTGCACGCATAGAACACCCATTCGACAACAACACATCCAATTTCTCCTTCGCCGTCGAAGAAGGGACTCCGATGTGTGATATAAAACCTTCAGACAAAAAGGAGTGCGAAGCTCCCGTATCGAAGAGTGCTCTCGCCGGATTATCACAAATCAGAACAAAGCCTATACAAACAGTAATAAGCTAACATGCGCAAGGTGACAGTATTTAAAGCCAACTTTCTATAAATTTAAACCATACATGTCACCACATTTGCTTGTTTGATGGCCTCTTGCTGGCCAAGATTGTTGACTCTTGGTTGAGTCGGAGCATAATGGGATGTGGTTGACTCCACCGCCTTGCCCTTTTCCTCGTAAGTTGCTCCCGACTTCCTATCGGACTTTGGGAGTCCGCTCCAACAGTCACGGGCAAAATGCCTCGGCTTCCCACAAGTAAAGCAAGCACCCGGTGTTCGGCTAGTAGTTGCCCCCAAAGCACCAGAAGAAGGGGCTGGACCCGATGTCCTAGCCTTCTTATTCCACCTTCGGAAACCGGAATTTAAAGGCGACACCTTGTACTCTGTCTTCCTAACACTGGAGTCTTTCTTTGCCTGCACATTCTTCATATCTTTCTCCAAAGACGGGTCGTGTTGACCAGGGTCAAGAAGCCCTGCGTCATCGGCCCCGAGAGCAGTAGTCTTAAGTCATCCCTAAGACCTTCATAGAATCGGTTTGTCTTTCGCTCCTCATCTGCGAATGTAGCCCTTGCATATCGACCCAAATGTGTAAATTCGTGGAGGTACTCATCAACGCTACTCTCGCTCTGCACCAACTTCTGAAACTCGTTCTCTATTGCAATCCTCTGAGCCGAGGGTAAGTATCGAGCCAAGAACAGTCTCGAGAATTCTTCTATCGAGACGTCAGTAAGTTTTTTACCCCTCAAATGGTGTAACTCCAGACCTTCCCACCATAGTCTTGTGTCGCCATCCAACAAGAAAGTGGCAATAGTGGTCTTCTGCCACTCTTCTGTCTCTGTAGCTATCAAGACTCTCTTAACTCTGGAGGGCCAATCCTCCGCTTGGGTTGGGATTCCCGTCCCCAAGAACACTGGATGATTAAAGCCCATAACGTGCTTGAGCTATTTCTCCGTTGCTCTCCTAGGCATCATTGGCTCCACCACAACCTACTCCACTCTCCTTGGTTCCGCCGCTTGGAGCGGTACTTGCTCCACAGCAGGGGAAGGATGCTGCACTTGCCTCGCAGGCTGTGCATTAATCATCTTAAACACTACTTTAGCTACCAATCGTATGGTTTCAGCCGAATGAGGTGTTGTCGGCGCATCATTCGCTGCGCTACTTGCCTCAGAAACTGGACGTTCTAACGGCCCCGCACCACTCCCGGTCACCTATAGTCGTACAAAACACCATTAAGAGACCAAATAATAATGCAAAAAGCAATTATAGGAACACACAGGTTCCTCAAACATGTGTATTTTCATTCATAAGTGGACATTCATGGGTTCTTTTCATGTTATAACGATGACGCACAAACATGTGCTCACCACCCCTTAAAGTGAATTCGTCCACGAATTCATTTAAGCCTGACCGAAATCGGTAGTCTGATACCAAACTGTAACACCCCTATCCGTCACATAGCATATAACAGTAGGTCCGGCCGGGGCCCGACGCCATATACCACGGACAGACCGAAGGGTTACTCATTGAAAACATTCTTCCAAACGTAACGTCCTACACAGAGCATCTAGCGGAAGCAATTTATTAAGTTGCAAGAAATAAGAACCCAGCCACAAACATGAATGTCCACTAGCAAACCCCAACAGGAATGAAATTACAAAGTACCGGCCTTATGGCCTTACAAGAGTTCACTAAAATTTAAAACAGTGTCTTCCATACTTCGGCTCGCAGGCCGGTCACACATGAGTTAAACAAGTAAACAAAACAAGCCTTCAAGGGCCGGCTCAACAACAAGGGCTTTGGCGCGCTATTTGTTGCTCGGCTCTGCAGCACCTGCAAGCACAATTCACCGCAACAGTGACAAACAAAAGTAACGGTCAGCTAAAGCTGACCAAATTATAACGATCCCGCCCCCAAACTCGGGGTGGCGATGCTCCTTCCCTGCACTTATTAGCATAATAAGCATTATAGTGAATAATCATAATATCACAGGTGCAGGCACACACGGCCGCACACCTCATGCTCTCAGGGCACTTATAAGGTGAACCCGGTCAAAACCGCGATCTCACCAACGCCCCATGGACAGCAATACTCGTGAGCATTTTAGTTTTTCCGGTCTAAGCCTAAGACTCGCACAACTATGCAAATGGCCAGTCCCTGTTTTCAGGTCTCTATCACCAAACCACATAGCCCGGGTCCGGTTCCACAAGCCCGTAGCTCACACTACACTGTCAATCTTAAGCCAAATGCGCGGGTCAAGCTTCGCCGGATCCCAAATTCGATCAAACAAGCACATAACCTAGTTATGTTCAAGGCTGGCTCCCAGGCCACAAAGTTGGCAGAAATGCATTTCCGCCCAGATTTTCGGGTGCACCTTGGAGTTAATCCCCAAGATTCCCTGTTGCAATCTACCGCGTAGAAAACCCGAAAATAACCAAAGACACTGAGTCTTCTCCGGCTAATCATGCACAATGAAACATCACCGATCCAAATCAACTTGTCTGGGTAGGCTTCACACACCATGCCTTTGTCTGTATCTATATTTCGGACTTTACAAGCAAACAAGGGGGGCTATTCACATCTACCCCAAGGAACGCCGCACACTCACCGCACACTCGCGGGAGCGGGTTTACTTATGCAAAAGAAGGAGAGCTTCACATGCTCAAGAAGAGAATCGTTACCCTTGGGTTTCTCTTTGGCGCCATGGAAATCTATACGGATGAAAAGCACCGCGATGACCTCGCCCCCATAGATCTGGACACGGCTTGCGATTTGGCGCTCCGAATCTCCTCCGACAACCGGATTTCTCTTGCTTCTTCCTCCTTGCTCTCCCCTCTCTCTAGAACTTAGAAAGAGATTGACCCAAAAGAAATGAGGGTTTTCAACCCTATTCCCGGCCTTAACCCTAGGATGGATAAGCTTGAGCCATTGGATCCTAAAATAAGGAAACGAACGGCCACGATTCGCCCTGAAAAAAACATTTCTGGGCCGAACACGGCTTGCGACACGCCTGTGTCCAAGGCCGTGTTCCACACTCGCTATAAATCAGGAAAATCCAGAAACGGGCATGGCCTATAACACGGCTTATGACACGCCTGTGTCACCCATGGACACGCCCATGGCATGGGTCATGTACCCCAATCGGTGTTGGAACTGTCACGTCCCGAACGGGACATGGGCTTAGACGCGCCCGTGTCAAATTTGACACGCCCGTGTCAACCAGAACACGCCCGTGTTCCGGGTCGTGTATCTTAGTCGACATAGGACAGAAACGTCCTGAGCACGACATGGTCATGTGACACGCCCGTATCACATGCCGTGTGCTAGACACGCCCGTGTCCCAGGCCGTGTAACCTCCACAACACAATCCAACAAACTGCCCAAGCAGGACACGGCCTCTGAGACGCCCGTGTCTCAGGCCGTGTTCCCTTTCTCAATGCTCACTGACTGCATTTTCGTCGACCACTCAGTGAGTAATCGAACACGCGCACGACACGACCCTGGGACACGCCCGTGTCCCAAGCCGTGTGACCCTTACTAAGGCCCAAACTCGCCTCAAAACGCTGCCCGTTGCTCTTTTGAGTTTCGGGGCGTTACAGTCGCGTCGACCTCCAAAACCCCTTCCCCCAAATAAAAGATCACTATTTCGTCAAAGGACATGCCAGACTATGAAGACATATTAAGTGACGCCTTGGTGATCTAGGAGCAATCGAGAACTTCACGGTCTCACGAATCCTGGTTAACAATGGGAGCTCTGTGAACGTGATTTTTAAGAAAGCATTTGACGCGATGAAGGTGGAGGCCATAAGGGTGCTAGCCTCGAATAGGCCATTGTTAGGGTTTTCTAGAGAAAGGAATGTTGGGTCCATTATTCTCAATATCCCTGATTT
The DNA here is from genome assembly GCA_039513925.1 of Platanthera zijinensis. Lineage (NCBI taxonomy): Eukaryota > Viridiplantae > Streptophyta > Magnoliopsida > Asparagales > Orchidaceae > Platanthera > Platanthera zijinensis. The sequence goes on along the minus strand of CM077080.1, from coordinate 25,943,613 downwards.
GTAAGAAGTCAAACAAGTCAATGACACACACATCAACTGTATTTGATGTGTATTTTGAGGTCTTGAGTGCAGGTAGTCCATATCATATTAATTGGACATGTAGACACACTAAGTGGTTTCTGGACATACCAAAAATCGCCTAAGTCCACAGACATTAAGTGGAGCAAGCTCACTCAATACTAAAGGTATGGACTCAATAATATCTAGTAGAAATTTGGTTAAGTACAAAAGCATTGAGTGTAGTTTACTCACTCAACGTCATATAACATATAGCGTTGAGTCTGTCTCAACCTAACTGGAAGATAGCCAAAAATATGGCTAATTCCACAGGCGTTGAGTGTAGTCTACTCACTTAACGCCATACAGCAAAAAGGCTGTGAGTCAGGCTAAGTTAGTCTAAGCATAGAGAAATTGGATGAAAATATGGTCAAGTCCACAAGCGTTGAGTGTGGTCTACTCACTCAACGCCATACAGCTTTTAGCGTTGAGTGTTGCTGTGCCAGTCAACTCCATAAAAAAGTTGGGCTGAAATTTTGGCTAAGCCCACAGGCTTTGAGTGTAACTTACTCACTCAACGCCAGATAATAGAAAATTCTGTTAAGTATTTTGGCGTTGAGTGGAGCTTACTCTCTCAACGCCAAGGCACATAAATATTTGCTAAGACAAATAGCGTTGAGTGAGGTAAGCTCACTCAACACTCTCAACGCTCTCGATGCATTCAACGCCTTGGAGCAGAAAGTTGGCTAAGTCCAAAAACGTGGACTGTTTGACTTTCGTCGAGCTCAGCTTCATCGAACTGAGCTCGGTAATCGTCGAGCTGAGCCAAATTACTCAGTTTACCTGGAATTTGTCGAACTCAGTTTTGCCTTTTATCGATCTAAGTTTGTAGTTCGTCGAACTGAACTTTTGCATTCGTCGAGCTGAGATTGACGTTCGTCGAACGGAGCTCAGCTTTCGTCGAGCTCAATACTTAGACAGAATTTTGTCTAAGTGTTGTGGCGTTGAGTGATACCTACTCACTCAACGCCTTTGGTTATGATGATTGAATTTTGTCTAAGTCCAGAGAGATGCTGGGTTATGCTGACGTCAGCAAAGTCAAATTATCAACCAAAATTCAAATGGTGCGGAATTGCTGCTAGAAACATTGGCGGTCAGCTGTCATCATCTTCTGCACTTTCCAAGGAATATTTTGATCATAAAGTGTTGGGGCTCACTCACAGCAAGGATCCGTTAAATCAAATTTAAACGGAAGGGATACGCTGGATGGCTTAATCTCAGCCATCAATCCTGGTGGTGGGGCCCACTGCTCGATTGACCTTCAGAGTATAAAAGGAAGTAATCGGACAGAGCAAAAAAAATGAACAAACACAACCAAAAGAATAATTGATTACTTGTCTAGGTTTTCTGAAAACGAGAAGAAGGGCGGGAGAACATCATTTTCTTCCTTGCCATTTTCGTCGAGCCTGAAGGAGTTCTGCACAGAGAACCTTGCTGGAAAGGAGATAGCTGGAGCAATTACCATTCACAACAGTAAGATCAGAATTTGTTCTGAGGGAGCAGATCTACAAGTTTTGTATAAGGAAGGTTAGTTGTTTGAAGAAAGAATCTACTTCCTATATCATTGTCTTCAACAGCAAAAGGTTGGGCTGATATCTGCTCAGTCCAGAAAGAAGATGACACAGAGTTCTTTATCTGGTGTCTAATCATATAATTTTTCTCTATTTCTTTCTTGTGTAAAGATTCTTGGTGAATCTGGAGTTGTAAGCCTGTTTTATAAAGGGTAAGGTCTTTATGACCTGTGTTTGGCTTTGTGCCGGGTGAAAGGTCGTTGTGACTTGAGGGTTGGCTTAGTGCCTAATTGTTAGGTCTGTGTGACCTATGTGGTCCTGCGGGATCTGTGCTATAAGCTATTAAGTAGCTGAGTTTTGGAGGGAGAGCCGAATCTAACACACTGTTAGATAGGCGCAAAGGGACAGTGGATGTACTCAAGATTGGGGAACCACTATAAAATTATTGTGTCATTTGTGAATGTTCTTAAAAGATGATAACTAACCTAATCACATGCACAGAAATCTGATAACAAATTAGAAAAGGTAAAATAAAGACTAAAACATATTCACCACCCCTCTAGGTGTTTAGCTAACCTTGAAAACAAGACTTTCAAATGGTATCAGAGGGAGGTTACTCATTAAAGGACTTAACAGTCTGAGTAGACCTCTTAGGTTAGCAAGAAGTCTGTCTCCATGGGTTCAGGAATGACCAATAGGGAGCTGAGTGCTGTGAGACTTCCAATCTATAGGAAGGAAGATTTTGGCATCTGGAAAGCAAAGGTGAGGCAGCTCATGGAAGTTGCTGACCCTAGAATGTACATTACAGTTGAAGAAGGACCATTCATCCCAATAAAGGTATCTGCACAAGATACTAATGTCAAAACCCCCAAGACATATGATAAGATGACCAAGGATGAGTTGGGCCTGACCTCAATAGACAATAGGGCAAAGAATATCATCATGGGTGCTGTTGATGATTCTACACTTCAGAACCTGATCTATTGTACAACAACAAAGGAAATGTGGGAAACACTTGTGATTTACATGGAGGGAACATATGAGGTTAGAGATGATAGGAAGTTCATGCTTAACCAAGAGTATGAGGCTTTCAGACAATCCAAGGGGGACAACATAACCACCTGTTATGAAAACTTCTTTAGGATTGTGAATGAGCTAAAAACTTATGGAAGAGTGTTCAGTCACTATGAACTGAATTACAAGTTCCTTAGATCTCTCTCTAAAGAGTGGGACACAAAAATCTGTGTCATTAGAGAAGTGGCAAAGCTGGGTGACACTGCTCCTCACACACTCTTTGGGAAGCTGCTGTCATATGAGATTCAACTGGCAGCAAGGAAAGAAGAGGAGAACAACAAGTATTAGGCAAGAGACAAATCTATAGCTTTCAAAGCTGAAGGCACCAGCAAAAGCAGAAGAAAGTTTCCCTCTCCACCAAGGAGAGATGCTGAATCTGATTCTAGAAGATCAGAGGGAAGTGCATCAGACTGCCAATGATCTGATGAAGATTTTGCTGCCTTCACTAGGCAATTCCAGAAGTTCTTAAGGAAGAAGCACTGGAGAGGAAGGCCTTCCACCTCCTCACATCCCAAGGATGACTACTACAAAGGCAGAAGAAAGTCCTCTAAGGAGGACAGGTATTGTACCAAAACTGGTAAATAGGTTTCCTCTAAAATAACTTGTTATTAATGCAGAAAACCTGGGCATATGATAGCTGACTGCCCAGTCAAAAGGAAGGAACACAGTGTGAAAAAGGACCACCAACAAAAAGGCAAGAAGGAGAAATCCCTCATTGCCAAAAAGCAAAGAAGCTGGACTGACTCCTCCACATCAGAGTCAGAAGAAGAAGAAGCCTACATTGGGTTGTACTCTACTGAAGAAGGAGCTGCGGAAGAAGACTGCATCAAAAGGCTGGCTGCTTTAGAAGAAGAAGTTGAGAAGGTTCATCCTACTGTCAGGATTAAAGATAGGGCCCCTTTATCACAATCTAATAGTGATTCAGAGGTGGATTCTGAAGATGACAGATGCTGTCTTGGGCTGATGGCTAAGTCAGATGAAGAAACTAGCCAGGATCAGCCTAGTCCAAGCAAGGTAAATTCTATTACCAGCTCTGCATGTTCAGATTATGAATAAGTTCAAGATTCTTGTGCCTTTACATCAAGTGATGATGATGGCTCAGAATCTGAGGGAGACATCAATCAATTGATTGATAAATTTGGTAAACTTCTGCATGCTCTAAAGAAGAGCAATCTCCTGGCCAAACAGCAGGCTCAAGAAATTGTCTCTTTATTGCTTGCTACTTCAGAATCAACAAAATTATTGGATCTGAAGATGCAGAAAGTTAGCAAACTGAAGAATGTGACAATCATTCAGATGAGCACCATAACCTTCAAGAATAACCATATCATGAATCTTGAAGGAAAGCTCCAAAAGGAGAGGGAACTAGTGGCTAGCTACTTGATGCAGTGGCCCAGAGCCGCCCCGCTGTGTCGGAGTCACACCGAGCCAGAGGAACACGAATGGCACCCACTGCCGGGCTGCAGCCCAAGCACCCCACCCATGACCGCACCTATTCTCAACGCGGCGGGATGTTGAGGCGAGGTCTCGAACCCAGCCCCCTTGATAAAGAACTTTCCTAACAGCTCTCATCACCAACTGAGCTGCAGTTGGTGATGAGAGCCGTTAGGAAAGCTCTTTATCAAGGGGGATGGGTTCGAGACCTCGCCTCAACATCCCGCCGCGCTGAGAATAGGTGCGGTCATGGGTGGGGTGCTTGGGCTGCAGCCCGGCAGTGGGTGCCATTCGTGTTCCTCTGGCTCGGTGTGACTCCGACACAGCGGGGCGGCTCTGGGCCACTGCATCAAAAAAGTGCACTTTTTTTTGATGCAGTGGCCCAGAGCCGCCCCGCTCTGTCGGAGTCATACCGAGCCAGAGGAACACGAATGGCACCCACTGCCGGGATACAACCCAAGCACCCCACCCATGACCGCACCTATTCTCAGCGCGGCGGGATGTTGAGGCGAGGTCTCGAACCCAGCCCCCTTGATAAAGAGCTTTCCTAACAGCTCTCATCACCAACTGAGCTGCAGCCCGGTAGTGATCACTTTTTTTTGATGCAGCGATCCAGAGCCGCCCCGCTCTGGCGCAGCCAGAGGAACACGTCCGGCGATCACTACCGGGCTGCAGCCCAAGCACCCCACCCATGACCGCACCTATTCTCAGCGCGGCGGGATGTTGAGGCGAGGTCTCGAACCCAGCCCCCTTGATAAAGAGCTTTCCTAACAGCTCTGATCACTAACTGAGCTGCAGCTCAGTTGGTGATGAGAGCTGTTAGGAAAGCTCTTTATCAAGGGGGCTGGGTTCGAGACCTCGCCTCAACATCCCGCCGCGCTGAGAATAGGTGCGGTCATGGGTGGGGTGCTTGGGCTGCAGCCCGACAGTGGGTGCCATTCGTGTTCCTCTGGATCGATGTGACTCCGACAGAGTGGGGCGGCTCTGGGCCACTGCATCAAAAAAGTGCACTTTTTTTTGATGCAGCGATCCAGATCCGCCCCGCTCTGGCGCAGCCAGAGGAACACGTCCGACGATCACTACCGGTCTGCAGCCCAAGCACCCCACCCATGACCGCACCTATTCTCAGCGCGGCGGGATGTTGAGGCGAGGTCTCGAACCCAGCCCCCTTGATAAAGAGCTTTCCTAACAGCTCTGATCACCAACTGAGCTGAGCTCAGTTGGTGATCAGAGCTGTTAGGAAAGCTTTTTATCAAGGGGGCTGGGTTCGAGACCTCGCCTCAACATCCCGCCGCGCTGAGAATAGGTGCGGTCATGGGTGGGGTGCTTGGGAGCTCAGTTGGTGATCAGAGCTGTTAGGAAAGCTCTTTATCAAGGGGGCTGGGTTCGAGACCTCGCCTCAACATCTCGCCGCGCTGAGAATAGGTGCGGTCATGGGTGGGGTGCTTGGGCTGCAGCCCAGTAGTGATCGCCGGATGTGTTTCTCTGGCTGCGCCAGAGCGGGGCGGCTCTGGATCGCTGCATCACTACTCCAAGCCGAGCACAGTGTTGCCATTGATAGACTCATTCTCCTCCCAAAAGGGAAAGAAAGAGTTGGGATTCAAGGGAAGGACAAGAGCTGCTAATCCCAAGGGAAAGGTCAAAGCTCAAGTGGAGCCACTCGCCTCTAAGCCTCATATAAAATTTGTTAGAGTGCAATTTCCTTCCAACAACCATGACCATGAGAGTATTTATGGTCACTGGAATCATACTAGACCATCTTGTGTGAACAAAGATGTTCCATAATATGGTGGCAGTTATAGCAAAGGTGCAAGTACCTATGAGAAAATACAAATGGTCCATCCTAGACCATTTGTGTTTGGTGCAACAGCCTCTTCAGTCAAGGGTAAAGCTACTGATTGTTCTCAAATTCCTCCAGCCCACTCTAAGATAAAGGGGAAGGCTATTAGTAGACCTGACCTGGGAATTTTTAAGGCCATCAATGGTATGCTTTCTGAAAAGAAAGCTGATGCTAGAAGGGCTCAAGATATCCCAAGCACGTCTACTGCCAGAACCACCACTTATCAGACCGAGGCTGGAAAATCATGGAACAGGACTGCTGCTACTCCTTCTAGACCCATAGCTGTTATTAACACAGCCACTCGACCTGCTCCAAAAAGAAGGTACAATATCCATGAGTGTTGGTGTTGTAGCAAAGTAGGCCACTTTGATGTTGATTGCTGGCATAATTATAGTGTGCAAAGAGCAAATATCAGCTTGCCTGTCAAAGAAGCTACAGACAGGCAGAATTATTTTCAGTCTAACAGCCACCAAGGACCCAATAAAAATTGGGGTTCTAAGGTTAACTTATGTGTGTTTTGCAGGATAGTCCAAGTGTTCATAACCCTATATGGTACTTGGATAGTGGATGTTCCAGGCACATGACTGGAACAAGGAGCATACTGAAGATTATGCTCCAGTAAGGAATGGACCGAAGGTTATCTTTGGTGGATCTGAAAAAGAAGTGACTAGAGATTATGGTAAGATCTCTAATGGCATAGTCAATATCACTAGAGTAGCCTATGTGGAAGGGTTGCAACACAACCTGATAAGCATTAGTCAACTCTGTAATCTTGTCAATGACATAGTATTCCACAAGGATGAGTGCCAAATTAGGAGGTTAAGTGACCAAAAGGTCATCTTAACAGGCACTAGGAGTGGAAATGTGTACTGTTTAGATTTCTTATGTTCTAGCAAAGACTCACTTGTATGCCTTATTGTAGATGAGAAAGCCTCTTCCTGTGTCCAGTGGCACAAGAGTCTAGCCCATCAAAATTATAGGACCATAGGCAAGCTATTCAACAATGAGCTGGTTAGGAATGGACCTAAGTCTATATGCACTAGGAGGGTATCTGCTCGGCATGCCAAAAGGGCAAACAGACTAAGACCTCCTTCAAGAGCATTGACACCAAAGACTCAGTGAGGTGCTTATATCTCTTGCATATGGATCTGTTTGGTCCTATGCTAATTAAAAGTCTAGGTAGGAAAGTCTACACCCTTGTAGTTGTTGATGAATTTTCCAGATTTGCTTGGGTGTTCTTTCTAAGGAAGAAATCTGAAACCTATGATATCTTTCAAACATTTGTTAAGCAAATTAAGAATGAATTCAACAGCACTGTGGTCAAAATCAGAAGTGACTATGACACTGAGTTTCAGTCTGAGTGCATGACAAGATTCTATGAAAAGCTAAGGATTTATCAAGAGTTTTCCTCTCCTAGAATACCCCAGCAAAATGGAATTGTTGAGAGAAAAAATAGGACTCTCATAGAGGCTGGTAGAACCTTACTAAGTGACTCATCCCTCCCAGAATACTTCTGGGCTGAGGCAGTTAACACTGCATGCTATGTCCTTAATAGAGCTTCTATCACCAAGAGCCACAAGAAGACTCCCTATGAGATCTTGAAGGGCAAAAAACCAAACATGAGCTATTTCAGGATCTTTCGTTGCAAGTGCTATGTGCTTAATAATAGAAAAGTCCATTTAACTAAGTTTGCTGCAAAGTCTCATGAAGGGATCTTTGTTGTGTACATCACTCATAGTAAGGCATATAAAGTCTACAACTTAAATACCCAAGTTGTAGAAGAGTCGATGCATATTGTATTTGATGAATCTAACATGGTTAATTGTGAGTTGCCAAGCTCCTCCTCTTATAGTATTGCAGGTATAGAGTGATAACTTCTCAAAAAGAAATTATCTAATCCAATTTTAGACTTAATATTTGTTATAAAATGCTTAAAATGACTTTGAATAAAATAAAAATGAAATTAAATTCATATTTATTTATTTTGTGGCTAATTTAGTCTCTTTCCATGGTGTCATTGCAAGAAATGCCAAATAAATCGGCTTGGAGAAAGAAATCTGCCCAAATATAATAACTAGGAAAGTAAGTCACAACGCGCGGGAAAGCAGGTTGTAACATGGTCTGGACGAATTTCAGATTTTGAAATTCAAAGTTGGCTCCAATTTCAAATATGGAAAGGTGCTTCTTTCCAAAGGGGTGGCTACATTTTTAATAGACAAAATCTCCACCAAATAAAATATTCCAAGGCATTCTAAGAGGGAAGAGAGGAGGAAATCAAAGCTCTTCATCTAGGGTTTGTGAAAATCCTCCATTGAAGAAGGCGACTAGAGCAAGGAAGACGACGGATCCTTGGGTTGATCGATTGAGCGACTTCAGAAGGGGAATCCTGCAGCGTTTAATCGTTAAATCCATCATGTATTGTACGATCTCTCCAATCGTTTCGCGGTTTCCTTCCATCGCTATAAACTAATTCCTCTAATCTTGTATTGTGAGAGTACTAAGTTGTGTGTGATGACTATTCTCTAATTTTATCTTTGTGAATGTTTGATGAATGTTCTTTATTGAGTTTATGATCTTTTATTATGAAACTTATGACCAAGGTTTCATCTTTTTACTAAGCTTCATAAATCGAGAGAGGAGTTACGTGTATGCATCATAGATTTGATATAATATTTGAAGAGAGAAAGAGATTTCCTCGTGCTATTAGCAACTTTGGGTTTCATTTTTCATTTGGTTTCCTATTTCACCCAAGGGGAGATAGTGGGCTGGGGATTTCCGATATCGAGAGGTACGGATCTCTATTTTAAAATCGCTGCAAGACGTTTCACCATATATTTTCACACGGTCACATTTTTATGTTCATCACACTAGACTTAGGAAATCACGGTACAAGATTATCTCTCATAACTTGTAACACATATTTTCTCTAAGATCCGTAGTTTGTTTTAATTAGTAGTTCTCTTTATAGTTTTAAATATATAGAAAAATCACCACTTATACTCACTTGGATTTAAAGAACCGACTTAACTGGTATTTGCAAGCGCTAAATCTAATATCTCTTCGTGGGAACGATCTTTATTCACTCTTTACTACTTGAACCGACACGTGCACTTGCGGGTAATACGCACACCTGTTTCGGGCGTATAAAGTTTTTGACGCCGTTGTCGGGGAGGTGCGACGTATTTAGTGTTTCTTTCTTGCGATATTAGTGTATCCCAAGTATTTGGAGTTCAAGTTAGTAATCCTATTTTGTTTTTCTTTTGTCTGTTTCCTTTTACTACTTTTGGTTTTGTCATTAGTGCATGTCCCGTTATCGATCACCAGAACTATTACCCTTAAATCTAGAAATCGAACGAACGTGTAGACGGAATAGGAGAGCGGTTCGTTTAGGACATAATAGCTCTTTAACAATGGATCAGAATAATCATAACGCTGGAAATGAAAATCATCAAGAAAGTCAGGATTTAGGAGGCCAGGTAGATCAAAACGGTCATCTAGTTGAACATAGAAGAACATGTCGTGACTATAACACGCCCTTACGGGGAGGATTGCAGTTTAGTATTACTATACCCACAATTGAAGCGAACAACTTCAAAATAGACTCTACGACAATGCAACTCGTTCAACATAATAAGTTTGGTGGCTTTAACAATGAAGACCCGAACTCTCACTTAAGGACCTTCATTGAAATATGCGACACATTCAAAATCAATGGCGCATCTGAGGAAGCTATAAAACTTAGGTTATTCCCATTTTCTTTGGAGGGAAAAGCAAGGGATTGGTTGAATTCTCTGCTCAATGGTTCCATCACTACTTGGGCAACTTTGCTAGAGAAATTCTTAGCTAAATATTTTCCTCCATCGAAAACTGCCAAACTTATGCGCGACATATCGACATTCATGCAAGGGAACGGAGAGACACTATATGACGCATGGGAAAGATTTAAGGAACTACTGCGTAAGTGCCCACACCACGGCCTAGCCATACACCAACAAGTGTGGACCTTTTACAATGGCCTCCAGACGTCTACTATGATCCAAGTAGATGGAGTTGTAGGAGGATCGCTTATGAATAAATACCCCGAAGATGCATATGAAATTTTAGAGGATCTGTCATCAAATAATTATCATTCATTTAAGCGCCAAGGTTCTTCGTCTATGGGAGGTGTACACCAAGTTGATCAACTCACTTCTTTCACTGCACACATTACCGCACAATTCAACTCAATGAATAAGCGGTTAGATGCTTTAACTTTAAATCAAAATCAAGCGCAAATGAACCAACAAGTGAATAGTATAGTGTCTCCTCCAATTAATGTGAATACTCCACTCACAGTAGAGCAACTCATTAGTAGTAATGAGGAGGTTAACTACATAGGAGGGCAACCGAGATACATGAACCATAATAATCATAATGCACTACCAACTCATTGCAATCCAGATTTGCGTAATCACCCTAATTTTTTGTGGAAGTATAATTTGGGAATGGTACACCCACCCGGATTCAACTCGAACCCTCATCCACCCCAGAATAATAATTATAATCAACATGGGTCATTTAAAAAACTATCAGATTAGTTACTTATAGAATCCATGCAGAAGAGGGACGCTCGCATTTCTAGCCTAGAGGGCTCATTGCGTATAATTGAAACTCAGTTAGGACAAATCGCTAATGCTTTGAGTCTTAGACCCCAAGGTTCGCTCCCTATGGATACAACTACAAATCCGAAGGGAGATAATCCTCACTGCAAAGCTGTCACTTTATGGAGTGGTAAGGAATTAGTGGGTGAGACTGTAAATGAGAGTGAGAATCGAGTTGGCAAAGAAAAAGAGTTGGAGATTGTTGGATCTAATGCCCCAAACGAGGAGTCAAAAGAAAATGATAATAGAAATAAAGATGTAGAAGAGGTATCTGGAGAGACTAAGAGAGAACCTATCACTGAAGATAAAAAGAAGAATGATAGTATAAAAGTTTATCCACCACCGCCATTTCTACAATGGTTAAAGAAGAGCAAACTCGATCAACAATTTCAGAAAATTATTGAAATATTTAAAAAACTGCAAATCAACATCCCTTTCGCGGAAGCATTAGAGCAAATGTCAAGCTACGTGGAGTTTATGAAAGACATTTTATCTAAAAAGTGGAAGTTTGGAACACATGAGACGGTGGCACTCACCCAGGAGTGTAGCGCTATACTTCAGAAGAAACTCCCGCCCAAATTAAAAGATCCGGGAAGTTTCACCATACGATGCTCTATAAGTTACCAATTCGAGGATAAGGCCTTATGTGATTTAGGTGTGAGCATCAACCTAATGTCATATTCTATCTATTGGAAGCTTGGTTTAGGATAAATCTCCAAGACGTCCATCACTTTGCAACTAGCCGATAGAACCCTCACGTTCCTAAAAGGGATAGTTGAAGATGTCCTAGTTAAGGTGGACAAGTTTATTTTTCCAGCGGACTTTGTTGTCCTAGATATGGAAGAGGATAGAGAGGTGCCCATTATAGTAGGAAGACCATTCCTATCCACCGGTACGACACTGATAGATGTACAGAAGGGGGAGTTGACCATGAGAGTTAACGATGAACAAATCACCGTTAATATACTTAAAGCTATGAAATTCCCCCAGAGTCAAGAAGATCATATGGAGGCGATAAGTCAAATTTCAACTCATGATTATAATCTGAATAATAAATTCTCAGGGCAAGATGACGTGTTGACCCGACTTTTGATGCATGAGGAGATTTCAGATGATGAAGAGAAAATTCGAGATTACCTAGAATTATTTGAGGCGCAAGTTGCTTTCGTTAGGAGACCGGAACCGTTTGAGATGCTGGACAAGGCGTTGGCGGACAAGTCCTCTATCATTAGTCTGTCAACTCTTGAGTTGAAGCCTCTCCCAGACCATCTCATGTATGCATATTTAGACGAAAATAACACATTGTTGGTTATCATCAATTCTAAATTATCAACTGATCAACTTCAAAAGCTTTTAGAATTGCTATCTCAATTTAAAACGGTCATAGGGTGGACCATAGCGTATATCTAAGGGATTAGCCCCTCACTATGTATGCATAAGATTCTTTTGGAAGAATCTTCTATGGTATACCCTCCTTAGATCCGCCCCAGATTGTTGATTCCAGCACATTGTGATTGTTTTAGGGATGTTTATTTGAAGAGCTTATGACCATGGGTTACCTTTCGGTCCATGATTGAGTGCACTTTCCATACCTTCATGCTTGGCGCTTTCAAATAAAAGATGCCACAATTAACTGCATAAAGCATTTCTTACACATCTCTTCTGTTCTTCATGGCCGCCTAAAGTGTTAAATTTTCTCAAGTTGATCAACAAGGTAGCCCAAACATCAAATTAATATCTTCGGCACTACCCAGATCACAACTTGAACCGCGGAAAGTAGGAAGCAACTTAGATAACCAAACACACAGACAGAAACAAGCAGATTAAACTTTTATTCAACTTCTTTACAAGGCGAGGCATACGTGGCGAGACATGATTTTGCCAGTATGAAAAAGCAGAAAAACAAAACGGGCGGATAGAACACAGAGACCGCCAAGTCGGCCGAGACCGCCGAGCTCGCCGAGTCCGCACACCGCCAAACTGCTGAAGCCGAACAATAACGAGTCCGCTTAGACCGCGAGGTCGCGCGGACAACTCGTTATTCCCCTAACTGCTGCTGAACAGAGGAACAAGCCGCCTATCCGCCGAGACCGCGAGATCGCGCGGACAGAGAAGAAACTTGAGATAAAACTGATGTTGATAACCGCCAATGCAGCCCGCTAACTCCAGCGGTCAGAACCAAACTCCTGGTTTGACACTGCTAGCCGCGCCACTGTTCACTCTGCTACCAAATGAGATGCCGGGGGGTCCTATTTATAGGCCGGGTGAGGAGTGTGGTCACCACCCTATGAGATAGAGACACCGCCCCTTGGTCGCGACTAGCAACGCCATCTCGCCGAGTCCGCTCGATAAAGCTCAGACAACCCGCCAACCCGCAAGCACAAGACTGCATCCACACGCAACCTGCCTGGTAACAGCGGATACTGCGGAAACCGAATTCATCTCACGCAGTCCGCGACCACTGGCACAAGCCCCGTCACAGCGGAACTGCGGAAACCAACTCCACGAGCAAGACAAGGAGGCGCGAGCTCGGCGGATACAAAGTCCAGTCCGCCAGCTCCAAGCCCAGACCGCGGCTACCACCCTTCAAAGAAGACGTGCGGACTCCAAGCCCAGCCGCACGGGCTGCGCACACTTCCTTGCAAAGCTCAGCCCACTGCCGGACTCAACTAGTCCGCGCAGTCCGCAAAGCCAACCCGCAGCTCACTACCCAGGTCGCCAACTACCAACCCGACGGACTAGAACCAGTCCGCGCGGTCAAACCGCCCAGGTCGCCCGGACTGCCGATCACTCCCACTTTCACTTCACCAATTTCAACACTCCCCCTTAAAGTGAGAAGTGGTGATCAAACCAAGCAGACCTCGAAGCCGCTGAAAAGGCCCCTTCGACAGCGACTTGGTGAAGATGTCAGCAAGGTTATCTTCACTCCGAACATGACCAACCACAAGAGATCCTTCCAACACCTTCTCCCTTATGAAGTGGTGATCGATCTCAATATGCTTAGTCCTGGCATGACAAACTGGATTGCTCACCAGCTTGAGAGCACTCTCATTATCCCCTCGGAGCAAAGTAGGGCCTTGCACTTCCTCATGGACATCATCTACTAGCCGCCTTAGCCAAATGGCTTCCCGAGCTGCCAAGGCAGACGCCTTGTACTCAGCTTCCGTAGTAGAGACAGATACCGAGTCCTGCTTCTTGCTACACCACGAAATGCCCGCTGATCCACAAGTGAACACATAACCAGAAGTTGACCTTCGGTCATCCGAATCACCACTATAGTCAGCATCCGTGTAACCTAGCAGAGAGAAACTCGCATCCCTTCTGTAAAGAAGTCCCATGTCAGAAGTTGCCTTGACATACTTCAGAATGTTCTTTGCCGCTACAAGATGAGACTTCCTTGGCTCTGCCATGAACCGACTTACTCGACCAACAGCATAAGCTATATCAGGTCTAGTAATCGTCAGGTAGATCAAGCTTCCAATAAGGGCCTTGAACACCAAAGGATCAGAAAGAACCCTTCCTTCATCTCGTCGAAGCTTCAGCCCTTGATCCATAGGAGTAGAGCAAGTCTTCCCTTCAATCAAGCCAAACCGGTTCACAATGCGCTCAGTATATCCCTTCTGGCAGATAAGGATCCCGCTCTCCTTCCTCTCCACTTCGAGACCAAGAAAGTGATGAAGCTCTCCCAGGTCTTTCATCTCGAAGCGAATGGCTAGCTCAGCTCGGAGCCTAGCAACCTCCTCCTCAGAATTCCCTGTGATGATCATATCATCAATATACAGCAGGACCAAGACAGAAAGCTCCCCCTTCTTCTTGATGAACAAGCTAGAATCCGAGTTTGAAGCAAGGTATCCACAGAATTGCAGATATTCTGCTATCTTCCCATACCAAGCTCTAGGAGCTTGCTTCAACCCGTAGAGTGCCTTCCTGAGCTTGTAGACGTAATCAGGATGAACTTCAGAAACGAAACCAAGTGGCTGATCCATAAAGATGTCTTTGTCAATCTCTCCATAAAGAAAAGCATTCTTTACATCAAGCTGCCACATCCTCCATCCTTGGCATGCAGCCAATGCAATCACCATCCGAACTGAAGTCATCTTTGCAACAGGGTTGAACGTCTCCTCATAGTCTTCTCCATACTGTTGAGAGAACCCCCAAGCCACCAGGCGAGCCTTGAATCTCTCAATGCTCCCATCTGCCTTCTTCTTCAACTTAAACACCCACTTGTATGTCACCGGAGTAATGCCATCAACTTTGGGAACAAGATCCCAAGTTTCATTCTTCTTGAGAGCATCCATCTCCTCTCTCATGGCATCTTCCCACTCTTTGACACCAGTGGCCTCATTGAAGCTAGCAGGCTCTCGCTCATCCAGAGGACCTGCAAAGAAGCATGAGACATAGCTCACAGTGTTTCCTTCGCAATAGCGAGCTGGAGGCTTGATAATCCTCTTTGACCTCCGAAGAGGCTGCTCCTTGCTAATCACCTCCGCTGCTTCTTCTGGTTCACCTCTGCTCTCTGGCAAGCTTGGAGCAATGCTCCCCCTGCTTCCTGACTCAGAAGCTTCTCCTCCAAAACTTGAAGCAACTGGAGCTGCTGGTGACACAGCCAGCTCCACTTGATCAGCTACCTCAGCCACCTCCTGACCTTCATCAACCTTGCTATCTGGCAGCTCAACCGAGCTTCCTCCATATGACGTCAGTTCGTCAAAGACAACGTCTCTTGACACCACGAACTTCTTCATCACCGGATCCATGCATCTCCATCCCTTCTTCCGCTCATCATAGCCAACAAAGACAAGCTTCCTTGCCTTTGCATCAAGCTTAGTCCTTAGCGCATCAGGGATATGCACATAGCAAGTTGACCCAAACACCCGAAGATGTTCCACACTAGGCTTCTCCTTCAGCAACATCTCGAATGGAGACTTCATGTTGATCGGACTCAAAGGCATCCAATTGATGACAAAGGCAGCACAAGACATTCCCTCCGCCTAGAAGGACCTTGGGATACTCTTGGCATGAAGCCAACATTTGCAAGTCTCCGTCAGATGACGGATCTTCCGCTCCGCTACTCCGTTTTGTTGTGGAGTATGAGCACAAGTGAGCTCCCTCTGGATTCCATGCTTCCTGCAAAAGATAGAAAACTCGGAGGAGACAAACTCTCCGCCGTTATCAGTTCTAAGCTTTTTGATCTTCAGGTTAAGCCTTCCCTCCACCAGCTCCTTGAACTCCACAAACAATCGGAAGGCTTCAGACTTCTCCTTCAAGAAATACACCCAAGTGTATCTTGAATAGTCATCAATCAAGACTAGCATATACCTGCTTCCACCAAGGCTAGCAGTCGCGGTTAGTCCCATCAGATCACCATGGATAACCTCCAATGGTGCTTTGCTTCTTGTTTGCGACTTATCAAATGGAAGACGATGAGACTTCCCATATTGACATCCAGCACAAACATGACCCTCACCGAAAGATGATAGCTTAGGCAAGCCTCTCACCAGGCTCCTACTTGACATAGCCTTCAGCTTATCCATCCCGACATGCCCCAGCCTCTCATGCCACATAGCAGCGCTATCATTGGCCCTCATACGATCAACATAGGAGCTTGTTGATAAGACAAACAAGTCCTTTACTCTCCTTCCTATATGAGCAACATCAGCCTTAACCGTTGATACGTTGCGAAGGAACTTCACTTCTGTTGGCCCAAACAGAACGTGATAACCAGCATCAACCGCGTTGGTCACAGAGAAGAGGTTTTTCTTCATACCCGGTACGTGATAAACACTCCTTAACGTGAGTGGCCCCTTATCACTGCCCACCGTTACTATACCCTCCTTCTCTACTGCATGAATAGTGTTATCAACAGTTATGATAGCTTCGTTACCTGAGTATGCCTGCAGCGAAGAGAACTTTGACAAATCTCCGGTGAGGTGATGACCACACCTGGAGTCAACGATCCAGTCGTCCTCCATGTCACTGGTGGACAAAGCACGGACACAAGTGCCCGTCATGAACGCTCCACCCCAGCCAGCTTCCTCCTTGCTTGAGGAGGCTTCCTCCTTGCCTGCAGCATGCCCAGGCTGCAGCTTGACCTTGCAGTCTCGCTTGAAGTGGCCTGGTTGATGACACCTGAAGCACTTCAGGTTCTTCTTCCAATCCTTCTTAGGAGCAAGGCTCCCCTCCTGCTGTTTAGAAGATGAAGATTCATCTCCAGCCGTAGACTGCTTCTTCTTCCCTTCCCATCTCTTCTTCTTCTCAGTGAAGAGAGCATCACAAGCTCCTTCAGAGGCCGTCAACCCGGCCATCTGTCTTGCCAAGCTCTCCTGCGAGGCAAGCAGATTCTCCAGCTCCAGAAGAGAGGGCTGAGTAGCCCAGCCTTGAACAGAAGTAACGAAGGACACATACTCCTTCCGCAAACCGCGGATTATGTGCCTCTTCAGCTTAGCCTCGGAGATCGGCTCATCAGGATCAAGAGCAGAGAGCTCAGCACACAAGCTCTTCATCTTCAAGAAGAATTTGGAGATAGAAAGATCTCCCTGAGTTGCCTTAGCCAACTCATTCTCTAAGAACTGTAGCCTTGCTACATTCTTCCTATTGAACAACCCATCAAGGGAAGTCCAAATCTCAGCAGCAGACTCACATCCTAAGATGTGATCAAAGAGTTCAGGTGACACCGCCCGCTTGAGAGCAAACTCAGCCTTGGCATTTGTCTTCCTCCACACTCTCACCTGCTCGGCTGTACCAAACTCAGCAGTTATTTCTACTTGATCATCTCCACCGACGACCTCCCATAACTCCTCACCTAGAAGATAGCTCTTCATGCACGACTTCCACTTCTTGAAGTTAGTCGGCGTCAAAAGCTCAATACCAAGACCTCTTGCAAGACCACCGTCCATGACGCTAACTTGGTTATCCTTCAGAAGCACACAGAGCAACAACAAAGCCTGTTGATCACCGCTCAAGCAACTGAACCTTTCTCTGATACCATGTTAAATTTTCTCAAGTTGATCAACAAGGTAGCCCAAACACCAAATTAATATCTTCGGCACTACCCAGATCACAACTTGAACCGCGGAAAGTAGGAAACAACTTAGATAACCAAACACACAGCCAGAAACAAGCAGATCAAACTTTTATTCAACTTCTTTACAATGCGAGGCATACGTGGCGAGACATGATTTCGCCAGTATGAAAAAGCAGAAAAACAAAACGGGCGGATAGAACACAGAGACCGCCAAGTCGGCCGAGACCGCCGAGCTCGCCGAGTCCGCACACCGCCAAACTGCTGAAGCCGAACAATAACGAGTCCGCTTAGACCGCGAGGTCGCGCGGACAACTCGTTATTCGCCTAATTGCTGCTGAACAGAGGAACAAGCCGCCTATCCGCCGAGACCGCGAGGTCGCGCGGACAGAGAAGAAACTTGAGATAAAACTGATGTTGATAACCGCCAATGCAGCCCGCTAACTCCAGCGGTCAGAACCAAACTCCTGGTTTGACACTGCTAGCCGCGCCACTGTTCACTCTGCTACCAAATGAGATGCCGGGGGGTCCTATTTATAGGCCGGGTGAGGAGTGTGGTCACCACCCTATGAGATAGAGACACCGCCCCTTGGTCGCGACTAGCAACGCCATCTCGCCGAGTCCGCTTGATAAAGCTCAGACAACCCGCCAACCCGCAAGCACAAGACTGCATCCACAGGCAACCTGCCCGGTCACAGCGGATACTGCGGAAACCGAATTCATCTAACGCAGTCCGCGACCACTGGCACAAGCCCCGTCACAGCGGAACTGCGGAAACCAACTCCACAAGCAAGACAAGGAGGCGCGAGCTCGGCGGATACAAAGTCCAGTCCGCCAGCTCCAAGCCCAGACCGCGGCTACCACCCTTCAAAGAAGACGTGCGGACTCCAAGCCCAGCCGCACGGGCCGCGCACACTTCCTTGCAAAGCTCGGCCCACTGCCGGACTCAACTAGTCCGCGCAGTCCGCAAAGCCAACCCACAGCTCACTACCCAGGTCGCCAACTACCAACCCGACGGACTAGAACCAGTCCGCGCGGTCAAACCGCCCAGGTCGCCTGGACTGCCGATCACTCCCACTTTCACTTCACCAATTTCAACATAAAGCTGCCATGCTTTGGCTTGACCAACAATCCCTCTCCCTAGAAATTTTATCCACGACATCTCCTAAATCTTATAGGTCGAAGCTGAAAACCAGGATCGCTTCTATATTCATGTTTCACACATGTTGAAACTTGGATACCGGTTTAATGGAGTACGAACTAGGATGGGGCATCCTGCGTTACTTATTTCACTGTTGGGATCATGAGATCGAAGATTCCGAGCCAAGATTTGACCCTAAATCAAAGAACTGCAACGAGTAGGTCCCGCCACACACCCGAAAGTTCTCTTACAACTTCCCCTCCCAAAGCTAAAACTGAGCTCGGCATTCCGAATAGCACGGAGAAGAGACTCGAAATGCACAAGCTTAAGGAGGTTATGTTTGTCTTCTTCGAGGTGTTATGGAATCCTATTACAAATAGAACATCTCGAGGTTAAAAATGTATGTATTGTACTGCGGATAGCTGCGAGGTCTCAACACAAATCCGGAAGTTCTCATGAAACTTCCTTTTTGATCCCAAAGCTAAAACTGAGCTCGGCATCTTGGATGACACGGAGAAGAGACTCAAAATGGGCGAGCTAAAGGAGGTTGGGTATGTCTTCTCTGAGGTGCTATGAAGTCCTATTTATATACGTTGTGGGTCACCGGGTTTTTCCTCAGTCTGGAAAATCGGGTCGCTTTAGCTTGGAGTTGGACCGAGCACGCAAACAGTCACTGCAAATCCAGTGGCAATGACATGAGGCTTTTTACCGTGGAAAAACTGGAAAGGGTAAAAAACCACGTGGTCGGATCTGTGTCAGGCTAAAATGCACTATTTAGTTTAAGTTTACAAGTTTCGGGAGTTTCCCTGGAAGGTGACAGACCACCTCTCTGTTATAAACTTTGAATATAAAAACAACAGAAAATAAACTAAGTATTCGGAGCTTTGATGAAAGCGCTCCGGTGGAAAAAATGCCAAATTCTTGGAGTCTTGATAAAAGCGTTCTCGCAGAGTCGGAGCCTTGATGAGAGCGCTCTCGTGGAGAATAATGTCAATTCATTGAAACATTGTAGTGCCTTCACGCGAGCATCCACAGAAGCAAATTTCAGTGTCTTCTCCCAGGATCACAGAAGCGTCCAAGTGAGTGTTAGGCGTCGTGCACGCTAGAGAGGGAGCAGAGCGAATTCTCAGTTGAGAAATGATCCAAGTCTTCACATTCTCGCCAAAAAAACTCAGAGCACTCTCTAGTGTTTGGAGTTGTTTGTCTTCAAATGTAGGATTTGCATGCTTTTTATAGCTTTCTCGGGGGATATGTTGGTAATTGTGATTGGGTGGATTTTGGGCCTGCGAATGGCGTCGCTCCGTTTCGGTCTCCTGAATCACCAATTTTCATGAAATAACGGACGCACCCTTAGCAGCCTAGACAAGGTGCCCAACGACGACGACAACGGAAGGGGGCGCGCGCGGGGGGAGCAATTGTGTGTGTGTGCGTGAGTTGGTCGCCACATGCAGACGTGATGCATGTGCCTCTTGCACGGGTGCGTGCTGCTATGGCCTGGGCTGGAATGGCCTGGGCTCGCCTCGCCCACCTGGGCTGACCAAGGCTCGCATAGCCTACTCAGCGGCGAGTACGCCATTTTTCCCGAACTCTTTTTTGTAGACCGCGGGTTGAGCTTGCTCCTGGATAGCGGCGAGCCCCATCACTTTTTCGAATTCGCCCAATGCATGTTTCGATCAGACCCGCTCATTTGGGCGTAATGTGGGGCGAACCCTCTCTCTGTTCGCTCAATAGGAGTTGTGCAACACTCTCAAAAATTATGCTAATGTAATAACTATTGATAGGCTCCACCTTAATTTATAAGAATGAAAGAGACCCCCCATGATCCCCACCAAGGGAGATCATGGGAGGGCCCACCTTGCCCCCATGATCTCTCATGGAGATCATGGGAGGTGGGCCCCATCTCCTCCCCTCTCCCGCGGAGGGAACCGCCGCCGGCGGCTCCCCCCGGCCGGCCACGGCCATGGCCCGCGGCCATGGCCGGCCGCGGCCATGGCCGGCTCGCGGCCATGGCCGGCCGCGGCCATGGCCGGCTCGCGGCCATGGCCGGCCGCGGCCATGGCCGGCCGCGGCCATGGCCGGCTCGCGGCCATGGCCGGCCGCGGCCATGGCCGGCTCGCGGCCATGGCCGGCCGCGGCCATGGCCGGCTCGCGGCCATGGCCGGCCGCGGCCATGGCCAGCCGCGGCCATGGCCGGCCTCGGCCATGGCCGGCCTCGGCCATGGCCGGCTCGCGGCCATGGCCGGCCGCGGCCATGGCCGGCCGCGGCCATGGCCGGCTCGCGGCCATGGCCGGCCGCGGCCATGGCCGGCCGCGGCCATGGCCGGCCGCGGCCATGGCCGGCCGCGGCCATGGCCGGCACGCGGCCATGGCCGGCCTCGGCCATGGCCGGCTCGCGGCCATGGCCGGCCTCGGCCATGGCCGGCTCGCGGCCATGGCCGGCCGCGGCCATGGCCGGCTCGCGGCCATGGCCGGCCGCGGCCATGGCCGGCCGCGGCCATGGCCGGCCTCGGCCATGGCCGGCTCGCGGCCATGGCCGGCCGCGGCCATGGCCGGCACGCGGCCATGGCCGGCGGCCATGGCCAGCCGCGGCCATGGCCGGCCGCGGCCATGGCCAGCCGCGGCCATGGCCGGCACGCGGCCATGGCCGGCCTCGGCCATGGCCGGCTCGCGGCCATGGCCGGCCTCGGCCATGGCCGGCTCGCGGCCATGGCCGGCTCGCGGCCATGGCCGGCCGCGGCCATGGCCGGCCGCGGCCATGGCCGGCTCGCGGCCATGGCCGGCCCCGGCCATCGCCGGCTCGCGGCCATGGCCGGCCCCGGCCATCGCCGGCTCGCGGCCGTGGCCGGCCTCGGCCATGGCCGGCCTCGGCCATGGCCCGCGAGCCGGCCACGGCCAGGGCCGGCCGCCGCCGTACCCGGCCGCCTCCTCGCCGCCGGCGTCGTCCGGGCGGCCCCACCACGGGAGGACCTCCCCACCGTCCGATCAAAGGGGAGGCTCTACCGGCCGTCCGATCGGGGCAAAACCACCCACTAACCCACTAGGTTAGTGGTGGGGCCCGCCATAACTTCCCCCTGGAGCCTATAAAAGGACCCCAGGGGCTTCTCATTTCCGAACCTTTTCCTCAAAAGCTTCCCCCTTCTTCTTCTTCCTCAGGTGGGAGCTCTCCCGTTTCCTCCGCCGGCGACCACCCCTCGTCGCCGACCACCAGTGGCCGCCTCTCGCCGCCAACCACCGGAAACCACCCGCGACCTCCAGCGGCCGCTAACGGATATCAGCACCCGTCAACAGCTACCAGAACCTGTCACCGGCTATTGGCACCCCATCAGAGCCCAAAGGCAAAGAGCGCGCTCCAAGAGCTGAGAAAGGCGCACAAAGGAAGAAGTGACGACCCTTGGACCCGCGTCGCCCCTGAGCGCACGCGCCCGAAGTATCTCGTGCATTCCACCGTCCAAGTCCCGTTGGCGAGGCAGTCTGTTGCCCACCAACGGGTGCATACACTCTCTCTCTCCTCAAGATTGTAACGGGAGCGGCCTGTCGCCCCGATTTTCCCCATCAAACTGTAAAACTCCGACAAATTAGTGGATTTTGATCGGCACCGACCCGGTCACGTGGTTTTTCACCCGGTTGAAGGGTTTTCCACGCTAAAACTTCCTGTGTCCATCCCCCGTATTTCAATTGACTGTGTGCGCGCTCGACCGCTCCGAGAGCTAAGGCGGCCCAAGAATATCCGGCCCGACCGGAGCATCGAGTTAGACCGCAACAGTTTGGCGCCGTCTGTGGGAAACATTCCCAGTATCCTTCGCAGAGCAAGTTCATCACAATGGCAAAGAGGAGTGCCCGCACCGCCGAAGGATCCGCACTTGGCGGACACACTGAGCCTGCACGATCTCACTCTCTAGTAGACGCACCACTAACCGCGGAAGCAGCTTACGCCCCCGTCACCGCCCTAGCTCAAGCGCCTGCCTTGGAAGGACGAGTTCGCCAGATGGAAGAACTACAAACCAAAATGCTCACCCTGCTCCGAAACTTGGGGGCACCAGTCATTCTCTCATTACTAAACCCAACACCAGAATCTCAACAAAGGAAAGAGCAAGCCGTCACGGGAACAGAAGAGTGGCGGCCGGCCGCACCTCAACAACAAGACCCTTCAGGGACTGGGGGGCAACAGCTATCTCAAGAGCACACACCTCCCAACACCACGCGAGTCGATGCAACCCTTGCAGCGCGGAATAAGCCAACATTCCGCCACCTAACGACTCCTCAGCCGTTCGAACAAGTTGTTTTACTGCCGACAGAAGAGCTCCCTGCCCCCGCCAGGCCTGGCCTACCCAGAGAATACGATATAGAAAAGGAATTCTCAAGCACAAATAGCTCTCCCGTGCCTATAACATCACTCCAGGAGATGTATGGTCACAACCTCGCGCGTCCTCGTCGTGAAGAAAGCACTAGAAACACTATGGCCCCTGGCACTTCTGCCACAAAGCAAGAACCAGATGAATACCTACCTAACAATAACTCATCTAGTTCCCGCACCGCCGCGGACACGGAAATCCATAGTTTCAACGGGACAGGCAACCCACTCGCACACCTGAAACATTTCGAAGCCATCATGCACTCCCGCAACTCCTCCGATCAACTCATGGTCCGAGTATTTTCAACGACATTAATTGGAGAAGCTCGGACCTGGCTTCAATCCCTACAGAGAGAAGATATCGATAGCTACATCGAGCTTGCCGCCCTCTTTATCAAAAGGTTCATGACAATCGAAAAGCCCTCACCAGAAAATCTAAGGTCAGGCAGAAGACAGAAGAGGAAGAAAGAAGGTGAACCAACCCGTACAATGCGAAAAGAACGACGCCAGAAGCGGAGTCGCCTCAATGGTAGTCAACGCAGCCCCCCGAGAAAGGGGGGGCAACATTCACTCCAGGAATACGTCCCTCCGAATACTACCTGCACTAATGTGATGTATGCAATACAGAATAATTCATCGTTTCAACGACCAAGAGCGCCGCAACCGAACCCCAAGGCAGATCACGCAAGATACTGCGAATATCACCGAAGTCACGGCCACAACACGAACGAATGCAATGGACTGAAAGAAGAAGTCCAACGACTGACCAACTTACGAGTAGTTGATCAACTCATATCAGGAAGAAGACCACCTAACAACCAGAACATAAGATGCACTACGGTCGAGATCGGCGAACCGCCTGTCAAACTTAATCAGGTTCTAATAGACAGGGAGGTCACCACCAATGTACTGTTTTTACCAACTCTGCTTCAGCTCAAGCTCACCGCCGGATATCTCAAACTAACATCTGCAAGCGCTCGTGTTCTCGGGGATCACCCGTACCAATCATCGGCACCATCACTCTCCCAGTCGCTCTCAAAGATGCACACCGACAGACATCCTACGACGTACAGTTCGTCGTCATCCAAGCTGACTCCGACTACACAGCAATACTCCAGCAGTCACTCTGGGATGTCTTCCAATCCTGCTCAAGCCACCTACGTCCATGAGTCGTTTTCTTCATTGGATTATTATGTTTATTAAAAATGATAAAACTCCGCATGTTTGAGCTAGTAAGAACCATCATCTCGCTTTAAACCATGGGACCAACCCCCGGACATGTTACCACCATTCTTGAATTACTTCATTCATGTTATATTATTCTTCTCTTTACTTATCTTAAAACAGTACAAGAATCGAGAAAATGACTCGCCCGCATAGAGAGCATACAATCATACGAAACTCATGGCGCTAATCAGAACAACACCGTGGGGGCCTGCCCCCCTCACGAAGAAGCCGCGGGCCTGTCTCGCGCGAAAAGCCGTGGACCTGTTCCACGCAACACCGTGGGGGCCTGCCCCCCTCACGAAGAAGCCGCGAGCCTGTCTCGCGCGAAAAGCCGTGGACCTGTTCCACGCAACACCGTGGGGGCCTGCCCCCCTCACGAAGAAGCCGCGGGCCTGTCTCGCGCGAAAAGCCGTGGACCTGTTCCACGCAACACCGTGGGGGCCTGCCCCCCTCACGAAGAAGCCGCGAGCCTGTCTCGCGCGAAAAGCCGTGGACCTGTTCCACGCAACACCGTGGGGGCCTGCCCCCTCACGAAGAAGCCGCGGGTCTGTCTCGCGCGAAAAGCCGTGGACCTGTTCCACGCAACACCGTGGGGGCCTGCCCCCCTCACGAAGAAGCCGCGGGCCTGTCTCGCGCGAAAAGCCGTGGACCTGTTCCACGCAACACCGTGGGGGCCTGCCCCCCTCACGAAGAAGCCGCGAGCCTGTCTCGCGCGAAAAGCCGTGGACCTGTTCCACGCAACACCGTGGGGGCCTGCCCCCCTCACGAAGAAGCCGCGGGTCTGTCTCGCGCGAAAAGCCGTGGACCTGTTCCACGCAACACCGTGGGGGCCTGCCCCCCTCACGAAGAAGCCGCAGGCCTGTCTCGCGCGAAAAGCCGTGGACCTGTTCCACGCAATACCGTGGGGGCCTGCCCCCCTCACGAAAAAGCCGTGGGCCTGTCTCTCACGAAGAAGCCGTGGACCTGTTCCACGCAACACCGTGGGGGCCTGCCCCCCTCACGAAGAAGCCGTGGGCCTGTCTCGCGCGAAAAGCCGTGGACCTGTTCCACGCAACACCGTGGGGGCCTGCCCCCCTCACGAAGAAGCCGCGGGCCTGTCTCGCGCAAAAAGACGTGGACCTGTTCCACGCAACACCGTGGGGGCCTGCCCCCCTCACGAAGAAGCCGCAGGCTTGTCCCACGCAAAAAGCCGTGGACCTGCTCCACGCAACACCATGAGGACTCGGCCCCCTCACAAAGAAGCCCTCACACAAACTAGGCCGCGAGTCAGGCCCACACATTAAACCATGGGTCATCCCCATACAAATACACCGTGACAAAGATCAACTCCCACCAACAACTATCTCATGTCAAAATACATCTGTACAAAACACAGAACAATGACATACAAGTAAGGCTATCATAGCAAATAATGAATGAGAGCCCTAACGGCGACAATCTCAAAAGCTGTAACAGAAGCAAATAACTACAAATAAATGACAAAACAGACAAAAACAGATAGGCACCACAGCTATTCGTCATCAGCATCTGAGCTAGAACGCTCATCATCTGAGACGTCCGCAAAGCTGAAACTAGAAATATCACACCCAAGATGCTTCCCTATGAAGCGAAAGGCCTTCGAAACACCACGACGAAGCGCTAACTGGCGCATGTCATCCATCTGAGGCTCTACTTCCTTGGACCAAATGTCATCACGAACCTCCTCCGCGATCAGGCTACGATCCCGCATATAGTCCAAGGACTCCAGGTACTCCGCAAGGCCTGCGGCCTTCAGTTCTGATGTACGGTCATCCGAAGATAACATCTCCACCTGCGCCTTCGCCGCACAAAGCTGGGTCTCAAGGCCTGCAACCTCATCTCGCGCCGCATGCAACTGAGTCTCCAAGCCAGATATCTCCTCCCGCGCATGTTTTAACATCTGGGCAGTCCTCTCCACCACGGCTTTCTCCACATCCAAGGAAGCACGCACGTCTTCTAACTCAGACTTCAACTCTAACCCAACTCGATGGTACCGCGCGATGTCCCGGTCATGTTCTTCCTTGAGAGAAGAAAGTGAACCCATCGACAGTCGAAGCTTCTCCTGCAGAGCAAGATAACCATCCTTCAGACTCACGTAATGATCATTCCAGGTGACCGCTATCTGCGCCTGAGTCTCGATCTGCAAAAGGAGAACACGTAATTAGCCGCCTTCAAACAAAAAATAGAAGGAAAAGGAAGGAACAATGAGCCACCAACTTACCGCATCACTCATCGCCTTCAAAGAGGAAGACATTCGAGGAACTGATGCGCTAGCAAGCACCCGTGGAGTCGGGGAAGCAGGCAATTGCGTCTCTAGGACTGAATCATCAGAGGCTACCACCACAATGTCGACATCACTATCGGGGGCCATAACCGTTTTTCTCTTGCGGCCTCCTCCCTGAGAAGACGACACCACCCGTCCTGTGCCAACAGAAATACCACATCCCAGCAATCTCCTCTCTTCGACAAACGCATATATGTTGAAAAGACGGTTAGCCAATTCACGAGGCTCGGAAAATCCCAGCACAGGAGAGAAGTCTCGCTCCCTCCCTTTCACACGGCGACAACGGTCGGGAAGCGCATTCCACACCTCAGGAAGACCCCAGGAATTCTTCACATATCCGAACAAAGTATTACCATGACGGCGATCTTTGCGAGACTCAAGCTCCAGCCAAACCTTGTTGCTGCGCACCTCGACCCGCTCGCCACCATCAAAGCGCACATCACACCAATCACGGAACTGGTCTAGAGAAAAAGAGCCCCCGTGCTCACGAAAAAAAGCAATCAAGCCCATGATACGAGTCACCCCGGTTGGGGCGAACTGGGAAATAGGAACTCCGCAAAACTTCAGAATCTCCACCACCTCGTCACAGGGAGGAAGACGGAAGCCAGATCTGAGCGACACTTCGCAGACAGTCAACCAGCCACGGGGAGGATTTTGAACCCGCTCCTCGGGACGCGGGATCCTCACCTCCAAGTCTGAAGGAAGCCCGAACTTTGTCCTCCAAATAGCAACGCCGTCTTCAGTCAAAGAGGAGCGTAGACGCATTGGTCCAGTAGAACGCTTCGATACCTGCACACCGCAAAAAATTAGTTAATTCCAAGTGGTGAAATCACGCACACAACCCTCTCCATGACCATGCACGGCCTGCACGCAAACACCGCTTGCACGCACGCGCACGCACCGTCTCACCAAGCCCAGCAATCACGCGGCCAGCACACGCACGGGCAGCACGCGCGCACGCCCGCGGCCAGTGCACATGGCATGCGCGCGCGGGGCCTACACGCGCGGCCAGCACGCGCGCAACCTGCGCGCGCGGCCTGCGCGCAAGGACAGCGCACGCGGCCTGCGCGCAAGGCCAGCACGCGCGGCCTGCGCGCAAGGCCAGCGCGCGCGGCCTACGCGCAAGGCCAGCGCGCGCGGACGGCGCGCAAAGGCCTGCGCGCAAGCCCGGCGCGCGCGGCCAGCGCGCGCGGCCAGCGCGCGCGGCCTGCGCGCGCGGCCTGCGCTCGCGGCCAGCGCGCGCGCCCAGCGCGCGCGGCCTGCGCGCGTGGCCAGCGCGCGCGGCCTGCGCGCGCGGCCTGCGCGCGCGGCCAGCGCGCGCGCCGCCTGCGCGCGCGCCGCGCGCGCGCCGCCTGCACACGCACGGTTTGCGTGCGCGGCGTGACGGCGCGCGCTCGGTCCCTCTCTCGCGACGGTGGCACGCCACCGATTCCTGCGCCTTGCCGGCCCCTGCGCAAGCTCGCCCGACGTCCGCTGTCCAAACCAACGCGAACCAACATACCTTGGAGCCGCTCACCATCGCCGCCATCCCGGATTCCACGCCGGCAATCACCACCGCCACCAGAGTTAAAAAAGAAAAAAAAAATCTCTCCCCGTGCTCGCTTCCCTCCCAACTGAAAGAGATTTGGGGGGCAACTGATAGGCTCCACCTTAATTTATAAGAATGAAAGAGACCCCCCATGATCCCCACCAAGGGAGATCATGGGAGGGCCCACCTTGCCCCCATGATCTCTCATGGAGATCATGGGAGGTGGGCCCCATCTCCTCCCCTCTCCCGCGGAGGGAACCGCCGCCGGCGGCTCCCCCCGGCCGGCCACGGCCATGGCCCGCGGCCATGGCCGGCCGCGGCCATGGCCGGCTCGCGGCCATGGCCGGCCGCGGCCATGGCCGGCTCGCGGCCATGGCCGGCCGCGGCCATGGCCGGCTCGCGGCCATGGCCGGCCGCGGCCATGGCCGGCTCGCGGCCATGGCCGGCCGCGGCCATGGCCGGCTCGCGGCCATGGCCGGCCGCGGCCATGGCCAGCCGCGGCCATGGCCGGCCTCGGCCATGGCCGGCTCGCGGCCATGGCCGGCCGCGGCCATGGCCGGCCGCGGCCATGGCCGGCTCGCGGCCATGGCCGGCCGCGGCCATGGCCGGCCGCGGCCATGGCCGGCCGCGGCCATGGCCGGCCGCGGCCATGGCCGGCACGCGGCCATGGCCGGCCTCGGCCATGGCCGGCTCGCGGCCATGGCCGGCCTCGGCCATGGCCGGCTCGCGGCCATGGCCGGCCGCGGCCATGGCCGGCTCGCGGCCATGGCCGGCCGCGGCCATGGCCGGCCGCGGCCATGGCCGGCCTCGGCCATGGCCGGCTCGCGGCCATGGCCGGCCGCGGCCATGGCCGGCACGCGGCCATGGCCCGCGGCCATGGCCAGCCGCGGCCATGGCCGGCCGCGGCCATGGCCAGCCGCGGCCATGGCCGGCACGCGGCCATGGCCGGCCTCGGCCATGGCCGGCTCGCGGCCATGGCCGGCCTCGGCCATGGCCGGCTCGCGGCCATGGCCGGCTCGCGGCCATGGCCGGCCGCGGCCATGGCCGGCCGCGGCCATGGCCGGCTCGCGGCCATGGCCGGCCCCGGCCATCGCCGGCTCGCGGCCATGGCCGGCCCCGGCCATCGCCGGCTCGCGGCCGTGGCCGGCCTCGGCCATGGCCGGCCTCGGCCATGGCCCGCGAGCCGGCCACGGCCAGGGCCGGCCGCCGCCGTACCCGGCCGCCTCCTCGCCGCCGGCGTCGTCCGGGCGGCCCCACCACGGGAGGACCTCCCCACCGTCCGATCAAAGGGGAGGCTCTACCGGCCGTCCGATCGGGGCAAAACCACCCACTAACCCACTAGGTTAGTGGTGGGGCCCGCCATAACTTCCCCCTGGAGCCTATAAAAGGACCCCAGGGGCTTCTCATTTCCGAACCTTTTCCTCAAAAGCTTCCCCCTTCTTCTTCTTCCTCAGGTGGGAGCTCTCCCGTTTCCTCCGCCGGCGACCACCCCTCGTCGCCGACCACCAGTGGCCGCCTCTCGCCGCCAACCACCGGAAACCACCCGCGACCTCCAGCGGCCGCTAACGGATATCAGCACCCGTCAACAGCTACCAGAACCTGTCACCGGCTATTGGCACCCCATCAGAGCCCAAAGGCAAAGAGCGCGCTCCAAGAGCTGAGAAAGGCGCACAAAGGAAGAAGTGACGACCCTTGGACCCGCGTCGCCCCTGAGCGCACGCGCCCGAAGTATCTCGTGCATTCCACCGTCCAAGTCCCGTTGGCGAGGCAGTCTGTTGCCCACCAACGGGTGCATACACTCTCTCTCTCCTCAAGATTGTAACGGGAGCGGCCTGTCGCCCCGATTTTCCCCATCAAACTGTAAAACTCCGACAAATTAGTGGATTTTGATCGGCACCGACCCGGTCACGTGGTTTTTCACCCGGTTGAAGGGTTTTCCACGCTAAAACTTCCTGTGTCCATCCCCCGTATTTCAATTGACTGTGTGCGCGCTCGACCGCTCCGAGAGCTAAGGCGGCCCAAGAATATCCGGCCCGACCGGAGCATCGAGTTAGACCGCAACAACTATTATGTATAATATGTTTAAGACAAAAAAGATTAAAATAAAATAAATTATAGCAATCAAATATAAATGTGAGAATATTATAATATGATTGAATATAATAATGACACACACATTGTGAATTTAGAGTACTTAATAGATAATAAAATAGTTATGTTGCTATCCGCTAACTATTGTGGGAGGAGTCGTTACATTTTTTAATTTAATCTAATATTATAACAGAAAATATTCATGCTGCCATTTATTGCCTTTTGTTTTAATTTTATCCCTAAATTCTAATTAGAAATTAATTCTCATTAAATTATTTCGTTAAAAAATTAAAATATATTATATGCACGGAAAAGGCAGCAGAAGTACGTCACGAATGTGAGGAGAAATGCTAGTGCTGTCATTCTTTCAAACTTAATATTATTATTCTACAACTCTATATTCACCGAGTGGATCCTTCGGAACTAGATCAAAGTTGGGGTTCGGGGGAGTCGGACGGGCGAGTGGGGTAGGACCCCTCCCCGACTCGCGTAGGCCAAAGCGGCCAGGGGTGCAGGGGGGCGAGTGGATCATGTGGGCCCGCACTCGCCCCAAGATCGGGTTGAGGGAGCGGCAAGTGCGTCTGCCTCGCTCACACTCTCACAGTGCCCTCCAGTTGGTAGCAAGTGCTAACCTCAACAGAGCCACTCACAGGCCCGGGCGAGTGGAAACAACGAGTGCAATTCGCTTAGCAGTATTTTTTCCAGAATGCCCTCGCTGGTCTGCTAATAGCCCCTCCAAACAACGGAGTTTGACTGTTAGCAGACTCATTTGGGCTACTTATAGCATTTCTAAAATGCGGGATTGAGTTATTTGCAGGTCAAGTCAGAAAAACTATAAATAGACCCTTCAGGGGCGTCTTTGGAGGGGATCTTTTTCTTGACTTCTTCCTCATCTAGTTTACTTTGATTGGTATCTAGTGTCCTCCAAGGTGCCCAGCTCAGCCTTTGCTTGGGAGGAGAAACTCTTTTAGATCTTTCGGATGTGTTGCGGGACCTATCCGCTGCAGTTTAAGCTCTATTCCTTAGTTCAAAGTCTTTAGCCAAGGATTCTAGCTTAGGATAAGTAAGTACGGGCTACCCCCTTTGGGTCGGAACTCTTCTTGGACCAGGTTCCGGTTTCAATATTTTTGGTGCGGTAAGCGTGAACCGTAGTCTGCTCAAGAAAATCAAAAGCAAAGACTCATGTTTGGAGGAGGTGCCGGTTCGAGAAACTCGCCATCACCCGCGGTACCAGCTACGGTTAGAATGTTGGAAGAATTCAAGCGAGAGATTCTTCAGACCATACATCTCACATTCACCGCGAGAGGCGAGTGGGTGATACCTTCGGTCCCGGTGGTCTCGACGCCATCTCTAGGAGAGAATGCCCCGGGTCAGTGACCCGGGAAGGAGTTGCCAGCGGAGAACAGCGAAAGGGATCTCGCCAGGCGAGAGATGTTCCCTGTTCAGGAGAGTGCTGACAGGATCAGTAAGTCAGTGGTGCGAGTTGGGTCGATTCGCCGATAGGAGGAGGGAGCCCTTTCAGCGAGTTGATCGTCTCGGCCCCAATTCCAGAGGGGTTCAGGGAGTCATAGATGGCTTAATACACGGACAGAGATGATTTGGTGCATCATGTCCAGTAGTTTAAGGATGTCGTTTCAATCTGACAGATGTCGGACGCTTTCAAGTGCCAACTTTTTGTCATCACCCTAAAGGAGAAGGCTAGAAACTGGTTCTACCAACTTCCCACAAGCTCAATCTATTACTTTGAAGACCTGCGATGAGAGTTCCTCTTGAGGTTCTCAACATCGAAGAAGAGAAAGAAGGGAGACGAGTTCTTGTTTGCAATCAAGCAAGGCCCTGAAAAGACGTTGGGGAGTTACGTACAAAAATTCTAGGAGGAGGTTTTTTTGGTCCAGGAGGTGTCGGGGTATATCTTGATGTTGGCCTTCACTCTCGGACTGCGTGAGGGATTCTTCAAGGTAGAGCTGAAGAGGGAGCCCCCCTTGTCTTTTGAAGAGCTGATGGAAATGGAAACAAGGGAGATCGAGGGTGAGGCAGCAAACCCAGCGTTTGCCAGGAAGTTGCAGGATTGGGTGAAGGAGAGGTGAGAGAGCAAGGAGGAAGCATACAACAGTAAGTTGAGAGGAGAGACGAGCCCAAAGGATAAGGGTTCTTGGGGCAGCAGCAA
This sequence comes from Platanthera zijinensis, assembly GCA_039513925.1. Taxonomy (NCBI): domain Eukaryota; kingdom Viridiplantae; phylum Streptophyta; class Magnoliopsida; order Asparagales; family Orchidaceae; genus Platanthera; species Platanthera zijinensis. The sequence continues at coordinate 25,911,232 of CM077080.1, read as the reverse complement.
GGTTGGGGGTATCAAGAACCACACAACTGGCTGGCCTGAAGACCCCAAGGAGGACCAGTTCAAGGGCAGGAAAGAGGATTTCTTGGTGGTGAGAATTATCGTGGGTGACAGGGGTGGTTCAACCTCCTAGGGTGGATACAAGGGTAGAGGCCTCCCCTTCCCCCGCAGCAGCAGGATTTAGAAATCACTCGAGGAAGAGGGAGAAGAAGAGAGATTGGAAGAGGAGGAATAGGCGGGGGAGGGTGGTGTTACCCTATTGTGCCTTCCATTTGGAGGAAGGCCAGCAACGGCTATCTGCCTAGAGTTTTTGGAGATGCAGAGAGATAGAGGTCCGGCGCAGCAGCAGCCACCAGCGCGGATTGAGGAAGTTTTGCTATGGGAAGGAGAGGAGGATAGATGCGAGGATCGGGCTAACGTAGGTACTAGAGGGGGATTGGGGTGATCCATGGAGGGGTAGGGATCGAGGTCACCCGTAAGGGGAGCCTCCAAATAATATTTAGAAGGAGCGTCGCGTCGACCTCCAAAACCCCTCCCCCCCCCCTCCCGAATAAAAGATCACTTTTTCATCAAAGGACATGTCAAACTATGAAGACACGTTAAGCGATGCCTTGGTGATCCAGACAGCAAACGAGAACTTCACGGTCTCCCGGATCCTGGTTAACAATGAGAGCTCTGTGAACGTGATTTTTAAGAAAACATTTGACGCGATGAAGGTGGAGGACAGAAGGGTGCTAGCCTAGAATGGGTCGTTGTTATGGTTTTCTAGAGAAAGGAAAGAGGTTGAGGGAGGAGTCGGGCTCCATGTAACACTGGGGGGTGTCGAGGAACTGCCGGTTCGTCATCATTGACGCTCCGAGTAGCTACAATGCCATTTTTGGGCGCACCCTGTCACGACCCGCATTTTCTCAACAATTAAATCATATCAGAGCAAGAGAAAATACGTGTCATGATGCCACGTCGTGCAGGGGATAACTGCACACGTTCAGGCAAAACTCCCGACTCTGTATCTTTGAAGAAAATCAAAATTTAATATGAAAGAAAATCAGTTAAATTTGATGGTCGTATCCCTCGGCACAGTGGATCAGCTGGTCCACAATTAAAAATATATTTATACGCAACGGAAAATACTTTTGTTAAGTTGATATTCTAAATGAGCATAAGTGTCCCCGAGGGACGACTCATGGTATGCACGACTCTAGATTTAATATAGTATAAAAAATAGCATTTACGTTACTTGGGAAAGTAGTGCTTAAGTTTTATAAACATGACGTGCATGAGGTATGTTGTGGCCAAACTCGGTGCTCCGGTCGATCCGGACTAACTTGGACCGCCTTAGCTAGCGGAGCGGTCGAGCGCGCACACAGTCAGTTGAAGAGGGGAAATGTACACAAGGAGTTTTAACGTGGAAAATCCTTCAACCGTGTAAAAAACCACGTGACTGGTTCGCTGCCAGTCAAAATCCACTAGATCAGGGTGATTACAGTATGTTGAATGAATCGGGGCGACAGGCCGCTCCCGTTACAACTTGCGGGGAGAGAGGATGACTATAACTATCGGCGGGCAGCAGACTGCTCCGCCAAAGTGACTTAAACGGTGGAATGCGCGGGATGCTTCTGGTGCGCGCGCCCGGGGGCGGCGTGCTTGCGAGCTTCGACTGTCTTCTTTGCTCGACTTCCTCTGATTTTGGGAGCCACCTTCCCAACTGCGCGTTGATGGGGTGCCAATAGCCGATGGAGGGTGCTGATGGCCGCTGGTGGCCACTGGAGGTCGCTGGTGGACGTTGGTTGTCGCTGGTGGCCGCTGATGGCTGGTGGCGAGAGGTGGCCGACACGGTGGAGGAGCTCTCACCTGAGGAAGAGGGAGAAGAATCGTAGAAGAGAAAAGGTGAGGAATAAGAGTCCCCTGGGGGCCTTTTTATAGCCTCCAGGAGCGGATCATGGCGGGCCCCACCACTAAAGTGGTGGGATAGTGGGTGGTTACCCCTTCGATCGGACGGCCGGGAAGGACTCCCCCTTGATCAGACGGCGAGGAGGCTTTTCATGACGGTGGGCCGCCATGATGGCGGTGGCGGCCGGGCGGCCGGCGACAGGGGCCTGCTGCGCGCCTCCCGGCGGCGACCTGCCGCCGGCCGGGCGCGGCGAGGGTAGCCGGCCACGGCCGGGGCGGCCGGCCACGGTCGGGGCGGCCGGGGCTGGGGCTGCCGGGGCCGGGGCGGCCGGGGCCGGGGCGGCCAGGGCCGGGGCGGCCGGGGCCAGGGCCGGGGCGGCCCTGGTGGCCCCGGCCGCGGCGGCCCCGGCCGCGGCGGCCATGGCCGCGGCCGGAAACGGTAGCGGCGGCCGAGGAAGTGCCGGCCGCCGGCGGTGGCTCGGCCTCTTGCCGGCGGCGGTTTTTCCCCACGAAGGGAGGGAGTGGGGCCCTCCCCCATCATCTCCATGAGAGATCATGGGGGGTGGGGCCCACCCATGACTTTCCTTGGGTGGAGATCATGGGGGGCTCCTTGCTTCCTATAAATGAAGGTGGAATTCATCAAATGCCCCCCAAATCTCTACTTGGCGGGAGCGAAGCGAGCGTGAGGAGAGATTTCTGCAGTCCCTCGTTGTCATGGTGGGTGCCGGCGAGAAATCCGAGGCGGCGGCGATGGATCGTGGTTCTAAGGTATTATGTCGTGCGGGGGCTTGGCGTACGGGCGCCGGAAACATGCGGACGGAGGCTGACGTAGTTTTCGAGCGTCAAGACGGCGCGTGCGAGAAAGGGCTGCGGGGGCGGGCTCTGGCCGCGCGCGCTGGCAGTGCGCGGCCTGACCGCGCACGCAAGCCTTGTGCGCGCGCCGGCCGGGTGCGCGCACGGCCTTCCTGCGCGAGCGCGCAGGCAGGCCGCGCGCGCGCCGCACGCCGGCCGCGCGTGTGCCTATGCTGGCCGCCTGCGCAAGCTTGGCGCGCGTCTTGAGCGCACGGGTCTTGTGCGCATAGGCGGGCTTTGCGTGCATTCTTCGCGCTCGTTCGTGGGTTGTGCAGTTTTTACAGCTGGGACCTAATTTTTTGTTCTTCATCATGTGCAGGCAACGAAGCGTTCTTCTGGTCCGATGCTTTTGCGCTCTTCCTTGACTGAAGACGGTGTGGAAATTTGGAGGGCGAAGTATGGTCTTCCTGCTGACTTAGAAGTGAGGATCCCGCGGCCCGAGGAGCGGGTTCAGAATCCTACCCGTGGGTGGCTGACGATTTGTGACGTATCTCTCAGATCTGGCTTCCAGTTTCCGCCCTGTGATGAGGTAATAGAGATTTTGAAGTTCTGCGGAGTGCCCGTCTCCAAGTTTGCTCCGACTGGGGTTGTCCGAATCTTGGGCTTGGTTGCTTTCTTCCGTGAGCATGGGGGCTCGCTTTCTTTGGACCAGTTTCCGAATTGGTGTGACGTGCGCTTCGACGGTGGCGAGCGGATTGAGGTGCGCAGCAATAAGGCTTGGCTGGGGTTCGAGGCCCGTAAAGATCGTCGTCACGATAACACTTTGTTTGGGTATGTGAAGAAATCCTGGGGTCTTCCTAAGGTGTGGAACGCGCTTCCCGACCGTTGCCGTCGTGTGAAAGGGAGGGAACGGAACTTTTCCCCAGTGTTTGGATTTTCTGAGCCTCATAAGCTGGCCAATCGTCTCTTAAACATATATGTTTACGTGGAGGAAAAGCGACTGCTGGGATGTGGCATCTCGGCGGGCACGGTTCAGGTGGCGACGGCTTCTCAGGGAGGGGGCCGGAAGAGGAAAGCGGTGATGGCCCCTGCTGATGACCTTGATATTGTGGTGGTAGCTTCTGACGATTCAGCTCTAGAGGTGCAATTGCCTGCTTCCCCGGTTCTTCAGGCGCCTGTCAATATAGTGGCTCCACAGATGTCTTCTTCCTTGAGGGCGATGAGGGATGCGGTAAGACTATCTCTTTTCCTTTCTTCTTCTTTTTTGAAAGTGGTTGATTGTGTGTTTTTCTCTTGCAGATTGAGACTCAGGCGCAGATTGCAGTGACTTGGAATGATCATTACATGAGCCTGAAGGACGGATATCTTGTTTTGCAGGAGAAGCTTCGGTTGTCGATGGGCTCGCTTGCCTCCTTGAAGGAGGAACATGACCGGGATATTGTGCGGCTTCGTCGAATTGGCTCAGAGCTGAGGTCCGAGCTAGAAGATACGCGTGCGGCCTTGGGCGTGGAGAAGGCTTCAGTGGAGAGGACTACTCAGATGCTGAAGCATGCAGAGGAGGAGACATCTGGCTTGGGGAGCGAGCTGCAGGCGGCGCGAGAGGAGGTTTCAGGCCTTGAGACTCAGCTTCGGGCGGCGATGGCGCAGGTGGAGATGTTGTCCTCTGACGACCATGCATCAGTGCTGAAGGCAGCAGGGCTTGCGGAGTACTTGGATTCGCTGGACTATCTTCGAGATCGCAACTTGATTGCGGAAGAGGTTCGTGATGATATTTGGTCCACGGAGGTGGATCCCCAGATGGATGATATACGCGAGCTGGCGCTACGTCGCGGCGTCTCGAAGGCTTTTCGCTTTGTAGGTAAGCACCTTGGGTGTGACACTTCCAGTTTCAGCTTTGCGGACGTTTCCGGGGGCGAGCCCTCCGACTCAGATGCCGATGGAGAGTAGTTGTAGTGCTTATCTGTTGTTGTATGTTTTGTCATACATTTGTTGCTTTTTTGCTTTCGTTGTAGCCTTTGAGATTGTCGCCCTTAAGGCTGAGATTTGTTGTCTTTTATGATAGCTTCATTTTTATGTTATTGCCATATGCTTTATGCAAATATGCTTTACCATGAAGTGGCGGGGTAGGAGGGCGTTGGTGGCGTCCTTCCCAAATCTTCGAGAGCTTGTTCGAGGCGTCTTCGATTTTGCGGCCTAGTTGCAAAAATAGAGAGGGAGTAGATCTTTGCGAGGGTGTACGAATCTGGCTCGTGACTTAGTTGTGCGGAGCTGGTTCACGGCTTTGTGCGTGAGGCTGGCTTGCGGTTTGGTTGCGTGGAGATAGTCCACGGCTTTGTGCGCGAGCCTGGCTCGTGGCTTGGTTGCGTGGAGATAGTCCACGGCTTTGTGTGTGAGCCTGGCTCGCGGCTTGGTTGCGTGGGACTAGCCAACGGCTTCGTCGTGAGGGGGGAAGGCCCCCACGGTAGTGCGCGAGGGTTGCTCGCTGCTTAATTTGCACGAGGGATGCTCACGGCTTTTTCGTGAGGGGGGCAGGCCCCCATGGTGTTGCGCGAGACTGGCTCACGACTTGGTTGCGTGGGACTGGCCCACGGCTTTGTGCGCGAGACTGGCTCGCGGCTTGGTTGCGTAGGACTGGCCCACGGCTTTGTGCGCGAGACTGGCTCGCGGCTTGGTTGCGTGGGACTGGCCCACGGCTTTGTACGCGAGACTGGCTCGTGGCTTGGTCACGTGGGACTGGCCCGCGGCTTGGTTGCGTGGAACTGGCCCACGGCTTGGTTGCGTGGGACTGGCCCGCGGCTTGGTTGCGTGGAACTGGCCCACAGCTTTGTGCGTGAGACTAGCTCGCGGCTTGGTTGCGTGGAACTGGCCCACAGCTTCGTCGTGAGGGGGCAGGCCCCCACGGTGGTGCGCGAGGGCTGCTCGCGGCTTAAGTTGCGCGAGGGATGCTCGCGGCTTCTTCGTGAGGGGGGCAGGCCCCCACGGTGTTGCGCGAGACTGGCTCGCGGCTTGGTTGCGTGGGACTAGCCCACGGCTTTGTGCGCGAGACTGGCTCGCGGCTTAAGTTGCGCGAGGGATGCTCGCGGCTTCTTCGTGAGAGGGGCAGGCCCCCACGGTGTTTACTTGATTATCGTCATGTGTTTGATCTAATTACGTGGTTTATCGTGAAGAAGTCATTACTTGATTCTCGTACTGCCAAGGTAAATGATAAAAAGATAGTCTTCACAAGCCTGAGCTTGTGGTTTTTACAATACTTAACAAACAAAATGACCAAACAAAATAAAACAACTTAAAGATGGAGTTGGCGAGAGCGGGAATGGAAGACATCCAGGAGCGATTATTGGAGTATTGCTGTGTAGTCGGAATCAGCTTGGATGATGGCGAATTGTACGTCATAGGATGCCTGTCGGTGCGCGTCTTTGAGAGTGACTGGGAGAGTGATGGTGCTGATGACTGGTACTGGGTTGTTTTTCGAGACGCGCGCACTTGCAGACATTAGCTTGAGGTGGCCGGTGGTTAGTTTGAGCTGAAGCAGTGTTGATAAAAACAACACATTAACGGTGATTTCTGCGTCCACCAAAACTTGGTTCAACTCGGTAGATGGCTCGCCGATTCTGATTGTTGTAGGTGTCATCCTCTGACCGGGAGATGATGTTCTTCTTAATAGGGATTGGTCAACTGCTCCTAGGCTGGCCAACCGTTGGATTTCCTCCTTTAGCCCATTGCATTCGTTGGTGTTTTGTCCGTGGCCCCGATGATACTCGCAGTAACTTGTTTGGTCAGCCTTGGGATTTGGCCGCGGTGCTCTTGGTCGTTGGAATACTTGATTATTTTGAATTGCATGCATCACATTGGTGCGGGTAGTATTCAGGGGGGTGTATTCCTGAAGTAGATATTGCCCCCCACTCCCTGGAGGGCCGCGTTGACGACTACTGCGACAATGCCTGTTCCGAGGTCGTTCTTCTTGTTTTGGTCCCTCCTCTTTCTTACTTTTCTGCCTTCCGCTTGGTCCTGGACTTTCTGATGAGGTTTTTTTGAATCTTTTGATGAAGAGGGTGGCGAGTTCGAGGTAGCTGTCTATCTTTTCTCCTTGTAGGGAGTAAGACCAAGCTCGAGCTCTGCCTTTTAGTGTTGTAAGAAACGCTTGGACTATGTGTTGATCTAAAGCGCTGCGGGTGTGCATGATAGTTTCGAAATACTTTAGGTGTGCCAGTTGGTCGCCTGTCCCACTGAAACTACGGATTTCGGAGCCATCCTCCGAACCTGGTGTTGTCTGAGAGTCTAATGAGTTGTAGTTGGGCTGATACTCATTGAGTTTTTGCTCCGTGGTCGAGGCGTTAGGGTCTGTTACGCTCCCAACCTTCTGTTTATTATGCGAACAGACAAAGTGATGATTGTACATCTCTTGGAGTGATGCGGCGGGTGCGGGGGAGCTGCTCGTGCTTGAGAATTCCTTCTCTATGTCATATTCTTTGTGCATGTCATGTGTCGTTGGAGGAAAAGGCCCTTCTGATGGCGTCAAATCAGCTTGCTCGAAGGGCTGAGGATTCCTTGGCCGGAGGGATTTGGAACCATTTTGTACTGCATACCTTGCGTTAGTGTATGCAATACTTAGGGGGAAGTATTCTTGGGGCTGGTGTTGCCCCCCGGTCGTTGAAGAGTTACGCTGGTGGGGCTCATCTCGCCGCGACTCTTCTTATCTCCTGAGGTTTTTTCCGTCTTTCTGCTGGAATTCTGGCGTTGGGACGTGAATTGACGGAGGTTGTGTCTCGACTGATCTCCCACATCTCGGAGCAGGGCAAGCAATTTGACTTGTTGCTCCTCCATCTGGCGGATGCGTCCTTCTAGGGTGGCATCAGGAGCTAATGCGGTTTCAGCGTTCAGTGGCACGTCCACCAGAGAGTGAGATCGTGCTGGTTCAGTGTGTCCGCCGAGTGCGGACTCTTCGGCAGTGCAGGCACTTCTCTTTGCCATCGCGGTTGCAGGGATGGTGAACTTGTTCTGCGAAGGATGATGGGAATGTTCCCACAGACGGCGCCAAACTGTTGCGGCCAAACTCGGCGCTCCGGTCGATCCGGACTAACTTGGACCGCCTTAGCTAGCGGAGCGGTCGAGCGCGCACACAGTCAGTTGAAGAGGGGAAATGTACACAAGGAGTTTTAACGTGGAAAACCCTTCAACCGGGTAAAAAACCACGTGACCGGTTCGCTGCCAGTCAAAATCCACTAGATCAGGGTGATTACAGTATGTTGAATGAATCGGGGTGGCAGGCCGCTCCCGTTACAACTTGCGGGGAGAGAGGATGACTATAACTGCCGGCAGGCAACAGACTGCTCCGCCAAAGTGACTTAAATGGTGGAATGCGCGGGATGCATCTGGCGCGCGCGCCCGGGGGCGGCGTGCTTGTGGGCTTCGACTGTCTTCTTCGCTCGACTTCCTCTGATTTTGGGCGCCACCTTCCCAACTACGCGTTGATGGGGTGCCAATAGCCGATGGCGGGTGTTGATGGCCGTTGGTGGCCACTGGAGATCACTGGTGGCCACTGGTGGCCGCTGGTGGCCGCTGATGGCTGGTGGCGAGAGGTGGCCGCTGGTGGCCGCTGATGGCTGGTGGCGAGAGGTGGCCGACATGGTGGAGGAGCTCTCACCTGAGGAAGAGGGAGAAGAATCGTAGAAGAGAAAAGGTGAGGAATAAGAGTCCCCTGGGGGACTTTTTATAGCCTCCAGGAGAGGATCATGGCGGGCCCCACCACTAAAGTGGTGGGATAGTGGGTGGTCACCCCTTCGATCGGATGGCCGGGAGGGCCTCCCCCTTGATCGGACGGTGAGGAGGCTTTTCATGACGGTGGGCCGCCATGATGTCGGCGGCGGCCGGGCGACCGGCGACGGGGGCCGGCCGCGCGCCTCCCGGTGGCGACCTGCCGCCGACCGGGCGCAGCGAGGGTAGCCGGCCATGGCCGGGGTGGCCGTGGCCGCGGCGGCCGTGGCCGCGGCGGCCGGGGCCGGGGCGGCCGGGGCCCGGGAGGCCATGGCCGCGGCCGGAAACGGCAGCGGCGGCCGAGGAAGTGCCGGCCGCCGGTGGCGGCTCGACCTCTTGCCGGCGGCGGTTTTTCCCCACGAAGGGAGGGAGTGGGGCCCTCCCCCATCATCTCCATGAGAGATCATGGGGGGTGGGGCCCACCCATGACTTTCCTTGGGTGGAGATCATGAGGGGCTCCTTGCTTCCTATAAATGAAGGTGGAACTCATCAAGGTACATATAGTAATGCTTATAGGATTTAAAATACCTAACATGCAACCTAGCATAAATCATTCCCAGAAAGCAAGTGAACAACCTCCAAATAGGCAAAAATAGCAGTTTCAGTTCATACCCAGCATCACCAGTAATCCACCAGTGAGTGTCAACAACCTGACACGAATTCACTAGTGAGTACGCATGTCTATACAGAAGGAAGAAAACTATCTCACAAGGATGAGGAACAGCAATCTCAGCTACCCATGATGCCACAAGCAAGCTCCACAAGAAAACTAGCCGCTCAACCGGCTACAACCTGAACCTGAGGCATTCAAAGAAAGAATACCACAATAAGAATATAATCAAAAGAAGTAGAGCATTAGATTCATAAGTAATAAAAGAAAGGGTTTACCAACCCTGCAACAAATGCTATCAAAAAAAGCAAAAGGAAATAATCAAGACAGCAAAAAGAAACACTATGTAAAGAGCAATCAAAGCACACCAAGTGCAAGAATGAATAATGACATGCTCTGTCAAACACCTGCAGCTGCAATAAGGCAAACATATGCCAATAGAAATAGCCATATGAAAGGAAAGGAGCTAACAGTCCTAACTTTGTGAATTATTGGTCATGGCAAAACCTTGGGTCTGGGTTGGTTGCAAAAAAAAAACAGCTCTCTTCCAAACAACCAGACCCAAAAAATACTCGAGGGTGAAAAAAAACAACCAGTGGCAGCTATAGGCTCCACACACCTAACCATACCAGCCCAAAACATCCTAACTTGTGGTGGCCACAGCTCAGCACACACCATTCACCCCTTACAGAGCCAGCAGAAACACCACCTGCCATAATCCACGAGTTGACATTCAAAAACTAGCCGATAACAAAACACCCTCCCCCCTAAGGGAAAAGCAACACTAACAATCCTGAAGAAAAAACCATCCCAAGGAAAAAGCGTCGAGTTCACTCAACGCGACGTTGAGTGAGCTCCACTCACTCAACGCCAACATCCAGCGGGGAAGGCGTCGAGTTCACGTGACGCCGCGTTGAGTGAGCTCCACTCACTCAACGCCAAATGACTTAACTGCAAAAAAACTCACTCTCGGGATGACGGCGTTGAGTGAGTTCAACTCACTCAACGCTATCAATGCCAAATAGCTATAGGCGTTGAGTGAGCTCCCCTCACTCAACGCTTTAGACTTAGCTAAAAAAACTCTGCTAAACGGCGTTGAGTGAGCTCCACTCACTCAACGCCAAAAGACTTAGAAAAGTCTTCAGGCTAGATGACATTGAGTGAGCTCCACTCACCCAATGCCAAAAGATTTAGAAAAGTCTTCAGGCTAGATGGCGTTGAGTGAGCTCCACTCACTCAACGCCAAAAGACTTAGAAAAGTCTTCAGGCTAGATGTAGTTGGGAAGGTGCTGTTGGCCAAGCACTCCGCTCATGACACCATATCCAGATATCAGTTCTGCCTGATGGGAGCCTTATTAGATAAGAAACACCTTGACTGGGTCTCCATCTTCTTCACTCTGATCAAGAAGAAGATCAATAAGACTGCAGTTAGTTATGGGAGAATCTTAGGGGTCTATCTGCACAACAGGTGCCCTGACCTTTTAACCTCCTCTGGCATGTTCATCAATGCATCCAAGAGGCTTTCCTGTGCCCTCTTCAGTAAATGGGACAGGCAGATCATAAACCCCTCCAGGGCTGCTGCAACACTTCATTCAGGCACAAGGACTATTTCAGTCACTCCTCCAGCAGAAGAGCTGCCTGCTTCTTCCCCTCCTCCAGCCATATCCACCCAAGCCATCACCTCCTCACCACCAGTCTCCACCATAATCATCTCATCCCCAATTACCATTTCCTCACCTATGTCATCCCCTCCTCTATCCACCTCAGAGGAATTCCATCCTCTCTTTTCCTATTCAACCTTCACCCTACCATCCTTCTCACTTACAGATGATTCCTTCATGGATGATTCACCCTCTACTCCTCCTGAGCCACCCTCAACCTCGTCCTTTCAACAAATGCTCCATGACATTCTCTCTCAACCCTCCTTCACACCCTCTCTTACTTCCCCTATCTCCACCACAACCTCCTCTATCTCCATTATTCCATCTTTTGAACCAATCATTCCCTCTCCACCTTCCTCCACATCTTTAGTTTCAGCCACCATCCCTCCATCCACCTTTGCTCCTGCCTCTGCTCAAGCCCCACTTGAGCATGTAGATCTTCCTAGCTTGGCAGACAGGCTGTATGAGTTGCTAGCTCCCAAGCTGACATTTCTACTGGAGTCTTCCCTGGCTCCACTCCTGAAGCAAGTCCAGGAGCTGTCTACCAAGCTTGCCTTCCTTTCCTCCTCCCAGGCTATCCCTACTTCTGGGTGCCTTGATTCACTTCTCTCTGAACCAAGGCAGGGGGAGATGCCTTATGAAGAAGTGGTTGTGCCAGCTGCTGATCATATGCCAGCTCCAGCTCTTGGATGTGCTTTTGCACTGAATCTGCAGAGGCTGCTATCTATATTTGATACAGTCCATTTCAGCTGTCTGCCTGCAACTCCTGCTGAAGATTTGTCTAAGGCCATTGTGCCTGTATCTATCTGTGATCCCAGCCATATTGATTCCTACATCAAGTCCTGGAAGGCTGTGGATATATCTGATGCTGCTACTAAGGCCACTGTGCCTCTTTCTGTTGAAATTGCTGCTGCTGCTACTGCTGACATAGAGATGATTCCAGCAACTGATGCTGATGAAATTGATGTTGAGACTGCTGCTCCTGCTCTAGTGTCTGCTGCTGCTCTCTCTCCTCTTGCTCCTGCTGTTTCTGCAAAGCTTAAAGCTCAAGAAGAGCTTATCAGAAGAATTGATGATCTGTATGATCAACCTCAAAGCTCTGAGAGTGATCAATACAGGACTGATTCTGATGATTCTGCTAGCACTATTGCCAAGAAGAGAAAAGCTAGAAGTAAAGCAATGATGTCAGTCCCTCCTGCCAAAGCCAAAGACTCCAATGATATTCCATACTACATCCTGCATGACTGCCCCATCTCTGAGCCATGGATGCAATTCTCCAAGAACCAACTGAAAGCCATGAAGAAGAAAAGGAAGCTTGACAAATATGAAAAAGGATCCTCTTAATATCAGCCTCCTCCTCCTCCTCCTCCAGATTCTGGCTCAGGCTCAGCCCCTCAAGCTCCAGTTTCCAGACACAGTTCCTCCCAGTATTATCAAAGATCCTATCAAAGGGGACATCATCAAAGGGGATATCAATCCAGAAGAGATCAATTTAGAGGAAGCCAGAGAGGCCATAGACTTCATTCAAGGGAAGGGCAAGGTCACCCTGACCCTTCTTCAGGTCCTTTTCCTTACAAGCTGAAAGACACAATTGTCTCCATGACGCCTTCTACTGATTCTGAAATCATCAACAGATATGAACCTCCTATTCCATTTGAAGATCCTGAGAACAACCCTGTGTCCTGGACAGCCAGAATGAAAGAATTGGCTGCCCTTGATCAAATAAAAAGGGCCAGAGAATAAGGCAAGGATACTTCAAACATAACTACTTTATCAGAGCAGAGAAAGAAAAAACTAGAAAGATATGCATCAAGGAAATTCTTCAATCCAGAAGACTATATGAAGCTGCACCCTGAGGCTGTTGTTCCAAGGCACAAATCTCAAACTTCTCTAGGTGCAGAGGATGACAGAAGGTCAAAGAAAGAAAGTCAGAATCCTAATAGAGAAATTTTATTTAAAAAGGGAACTGAAAGGAAGTGAACTGTGTAAGCTAATCATTTCATCCACCTTTGGATATCTGCTGCTATTTATCTGTGATCTGCTTTGCTCTGCAATTTTGTATTAGCCTCTGTATTGTTGTATGCTTTTCATTCTCTATGATTGTCTGTAAATAGTAATCCTAACCCAAATAGGGGGAGATTGTTGGAACACCCTATTACTAATTTGGGTAAGGATCACTATGCTTGTCTTAGGAATCCCAGTTGACCTAGTTGTATAGTTGAGAAGGTCAACATTAGAATGAGTCTAGGGCTTAGAACTTAGGTTTGGAGCTGCCCCCAGGACCATTCCATGATTCAGGTTGAAGAGCTTAGTCTAAGGCAATTTACGTCGAGCTCAGGTCGACGAATCGTCGAACTCCGTTCGACGCTCTCTGAGCTCATCTTCTATAAAACGTCGAACTTCGGTCGACGATCTTCGAGCTCAGATCGACTATCTGCTTTTGGCTAGCTTCTGCTGAGTCGTCGAACTCCCCTCGACTATCTTCTAGCTCAGTTCGACGATCCCTCCTTCAAGTTATTTCCCAAGTCGCTGAGCTCGGTTCGACGATCTTCGAGCTCAGGTCGACGTTTTCTGTCTGCTTGTCTCATTTCATCTCTGAGCTCAGTTCGACGCTCGTAGAGCTCAGATCGACGTTTTCTTTAGAGAGATCGACGCTTTTAGGAATTCAAATGCTGCTGTTCTTTGGAATGTTTTTGAATATTATCAGCATTTATGTCAGAAGATCTCCCAGCCGTTTGTCTTTATTCTGGAGCAAGTTTCAAGGAATTATTCAGAGAATGTTTGCTGGACTTTCCTCTAGAAGACAAGACTCTTTTTGGAAGACATTTATGACTCCCAACGGCTAATTTGGACAAGGAAACTTCAGAAAATTTCTATTCTTCTCTTCTGTGTTTTCAAGATATACAGAATACACAAGAAAAAATATAATAGATTGACAAGAAAGAAAGTGAACATACAGAATAGAGAATACTGATAGCAGAAGAACAACAGAAGAACTGTGACTTCAAAAATCTTCTTGCTGACTGAAAAGTGTTCACAATCTCATCTCAGAACTCCAGACACCCCATTTCTCAGCCTTCTTGCTGAAATCATCCTTTGCTGGAGATCAAAGTTCTGAAGACCTATCACCCTAGAGCAAAGCTTCTTTTCCTGAACCTTTCTACATCTCAGGGGGAGCTTTGACATCATCAATCCACTTGTGCTTCTCTCATTTGATTGAGAACAGAGAAGACACCCTTCACTCTTATTTTTCTTTTCCTGCTGTAAAAGGGTTCTTGAACTCCCTTCAAAAGTTTTGTCTGGTTCTGAGAGCCTTGTCAAAACTCAGTGGTGGCAAGACACCTTATCAAAAAATCCAGTTTTGGTTTTTGAGCACCTGATCAAAAGCTCATTGGTGTCAGGACACCTGATCAACTCATCCTGAGTGGATTCCTACCAAGGGTGGTAGAAGAGTGGATGTACCCAGGTTTTTGGGGAACCACTATATTTCCTTGTGTCTTCTGGTTTGTTTGTGTAATTAGTTTGCTGTGTGCTGTGCTTTTTACTTCTTAGTTTTTAACTTCTTACTAGCACTCTACACTATATCATAAATTGAATTTTATATGTGCTGTTTATTCCAACTGTGAAAAACTATTTTAAAATACTCTATTCACCCCCCCCCCCCCCTCTAGAGTTGAGATAGATCTTATCACTCACTTTCAATTGGTATCAGAGGGAGGTTGGTTGCTCATACAGGCTAATACCTGAACCAAAAAGATCCTTGATAAGATCAATCTCTTAAGGGGTTATTTCCTATTCATCCATCTTTTTATTTAAAGACATGGCACAGAACAAAGATTATGCAAGCACCAGACCACCAGTGTGCAACCTTTCTAAGTTTGCACTCTGGAAGGCAAGGATTAGATTATACATGAATTTTATTGATGAAGACATTTTCAATTCTGTCTTGACAGTTTGTCCAACTCCTCCAGCAAGCTCAAGTACAAGTGCTGTTCCACCTCCTTCTGGAACAGATGCAGATATAAAGAAGTGGAAGACTGCAGATGCTAAGGCTATGAACATCTTAGCCCAAACAATGTCCGATGAAATTTTTCAGAAGGTAGCTGAATGCCACTCAGCCAAAGAAATCTGGGACAAACTCTCTGAAATTGTCTCAGGATCTGCTGATGAAAGGAAAGATAGAAGATCTCATCTGATAAGCCAATATGAGAACTTCAAAAAGGGAGAAGCTGAATCAGTGGCTGACATGTACAATAGACTAAGTCTGATTGTCAATGAGCTAAAAACCCTAGACAAAGAAATCTCACTGACTGAGCTGAATGACAAAATCCTGATGTGCTTCCCCAGCACTTGGGATTCAAGAATCTGGCCAATCAAGGATGCCAGAAGTTTAAATGAGATTACCACTGAAGCTCTCCTGGGCAAGCTCAAATCCTATGAGCTGCTCATTAAAAATAGAGAAGAAGAACAAAAGGCTATCTCTCCAGCCACAAGGAAAGAAAAGACCATAGCCTTCAAAGCTGTAGAAGAGGAGCCTGAAAATAAAGCTACAGGAAATGATGAGCTTATAAGTCTACTGGCCAAAAGATTCTACAAGATGGCCAGAAAAGACTTCAGAAAGAGACCATACAAGGGTCATGATAAACCAAGGTATGATAAATCAAACAACAATAAAGAAATTATATGCTTTGGTTGTAGGAAACCAGGCCACATTGTGTCTGACTGTCCAGAAAACAAGAATAAGGATAAGAAGGAAAGAAGAGAAAGAAGAACAGAAAAGGATTACAAGAAGAATAGCTCAGACAAAGCCTCCTCCAGCAAGAACAAACATACAAGGAAGGGCTTTGTTGCTGAGACATGGAGTGAGACTGAAGAAGAATCTGAAGCCTCATCCAGTTCTAGTGATGATGAGGATGATGCAGATGAAAAAGAATTTTGCATGATGGTTGTCAATGCCTCACAGCAAAACTCTGATGAAGAATCAGAATCAGACTCAGAAACTCAACCAGATGAAGATCAGGTAATCAACTCTTTTGACTTTAATTCTGAGGACTTCAAAAATGAATTTAAGACACTGTGCCTAGATTTATTAAATTCTGAGAAGGAGATAATCTCTCTCAGGAATCAATTATCTGAATACAGTGTCCTAAGCTCAAATAACCTCAAACTCTCTGAGGAGTTAGAATACTGTAGGGAGGAGATAGCTTCACTAAAAAGTGAATTGTCAAGAGCTAAAGAGTTTGAAGAATCCCTAAATGGGAAAAGTATCAGACTGATGGACATTACAAGCACAGTGAACTCTAGACTCAACAGTACACTGGGCTTGGGTGCCTCATCCAGCCAACCTATAATTTTAACAACTCCAATCAAATTTGTCTCTGACAAAGGAAAGGGAGTAATAGAGGTAGCCAGGAAGAATGTAGATCTGTCAGAGAAAAATTTAGTTCAACAGATGACGTCGAGCAGAGCTCGACGATCGTCGAACAGAGCTCGACGATCTAAGCACAGATCGTCGACCTCAGATCGACGATATCCAAACTCTGAACTTCGCCATAATCGATCTTCAAACAGAGATCGACGATCTGACCCAAGATCGTTGACCTCAGTTCGACGATCGTCGAACAGAGATCAGGACTGTGAACATTCCTTCAATGGCACATCTGGATTCAATCCTAGAAGTTCCACATCCCAAGGCTTTAATCCCTATACTGAATGGATAGTACCTCCTAGGAGATACTATCCTGAAGGCTATAAGGATCAACCTGGGATGTCTTTTGTTTCAGAATTTAAGGGATATCAACCTAGGCCCAAGGTTAACTGGGTCAAAAACAAATAAGCTGTTTATGTGCAGGTGAAGACCTATCCAGCATCAAACCATCAATGGTATCTGGATAGTGGGTGCTCAAAGCACATGATAGGGGACAAGGACAACTTCACTTCCTTCAAAGCCAAGCTTGGACCCAAAGTAATTTTTGGAGACTCAAGCTTTGGAACTACAAAAGGATATGGTGTAGTCCAAATTGGCTCAGTCACATTCAAGAAGGTGGCATATGTTGAAGGACTCAAGCACAACTTGATAAGCATCAGTCAACTGTGTGATGAAGGATATCAAGTGACCTTCAACAAAGCCATATGCAAAGTCAAGTCAGTGGACAACACAACTGTGTTGACAGGTAACAGAAGAGGTAACATTTACTTAGTGGATTTTCATTCACCAGTGGTAGATATTTGCCTATTTAATTCCATTTCAAAATCTAATGTTTTATGGCATAAGAGACTAGGGCATATTAACCTTAGAACCATTGCTAGGCTATCCAAAGACAACCTTGTTAGAGGACTACCTTCTGGTCCCTACAAGAAGGAAGAACTTTGCAAGGCATGTCAATTAGGCAAGCAAACTAAAAGCAGTTTTAAATCAATTAATAAAAGTGATTCACCTAGGATTTTGTACCTGTTGCATATGGATCTTTTTGGACCCATATCTGTACAGAGCCTAGGAGGGAAATCCTATACTTTAGTGATTGTAGATGACTTCTCAAGATTCACTTGGGTATTCTTTCTGAAGAAGAAGTCTGATAACTTCAAGTGTTTGACAGATTTTCTCAAATGCATTCAGATTGAGTTCAACACTCACATTGCCCTGATCAAAAGTGATCATGGGACAGATTTTGATTCTCTTCTCATGCAAGAGTTCTGTCAAAGTGAAGGGATCAGACACACTTTCTCAGCTCCTAGAACTCCTCAACAGAATGGGGTAGCAGAAAGGAAAAATAGAACACTCATTGAATCTGCAACTACATTATTGACAGATGCTCACCTACCTCTGTCCTTTTGGGCTGAGGCAGTGAACACCTCCAACTATGTGTTGAACAGAAGCCTAATACACAAGCTGAAGGGCAAGACTCCCTATGAATTGCTCAAAGGGAAGAAACCTAAAATAGGCTATTTTAAAGTTTTTGGTTGCACTTGTTTTATTCATAATAATGACAAGAAATATCTAGCAAAATTCCAAGTTAAAGCTGATGAAGGAGTGTTTCTGGGATACTCCATGATGAACAAGGCCTATAGGGTTTATAATAAATCTTCCTGTAAAATTGAAGAATCTGTTCATATTATCTTTGATGAAGCTAACATGTCCTTCAAGGAGAAGAATGCTTCTACCATAGAACCTTTGTAGGTACATTCTCTAGCTGAAGACTTGAACAAATTGCAAGTTGCTGAAAAGAATGAGAGCAGTGATGATGAAGAAGAAGTTCAACATCTTGAAGAAAATCATCCTGAAGAGCCAGTTGCTGCTCCACTAGAGGAGATAACAACACAGGCTGGTGAACAATCAACACTCCATGTTGACTTAGTAACAACAAGAGATCATCCAATCACCCAAGTAATTGGAGAAATTTCAGCTAGTGTGCAAACTAGAAATCAGGTCAACCAGAACCTGATGCACACTTGCTTCCTATCTCAAATTGAGCCTCAATCCATACAAGATGCAGAGCAAGATCCACACTGGATCATTGCAATGCAAGAGGAGTTGCATCAATTTGAAAGGAACAAGGTTTGGGAACTAGTGCCTAAGCCAAAGGATCATCCCATTGTTGGAACAAAGTGGGTATTCAGGAACAAGCTGGATGATCAAGGAGTTATAGCCAGAAACAAGGCAAGGCTAGTTGCTCAAGGGTACTCTCAACAAGAAGGAATAGACTATGATCAGACATTTGCACCAGTTGCAAGGTTGGAAGCCATCAGGATATTCCTAGCCTATGCTGCTCACAAAGGTTTCAAAGTGTATCAAATGGATGTAAAAAGTGCATTTCTCAATGGGGACATCAAAGAGGAAGTCTATGTTAGACAACCTCCAGGTTTTATCTCTCTAACTCACCCTGATTATGTTTACAAATTGCATAAAGCATTATATGGTCTCAAGCAAGCCCCTAGAGCATGGTATGAGACCCTAGCATGCTTTCTTCTGGAAAATGATTTTGTTAGGGGGAGAGTAGACCAAACTCTTTTTATTAGAACCCATAAGTCCCATACCCTACTAGTGCAAATTTATGTAGATGACATTATTTTTGGTTCTACTGATTCAAAATTGTGCAAAAAGTTCTCCAAGCTTATGCACTCTAAATTTGAGATGAGTAGCATGGGTGAGCTGTCCTTCTTCTTAGGACTGCAAGTCAAGCAACATGCTGAAGGCATATTTATTTCTCAAACCAAGTATGCAAAAGAATTGGTTAAGAAATTTGGAATGTCTGATGCATCATGTATGAAAACACCCATGCCCTCAAATGCTGTAATAGATGCTGATGAACATGGGAAACCTGTTGATCAGACAACATATAGAGCAATAATTGGCTCTTTATTGTACCTTACAGCTAGTAGGCCTGATATAATGTTTACTACATGTATTTGTGCTAGATTCCAAGTTAGCCCTAGAGAGTCACATTTAATCTTAGTTAAGAGAATTCTTAGGTATGTTAAAAGTTATCCAAATCTAGGTCTCTGGTATCCAAAAGATTCAGCATTTGATTTAACTGGATTTTCAGATGCTGATTATGCTGGATGCAGAATAAACAGGAAAAGCACCAGTGGAACTTATCAGTTCCTTGGTGATAGACTTGTCTCTTGGTTCTGTAAGAAACAAACATCTGTGTCAACTTCAACTGCTGAAGCTGAGTATATGGCTGCAGGCAGTTGTTGTTCACAAATATTGTGGATACAGAATCAGCTTCTAGACTATGGCTACAACTTAGAGAAGTCAAAAATTTTCTGTGACAATACTAGTGCTATCTCTATAGCACAAAATCCAGTCCTCCATAGTAGGACAAAACACATAGAAATTAGGCATCACTTTCTAAGAGATAATGTAGAGAAAAATAAAATTGAACTTCAATATATTCCTACTGATTTGCAAAGGGGAGATATTTTTACCAAGCCTTTGGATGAAAAGAAACACACCTTCTTCCTCAATCAGTTAGGCATGTTAGATGGAGGAAGCCTAAATTAAATTACAAGATTCTGTAAAGCTAAAACAGACCAAGACTAGGCTAAAAATTTCCTCTCTTTTTGTGTCTGTAGAATAAGTTATGTCTCTGAACTGAGCTCGACGTTTTCCCATAAAACGTCGAACGGAGATCGACGGTTCTTGAGGCGTCGATCTGAGTTCAGCGCCGCCGTTGAATCTAGGCTTTCCCTCTGTCTAATCCTTGGCCGTCGAGCGGAGCTCGACGCTCTCAATAATGTCGAACGGAGTTCGACGCTATTGGCGACTCCTCATTTCCCTCTGTAGCCCAAATCGTCGAGCTGAGTTCGACGCTTCTTCGAACTGAGCTCCACGATTTTCCTTTTTCGCGTCGAACCCTAATATAAAATATTTCTTTCAGCCGTCGTTCTCCCTTTGCGCTTTCATACTCTGCAACTCTCTTTCTTTTCCCTCCAAATTCTCTACGCTTGGTCGTTTTTGGTTTTCTGTTGCAGGTGAATATGGCTGAATCAAGTGCTGCTATTGCTAAGATGAAGTTCGACACAGGTTTTGACATCGACATAAACTCCTTCGATGGAAGCGACCAGCGCTTCAAGGACATCCTAAACTTATTCAGAGAACAACAACTGACTCCAATAATGACTACAAGGATGAAGATCGCCTCAGAAGAAATTAAAGAGTGGTGTTATACCGCAACAGACGAGACTGAGAATTCTGTTGTCGGCACCATTAAGGGGACTCAGGTACTTCTATCCCCGGCCCTTTTAACAGAAGTTTTTCAACTCAGTACTGGAGAAGACTCCATTGAACTGTCTGGAGAAGAGTTTGACACCATGCTGGATAGGATGGGTCACAATGCAGTCAACCCTCATAAGCTATTGAAGAAAAATCTGGCTATAGAATTTCAATTCCTTGCTGATGTAGTTGGGAAGGTGCTGTTGGCCAAGCACTCCGCTCATGACACCATATCCAGATATCAGTTCTGCCTGATGGGAGCCTTATTAGATAAGAAACACCTTGACTGGGTCTCCATCTTCTTCACTCTGATCAAGAAGAAGATCAATAAGACTGCAGTTAGTTATGGGAGAATCTTAGGGGTCTATCTGCACAACAGGTGCCCTGACCTTTTAACCTCCTCTGGCATGTTCATCAATGCATCCAAGAGGCTTTCCTGTGCCCTCTTCAGTAAATGGGACAGGCAGATCATAAACCCCTCCAGGGCTGCTGCAACACTTCATTCAGGCACAAGGACTATTTCAGTCACTCCTCCAGCAGAAGAGCTGCCTGCTTCTTCCCCTCCTCCAGCCATATCCACCCAAGCCATCACCTCCTCACCACCAGTCTCCACCATAATCATCTCATCCCCAATTACCATTTCCTCACCTATGTCATCCCCTCCTCTATCCACCTCAGAGGAATTCCATCCTCTCTTTTCCTATTCAACCTTCACCCTACCATCCTTCTCACTTACAGATGATTCCTTCATGGATGATTCACCCTCTACTCCTCCTGAGCCACCCTCAACCTCGTCCTTTCAACAAATGCTCCATGACATTCTCTCTCAACCCTCCTTCACACCCTCTCTTACTTCCCCTATCTCCACCTCAACCTCCTCTATCTCCATTATTCCATCTTTTGAACCAATCATTCCCTCTCCACCTTCCTCCACATCTTTAGTTTCAGCCACCATCCCTCCATCCACCTTTGCTCCTGCCTCTGCTCAAGCCCCACTTGAGCATGTAGATCTTCCTAGCTTGGCAGACAGGCTGTATGAGTTGCTAGCTCCCAAGCTGACATTTCTACTGGAGTCTTCCCTGGCTCCACTCCTGAAGCAAGTCCAGGAGCTGTCTACCAAGCTTGCCTTCCTTTCCTCCTCCCAGGCTATCCCTACTTCTGGGTGCCTTGATTCACTTCTCTCTGAACCAAGGCAGGGGGAGATGCCTTATGAAGAAGTGGTTGTGCCAGCTGCTGATCATATGCCAGCTCCAGCTCTTGGATGTGCTTTTGCACTGAATCTGCAGAGGCTGCTATCTATATTTGATACAGTCCATTTCAGCTGTCTGCCTGCAACTCCTGCTGAAGATTTGTCTAAGGCCATTGTGCCTGTATCTATCTGTGATCCCAGCCATATTGATTCCTACATCAAGTCCTGGAAGGCTGTGGATATATCTGATGCTGCTACTAAGGCCACTGTGCCTCTTTCTGTTGAAATTGCTGCTGCTGCTACTGCTGACATAGAGATGATTCCAGCAACTGATGCTGATGAAATTGATGTTGAGACTGCTGCTCCTGCTCTAGTGTCTGCTGCTGCTCTCTCTCCTCTTGCTCCTGCTGTTTCTGCAAAGCTTAAAGCTCAAGAAGAGCTTATCAGAAGAATTGATGATCTGTATGATCAACCTCAAAGCTCTGAGAGTGATCAATACAGGACTGATTCTGATGATTCTGCTAGCACTATTGCCAAGAAGAGAAAAGCTAGAAGTAAAGCAATGATGTCAGTCCCTCCTGCCAAAGCCAAAGACTCCAATGATATTCCATACTACATCCTGCATGACTGCCCCATCTCTGAGCCATGGATGCAATTCTCCAAGAACCAACTGAAAGCCATGAAGAAGAAAAGGAAGCTTGACAAATATGAAAAAGGATCCTCTCAATATCAGCCTCCTCCTCCTCCTCCTCCAGATTCTGGCTCAGGCTCAGCCCCTCAAGCTCCAGTTTCCAGACACAGTTCCTCCCAGTATTATCAAAGATCCTATCAAAGGGGACATCATCAAAGGGGATATCAATCCAGAAGAGATCAATTTAGAGGAAGCCAGAGAGGCCATAGACTTCATTCAAGGGAAGTGCAAGGTCACCCTGACCCTTCTTCAGGTCCTTTTCCTTACAAGCTGAAAGACACAATTGTCTCCATGACTCCTTCTACTGATTCTGAAATCATCAACAGATATGAACCTCCTATTCCATTTGAAGATCCTGAGAACAACCCTGTGTCCTGGACAGCCAGAATGAAAGAATTGGCTGCCCTTGATCAAATAAAAAGGGCCAGAGAATAAGGCAAGGATACTTCAAACATAACTACTTTATCAGAGCAGAGAAAGAAAGAACTAGAAAGATATGCATCAAGGAAATTCTTCAATCCAGAAGACTATATGAAGCTGCACCCTGAGGCTGTTGTTCCAAGGCACAAATCTCAAACTTCTCTAGGTGCAGAGGATGACAGAAGGTCAAAGAAAGAAAGTCAGAATCCTAATAGAGAAATTTTATTTAAAAAGGGAACTGAAAGGAAGTGAACTGTGTAAGCTAATCATTTCATCCACCTTTGGATATCTGCTGCTATTTATCTGTGATCTGCTTTGCTCTGCAATTTTGTATTAGCCTCTGTATTGTTGTATGCTTTTCATTCTCTATGATTGTCTGTAAATAGTAATCCTAACCCAAATAGGGGGAGATTGTTGGAACACCCTATTACTAATTTGGGTAAGGATCACTATGCTTGTCTTAGGAATCCCAGTTGACCTAGTTGTATAGTTGAGAAGGTCAACATTAGAATGAGTCTAGGGCTTAGAACTTAGGTTTGGAGCTGCCCCCAGGACCATTCCATGATTCAGGTTGAAGAGCTTAGTCTAAGGCAATTTACGTCGAGCTCAGGTCGACGAATCGTCGAACTCCGTTCGACGCTCTCTGAGCTCATCTTCTATAAAACGTCGAACTTCGGTCGACGATCTTCGAGCTCAGATCGACTATCTGCTTTTGGCTAGCTTTTGCTGAGTCGTCGAACTCCCCTCGACTATCTTCTAGCTCAGTTCGACGATCCCTCCTTCAAGTTATTTCCCAAGTCGCTGAGCTCGGTTCGACGATCTTCGAGCTCAGATCGACGTTTTCTGTCTGCTTGTCTCATTTCATCTCTGAGCTCAGTTCGACGCTCGTAGAGCTCAGATCGACGTTTTCTTTAGAGAGATCGACGCTTTTAGGAATTCAAATGCTGCTGTTCTTTGGAATGTTTTTGAATATTATCAGCATTTATGTCAGAAGATCTCCCAGCCGTTTGTCTTTATTCTGGAGCAAGTTTCAAGGAATTATTCAGAGAATGTTTGCTGGACTTTCCTCTAGAAGACAAGACTCTTTTTGGAAGACATTTATGACTCCCAACGGCTAATTTGGACAAGGAAACTTCAGAAAATTTCTATTCTTCTCTTCTGTGTTTTCAAGATATACAGAATACACAAGAAAAAATATAATAGATTGACAAGAAAGAAAGTGAACATACAGAATAGAGAATATTGATAGCAGAAGAACAACAGAAGAACTGTGACTTCAAAAATCTTCTTGCTGACTGAAAAGTGTTCACAATCTCATCTCAGAACTCCAGACACCTCATTTCTCAGCCTTCTTGCTGAAATCATCCTTTGCTGGAGATCAAAGTTCTGAAGACCTATCACCCTAGAGCAAAGCTTCTTTTCCTGAACCTTTCTACATCTCAGGGGGAGCTTTGACATCATCAATCCACTTGTGCTTCTCTCATTTGATTGAGAACAGAGAAGATACCCTTCACTCTTATTTTTCTTTTCCTGCTGTAAAAGGGTTCTTGAACTCCCTTCAAAAGTTTTGTCTGGTTCTGAGAGCCTTGTCAAAACTCAGTGGTGGCAAGACACCTTATCAAAAAATCCAGTTTTGGTTTTTGAGCACCTGATCAAAAGCTCATTGGTGTCAGGACACCTGATCAACTCATCCTGAGTGGATTCCTACCAAGGGTGGTAGAAGAGTGGATGTACCCAGGTTTTTGGGGAACCACTATATTTCCTTGTGTCTTCTGGTTTGTTTGTGTAATTAGTTTGCTGTGTGCTGTGCTTTTTACTTCTTAGTTTTTAACTTCTTACTAGCACTCTACACTATATCATAAATTGAATTTTATATGTGCTGTTTATTCCAACTGTGAAAAACTATTTTAAAATACTCTATTCACCCCCCCTCTAGAGTTGAGATAGATCTTATCACTCACTTTCACGTTGAGTGAGCTCCACTCACTCAACGTCAAAAGACTTAGAAAAATCTTCAGGCTAGATGGCGTTGAGTGAGCTCCACTCACTCAACGCCAAAAGACTTAGAAAAGTCTTCAGGCTAGATGGCGTTGAGTGAGCTCCACTCACTCAATGCCAAAAGACTTAGAAAAGAAATCTACCAAGGTAGACGGCGTTGAGTGAGCTCACCTCACTCAACGTTTTCAACGCTTTTACACTTAGAAAAAATCTAACCAAGTTGGCGGCGTTGAGTGAGCTTAACTCACTCAACGCTGTCAACGCCTAAGCCAAACTTGGATGGCATTGAGTGAGCTCACCTCACTCAACGCTGTCAACGCTTTTGACTTAGAAAAACTGCCTAGCCAGACGGCATTTTGTGAGCTCCACTCACTCAACGCTGTCAACGCTTTTGACTTAGAAACACTGCCTAGCCATACGGCATTGAGTAAGCTCCACCCACTCAACATTGTCAATGCTTTTGACTTAGTTTTAGTTTTTTTAAAATCTAAATCTTTGCCCTAGGCTCACTCAACGCTCCCATCCAGAGAACTAAAAAAATTCTAATTTCCTCTCTCCTACCCTTCTACCCGGCTACAGCTACCAACCAAGCTGGGCTAAAACTAGCAAACTAAAATCCTACCTCCAACCACTACCTGGACACAAAACAGTGAATAAGAAGAGGGAGAATAAATTAATATTGGATAAGATTGAGCAAGATCTAGCTGGGATGAAAACTGCAGCAACCCTAGCTTCTAGGAAAAAGAAAGAATGAGCTACTATAACAAGATTAATTGGAGTAAAATCAAGTTTGGCAAGGGCAAAGAGCGCCACTTGCCTCTTCCTCCCTAGGTATGTATTTCTTGTTTTAGGGTTGCACTTTTATGTAACGGCCCGGTTTAGAGCTCAGAGGCTGCCGCACCCAACCATGGTCCGCACAGCGTGTCTCGCCCCGTAGCCCGCTACAGGGCTGCAGCCCAGCGCCACCCCAACCCATCACTGGCCTATTTCTCAGCACAGTAGGTTGTTGAGGGCATGTTTCGAACCCGACACCTCCTTAACAAGGCGCCTTGAACAGCCCTCATCACCAACTGAGCTGAAGCTCTAAACCGGGACGTTACATAAAAAGTGCACTTTTTATGTAACGGCCCGGTTTAGAGCTTAGAGGCTGCCGCACCCAACCATGGGCGGCACAGCATGTCTCGCCATGTGGCTCGCTACAGGGTTGCAGCCCAGCGCCACCCCAACCCATCACTGACCTATTTCTCAGCCTAGTAGGTTGTTGAGGGCAGGTTTCAAACCCGACACCTCCTTAACAAGGCGCCTTCAACAGCCCTCATCACCAATTGAGCTGTAGCGGGCCACGGGGCGAGACACGCGGTACGGCCCTTGGTTGGGTGCGGCAGCCTCTGAGAAATAAATCGGGCCGTTACACCCCCTCATAATTATTTTTCGCTACATTCTATCATCATTCCATCAATGTCTCAAATTTAAGAGCGGGGGAGTTCAGTTACGAATCAGAGGAGATCCCAAGGTAGCAAGGCAGTGCTACGTGACTGCCGTCAACACCATTTATTGGATGATGGAAGCTAAGGAGATTGGAAGGGAGATAGAAGAGCGAGCAGGGCCTAAGGGCAATGTTAAAGAGGTTGGGGAAGAGGTGATGAGGGAGTCAGCAATGCTTGGAAAGGAGAGAGAAAGATGAGAAAGTAGATGAAAAGAAGGTTTGCACCCAAGAGGAAGGGGGTAGATGGGCTACTAGAAAGTAAGGACGGGGCGATGGAAGTGGAAGAGACGAAGGAAGACGAGATACTCATCCAGGCGGAGAGGGCAGGAGGCGAGTGAGAGGAGAAGTATAGGATGGAAGCATTAGAATAAGTGGTAGAGATGGAGGTCCTCACCAAGGCAGATAAGACAGAGAAAGTGCGAGTCAGCAAAGGGCTGAGCCCAGGAGACTAGGAGAGGATTCTAGAGTGCTTCTAGAGGAACGTCGACATCTTTGCATGGAGTGTGGCTGACGTGTCAGGCATCGATGCAGATGTGGCATGCCACCATCTAAACCTCGACCCAAAAACATACCTCATCCACCAAAAGAGGAGGTACGCTGGCACCAAGCTGGAGGAGCTCATCCGAGAGCAGGTGGAGAAATTTCTCAAAACAGGTTTTGTATCGGTGATCCAATATCCAGGCTGTGTCTCCGATGTGGTAATGGTTAAAAAAGCAACGGACGGTGGAGGATGTGTGCCAAATTTTCTCTTTTAAAAAAATCATACCCTAAGGATTGTTATCCCCTGCCTCGAATTGACGCGCTAGTTGACTCAGTCGTCGGTTTTTGTGATAAATTTTTTGGATGTTTTTTCAAGTTATCATCAAATTAGGATGCACCCATCCGATATCAAGGATTTCTCCTTCATCACAAGGGAGGGATGCTACTTTTATAAAATGAAGCCCTTCAGTATGAAGAATATCAGAGCGATATATCAAAGGATGATGGACCCGGTTTTTCAGGAGCAGAGGGGCAGAAACTGGAGGTGTATATAGATGACCTCATGGTAAAGAGCAAGGATTTGACCTCATGGCAAAGAGCAAGTATGTAAGCTCCTATATTTGGGACTTGGAGGAAACATTCGCCACCCTACGCAAGTTCAAGATGTAGCTGAATCCCTTAAAGTGTGTCTTCGGGGCCTATAGAGGGAGGTTCCTTGGTCAACTCCTCACCCCAGTAGGGATGGAAGGCAACCCTAATAAGGTAAAGGCCATAATAGAGTTGGAGTCGTTACGAAGCACCAAAAAAGTCCAGCGTTTGACGAGAAAGCTTGCATGACTGAGTAGATTCCTCTCCCAGGCAGGAGAGAAATGCTCACCTTTCTTCAAAGTACTACGAGGCAATCGAAAGTTCGAGTGGACAGATGTTGGGTATTGAATCCACAATAGACCTGATTTGAAGAAGAGCTTGAACAAGCTAAGTTGAATTGAAAATGTATTTGACAATTCTATCAAGTTGTGCTTACAGCTATTCTATGCTAAGTACACACCAATGTCAGAGTGCAGTGGGTCAATATACACGGGTCTGCGAAACGTAATCCCTCGTTGTGTAGATCAGTGTGTTGATCCACGTGTGCTCTCTCTATTGAAGTGTACTTATTTTCAAGTACAGGGTCAAGGTAGATCAAGAGCAGAAGAAGGATCAAGGATTGGTCAAAGACCAAGTTATCAAAAGAAGGAAGGAGGAAAATTCTTCCAAGTAAGAATCGACGGGAGTCGTTAGTGATTCTCGCCGACTTCGACGGGAATCACTAAGTGACTCCCGCCGACTACTTCCAGCCGGCAAAGTTAGAAATTCTGCCAAGGCAGAATCGATGGGAGTCAGGAGTGATTCCTGCCGACATCGACGGGAATCACCAACGAATCCCGCCGATTTTGCCTTAGGCAGATTTCGCCGCTCGCTGGACCGGTCCAAGCCGCCTTGCTCATTTCGGCCAAAACTCGGAATTTCTGAGGTGGGCCCCACACCGGTCTTTTAGGGTTTGCCTTTGGGTATAAATATGATGTTATTCCCGTTATTTACAACACACACCGGAATACGAAAAACAGAAGAAGTCGGCCGTGACCTAGCCGATCGCGGAATCCTCCGATCGCATATCGCCGCTCGCAAGGTTGTCGTCACCGCTGATCTCAGCTCGTCTCTGATCGCTCGACAACAGCACCGAGGCAAGCAGCCTGTCTCACGTGTCTCTCTCGAGATCTCTTATCTTCTGATTCGTTGAATGAGACTTGTTCTCCCTTCCAAATTGGTTGAGACGTTTGATCCGACTGAGATCGTTCGAAGACCTAGCTTACTTCGTCAAGAAGTTTGGATTTACAAAGCATCCCCGCCGCCTTTGCTTGTCGCCGCCGATCTACACAAGATCCATTCCAAGTGAGAAATTTTGTTGTGGACTCTTCGTACTTTTCGTGCAAGCTTCAACGAACGAAGAAGGACATCGGAATCTCCATAAAGCATTGTTTGTATTTTAATTTACATTCAATTTTGTTGTAAAGGAATTTTCATTCCTATTTGTAAGGGTTGGGTGCAACCCGTTGTGGTGGAGTTGTGACTCCGTTGTTGGAAGGGTTCCTTCCATGGTTAGGGGAGCGTTGCTCCTAGTATGAGGATTGGATTTCAATCTGTTTGGAGAAGTGACTGAGTCGTCCCTTTGTGGGAGATAGGTCGAAGGGGGAAAGTGGATGTACCCAAATCGGGGAACCACTATAATTCTTTGTGTGTTTTCTGTGTTTTGTTTGCTTACTTGTGCAGGTTAGTTTAATTCTGCAAAAGACTACATGACACTTATCCCCCCCCCCCCTATAGGTGGATTAGGGTGACACTAGATACTTTCAACAGAGGATTGCGAGGAGGCTTTCCAAGCCTTGAAGAATCAACTCACCAAAGCTCCACTTCTCTAGGGGCCCAAGGAAGGCGAGTGTACAACCCCGTATCCCGCGAGTGGACGACAGGGATTGAACCGGCCGGCTCAGATCACCTTGGACCCAGCTTGCCGAGCCCGAGCTCGGCAATAGTCGAGCTAAGCTCGGCGATGGCCGAACGAAGTCCGGCATGCCGAGACCGAGCTCGGGTGCGGAAACAGGGCTCGACGATGGTCGAGCCAAGCTCGACGATCTCCGTGCCGAGTCCGAGCTCGGCGATCGTCACGCCAAGCCCGAGCTCGGCAATAGTCCAGCCGAGCCCAGCACTAGCCGAGCACAGTCCGCCCAGGGCGAGGCGAGTCGGGCCCCTTGCCGAGCGAGTGCCCCCTCAGGTCCAGCTCGCATCTTGGCCATGGCACACTTTTACTGTGTGGCCCCCTTTGGTTTGCCTGTAGTCCTCGAAAACAGTGAAGGTTGTATATTGGCAGGCCATCTTCTCCTATAAATAGGACCCAAGGGGTACCTCAGAAGGCACGTTTTTACGAATTCTCCGGCCTACTAGCGCTTTCTGAGGTACCTTAGCCCGGCATTTGGCTAAGGAGGGGAAGCGCTCTGAGATCTTCCGGGTTTGTGGTGGGACCTCCACGCCGGGCCCTTGGTCTAGTCCTTGTTTCTTCTTTTCTTTGTCATTTTCTTGCAGGAGTGAAGTAGGTGCACGGCCACCCCTTCCCCAAGGGACGAACTCCACAGAGACCGGTTTTCCGGTTTCAACATTTTGGTGCGGTGAGCGTGAAAAGTGGTCAGCAGAGAAAATCTTCTGCAGGTTCGATGACCGGGGAAGAAGGACAAGGATCAGGCAGGGGCAACTCGCCACCCCCTCCCCCACCCCCAGCGGCGAGCATGCCGGCGGAGCTTAGGGAGGAGATCCTCGGGCTCGTAAGGACCGCTCTCGGCATGCGAGCTGAGAGTGCGACGCCGGCTGTCCCGGTGGTCGCCGTTCCCGCACTCGGCGACGACGCGCCGCTTAGGCGACCAGGGAAGGAGCCCGCCGAGAGGGGCGAGCGCGAGTTCCAGGGGCGAGTTCTATTCCCCGGCTCGGCCGCCGAGTACCACTTCGGCGAGACAGCAGGGAGGGAGTTCCCGACTCGCCCGGCTGAGGGGGGGAGCCCTTTCAGCGAGTTCGTTTCTTCAGCCCCCGTTCCCGAGGGGTTTCGCGAGCCGGAGATGACTTACTACTCCGGGAGAGGAGACCCGGTCCACCACATCCAGTGGTTCGAGGACATGGTCTCCATTCGACAGATGTCAGACGGCTTCAAGTGCCGGCTCTTCGCCATCACCCTCAGAGAAAAGGCGAGAGAGTGGTTCCACCAACTCCCGACCGGGTCCATTTACTGCTTTGAGGATCTGCGACGGGGTTTCATGCTGAGGTTCACCACTTCAAAGAAGAGGAAGAGGGAGGCGGAGTCTTTGTTCCGCATCAAGCAGAGGGTAGGAGAGACCCTGGGGAGCTACCTGGACAGGTTCCAAGAGGAACTGTCCCAAGTTCAGGAGATGCCAGGGCACACCATGATGGTGGCCTTCACCCTGGGTCTCCAGTCCGGGTTCTTCGCCATGGAGCTGAAGAGGTCACCTCCAGTGTCTTTTGAGGCACTTCTAGAGAGGGCGGCCAGGGAGGCCGAAATGGAAGCAGCGCATCCAGAGTTCGCGCGAAGGTTGGCCAAGTGGGCCGTGGAAGAGGAAAGGCCAAGGGGTGGCCGAATTCAGGAGGAGAGGAGGGCTGAACCTCGGCAGAGGGAGCAGCCGCAGCAGCAGCCGCAACCTAGGTGGGTGCGTCCGGAGCAGACCCACCGTTTGGGGTGGAGGCCCGAATGGCAAGACCAGGCACCACGAAGGGGCTATCAGGGAGGAGATAACCGCCAGGGTGGCCGAGGGCAGTACAACCCTCAGGGGGGTCGGCAGGGTCAGAGACCCCCTCTCCCCGACCAGGAGGAGGCAATGGCGATTGCCATGAGGGGAAGGAGGAGAGGACAGCCGAGGAGAAGGAGGGAGGTCAGGGTGGACCTGCCCTATTGCGACTTTCATCAGGAAGAGGGGCACCTCACGTCCACGTGTCCGGAGTTCCTCGAGATGAGAGGGAGAAGAGAGCAGCAACAGCAGCAGGAAGTTCGGATAGAGGAGATCCGGCCCCGGGAGGAGGGGGATCGGTGCGAAGATCGGGTTGATGTGGGCACCCGAGGAAGGATCGGAGCGATCCACGGGGGGGCCGGGATCGAGGCTTCCCGCAAGTCAAGCCTCCACACCATGTACCGGAGGAGCGTTGGCTCCACATCCCAATCCCCTCCCCCGGAGGAGAAGATCACCTTCTCCAGAGAGGATTTGCCGGGTCACGAGGACCCCTTCTGCGATGCGCTGGTTATCCAGACAGCCATCGAGGATTTCACTGTCTCCCGGATCCTCGTAGACAATGGGAGTTCGGTCAACGTCATCTTTAAGAAGGCGTTTGATGCGATGAAGGTGGAGGCCAGGAGGGTGTTGGCCTCGGACGGGCCACTGTTCGGCTTTTCAGGGGAGAGGAAAGAAGTCGAGGGAGGAGTGGGACTCCATGTCACTCTAGGGGGGCAGTCGCGCAACTGCAAGTTTGTTATCGTGGACGCCCCTAGCAGTTATAGCGCCATCTTCGGGAGACCCCTCATCAGCGCCTTCCGCTGCGTCCCCTCGTCCTTCCACCAGTGTCTAAAGCTCAACGTCGAGGGGGTCCAGGTCCGAGTTCGAGGAGACCCTAAGGAGGCAAGGGAGTGCTACGTCTCGGCGGTAAACTCCATCTCTTGGTTGGAGGGGGCCGAGGAGATGGGGCGGAGGCTGGAGGAGGAGCAGGAAGCTGACGAAGAGATGGGGGTGGAGTGCCGCGCTCGGGAGGAGGTAGCGGAAGAGACTCGGGGATCGGCCGAGGCCATGGCCGTCGAAGAGGCTGAGGAAGAGGCCCTCGCCCCCGGAGGGGGAGGTACCAGGGAATGGGAGGAGCAGTCCCGCCTGGAGGCGGCGGAAGAGGTGGAGGAGATGGAGGTCCACACCATTGGATGAAGGGTGGAGAAGGTCCGCGTCAGCGGAGGTCTGACCCCGGAAGCTCAAGGCAGGATGCTGGAGTGCATCCAGAGGAACGTGGACATCTTCGCCTGGAGCACCGTGGAGATGCCAGGGATCGACCCCGACGTGGCCTGCCACCGCCTTAACCTGGACCCGGAGGCTCCCCCCATCCAGCAGAAAAAGAGGTCCATCACGGACAAGCTCGCCGAGCCAATCAGAGAGGAAGTCGCCAAGCTCCTCGAGGCCGGCTTCATATCTGAAATCCAATACCCCGGCTGGGTCTCCAATGTTGTAATGGTTAAAAAAGGAGACGGCCGGTGGAGGATGTGTATCGACTTTTCTCTTCTTAATAAATCATGCCCGAAAGATTGTTATCCTTTGCCTCGGATCGACGCGCTGGTTGACTCAGCCGTCGGTTTCCCTGTAATGAGTTTTTTAGATGCTTTTTCAGGTTATCACCAAATCAGGATGCACCCCCCTGACGTCAAAGACGTCTCGTTCATCACGGGAGATGAGTGTTATTGTTACAAGATGATGCCCTTCGGGCTAAAGAATGCAGGGGCTACCTACCAAAAAATGATGGATAGGGTCTTCCGAGAGCAGAAGGGGAGGAACCTCGAAGTGTATGTGGATGATCTCATGGTCAAGAGCTTGGATGTCGACTCCCACATCCAGGACTTGGAAGAGACTTTCGCCACTCTCCGCAAATTTAAGATGAGGCTGAACCCCTTGAAGTGTGTCTTCGGGGCAAGCAGGGGAAAGTTCCTAGGGCACCTTCTCACCCCCTCCGGGGTAGAACCTAACCCAGACAAGGTGAGGGCAATCCTGGAACTAAGGTCGCCGCAAAATACCAAGGAAGTACAGCAGCTGACAGGGAAGTTGGCAGGGTTGAGTAGATTCCTCTCCCGGGCCGGGGAGAGGTGTTCCTCATTCTTTAAAACCTTGAGAGGGGGTCGAAGGTTTGAATGGACCTCGGAGTGCGAGGAGGCATTCCAGGCTTTAAAGAAACAGCTGACCCAGGCCCCCCTGCTCCAAGGGCCCAAGGAGGGGGAGGACTTATTCCTATATCTAGGGGTCGGGGCTGAAGCCTTGAGTTCGGTTTTGGTTCGGGAAGAGGGGAAGAGGCAACTCCCCGTCTACTATGTGAGTCGGATACTAAAGAAGGCCGAGCTCCGCTACCCCATCCTAGAAAAACTGGCCTTCGCCCTAATCATCTCAGCCCGAAGGCTTCGGCCTTATTTCCAGGCACACTCAATTCGAGTAGTGACCGACCACCCCCTGCGCAACATCTTCAAGGGGGTAGAGCATTCAGGTAGGTTGGCCAAATGGTCGGTGGAACTGAGCGAGTTCGACATCTCCTTCGTCCCTCGACTCTCAATCAAGGCCCAAGCTATGGCTGACTTCCTGGCAGAGTATGTGGTCGAGGTGGCGGAGGAGAGACTCACTCGCCCCCTCCCCTGGAAAGTCAGGGTGGACGGTGCCTCAGGGAAGCATTCTTTAGGGGTTGGGGTCATCTTAGAAAGCCCCCAAGGAATAAAGATCGAGCAGACCGTGGTAGTGCACTTTCCTATCACCAACAACCAAGCCGAATACGAGGCTGTAATCGCAGGTCTGCGCCTGGCAAGAGACTTGGGGGTGCATGACGTGGAGGTCCTCACTGACTCCATGGTGGTGGCTTCCCAGATCAAGGGGGAGTTTGAGGCAAGGGAGCCCACCCTGCAGCTCTATTTGATGAAGGTAAGGGGAGTCATTGGGACCTTCCAGACCTTCTCAATCAAGCACGTGCCAAGAGGGGAAAACGAGCCAGTCGACCAGCTAGCAAAGCACGGTCCCCGGATGGGAGGCACCATTACGGATCTCTTCCGACCTTCCATCGAGGAGGGGGAGCTAATGGGAGTAGAACAACACCCCTCATGGATGGATCCCTTCGTCATCTTCTTGTCCACCGGGGAATACCCGGAGGGGATGGACCGAAGAGGGCTCAAGCACAAGGCGGCATACTACCTCCTACGCGAGGGACAGTTATACCGCAAGACCCTCTCAGGGATGTTGGCCCGTTGCGTGGCCGAAAGAGAGGTGCACAAAATTTTGGAGGAAGTCCATTCCGGTGAATGTGGGAGTCACTCGGGGAGTCGGACTCTGGAAGGGAGGGTCGTCAGGCAAGGGTACTTCTGGCCTACCCTCGGTCAGGATGCAATCGAATTCGCGAAAAAGTGTCATAAGTGCCAACTATATGCCCCGCTCCAGCTCCAGCCGGCTCAGAGGTTAAGAAGTATCATGGCACCATGGCCCTTCGCCATATGGGGGCTGGACCTTGTAGGACCTTTCCCTCAGGCCAGCGGGCAGAGGAGGTTTTTGTTGGTCATGATCGATTATTTTTCTAAGTGGATGGAGGTGAAGGCTCTGGCCAAGGTAACCTCTCAGGTAGTCAGGAACTTCATCTGGGGAGAGATCATCTGTAGGCATGGGCTGCCACAAGCTATTGTCACGGACAACGGACCTCAGTTCGCCAGCACGGAGTTCATTCGTTTCTGCGAGCAGCTAGGGATTGACCTTCGGTTTGCTTCTGTCCATCATCCCAGGAGCAACGGGCAGGTGGAAGCGGCCAACAAAATCATCGTGAACCTCTTAAAGAAGAAAGTGGAAAACTTGAAGGGGAGCTGGGTGGAGCAGCTTCCATCGGTCCTTTGGGCATTAAGGACCACCCCCAATACGGCCACGGGAGAGACTCCTTTCAAGCTCTCTCACGGCTGCGAGGCCGTTCTTCCTATCGAATTCGAGGTCCAGACGCCTCGGGTCGTCGAGGCAGGAGCCGGAAGGGAAGAATGGAGGTCAGAGAATGAAGAGGAGCTCCGACTCTCCCTTGATATGGTGGAGGAACTACGCGACTTGTCCGTCATCAGGCAGGAAGAGGCCAAGCGAAGGATGGCCAAGTATTTCGACAAGCACGTCCGTGTCAAGCAGTTCGTGGAGGGGGACCTTGTCTTGAAAAAAGTGGATGCGGCAGGGAGATCAGCCGCTGTGGGAAAACTCCACCCCAATTGGGAGGGCCCCTACATTGTGCAGGAGGCCTTGAAGTCGGGGGGGTATCGCCTCCAAGATGTAAGAGGGGACACCCTCAGCCACACTTGGAGTGGCGACGATCTGAAACGTTTTTACCCTTGAAAATATTGTAAATGACTTGGCTTTAAGAATGAAAGAGAATCTCGTTGCCGTATTTCACGCTCTGTCAAAGTAGTGAAGGTAAAGGGATTCGCAGCTTAAACCCCCAAGAGGCAAAAGTTTCTAAGTCTTCTCGCTCTGGGGTTAGGTCTCGTCACTCCCCTGCCAGGCTCCCACCTAGCTGGTACGGCCGAGTCTCGATGGACATCGTTATGACCCTGGGGCTGAGCCCGGAGGATGTTCAACACCCGCCCTCAGGCTCTCACCTAGCTGACTGGCCCGGTGGCAGCACCCGGGAGAGGCAAAAGTTTCTAAGTCTTCTCGCTCTGGGGTTAGGTCTCGTCACTCCCCTGCCAGGCTCCCACCTAGCTGGTACGGCCGAGTCTCGATGGACATCGTTATGACCCTGGGGCTGAGCCCGGAGGATGTTCAACACCCGCCCTCAGGCTCTCACCTAGCTGACTGGCCCGGTGGTAGCACCCGGGAGAGGCAAAAGTTTCTAAGTCTTCTCGCTCTGGGGTTAGGTCCCGTCACTCCCCTGCCAGGCTCCCACCTAGCTGTTACGGCCGAGTCTCGATGGACATCGTTATGACCCTGGGGCTGAGCCCGGAGGATGTTCAACACCCGCCCTCAGGCTCCCACCTAGCTGACTGGCCCGGTGGTAGCACCCGGGAGAGGCAAAAGTTTCTAAGTCTTCTCGCTCTGGGGTTAGGTCCCGTCACTCCCCTGCCAGGCTCCCACCTAGCTGGTACGGCCGAGTCTCGATGGACATCGTTATGACCCTGGGGCTGAGCCCGGAGGATGTTCAACACCCGCCCTCAGGCTCTCACCTAGCTGACTGGCCCGGTGGTAGCACCCGGGAGAGGCAAAAGTTTCTAAGTCTTCTCGCTCTGGGGTTAGGTCTCGTCACTCCCCTGCCAGGCTCCCACCTAGCTGGTACGGCCGAGTCTCGATGGACATCGTTATGACCCTGGGGCTGAGCCCGGAGGATGTTCAACACCCGCCCTCAGGCTCTCACCTAGCTGACTGGCCCGGTGGTAGCACCCGGGAGAGGCAAAAGTTTCTAAGTCTTCTCGCTCTGGGGTTAGGTCTCGTCACTCCCCTGCCAGGCTCCCACCTAGCTGGTACGGCCGAGTCTCGATGGACATCGTTATGACCCTGGGGCTGAGCCCGGAGGATGTTCAACACCCGCCCTCAGGCTCCCACCTAGCTGACTGGCCCGGTGGTAGCACCCGGGAGAGGCAAAAGTTTCTAAGTCTTCTCGCTCTGGGGTTAGGTCTCGTCACTCCCCTGCCAGGCTCCCACCTAGCTGGCACGGCCGAGTCTCGATGGACGTCGCTACAACCTTGAAGTTGAGACTGGGAGTTGGCCCGAGGAAAATACCAGGGGGGGGGGCGAGCTCGCCAGTTAAGACGGCGAGCTCGGAATATCCTACCCCCCCCCCCCCCTCCCCTTTCTCTCCAGCTCGCTACTAAAGAAACCTTGGTTCTGTCCCAGACTCAGGGGAAGGAGAGCGACTCTCTCCAGCGAGCCCAGCCTCGCTCCAGCTAGCTCGGCGAAAGACATGCCCTGATGTCTAAGGCGGATGCCGGCAATATCTCGACCCAAGCGTGTTTTCACTTGTCTGAATTATCGAAAAACTAAGGCGAGACATGGCAGGGGAAGGTGAGGCGCGAGTAGGATATGGCGCGAGCACGCGTCCTAGGGATTCGCCGCGAGCACCGCGGATGCTGGTCCTAACTCAAAAACATTCTACAGGCGAGGTCGCTCTACCTAGCGCGCGGGTATAACATCGCAAGTAAGCTCGAAAAGAAGATAGCAAAATTGTGCAAAAATATCTTTGAGTTATCATTACAGGTTTACAAGGCCCGCCTCGGCAGGGTACAAAAAGAACAGAGAAAAGAAAACAAAAATTAACTCTCGCCCTCCCCCTCGAGTGGCGGTCCTCCTCGTCACCAAGCCGAGCGTCCTTCTCCCTCACCCCAGCAAAAAGCGAGTCAAAGCTATCTTCCTTCTCGCTGAGCGGGCTGGGCGGGAACAGGGTTGGCAGGAGCTCCCGGACGGTGACCTCCTCGCAGCCTTCCGCCAAGATCCCCGTCCCCCTCATGGCCTGTAGGAGACACTCGGCAGCCTCGACGGAGTTGACTCGCAGCCGCTCCGCGACGTCAGCCTCGCCAAACACCCGGGGCCTCTTGAAGGGGAAGGCCGGCTCGCTGGCGTCCGGGGGAAGGAGAGCGTCGGCTTGGCGAAGGACCTCTCCCAGGAGCCCCTTATTCTTCTCTTTCAATTCCTCCACCTCCGCCCCCAGCCGGGCGGCAACAGCCTCCTGCTCCTGGGAATATGTCTTCTGATCGGCGAGCTGGGCTTCCCGCTCAGCGAGCTGAGCCCGCAACTGAGCCATCTCGTCTCGCATCGCGTTAGCGGCTTCGGCGTCCTGCAAGACTAGAAGTTCAGAACACGCGCAGGAATAATCTTAAGCAAGGTAAATAGAGGTATCCAGCGATTACCAGGCCGCCGACAGACTTCGCGAGTAGAGCGTCCGCGAGGCCGAACCGCCTTTCCGCGTCGACCGCGCTCTCCTTCGCCAGGTCGCGCTCCTGCTCGGCAATCAGCAGGGCGTTGCTGAGCTGGAAGCCGCGGCGGACCATCATGTGATGGAGCTCGAAGGCCCGCAGGTGGGCCTGCATCCCCTCGTAGCCGAGCTGACTAGGGGTCAGCTTCTTGTACGACTCGGCGCTGTCGCGGCTGTAGAGGCCGAAGCCGAAAGCGAAGGCATGAGCGGTGGGCGGCCGGCGAGCTCCCCAGGAGGGGGCGCGAGTGGAGACGGAAACTCGGTGAGCCCCCTCGTCCCACTTCAAGATGGGCTCGCCAGCCGCATCTTTGCTCTTGCACCCCTTGCCGAAGTTGGGGTGATCCTTCGGCAGACTGGGCTCGCGGACGGTGTCCTCCCCGGTAGAATCGGAGGACGGCCCGCTCTTCTTCTTCCCCTTTCGGGGAGAGGAGGCTTCTTTCAGCGGGCTCAAGGGCGGCTCGTCGGACAGAGCCTCCGGCGAGCTCATGAACTTGGCGGGAGACGAGGGAAGGTGCAGCCGTCTGTGCGAGACCACCTTCGCCCTCTTCTTCTTGGGGAGCGAAGAATCGGGGCGCGAGCTCGACCCCCCGGACTCCGAGCGCTTCTTGCCGGAGGGTTGGACTCGCGGTTGCTCCTCGCGACAAGCTAGCGCCGCCGCCCGGGCCAGCTCCAGAGGGTCCGAGAATATCCCCGGGTCGGCGAACGGCGGATGCTCCGGGAGAACCCGTTCCCCTGCAGAGAAAGACTTAGTCAAAAAAAGAGAGAGGGAAAAATCATTTGAGATCCACCTTGATAAAGTTCGCGAGAGGGCTGAGCGAGATATACCTTCGCCGGGGAGAACGGGCTGAAGCAAGTCGAGGCCGCGGCGGAGGAAGGCGACCTCGAAGTCCTTGTGGAGAAAGAACTTGTGGAGGTCGGCGTCGCTACCGGACAGGGAGGGAGGACGGTATATGTCCTCGCTCTTCTGCAGGGGGCGAAAAGGGATGTTGCCGAGCTCGCCTTTGATGAAGACGAGCCGGGTCATCCAGTTGTGATTCTTGTTCGCCAGCTCGCGAACCTTGATGAAGGACCCGCCGAAGTAGGCGACCCCGTCGGGGGTAGCCTTGTAAGAGAACAACTTGCGGAACACCGCGAGGTTGAACTCAATTCGCTCCCGGCGGAGGAAGCAGGTGAACGCCACCATCATAGCAATGGCGTTGGAGTTCAGCTGCGCGGGCACCGCGCCGTAGTACTTCAGGATCTGGCGGATTTCTGGCCAGAGGGGGAGGCGCAGTCCCACCTCGAAGTGCGAGATGGGAAAGGCGAGCTCGCCCTCCGGGAAGGAGTTGATGGCTTCATGCTCGGCGGGCCGGCGAGCCTGGAAGCCGGGGGGAACGAACGCCGCCGTGAACTCGACGAGCTCCTCCTCTGTGATGTGCCCCTCGAAAAAGCAATGGTCCACGAAGTGCTGGGCGCACTTAGACCGACCGTCCGCATCAGGGTTGGTCTTCACCATGGTCACAGAGAAAAGGGAAAGCGCGAGCTCGGGAAGACAGAAGCGAAGCAAAAATTCGAAAGCAATAAAGGCGTGCTTCGGGGGTAGGTGAGAAGGCCTATTTATAGAAGAAGGTAAAGAAGGGTGAGAGGGAGGGCGAGTCGGCCGATCGGTCCGGTCTCGCCGCGCCACCTCGCCACCCTCTCCTCGCAAGTCTTGCGAGCCGGCCAGGCCCCCGAAGGGGGAATTCGAAAAGACCCGCCAAAATATTGAAAAAGCGTCTACATATACAAAGTAGTTAAAAAATTGTTCCAAGATTATTACATGCAGACCATTCAGAGTAAATAAAAGGAAAAATACAAATAGGGGCGCGAGGACCATGCGAGGGCGGGGGCGAGTACCGGCCGACCGACAGAAGAGCCGTCTCATTCTCCCCGGTCTCGCCGGCCCGCCGTCGCAGGCCGCCGCGCATGAAGTTCGCGAAGCCGCCCCATGTTCCTGTTTATCACCCGCAGGTTCTCGTCGATTTCGTCCATCAGCACCAGGGAAGACGCCTCCTCGAACGCCAGGCTGACTCCAGCACCGTCCGCGAGACGCGAGCACTCCCACTGCAGCCTGTTGTTGTCCTTCCGCAGGTCGTGGAGCTCGCGCACCAGCTTCTTGAGAACCTTCCGCTCCCGTCTTGCGCGTTCAGGGCTGCCCACCTCGGAGTCAAGGAAGGCGTCCAGGGCGCTTGGAGAAGGGAGGGGCGAGTAGGGAGGTCGATCCACGAACTCGCCGTCCTCCGTCCGCCCGGGAAATTCTGGGTGAAGAATTGAAAGACGGTCAGAAAAGCAAAAATCCACGGAACAGAAGAGCAATGCCGGAAACTTACCGCGCGAGCCTGGCTCCTCCGGGTGGGCGCGAGGAGAGAAGTGGCGCAGGTCCTTGCCACGCCCCAGCAGTTCTTGAGGAGCGAGTTGGTAGCCGGGAACGGGGATAATCCCGGCGCCCCTCCCCACGACCAGGGATCCAGGGGAGGGTTGCCGGGAAGGGAGGCGACTCGGCGACGCCGGTTCTCGCGAGCCCGGCTCCTTAACCTCGGGATCCTGCCGTGGCGAGTTGACAGGAGCACTTTTGGCCCGGGGGGTGGACGCTTCGCCGCTGTTCTCCCGGTCAGAAGACAATTCCACGAGATTTTTAGTGGAGGAGCCAAGAATTGGCTGGTTGGAGGAACCGGCCCCGTTCCCCAAGGCGGCAGTAAAGTCGGCCAGGATGGGTTCGGCCCCCGGGGGAAGGGGCTTCGCCCGCTTGGCCGAGCTGAGATCGGCAAAACGGCGAGCAGGGGTTTCAAGGTTGGTTAGCCCCGCGGCCTGGGCAGCGATCTCCCCGCGGGAGCGTGCGAGTCGCTCTAAGACTTCCTTGGGGAGCGGCATCTTGTCAGAATTTGGGGAAGGGCAAAGGTCAGCCAGATGCGCAGGGGTACATATATATAGCTATCCGTGGGGCCTACCAGAATATTCCTTTTTGCCCCTGTCGCACTCGCCGGATCCCATGGGGTTGGATGTTTCTTTCCGAGCTTGTCCCAACCTCGCAAAGAGCGGGGATTATGTACAACCCCGTATCCCGCGAGTGGACGACAGGGATTGAACCGGCCGGCTCAGATCACCTTGGACCCAGCTTGCCGAGCCCGAGCTCGGCAATAGTCGAGCTAAGCTCGGCGATGGCCGAACGAAGTCCGGCATGCCGAGACCGAGCTCGGGTGCGGAAACAGGGCTCGACGATGGTCGAGCCAAGCTCGACGATCTCCGTGCCGAGTCCGAGCTCGGCGATCGTCACGCCAAGCCCGAGCTCGGCAATAGTCCAGCCGAGCCCAGCACTAGCCGAGCACAGTCCGCCCAGGGCGAGGCGAGTCGGGCCCCTTGCCGAGCGAGTGCCCCCTCAGGTCCAGCTCGCATCTTGGCCATGGCACACTTTTACTGTGTGGCCCCCTTTGGTTTGCCTGTAGTCCTCGAAAACAGTGAAGGTTGTATATTGGCAGGCCATCTTCTCCTATAAATAGGACCCAAGGGGTACCTCAGAAGGCACGTTTTTACGAATTCTCCGGCCTACTAGCGCTTTCTGAGGTACCTTAGCCCGGCATTTGGCTAAGGAGGGGAAGCGCTCTGAGATCTTCCGGGTTTGTGGTGGGACCTCCACGCCGGGCCCTTGGTCTAGTCCTTGTTTCTTCTTTTCTTTGTCGTTTTCTTGCAGGAGTGAAGTAGGTGCACGGCCACCCCTTCCCCAAGGGACGAACTCCACAGAGACCGGTTTTCCGGTTTCAACAGCGAGGATCTTACTTTATACCTCAGAGTTAGGGTAGAGGTCATAAGTGTCGTACTGGTTTGAGAGGAGGGTAAGAAGCAACTACCCAGCTACTATGTGAGCAGGGTCCTAAAGAAGGTAGAACTTCGATATCCGATCCTGGAGAAGTTGGTGTTTGTTATGGTCATCTCGGCCAGGAAGTTCAAACCCTACTTCAAGCACATTCAATCCGAGTGGTGACAGACCACCCACTTCGTCAGATCTTTGAGGGGGCAGAACAATTGGGGAGACTCGCCAAGTGGTACGTGGAGCTAAGCGAATTTGGCATCTCCTTTGTCCCTCGGCTTCAATGAAAGCCCAGGCGGTTGTAGATTTCTTGGCCGACTATATGGTTGAGGTGGAGGTCGAAGAGTCTTCACGTCCATCGCCAGGAGGCTATTGGTAGATAGAGCTTCAATAAAGCACTCCTTAGGAGTTGGGGTTGTTTTAGAAAGCTCCCAAGGAACGAGGATAGAGCAGGACGTGGCGATAAATTTCCCTATCACTAACAATTAGGTGGAGTACAAGGCTGTGATCACAGGCTTACGTCTGGCTAAGAAATTGGGAATCCAAGATATGGAAGTACTTACCGACTCAATGGTGGTGGCGTCACAGATTAGGGGAGAGTTTGAGGCGAGGGAATTAGTCCTCGTAAAGTATCTGGCCAAGGCGAGGGGGCTCATCAGGGGGTTTAGAGCCTTCTCTATTCAACACGTACTGTGGGAGGAAAGCGCCTGGGCTGATTGATTGGCCAAGTATGGGCCTCGGACAGGGGGTACTTTAACAGATTTATTGCACTCATCCATTGAAGAAGGAGATTTGATGGAGATAGACCAATGCCCCTCATGTGTGGATCCATTTGAGACTTTCTTAACCACAAGTAAATTTACGAAGAGGTCCTAGACAAAAAACATTTCAGACACAAGTCGTTATACTATCAGATGCTTGAAGAAGGATTGTACTGGATGACTCTTTCAGGTCTCCTAGCACGGTGCGTGGTCGAGGAGGAAGTTCCAAAGATCTTGAAGGAAATTCATTCTGGCGAGTGCGACAGTCATTTGGGAAGCAGGACCTTGGAGTCAAGGGTGGTCTTACAAGGGTATTTTTGGCCGCACTTGAGCAAAGATGCAGCGGAGTTCGCAAAAAGATATCCAAAGTGCCAACTGTTTGCCCCCTTCAGCTCATGTCAGCTCAAAGACTCAGGAGTATCTCGACGTTTTAGCCCTTCATGATTTGGGGAATGAACTTTGTAGTACCCTTCCCCTAGGCCAGTGGGCAAAGGAGGTTCCTCCTAATCATGATCGATTACTTCTCAAAGTGGTTGAAAGTCAAGGCGTTGGCCAAGGTGACCTCTCAAGTAATCTGTAACTTTGTGTGGGGGAGATAATCTACTAACAAGGACTCCCTCAGGCCATAGTCACAAATAACATGCCAAAATTTGATGGTGAGAAGTTCGTCAATTTCTATAACCAGCTAGGAATAGACCTCAGATTTACGTTCGTCCATCACCCTAGGAGCAACAAATAGGTGGAGCCTGCAAACAAAATTATCGTGAACTTATTTAAAATAAGGTAGAGAAACTAAAGAGAAATTGAGTATAACAGCTTCCTTCGGTACTATGGGCTTTAAGAACTACTCCCAACATTATCACAGGGGAGACCCCCTTCAAGTTCTCCCGCGGCTGCGAGGTTGTGCTCCCAGTTGAGTTTGATGTCAAATCACCGCGTGTGGAGGGA
The DNA here is from genome assembly GCA_039513925.1 of Platanthera zijinensis. Classification (NCBI taxonomy): domain Eukaryota; kingdom Viridiplantae; phylum Streptophyta; class Magnoliopsida; order Asparagales; family Orchidaceae; genus Platanthera; species Platanthera zijinensis. The sequence continues at coordinate 25,867,779 of CM077080.1, read as the reverse complement.
GCCAACGAGGGAGACGAAGAATGGAGAATAGAGAATGAAGATGAGATACAACTCTCATTGTACCTAGTGAAGGAGCTTCGTCACTTGGTTGCCGTTTGGCAAGAGGAAGTCAAATGGTGGATGGCCAAGTACTATAACAAATATATCAGGGTCAAGCAGTTCGAGAAAGGAGATCTCGTCATAAAAAAAGTAAACGCACCTGGGAGGTCAGCAACTGTAGAGAAACTCCATCCTAATTGGGAGGGCCCTACATAGTTGAGGAGGCGCTGAAATCGGGAGGGTACCGCCTCCAGAATATGGAAGGTGTATCTCTAAGTCGCACTTGGAGTGTGGATGATCTCAAGTGTTTTTTTCCTTAGACTTTTGTAATGAAAGAAAAATATATTTTTATCATTAATGCCTCTTAGTCAAAGTGTCTAATTATTATTATTATTATTATAGTTTTATAATGTGTGTTTGAAGTAATAATCTTGAGAAGATCTCGTTGACCAGGCTCCCTCTAGCTGGCAGGGCCGGAAGTCACTCGGTGGTAGACTGAGATGTTATCCCCAAGAAGATCCCGTTAACCAGGTTCCCCCAAATTGGCAGGGCCGGAAGTCACTCGATGGTAGATTGAAATGTTAGCTCTGAGAGGATTGCGCTGACCAGACTCACTCTAGTTGGCAGGGCTGAAAGTCACTCGGTGGTAGATTGAAAAGTTAGTCCTGGGAAAATCCCACTGACCAGGCTCGCACTAGCTGGCATGGTCGGAAGTCACTCGGTAGTAGTTTGAAATGTTAGCCCCGAGAATATCTCGATGACTAGGCTCGCACTAGCTAGTAGGGTCGGAAGTCACTCGGAGGTAGATTGAAATGTTAGCCCTGAGAAGATCCTGTTAACCAGACTCGCACTAGCTGATTGGGTCGGAAGTCACTCAGCGGTAGATTAAAATGTTAGCCCCGATAAGATCCCGCTGACTAGGCTACTCTAACTAGCAGGGCCAAAAGTCACTCGACGGTAGATTGAAATGTTAGCCCCGAGAAGATCCTGCTGACCAGGCTCACACTAGCTGGCAGGGCTGACAGTCACTTTGTGGTAGATTGAAATGTTAGCCTCGAGAAGATCCCGCTAATCAGGCTCTCACTTGCTAGCAGGTACGGAAGTCACTCGAAGGTAGATTGAAATGTTAGCCCCAAGAAGATCCCGCTGACCAGGCGCATACTAGCTAACAGAGCCGAAAATCACTCAACGGTAGATTGAAATGTCAGCCCCAAGAAATCCCGCTGACTAGACTCCCACTAGCTGACAGAGCCGGAAGTCACTCGGTGGTAGATTGAAATGTTAACCCCGAGAAGATCCCACTGACCAGGCTCACACTATCTGGCAGGGCCGGAAGTCACTCAGTGGTAGATTGAAACGTTAACCCCAACAAGATCCCGCTGACCAGGCTCCCACTAGCTGGCATGGCCGGAAGTCACTCGGTGGTAGATTGAAATGTTAGCCCTGAGAAGATCCCGCTGACAAGGCTCACACTAATTGGTAGGGCCGGAAGTCACTTTGCGGTATATTGAAATGTTAGCCCCGAGAAGATCCCGCTAACCAAGTTCACACTAGATGACAGGACCGGAAGTCACTCGACGGTAGATTGAAATGTTAGCACCTAGAAGATCCCTCCTGTAACATACCGACTTTTATTGGGTCACTAAAACCCTAGTGGACCCAGTAAAAGTGACTCGAAGCTCTACCCAATGCCCATAAGAGGTGGGAGGTGACCCTATTTGGGAACGTTGAGCTAATGAACTCTGATTTGAGTTCCATCAGTTCCTATGAACTCGTATAATTGATACGAGTGTGATGGGACTCGTTGCATTGCAATCTAGAGTCATATGGCTAATATGACCGTTTTGAACTTTTTAGCGCGCCGCGACGCATGAATTTTGAATTTTTACCAAACGAACTCTAATTTGACACCAGTCAATGACGTTGGATTTGTATGATCAATACGAAGTCAACGGAGTTTGTCCCAGTCAATTATGATAACATGTAGTCAATTTGTGGTCAAACCAAGCATTATCATGGACCGAAAAATGTATGCACACCAATTATTGCACGATACCCCAACTTTGACCAGACCCCCGATGGCTTGGACCAACTTTGACTTTGACCAGTAAGGGGGACCCACCTTAGGGTTGACTTTGGTCAAACCCTCAATTTTCCAAAATTTGAAATATTTTCCAAGAAAGGTTCCAATCCCTCATCACCAATTCTTTTGGGCTTCACCCCCTCCACTCTTTGGGCCTCTGATATCAGCAAATAACTAAGACGAATGAGCCATTCTAAGGCTCATCAACCGGAGAGCCCAAGACTAGCCCACATGAACCCTAGGCCGCCGGAAAATCCAAACCAAATCCTTCCAACACCGCCACCCTCCCATGGCAGGTCAGCAGGCTCCTCCCAAGCTCCTCTACGATAGGTAGAAATCTTTTCCCACCTCCTTCCCCACTCCTCTAACGTGGTGCATGCCCCTACCGGCGGCCGAAGCGCCGCCGGCACCACCCGACCCAAGCTCCAGGTCGGGTGGTAACCGTGTGTGGTGACCACCGCCCAACGTCGGCGGTGGCGCTAGAAATGTGTTGCACCACTAGGGAAGACCATCCCCGACGACGAAGGGTAGTGGTGCTACTGGAATTCTCCGCTTTGGCGGTACCCGAGAAAAGTATTTTTTTCTCTATTTTTGTTGGAACCCCACCTTGTTTAGGGTTGATTTAGGCTAGGTTCACTATTAGGACTCTCAGATGACCCACATTGAATATTCTAGGGTCATAAGTCTTTATCAGAGTCTAGGTCAAGTTAGCAAACCTAGAGTGATTGGTTTTCACTTTCAGAAGGCTTAGTGACAGAAGACCTCTGAAGAAAGCAGTTTTCTAAGAGTCAGAAAAAGTGTTCGATGATAACTGAACTCAGCTCGACGATCATCGATCTCAGATCGACGAACTCAGAGTTTCTTCTCTGAGTTGAGTTCGACAAAAGTTCAGCTTTGATCGACGATTTGTCAGCTTATACCAGAAACTCAGCTCGACGAAGTGTTATCTCAGCTCGACGAATTTGGAGCTCCATTCGACGATTTTCTACCTCTTATCTGTTATCTTCAATTCGACGATATTGGATCTCAGGTCGATGAAATTTGTTGAGTTTGACTATATTCTCTCAGATTCAGTTCGACTATTTTCTCTCAATTTCAGTTTGACTAAGACAGAAGTTTTTCAAATTATATTATGTCTGTAATGCTCTGGTAATTAATGCTCAATATTCTTATGAATATAGTTGTTCCATGGCAGTATTAATTATGGTTTTCACATAGTTATTACTTGACTTATTTACTGGAACAGTTGAGGAAATTCATTTAATACAAATTCTAGCCGTTCAACTCCCAGATTTTCTGCAGCCAAACAAGGAAAAGAAATTCAAAATTCAAATGCTAAAATCTGCAAAGATTATATATAAAGTTTTTCTTTTTCAAGACAGTAAGCAGTAATACATACAGAAAATAAGAACACACAGAAAAAAGGCATTCAGGAATACATTCTTATTTCAGGAATTTTCAAGGGACAAAATCATCAACATCTGTCTGAACGTTTCCTGAAGATCTTCAAGCAGTCTGAAGGTCTTCACCCTAAGCAAAGCTCTCTTTCTCCTGAACCTGTCTACCTCTCAGGGGGAGCTTTGACAACAACACAATCCACTAGTCTTCACTCAGATTGTTGACAGAGAAGAACATCATCTTTACTTTCTTTCACCACTGTAAAAGGGTTTTTAACTCCCTTCAAAAGTTATCATTTGATTGTCAAGTCTCCTGATCAAAAAATTTGGTTTGGTTTTTGGGCACCTGGTCAAAATCTCAAAAGGTTGCAAGGTCTCCCTTAGAAAATAGATCTTGTGGTGGTATGGCACCTGATCAAAAACCTGTAGTAGATTCCTACCAGGATGATAGAAGAGTGGATGTACCCAAATTTAGGGGAACCACTATAAAATCTTTGTGTCGTTTGATTGCTCTATTTTTTATTTTCTCCATGCTGTGATTTTTGTGTTTTATTTTCTGCCCTTCTATATATAGTTATCACTTATTTTAATCCGCAATAAAAATTAATCAAAAGTTTTTAAAACTCTATTCACCCCCCTCTAGAGTGAGTGTGATTTATCCTCCCTAAGGACCATCCAGAGTCGGAGTATCCGCCTCTCCTAGAATTTATTGACGAATCATGTCATACGAGTCAGGAAGGCGAAGTAAGTAGCAAACCATAAGAAGCTCCTAAAAGTGTTTATGTTGCTCAGCAAGATCAACAAAAAAAGGACGATGCTGAAGAAGTTCAACACCGAGAGTTTGAACCTCCTGATACGCAACAGCAGGAGTCATGACGGGTCGAGCAAAAAGATCCGCATATAAAGTAAAAATGCGCGAAGTCTGTGCGCCCTTGGAGTACAAAGCAACAAGATGATTCCATGCAGCCTTGACCGTCTGATCATGTCTAATGACAGGAAGGCATTCATAAGACAAACTGTTGGCCAACCAGGTACGAACCAAAGCATCGGTCGCATCCCTATCATGAAAAAAAAGCAGAGCCAATGGGAAGGGGATCATCAGACAAATGATGGCGCTTACGCTGAGAGCGTAACAGGAAAATAAAATACACACTCCAGTTCGGGTAATTTGGACCTGTAAGCTTAGAAGCAGTACCCAAATTACCAGAAGTAGAAGTAGAAGAAAGAGAGAGAGGAGCGGACACAGTATAAGAAGAAGATGGAGTGTCCATAGAGAACAAGAACAAGTCGTCCGGTGTAACCAAACAAACCGCGCGAACAAGAAGAAGAAAAAGAGACCTCGCGAGCAAAGGCAACAAACCGCGCGGGAAGAGAACCAACCTGCAACAAACAACCTGCAAGGGAGGACAGGGCAAACAACAGCGAAGCCGTGCAAATAGGGAAAACTGCGTGAAAGAATATAAGGCAAAGGGACAAGTCGTAGGAAAAGCGACAAGCAAGGGAGGGCAGGGAGGGAACAAGAAAAGAAACCGCGTGAACAGAAGAGAAGCCGCACGAATAGAAAAGAAGTCGGAAACGGTTAGAAAACAAACCGCGAACAAAAAGGAGCAAAGAACCGTTTATCTCTGATACCAAGTAAAAAGAGCTAAATAAATGCAAATTTTATTGCTCAAAAAAAAATAATTATTACATAGGTATGCTCACTTATTTATAGAAAACGGGGGAGATGAGAAAATACAACAAACGATATGAGACTAAATACAAGTCGCGCTGCCAGAGCGGTTTGACACAATCAAACCGCCCAACTATACAAAGATTACAAAACGGCACAGCCTTTGAACACCCGCGGCGGCTAACACCCAGACTGCAGAAGCGGTTAACAACAGGCCGCTGCCGTTAACTCCCAGTCCGCTGCGACGGCTAACTTCTGGAGCGCTGCTGCGGCTACCCGCCTGACCGTTGTTGCGGCTAACCTCCAGACCGCAGCTGCGGCTAACCTTCATACCACTGTTGCGGCTATTCTTTAGACCGCTGTTGTGGCTAACCTCCAGACCGCTGTTGCGGGTATCCTCCAGACCGTTGCTACGACTAACTTCCAGACCGCTGCCACCATGCCCGCCACCACCATGCCAAACAAAGTCCTTTAATTTTAGGGGTAATTTCGTATTGATCCTTTAACTTATATTTGATTCAAATGAGTCGTCCCTTCTTTTTTTGCTTCTATCTCAAATAAGTCTTCTTTAAAGCTGGTTTTCGTTAAATATTAACGGAGCAGTCGTATTATTACTTCTCATTATTATTCGGCCAAAGCCCTCCCTCCACGCAAACCGTTGCCCTCACCACAACCCCTCACCCTCGCCGCAAATCCTCGATTACGGCTTCGGCCATCGCTGCAAGCCCTCGCCATCACCACAAACCCTCTCCCTCGCCGCAAACCTTCCAACTAGCCACGACCTAGAGATCATTGCTCTTCCTCCATCGCCGAGCAGAAGCCACGCTTCTTCTTCCTCCATTGACGAACCTGTCCCCCATCTTCCTACATATTTGAATGAGTTTGAATTTCTGACCAATGAAAATCATTCACATTTTTTTAATAATCATAAATAGCCGTCATACAAAAATAGTCACAAATGATTTAAAAAAATGAGCATCCGTGTTTGAGTGAATTGAAATAAAGTTAACAGTATTAGTTTTAGGACTAATTTCAAATTAGTCCGACTAATTTGAAATTAAAGGACTCATTTGAAAGTTGAAAAAAAAAAAGATCTATTTGAAACAATACCTATAATTTATGGACCTATTTCACTATTTTGCCGGGTTTTATTTCAGGAATCGCATAGGGCTGAAATGTAAATACAGAGGGGGATTTGTGCACTTTCTCATGGGAATTTGACTTGAAGACTTCCTTGATTTCTAAACCGAATTTGACCCGAAGATTTCCCGCGGTGACTTGACTTGAGACGTCTTCATTAATTATTTTCTCCATGCAACTCTGTTAAAGAGTTTTTTGTATTTATTTTTTATGCTTATCTTTAAAATATCGGAATGACTCCTCTGAATGTGTAATAGAAATTATTTTATTGTAGATTTTTGGAAGGAGTAATTAAGGTTGAGTAAATTATATGATATTTTACTAGCATTATCTTCATCTAAAGTGACAATTTTTATAGCGAGCACCAAACACAACTTTAAGCTTCGTTTGGCACAGTCAGTGGCGAAACTAGGATTTTGAAGTCGCACGGGCACAATATAAGTACTGTGCAGAGATATTTTTGTAAGGAAAATATTGAACACAATATTACAATCAAAAACTGAACACAAAATTACAAAAGAAAGATTTAGATCTGAAAAAATTACAATTTAATAAGATAGTTTCCGTTGACACATGCTCTGAAAACGTGAAATAATAGTTTTTGTTGTAATATTATCGACAACTTCTTTTTCAATGTAAGCGACCAAGCAATCATTCATCCATTCATCCTCCATTCTATTTCGCAACTAATTCTTTATGATCTTCATTGTAGAAAACGTTCTTTCAACAGTAGCTGTAGCAACTGGTAAGAGGCAAGCCAATTTCAACAATCTAAAAACTAACTGATAGTAATTATCTTTTTTTAATTCAACCATTTTTTTTCAGAAGATTAATTCTTTTAACATCAGAAAATGTGTCTGTTGATGTAGATCGCATATCAAATATATATATGTCAAGTTGTCCTTCAAGTAACTTCAACTCTATTGGCGTAAAATCATACAGATATAATACAGCAAGATGAAGTAATTTTTGTTTATCATAAGAACTAAAATGATCATTTGGGTCTAGACAAGCAACACATAAGAGTAATTCTTTGTTTACTTCATCAAAACGATCATTTAACTCATTTAGCATCCACTCAAACACTGCATTAAAAATTTCAATCATAAAATAATATTTATTTGTAATCTCGCGTGCATTGCATCTTGATCTATCTTGCTGAACAAACTTCTCTTCCATATTAACAACTTATATGTCATATTTTCTACAGAAAGTTGAGACTTCGACCATAAATATTTCTCACTTGGCTTTATCATTTCTCATCTTCAATAATAATAGTTTTGACAATTTTATGAAATGCATTGCATTTACAATATCTTGATCTTTCCTATGCAATGCTTGTGATAGTTCATTTAATTTTGACAAAATATTTTTCATCAAATGAATAATAAATGCAAATTTGAAAGTCAAGATAACTTGAACAAGTGCGTTTATCATTCCTCTTTGGTTTTCATCTACCCCATCAACTATGATAATCTCCAGCACATCAACAATAGAAGAGAACATGCGAATAAAATTTAAAGCTGTGTCATAATGTGACCCCCACCTCGTGTCACCAACGCGTTTGAGCTCTAAAGGTTGATTCAACCCTCGTCCACTTTCCATGTGTCCCCACATCCAAGCTCTGTAGTAACTCGATCAACTTCCAAGGCTCTAAGAGAATTACGGCGTTTGCAAGAGCCACCAACAACATTCATTACTGTGTTAATAAGTGTGAAAAGCTCAGCAATATCAGAATTTTTTTCTGTAATAGCTACCAGTACCAATTGCAACTGATGTGCAAAATAGTGAACATAAAAAGCGCAACTGTTTTCATTCAAAATTAAAGCTTTTAACCCCCTGAACTTTTCTTTCATATTGCTAGCACCACATATCCCTGCCCACGCAATTTAGAAATACTAAGACCATATCTCATAAATAAATGATCTATAGCTGCTTTAAGGGATAACGCGGAAGTATCTACTACATGAACAAACCCAAGAAGACTTTTTGTGATCGTGTCATTAGAATTAACATATCGTAAAACAACAGACATGTCCGTCCAATTTCTTGAACAATTTTATTTGTTGTCTCTATTGCAATTGCTGATACTATTTCTTTTTGAATCTTAGGCGATGTAAGTTGACAGTTTTGAGGAGTATTTTGTAACACAACTGAGTTGATGTCATTATTATGTGATATAAGAAACTCCAAAAGCTCAAGAAAATTTTCACTTTTGGTAGACTCTTTAGTCTCATCATGACCACGAAAGAACAATCCTTATCAAAAAAGAAATCTAACACAATTGATTGAAGCATATAAACGAGCGCGATAATCCAAAATTTGTTGTTCATCTTGTCTTGCAAAAGCAATTTGAATACCTTATTTTTGATTCATCAAAGACTCGCAGAGTTTTCTAAAAGCATTGTGTGGAGTAGTGTGACTTCCGACATGTCTGTCCAATACTGATTTATCTTTCCAATTTCTGAAGCCTCTCGTGGTAAAAGTAGGCTCACAACCCCTTTGAGAAAAAATATAACAGTAAAGACAAAATACTACATTTTTTCCTTTGTTATATTCTAACCAGCTTTTAAACTCATTAAACCAATTCTTATTAAAGCGTCGAGCTTTGTTTCCGATTTCTATTTGGGAAAAACTTTCTAGATGAGGTTGATAAGGATCCTTTTGCAAATAATATCTTCGTATAGACTCTTGAATGTTTGCATCGTAGAAGTTAATAGGAAGTCTTAAGCCCGGGTCTGAAGGTAGATCTTCAATTTTGAACTCGTCTACGCGGCTTCTTTTACCAATTGCAACTCACTCCTGAGAATCTAACGAACTTTAACATGCTCCTTTTTTAGAAAAAAAATTTCTTCATTGCACTAACTAAAACGCTGCATAAAATTGACGGGACATTCCCGTTAGCGCGACTAGAACTAATCGATATGCACATCACAAAAAACATCACCGATCCGGGCTTACCGTCACGGGTAGGCTTCACATAGCATGCCTAAATCCAGACTCGCATGTCAGATTACTAATGCAAAAAATATACCGGGGACGGACACAATCGACCCGGAGGTTCGCAATGAACCGAGGAAGACACAGATCGCGTCCAATTGAAGGCCGGTGGCCCTCCTAAGCAAACTAAAACAGAAAACTGGGGAACAAGAGTAATTATCAATGGTGTGTTCCAGCAACACAAAATGATTGGAGCTCCAAATCAACCCATCACGATGGATTCCAACAACACAATGGTGTGTACCTAACATTAAAATGCTCGAAGATTAGCACAATGGTGCGTCCAAATAAACCCTTCACAGAAATGTGGACTGAAATCAGTACAGATTTCACACAGAAATCTGGACTGAAAGAGTGAAATCAGTTCAGTTTTCACAGAAATCTGGACTGAAATCAGTCCAGCTTTCACAGAAATCTGGACTGAAATCAGTCCAGATTTCACACAGAAATCTGGACTGAAATCAGTCCAGATTTCACAGAAATCTGGACTGATTTCACATTGAAGAAGAAGACTGATTTCACAGCAGAAGAAGAAGAAGAAGACTGATTTCACAGAAGAAGAAGAAGATTGATTTCACAGAAGAAAATGACTTATTTCACAGAAGAAGAAGAGGACTGATTTCACAGAAGAAGAAGAAGACTGATTTCACAGAAGAAGAAGAAGACTGATTTCACAAAAGAAGAAGAAAAAGAAGTAGTACTGACGGCCACGGGAGCCGGAGTCGGAGTCGGAGCAGGTAGCCGCGACAGGAGCCGGAGTAGGTAGCGGCGACGGGAGCCGGAGCCAGAGCAGGGAGCGGCGACGGGATCGGGAGCCGGGAGCAGCGACGGGATCAGGAGCAGGAGGAGTAGGGAGCGGAATGAAATGAAACCTAATTTAGCGATAAAAAATCCGGTCGGGCGCGTGCCCTACCGTGCCCAGGGGTAGTTCCGCCCATGGGCACAGTAGTGGCGGTTGTAAATGTATGGGTTAAACAGTCATTCGTTAAGGACCACCTTACAAACTTCTTCCGTTTGAACATAAAAGTGGATGAAGTTTTTTAGGTGTGGGCGTTAACGAATGACAGTTTAACTCTTACGTTCATGACCGCCATCATCGTGTCAAATAGTGTCGTATTAGTCTACAAATTCTGATAATGGATCAGTGACTGCGATTTCAAATTAATTAATTTTTTCAAGATTGGAATAAAAAGAATCTAAGGGGCCTTCAAATATCTTGTTAAGTTTTTTATCCGCCTATATCACTTGATGTTGGGGTAGAGATGAAACTAATAAGTGGGATCAAAGCCCCTGCAAATTACTCCGAGCGAGCACCTGTGTGACGTCGTATCGTATTGGAAAGTATGCACGATACATAACCAAAACACAACACAATAATAAAAGAAACACAGATTTTAACGCGGAAACCTAAAAGAGTGATAATCAAAGGGATGATTGGAGTACAAAAGTTTGAACCAGATCTATATGAATCAATTCTTGATTTTGGATGAAACAGATCCGAACCAATCAGAGTTGTACCTCTACAAAAAGTTTGTGAGTTTGTGTTTACCAACGTCATCTATTCCGAGTCAAATTATAATTGTATAACCAGTAATTCATCGAGATCAAAAATGCCTGAGAACGGCTCAGAAGATCTCGCTCAGCAGGACCTCGCCCAACTAGGGTGAGTACAGAAGACCTAGCCCAGTTGGAACGAGCTTCGAAGACCTCGTCCAACAAAAATGAGTGCAGAAGCCTTGGGCGAGCTCAAATTTTCACCTTGACTCAGACTGTTTAGGCCTGTGAATATCATATTGGTTAAGGCGGGAGCGGCTATTCGCAGACCATACCTTCTCACATTTTGATTTGCTTATAAATAAGACCACAAGACACAAGTAGAAGACACCTTATAACCCCCCCCCCCCCTCCCAGATTAGACGAGTTCAGTGTCTGCCTCTCCTGTGTCAAGCTCAGTATTAACTTTAGTAGGGGAAGTTCCTATAAACTTTCAAGTGTGTGGCGGGACTTCAACGTTGCAGCATGCGAGTTATTTATAGGTAATTCGGAGTAGTTTCTTGTGCTCTTTAGTATCTTCTCTCCGTGTCTCATCCAGGTCAATCAATAGGCCAGTAATCTTAGATCACCCCCAAATTCGAGCAGCAAGAATCAATTTTTATGATTCTTGTTGTGGTCTAACTCGACGTCCCGGTCGAGCCGGAATGACCTGGACCGCCTTAGCTCTCGGAACGGTCGAGCGCTCACACAGTCAATGAAGTAGGTCAATCATACACACTGAGTTTTAACGTGGAAAAATCCCTCAAATGGGTAAAAAATCACGTGACCGGATCTGTGCAGGTCAAAGACCAATATTTCATGGCTGTTACAGCTTATATGAGAAATCGACGGTGACAGGGCACCTCTCGTTATAGTTTTGAGGTGAGAGAACACTTGGCGCGCGGCGGACGACAGACCGTCGCGTCGGCAGTTAGTTACAAATTGCACTTGGCGTTGATGGGCTTCGTTTAGCGTCTTGCTGATTTTGAACATGGGAGCGGAGCATCTGGACTTGTGGTTGCGGAGGCCACTTGGAAATTAAGAGATTGAGCTTCGTTGGATGGCTTCAACTTAGCTCGTACGTGGCCCGGATGCGGCTTGGGTGCGTCTCGGGTGCTACTTGTAGGAAGAAGACGACTCGGATGTGGCTTGGGTGCAGAATTCAGCCCAGGCGTCCGCTCCCTCGGCCGCCGTCAGCGACCAAAGGAGGGAGCAGCCCGGGCGGCCGCTCCCTCAGCCGCGGCTAGCGGCCAGGAGAGAGCGGCCCGAGCAGCCGCTCTTTTGGCCGCGGCCGGCGGCCGAAGAGGAGCGACCCGCGCCGCCGCCCCCTTGGCCGCGGCTGACGGCCGAGGGAGGGCGGCTCGGGCGGCAGCTCTCCCGGCCGGGCTGGCGGCCGAGGGGGAGTGTCGGCCGAGGCCGGCTCGGTGAGAGAAGGCGGGTGGCCGGCGGCCGAGGAGGAGGTCGGCCTCCCCCCCCCCCCACCCCGTCGGCAAAGTGGGGCTCGCGATTGTTTGCCCACTACGCGTGATGGGATCGGCGCGCGGGGGGATCGCACGCGGTGATCGTGCGTGTGGTCAACCCCATGATCCCACTACTTTTGAGGTGAAGATCATGGGTGCGTGGTTATGTGCACACCTATTCTTATAAAATGGGTCTCATCCCTAACAATTGTCCCTCAGACATTGTTGCACGGGATCGGCTCGGACGAAAAAAACAAGGATCTTTCTCTGCTCATTATTTACGGTGGCGGCGATGATGAACGGCGAAGGACTTGAGATGGCGAGTAGTGGCTCCCTGCAAACTCGGGTAAAAATATTAAAATATGCTACGGTGGAGGAGAGGCGACGAACGTGCACGGAGAAGGAAGCTGGCGCTCCCGTGCTCGCGGCGGTGCATGCAGGTGCGCGCGCACGGGCACGCGTGGGCTTGGCCGCGTACGAGCGGGCGAGCGCGCGAACGCGTGCATGATTGCGCGCTGGCGCGCCCGCGTAGACGTGCACGGGTGCGCGCGCAGGCGCCCGCGGGTCTGATAGCCTGCGTGGTCATGTGAGCACGCACGCGCCATGCCGCGCGCAGGCGTGCACACACGGCCGGGCGCAGGCCTGCGCCGCCATCCGTGCAGGCCGCGCGCGGGTGCGTGCACGGGGGCTTGCTGTGCGCAGGCGCGTTGGGGCCAGAACGCGTGCACGTTTTATTGTGCGTGCTCCTGACAGCGTGCAGGCACCTGCGCGACTGCGCCCCCCGGCATGAGTGCGTTCTTGGGCGCATCGTATGGCTTTGATTTTATTGGGCGACGCGCCTTTATGCGCGTGACGGGAGCGGGTGACTTTCGATTTGCAGACTTTTCATCTAATTTTTATTTTAAATTTTTTATGTCAAGGATCGAAGCGTACCGCGAGACCGATGAGTCTTTGCTCCTCCCTTACCGACGATCAGGTTACAATTTGGAGGAGAAAGTTCGGTCTGTCCTTCGATCTATAAGTGAAGATACCGCGTGTTGAGGAGAGGATCCAAAATCCCACTCGTAGTTAGTTGACGATTTGTGAGACCACTTTGAGATCGGGTTTCTGATTTCCCCCATGCGAGGAAGTGATCGAGATTCTGAATTTTTGCGGCATGCCGACACAAGTGGAAAAGAAGCAGAATCACTGGAAGAAGGGAGAACAGGGGAAGGAGAAAAGAATGGAGCATCCTCAAAAAAAGTGACATCTGCAAAAACATACTGTCGGCGGAGAACGGGATCATAACACCTATATAATTTTTGTGTTAGACAATAACCCAAAAAGATGCACTTAATAGAATGAGGAGATAGTTTGTCACGACCAGAAGAAAGAGAATGGACAAACGTTGTGCATCCAAAGACACGAAAAGGTAAAGGAAATGAAATCGCATCAGTATATAAGATAGAAAAAGAAGTCCGTCCATGGAGAACCGATGACGGAACTCGATTAATAAGAAAACAAGATAAAAGAACAGCATGACCCCAATAAGATTTGGGAATGTGCAAATGAGTGAGAAGACTACGAGCTACATCCAAAAAGATGGCGATTCTTTCGTTCGGCAACGTCATTCTGTTGAGACGTGTAAGGACAAGTAGTCTGATGAACAATGACATGATGCATACAGAACGATGTAAACTGATGACTAAGGTACTCCTTAGCATTATCAGATCAAAGAATTTTAATAGGGGTATCAAACTGTGTATGAATCTCATTATAAAACACAGTAAAAAAAAAATCAGAGCGTTCGTGGAGCAAATATAACCACGTACAAAGAGAAAAATCATCAATAAAAGTAACAAAATACAAACTACCCCTACCAACAGTTTGATTAGGAGCGGGACCTCATATATATGAATGAATAAGTTCAAAAGAACGAGAAGAAATACGTCCATGCTTAGCAGGAAAAGTAGACCGGTGATGTTTGTCAAACTGACAAGCCTCGCAATGAAGAGAAGAGTCTCTTCGAGGTAAATCAAGCAGAAGCTGATAAAGAATCCAAGAAGGAGGATGTCCAAGCCGAAGATGTCATTGAAGTAAAGAAGAAGAGGCAGAGAAAGCAGAAGTATTAAGATAGAACAAGCCGTCACTTTCAGTCCAAGTAGCAATCGTCTCCTTTGATTGAGGAACCTGAAAATCACAAGTAAAAGTAGTAAAAATAGCTTCACAATTCAGCTGTTTGCAAAGAGCTGTGACAGAAAGAAGATTGCACGGAAAATTTAAGATATAGAGAGTGTCTTGAAGCTGAAAAGAATGAGTAATATGCACTGTGCCAGACCCATGAACCGTAGAAGGAGAACCATCAAAAATAAGAACCGGAGGTAACCAGTTACTCTTGTCAAGAGAAGATAAAAGACGAGAATTCCTTGTCATATGATTAGTAGCACTAGAATCAATGAGCTACCTACCCGTAGTAGCCAACTGAACAGCACCAGAAGTTGCAAGGGAAGAAGCAGTTTTCTTGGAGGAATCAGCTGAAGCAAGACGGAGGTGAGGATGTTTGGCCCAGCAACGATCAACCAAGTGGCCAACTTTTCCACAATGAGAACAGAGAAACATAGAATAACCACGACCTGCAGTACGACCACCTCGACCACCAGAGTTGTCATGACGAGCTGGATGAGCAACAATATCAGGAGAAGGATAGGGAAGCCAAGGACACTGAAGCAGAGTCATAACAACGGAAATACGAGCAGCAATAGCATCCAGAGTCGGATTATCCGTCTCTCCTAGAATTTGTTGACGAATCATGTCATATGAGTTAGGAAGGCGAAGTAAGTAGCAAACCACAAGAAGCTCCTGAAAGTGTTTATGTTGCTCAACAAGATCAACAGAAAAAGGACGATGCTGAAGAAGTTCAACACCAAGAGTTTTGTACAACCCCATATTCGCTGGGTAGGACCAGGAAGACTAAGATTTCAGTGGTCAGGGTTGGGCTAGTCCCGGGTTAGCCCTAGGGCGGACTGGCAGAGTTCTCGCCCTTAAGGTGCTCCCGCCTACTGGTAGGCGAGATCGTTCGCGCCAGGACTCGGGTCTTCAGGTCAGCTTTAGGCTTCGGGACAGGAGAGCTCCCGCCTAGAAGGAACTCTCCCTGGGGGCGGGCGAGAAGGCGTTGAGTGAGCTTCACTCACTCAACGCCGCGTTCGGCAGCAGAGGGCGTTGAGTGAGCTTCACTCACTCAACGCCGCGTTCGGCAGCAGAGGGCGTTGAGTGAGCTCCACTCACTCAACGTCGCGTTAGGCAGCAGAGGGCGTTGAGTAAGCTCTACTCGCTCAACGCCGTGATTAGCAGTGAAGGCGTAGAGTGAGCTTCACCCACTCAGCGCCACGTCCAACGGCAATGACGTCAAGACCACCGAGAGCGAGAACCCTCTTGGCGGGAGATCTCGCCAAGGTGAGCCCAGCTAAGGCTCAGCGAGAGCCTTCTCGCCCGGGGTTCTCGCCAAGAAGGTCCATGTGGTGGGGCCCGGCGCCCAGGAGAAGATTATTTTATTATCCCCGGGTAAAATTACCTGTATGCCCCGGGGTGGACAGCGGGATTTGGCTATTGGCAGACCCATCAGGGGTATTTCAGTATTTTCAGGTCAAGGGAAGACTATAAATAGACTCATAAGGGCTCTTTGGAAAGCAGGCTTTCATTATTCTTCAACTCTAGTGCTTTCTGAAGAGCTCCCAGCCCAGCATTTGGCTTTGGAGGGGAAGCTCTCAGGGATCTTCCGGGTGTGAGGTGGGACCTCCCTGTTGAGGCTTTGGGTCAGTCTTAGGACTTTAGCAGCCAGTCAAGGGTCGAGGCTTGAGAGAAGTAGGCGTCGGCTGCACCTTGGTTTGTGAACATTAGTTGAGGTCATTTTTGGCTTCAACAAGTTTGAACCTCCTGATACGCAACAACAAGAGTCATGACGGGTCGAGCAAAAAGATCCGCATATAAAGTATAAATGCACGAAGTCTGTGCACCCTTGGAGTACAAAGCAGCAAGATGATTCCAGACAGCCTTGACCGTCTGATCATGTCTAATGACAGGAAGACATTCATCAGACAAACCGTTGGCCAACCAGGTACGAACCAAAGCATCGACCGCATCCCAATCATCAAAAAAAGCAGAGCCAACTGGAAGGGGATCATCGGTCAAATGATGGCGCTTATGCTGAGAGCGTAACAAGAAAATAAAAGACACACTCCAGTCCAGATAATTTGGACCTGTAAGCTTAGAAGCAGTACCTAAATTACCAGAAGTAGAAGTAGAAGAAAGAGAGAAAGGAGCGGACACAGTGGAAGAAGAAGATGGAGTGTCCATAGAGAACAACAACAAGTCGCCCGGTGTAACCAAATAAACCACACGAACAAGAAGAAGAGAAAGAGACCTCGCGAGCAAAGGAAACAAACCGCGCGGGAAGAGAACTAACCCGCAACAAACAACTCGCAAGGGAGGGCAGGGCAAACAACAGCGAAGCCGCGCGAATAAGGAAAACCGCGCAAAAGAATATAAGGCAAAGGGACAAGTCGCAGGAAAAGCGACAAGCAAGAGAGGGCAGTGAGGAAACATGAAAAGAAACCGCGCGAACAGAAGAGAAGCCGCACGAATAGAAAAGAAGCCAGAGACGATTAGAAAAGCAAACTGCGAACAAAAAGGAGCAAAGGACCGTTTAACTCTAATATCAAGTAAAAAGAGCTAAATAAATGCAAATTTTATTGCTCCAAAAAGATAATTATTACATAGGTATGTCCCCTTATTTATAGAAAATGGGGAAGATTAAAGAATACAACAAACGATGTGAGACTAAATACAAGCCGCGCGGCCAAAACGGTTTGTCGACACAATCAAACCGCCCAATTATACAAAGAATACAAAACGGCACAGTCATTGAACACCCACGGTGGCTAACACCCAGACTGCAGAAGCGGTTAACAACAGACCGCTGCGGTTAACTCCTAGTCCGCTGAGACGGCTAACTTCTGGACCGCTGCGGCGGCTACCCACCTGACCGCTGCTGCAGCTAACCTTCAGACCGCTGCTGCGGCTATTCTCCAAACCGCTGTTGTGACTAACCTCCAGACCACTGCTGCGACTATCCTCCAGACCGCTGTTGCGGCTAACCTCCAGACTGCTGTCACCATGCCCGCCACTACCATGACAAACAAAGTCTAAAACAATAAGACAATATTTGACAAATGTTAAAGTTTCATCAAAGACAATTTTTGTACACCGATCATCCAACTATGTTATTAGAAGAGAAAAATGTTATTATAAGAAAACATTCCCACCCTCTCACACCCCTCAAACAACCAGATTCCTGGCATTGAATTTTATATTTTTGGAATATATATGTTTTTTTTGGCAAAATAATCAAATTGTCCTTTAATTTTAGGGGTAATTTCATATTAATCGTTTAACTTATATTTGATTCAAATGAGCCGTCTATCCCTTCTTTTTTTTTTGCTTCTATCTCAAATAAGTCTTTTTTAAAGATTTTCGTTAAATATTAACGGAATTGTCTTATTATTAATTCTCATTATTATTCGGTCAAAACCCTCCTTCTACACAAACCCTTGCCCTTATTGCAACCCCTCACCCTTGCCGCAAACTCTCGCCCTCGCCGCAAACCCTCGCTCACAACTTCGGCCATCGCCGCAAACCCTCGCTCATGGCTTCGGCCATCGCCGCAAACCCTCGCCATCGCCGCAAACCCTCTCCCTCGCCGCAAACCTTCCAACTAGCCGCAACCTAGAGATCATTTCTCTTCCTCCATCGCCGAGCAGAAGCCACGCTTCTTCTTCCTCTATTGACGAACTGTCCTCCATCTTCCTCCATATTTGAATGAGTTTGAATTTCTGACCAACGCAAAAATCATTCACATTTTTTTAATAATCATAAATAGCTGTCATACAAAAAATATTCACAAATGATTAAAAAAGGGCGTTGATATCCGCACCGCAGTTTTGACTAGTCGCACCACACTCTCTTAATTTTTCGCGTTTTTTAATAATCATAAATACGTCTTGGAACATGCATTTTTAGGAAAGTGTTCAACACAAACGAAAAATATATGTACAACGTATTTTTTTCAAAAGTCACGAAAAATTAGGAGAAAATACGATGTAACTAGTCAAAACTGCGGTGCGGATATCAGCGCCCTTAAAAAATGAGCATTCCCGTTTGAGTGAATTGAAATAAAGGTAAAGGTGTTAATTTTAGGGTGCTGTTATTAGCACTGCAGTTTTGGCTAGTCGCACCGTACTTTCACCAAGGTTTTCGCGCCTTTTGAAAATACGCCTTGTACATGCATTTTTAGAAAAAGTGTTCAACACGAAAGTTGTAGATCTCGACGAGATCTACAACTTTCGTGTTGAACACTTTTCCTAAAAATGCATGTACAAGACGTATTTCCAAAAGGCGCGAAATTTTCAAAGTACGCATTGTACATGCGTTTTTAGGAAATGTGTTCAACACGAAAGTTGAACACCTTTTCTAAAAATGCATGTACAAGACGTATTTCCAAAAGGCGTGAAAACCTATGTGAAAGTGCGGTACGACTAGCCAAAACTGCAGTACTAATAACAACGCCCTTTTATGACTAATTTTAAATGAACTATAAAGTTAAAGGGCAAAATTTAAAAGGACCTATTTGAAACAATACCTTTAATTTATGAACCTATTTCATTATTTTGTCATTTTATTTTCAGGAATCGCATAGGACTGAAATGTAAATACAGAGGGGGATTTGTGCGCTTTCTCATGGGAATTTGACTTGAAGACTTCCTAGCTTTCTAATGCGAATTTGACCCGAAGATTTCCCGCGGTGACTTGACTTGAGACGTGTTCACTAATTAGTTTCTCCATGCAACTCTGTTAAGAGTTTTTTGTATTTTATTTTTATGCTTATCTTTAAAATATCGGACTCTGATGACTCCTCATGAATGTGTAATAGAAATTATTTTATTATAGATTTTTGGAAGGGGTAATTAAGGTTTGAGTAAATTATATGATATTTTACTAGCATTATTTTCATCTAAACTGGCAATTTGTGTAGCGAGAACCAAACACAACTTTAGGCTTCGTGTGGCACAACGGTGGTGGTCGTAAACGCATGGGTTAAACGGTCATTCGTTGAGAACCACCTAACAAACTTCTTACGTTTGAACATAAAGTGGATGAAGTTTTTTAGGTGTGGGCGTTAACGAATGACAGTTTAACTCTCATGTTGATGACTGTCATCATCGTGTCAAATAGTGTCTTATTAGTCTGCAAATTCTGATAGCAGATCGGTGATTGCGAATCAAAATTAATTAATTTGTTCAAGGTTGAAATAAAAAGAATCTAAGGGGCCTTCAAATATCCGGCCTGTTAAGTTTTTTATCAACCTAAAGCACTTGATGTTTAGGGTTTGAGATGAAGCTAGCAAGTGGGATTAGGGCCCCTGCAAATTACTCCGAGCAAGCATCTCTGTGAAGTCATACTGTTTTGGGAAGTATGCACAATACATAACCAAAACATAACACAATAATAAAAGAAACACAAAGATTTTAATGTGAAAATCAAAAAGAGTGAAAATCAAAGGGATGATTGGAGTACAAAAGTTTGAATCAGATCTATATGAATCAGTTCTTGATTTTGGATGAAACGGATCCGAACCAATAAAAGTTGTACCTCTACGAAAAAGATTGTGAGTGTGTTTACCAACATCATCTATTCCGAGTCAATTTATAATTGTATAACCCGTAATTCATTCATATCAAAAATGCCTGAGAACATCTTAGAAGATCTCGCTCAGCTGGACCTCGCCCAACTAGGGTGAGTACAGAAGAACTAGCCAAGTTGAAACAAGCTTCGAAGACCTCGTCCAACAAAGATGAGTACAGAAGCCTTCACCCAACAGGGCGAGCTCAAATTTTCACCTTGACTCAGACCGTTTAGGCCTGTGAATATCATATTGGTTAAGGCGGGAGCGGCTATTCGCAGACTATGTCTTCTCCCATTTTGATTTGCCTATAATAAGACCACAAGGCACAAGTAGAAGACACCTCCCCCCCCCCCCCCCCCACACACACACACACACACAGAGAGTAAACGAGTTCAATGTATGTCTCTCTTGTGTTGAACTCGGTATTGACTTTAGGAGGGGAAGTTCCTACGGACTTTCAGATGTGTGGCGGGACCTCATCGCTGCAACACGCGGATTATTTATAGGTAATTCAGAATAGTTTCTTGTGTTCTTCAGCATCTTCTCGCCATGTCACGTCCAGGTCGATCAATATGCCAGTAATCTTGGTTCACTCCCCAAATTCGAGCAACAAGAAATAATTTTTATGATTCCAACAATAATAATTATTTTCTCCTGCCTACTTCTTGAAATGAGAAGCTGCACAAAAGATA
Source organism: Platanthera zijinensis (assembly GCA_039513925.1). NCBI lineage: Eukaryota > Viridiplantae > Streptophyta > Magnoliopsida > Asparagales > Orchidaceae > Platanthera > Platanthera zijinensis. The sequence continues at coordinate 25,847,046 of CM077080.1, read as the reverse complement.
CTAAATTAATTTTCGGAAAAAAAATTACACGTGCAATGACTTGTAATTCTAATTCGGGCAAAATAGTGAAATACTGTACACGAATTTTTAATACACGTTACGTAAAGTATAATCGAAATTTCAAAAATATTTATCATAACGTCAAAGTAGTTTTTAATTTATTTATAAAATACATTAAACTATTTCTCAGATTACATAAAAACAAGTAACTCTAACTTATCCGCCAATTTTATAAAATCATTTTTATATAATATTAATGTACAACTCATATTTGCAGTGGGGGCTCACTCAAAGAGCGAAAAGTTGAAATCAACAGGTCAAGACAAAAGTCAGAGTTAACATTTAAGACAGTAGAAAGCCTGACGAGTATGACTAACTCCTCTCGCATACTCGTCGGGTCGGCGACTAGGACCATTAGTCGTCCAAGCCGAGCGATTTCCCCTGGAAGACGTGTAGTCGCCATGTGGGGTTGGGCTATAAATAAGACACTCTCATCCATTGGATTTGCCTATAAATAAGACCCCAGAGGTATAAGGTTATGGATCTCGAAGTCTCGCAAAAGATCTCAAATGAACCTTTTTTGGGGACTTTTAGCTGGGCTTTGGATCCTGCTATCAAGGACTTTAGCCGCGAGATAATGACCATTCACTTAGTCGTCATCCTTTGGTAGTCGTCAGCTTGTGTCCACCTTGTACCATGCTCGGTCATCTTTGGTGGTGAAGGGGAAGCTTCTTCTAAACATCTGGGTACGTAGTGAGGCCTCTCCGCCACAGCACCTGCGGTGCTTTCAGTTGTCCCTTTGTTTTTGTGTCCGAGTCTGTCAAATCGTCAAGTCCAACCGTTAGACAAGACCTAGGCTACATCGATCCAAATTTTTAAAGTAAGGAATTTTCTGGCTTCAACAATTAAAATAATAATAATTAAGGCAACATTCTAGGCTATAATAAATTAATAATAGTTGACATTTTAGAAATTGTACGGATTATTAATCCCGCGCCTAATTAATTTCCATCCAATTCTTAATTATATATAATAAAAGAAATATTGTTTTGACTTTTGACCATTAAGACTCTGTTTTGTTGGGTTGTTGCTAATGAAAAGCTGCTGATGAACTGTTGCTGATTGAAAAAGTGCTGATTCTGGAAAACAGAGTTTTGCTAAAAAACTGTTGGGTAAAACAGAGTTTACAAAACAGAGTTTTCCAAAAGTTTGTTTGGATACAAAACGGAGTTTTTGATTTTTTTTCTTCTTCAATTTTTAAATAATGAGAAGATAAAAGTTTTCATTGACAACACCAAATAAAGGTTCTTTCATAACACCAACAATAAAAGTCAATTCATGCATTTATGAATTTCTAAAATCTAGCCTCATACAGTTGATTAGCAATAATATTACGTAGGACGATCATCTCCTCTACACCACCTGCCGTGTCAGTGCATGTTTTTTGACGGCTTTGTGAGGTCATCCCGTGGTCTCGATCCCTTTACTCGTATTCACTGAAATCAATGTCCACACGCGAAGGATGCCGTCGAATGAAATTATGTAAACACATTGTGGCGATCACAATAGCTACTTGTTTGTCAAAACGATAGTTTGACATGTCCCTCAGTATGGCTCATTTCTTCTTCCAAACCCCAAATGATCGTTCTATCACACTTCTTAGAGATGAGTGTGCGTGATTGAATATCTCTTGACGTCATTCGGCTCGACGACCACCACGAGCAAAGTCTGGTAGATGATAGCGTGTATCCTGATACGATTTCAAGTATTCTCTTTGCAGAGGATAACCAGAATCAACCAAGTAATATTTTCCTGTAATTTTTCCAAAATTATTTATGAAGAATATGTTTGTATAGTAATAAACAAACAAACAATATTTAAAAAAATTACCTTGAGGTGGATTCGGGAAGTCATAACGGGGAAAAACTGTTGGCATAGGGGGAGTCCCTTAGAGGCGTGTTACCAAAGATCTAAGGCAACAGGTTTCGTACCTTTAGGCAACATTAAACAAAAACTGTTGCCTAAAACCCTTAGAATAGGCAACAGTTCTTCGATTTTCCTATTGCAACATTTTAGAAATGTTGATGTGTATTGTTACATTTTAAAACTGTTACCAATAGTACAAAAAGCAACACTTTGAAAATGTTGCTAAAATTTGTGAGTTTTTTTTTAAAAAAAAATCGCAAATGTCGCAAAATTTTTGAGGTACAGACAACTAGCAACCACTCATATCATTGATTGTCTCGCATTTTGTAACAACAACATAAAACATTCATTATTTTTTTAAAAATGAATATATACTGTAGTTTAGATGCTTAAACAGAACAAAACACAATAGAATGGGAAGTAAGGGGAAAGACAGATCGATGGTTCGACCAATTTTTATTAATTTCACAATAACAAATGTTAACACACTCAAACACACAAGCTCTCCAAAGTCGTTACAAATATTTTCCTGGATCTCTTTAAACATATATCTACCGTAATATATATAGTATGGAGATGGAAAATAAATTTAAAATGCTACATCTGTCGGATCATTCCTCGTCCAAATTGCCGAGTTGTGACTTTCATTCCAGGTCCTTGACATCCATAGCATTTCCCTGATGTTTCCATTCTTTAATCCTTTGCTGAAATTGTAATAGAAAACCGAGACAATAAGATCATAAGAACATCAATGCATGCATCCCAATAATTCACAAACACTTGTTAAGATATATTAAAATCTCCATATGCAAACCTTGGCAAAATCAGAATCTGCACTTTGCTGAATTGAGACGCACATTGCAATAATTTGAGTTTCCATTACTGATAGATGAGCTCAGAAGAATAGCTAAAACAATTTTGTAGTTACCACAAATAATATGAGCCACACTAGACAAGAATAGCTTTAAAAGTCGTTACCTTGTTATTAGCACGCGCATATGCAATCAGCTGCTTTGTATCTGATTCTGAAACACCTTCAGCTATTATAGCTACAACCCTGATTGTGGGTTGCTTTAGAGCAGACATTGAAGAGGCAGCTGCACTGAAAATACAACAAAGATGATAATTGTGGTGAAATGGTAATGGAAATTAACTTGTCCAAACTATATTTATATCAATTGATTGACATAAGTCCAACCTCCTGAAGGATGTAAAGTTGATAAAAAACATCAGCAGTTGGATGTGCACTGGAAGCAGCTTCCATGCTGAGACAAACGAGGAGAACAAAAGATAAGCATTCTTTATAAGAATGGTGAATTGCAATGCTGTTAACATGACAATGCATATTCCATAGAAAATTTGAACTGTACAAGAATAACAACAGCAGGTATAATGTACTTAAAAGCTGGTGTATTTTCTTGTTTCAAAGTGCATAAATTTCATGCAAAAAGAGATGTATCAGATATACCATTATCATGTAGAAAAAAATTCATGCACTAATAATGTAATCAATTTCCCTGACATTGCAAAACCTTGTAATGGTGCTACCTTAAATTTGACAAAAATGTTCATGTCATTCATGGAGGTATACTACCAAAAACATCTGACTATACTTGATATTTGCAGTTTTGACTTTTGACTGATCTAACAATGATACCCTTGTTCCAGCCGCATATCTCAGCTGCAACAATCAAATTTCAGTCTTGAGAACTGGTTGTTGTTCTTCATCCAACGTTCATGTAATGATGAAAAATGCATGAAAAAGAAGAAGGAAGAACCTGGGCGTCAATGGTGGTGCCGGAGATGTGAGGGGTCATGGCATGGTTGGGCATATTTCTCCACGGATGGTCCTTGGGAGCTGGCTGCGGATACCATACATCCCCGCTGTACCCTGAAAGTTTGTGTGAATGTGTCTAATTTTTAGGACACATTAGTTTTAACAATTCTCTTATCAAAAACATGAAATACAATCTGAAAATTATCAATACTTGTAAATAAATTTCCAAGTCATTTAAAAATCTTAGAGTAACAGATATTCCAGTTTTATGAAGATGGAGCGCAGATATATATCAAAGCAATCTGCGCTCATTTATATATATATCAAAGCCTACAGGGATTCTGCTCTTCTGAAATCACATTAACAATACCTAATAACATAGTTTCAGTAACAAGTAAATCTGAAACGATATGGCGTTGGAAATTGGAATGATGCATAAATATGTTCAAAAACTAGGTATCGGTGTAGTCTAATGAAGTAATCTTTGAGATTGAAGAGGAAAGCTAAATTAATATACTCATTACAAAAAATAATTCGATTGATAGATTGTTAAGAATTGCATACATTAATTGCTACATTTCTTCCTGCTGCTGTACTTTAAGAACCAAAATATCCCATATACAAAGAATTATTGTATATATACACTATAGAGATAGAGCAATATGGTTTCTTTTATGGGAAAACAGAATAGCACCCCTAGATGTTTCAAGCTAGCTAGGCAGAATGTCAGAGTATAGTTCAAGCTCCAATGATTTTCACTTTCAAACATTGAAAGCAGCACATGCATATATGAACACTCAATATAAAAGCTAAATTTATATTCAATAACATTGATTGCTACTAATTATTTCTTATGTTTAAATGAAATGCTACACAAGAACAAATTTGTTTTATGAAAGCGCAACCAATTTACTTAGGCTTCGTTTGGGAGGACTTATTTTCACCGGTCAAGGGTTATGACCACATGAACCGGACCTTAATTATGACCCGGTTCATGCGATCGTAACCGCTTGACCGGTGAAAATAAGTCCCCCGCCACCAAACAGAGCCTTAATCAAGCTGCTCACAAATGTCATATAAAACAATGGTTGGAATATAATTACAATTGAAAGCTGCTCAAAAAAACATCTAAATGCATGATTACAGATTTCATCACTATAATCGGAGTAACAAGAGGGAGTATATAGTGTACATAATCTTAGTTACTCTCTCATATGGCTAAAACATCATATCAGCAATAAAATCTCATATTGCTAATAAACAATCCTAGTTAGTTTGGGCAAGCACTGTATAATTTGAAAGAAGCAGCAAATGTACCGCCTAACGGGCAGTATGTATATATGAATTGCAAACAAGTAGATGTCATTTAACTCGCCAGAGTCATGGAATCAAAATCACGAGTGAGTGATGTAGAACAACCATCAACTGAGAATTTGGAACAACAGAAATGCGGACGGACATGCAATCGGTAGCAGACGGACATGCAATCGGTAGCAGGCGGACAAGTAATCGGTAGCAGACGGAAATGCAATCGGTAACATTAATCAACATAACGACATAGCGTGGATTCAAAATGTTATAACTTATGATCAAGAAAAAGGTGAACTTGCAGAATGTGTGAGTACACATTACAAAAAACATGCTTATTAATCAAAACTCTGCATGAATCCAATATACAAAAAAGTTATATATATAAGGGTTTTATTCAAAACATGCTTGTTCATTAGCCCTAAGTATATATATAAGGGTTTTATTCAGCACTTTTAATATCTTTATATTTAAAAAAAAAAAGCTATATTTTGTTTTCTATGAAGTTATAATCAGCCCTAAGTATATATATATAAGGGCTTTTCTTGAGCTTTTTTTTAGCTAGAGAGCTTTGAAGCCATCATCAACAAACCTAGGCTGGCTAGTCCAATGTTCTGGTGGATTCCAGAGCTTTATTATCTAACTAGTTCATCCTAGGATTTTAATTTTTCTTCCATAATTATATTTTGCTACAACAACTACAAAATATATAGGATATTCATTCTTTAACAACATGTATTTTTCTAATTAACCAGTGTTAATGTGTTGAGTGTTCATATGGATCTTTAATAAGATATCTTCAGAAGAGACATTAACATTAGTGTCTTGATCAAGATCCATATGTTTAATCTCCTCCCCATGATAAATCCAATCTTTATAGCCTGTTACAAAACCCTTACTTATCAAATGGTCAAACACTGTGTCTCTTCTACCCCATACATCATTGCAACAGGTAGCGCATGGACATAAAATCTCTTCTCCTTCGTACAACCCTTTGCTGAATGCAACATCCAAGAAATAATTAACACCATTAATATAATCTTCGCCGTAGCGAGGCAAATTAATCCACTCTTTTCTCATCATCTTTTGTTTTCGAACCTTGAATAATGACAATACCTACACGTACACAAACAAAAAAACAAATACAAATTACATTCTAACACACACCGTCAAAGTAACACACAATCCCATGTATATCATAGAAAAACAACCCACAAATGTTCTTATGAATTAAGAGAAAATTTGAAATTTACACAAGTTTAGGTATACCTATGGTCCAGAAAAAGCTCCACAAAAGCCCCACAAAAACCTCTACAAACCGGCTCCGTAGGGATTGGTCACTCCATGGTTAGATCTTATCTAAATAGAGGATACAAAAGAGGAAGAAAAAGCTTCTAACCTAACATGTTCAGCGAAATAGGTCGACAAAGCGGCGGCGAAATGGGGTTGTAAATAGAGGAGGAAGATTGAAGATGGTGTAGAAAAGGAAATAGAGGAAAAAGGAAGAAGATCTTACCTCCGGGTTGATGAGATGACGAGATCAGAGCAGCTTGCTTGCAGGTTTCGACGAGGAGGAAGAAGAGTCGCGGCGGGCTTCAGCGAGGAACCGAGCGAAGAAATGATCGAGAAGCGAAAGAGCCGGACCCCTAAATCAGATAACCGAGGATAATAAAAAAATTGGAATCCGCCGGTGTAATACGATTTTTAGGTGTGTTAAAATAATTTTTGGATGAATTGAAAATATTAGGCAACACTTTTAAGTGTGTCTAAATTATTTTTTAAAAGGCCAACAAATTATAATTGTTGTCTAAAGTGAATCGTCAATAGCAACATTTCCAATTTGTTCCCTATGAGGGTTCAGGGCACATTTATTGAATGTTGCAAAAAAAGTGTTGTCCAAACATGATAATCTATTACTACACTTACAAACTGTTCTCTATGAAGCTTTAGACAACAATTTTGTAAATGTTGTCGGGCAGTTGTTGCTAAAGACCAAAAATGTTGTAGTGTCACTTGTTGCGAAATTGAAAATGCGACTATCGTGCGCTGATCCCTCCCAGTCCGGCATAACGAAGGTGATGCACATGTTGAAATCACAAGCTGCCATGACATTTTGAGTTGGAGTACCACGTCTACCAATATAAGGCACTTGACTTCCAACTAGTACACATGTGTGAACATGTGTTCCATCTATTGCTCCAATGCAATCCTTAAAGAAAGGCATATAACGTTTGTCATACAGAATCTCTAGCGAAGTGCTGCTGAAAGACATGTCTAGTGGCTGAATCACTTCTTTCGCTAATTTCAGCAACGCATGCACGTAGACCGTGAGAAAAAAATCTGCTAGCAGTCTCTGTTGAATGCTAAAAGCGCTCGATTGTTTTTCTCATTGTTTCATTATGCGACAATATGTGAATCGTCAGTGCTAGGATTTCCCTGGATGCAGTCCTTCTTGTTCCATGAAATCCACACTTCTCCTCTAGAGAATGCAATAAATCCATGAAAATTTCTTAACTCATCTGTACAACCCCGTGTTCGCCGAAGGGGCTCAGATAGCCAGGCGGGCCGCCCCCGACACGCGCATCGAGGGGTTACCCTAGCGAGCTAGCCTGGCCCGCACCCTCCTAGGCGGGCCGGCTCGTGCCCCCTTGGCGGGCCAGCCCCGCCCGCCTCTCCTAGGCGGGTGGGCCTGCGCCCTCCCAGCGAGCCAGCCCTGCCCGTGCCTATCTTGGCGGGCTAGCCCCGCCCGCCTCTCCAAGGCGGGTCGGCCCGCGCCTTCCCAGCGAGCCGACCTCGGCCCGCGCCTCAGCCGAGTGGAGGCAGTGAAGAGCTGCTCGCTCGATTCCCAACGGGGAGAACTTCCTACTGTCTTACCCCATTGGCATGCCCCTAGCCAGTCAATACAGCGGGGTCTCGCTGTTGGCAGACCCAGGTGGGCTGCATATAGCTATTTAGAACAGCGGAGTTCGGCTGTTGGCAGGCCAGCCCAAGGGGCTTTTAGAAATTTCAAGACAGCAGAGGTTAGTTATTTACAGACCATCTTCAAAATCCTATAAATAGGACCCAATGGGTACCTCAGAAGAGAGGCTTACTTGCTCCCCAGTCTTCTAGCGCTTTCTGAGGTACCTTAGCCCGACATTTGGCTAAGGAGGGGAAGCGCTCAGTGATCTTCTGGGTTTGTGGTGGGACCTCCGAGCCGGGCCCTTGGTCAAGTCCTTTGCTCTCTTTTCCTTGTTGTTTTTCTTGCAGGAGCAAAGTAGGTGCGCGACCACCCCTTCCCCAAGGGTGAACTCCATAAGAGACCGATTTTCGGTTTCAACATTTTGGTGCGGTGAGCGTGAACAGTGGTCAGCACAGAAAACCTTCAGCGAGCTCGATGACGGGAGGAGAAGGGCAAGGATCGGACAGGACCGACTCGCCACCCCTCCCCCTCTCGCCACCATGGGGATGTTCGAGGACTTCAGGCAGGAGGTACTTGGCCTGGTTCGGTTCGCACTCGGTACGTGCGCCGAGTGCTCGACTCCAGTAATCCCGGTCCTCGCGGATCCGGTACTCGGCGAGGCCGCTCCCGCCCGGCGAGCGGTGAAGGAAGTCACCGAGGAGGGCTGGAGCGCCGAGCTCCCCAGGCGAGTGCTTTTCCCAGGCTCGGGAGGCGGCGGCAAGTTTGGCGAGTTGGGAACGCGAGACCCTCCAGCTCGCCCAGTGGGGGGAGAGAGTCCCTTCAGCGAGCTGGTCTCCTCTGCACCAGTCCCAGAGGGTTTCAGGGTGCCCGACATGTCCTACTACACCGGGAAGGGAGACCCGGTCCAGCACGTCCAATGGTTTGAGGATGTGGTCTCGATCCGGCAAATGTCAGATGACTTCAAATGCAGGCTCTTCGCCATCACTCTGAAAGAGAAGGCCAGGGAGTGGTTCCACCAGCTGCCGACCAGTTCTATCTACTGTTTCGAGGACCTTCGTTGGGGGTTCATGCTGAGGTTCACCACCTCGAAGAAGAGGAAGAGGGAGTCGGAGTCCCTGTTCCGCATCAAGCAGAGGGTGAACGAGACTCTGGGGAGCTACGTCGATTGCTTCCAGGAGGAGGTCACCCTGGTTCAGGAAATGTCGGGCCACACTTTGATGATGGCCTTCACCCTGGGGCTGCAGCAGGGTTTCTTCCGAATGGAACTGAAGAGGATTCCCCCCTTTCCTACGAGGAGTTGATGGAAAGGGCGGCGAGGGAAGTCGACGGGGAGGCATCGAACCCAGATTTTGCCCGGAGGTTAGCTAGGTGGGCTATGGAGGAGGAGAGGCCCAGAGGAGGCAGGGGCCAAGAGGAAAGAAGAGTTGAGCCCCGACAGAGGGAGCAGCAGCAGCAGCAGCCCAGGTGGGGGCGTCAGGAGCCGAATCATCGGCTAGGGTGGAGGCCCGAATGGCAGGAGCAGGGGGTGAGGAGAGGGTTCCGCGGAGGAGAAAACCGCCAAGGAGGCCAGGGCCAGTTCTACCCTCCAGGCGGGAGGCAGGGCCAGAGGCCCCCCTCCTCGATCAAGAGGAGGCTATGGTTGTAGCCATGGGAGAAATTAGAAGAGCAATGTGGAGGAGAAGAAGGGAGGTTAGGGTGGAGCTACCCTAATGTGACTTCCATCATGAGGAGGGGCATGCCACGGCCACGTGCCCGGAGTTCCTCGAGATGAGGGGAAATAGGGAGCAGCAGCAGCAGCAAGACCGCCAAGGGTTGCGGATCGAGGAGGTCCTGCCTCGGGCAGAGGAGGACGGGTGCGAAGACCGGGCAGACGTGGGAACCCGGGGAGATATCGGAGCAATTCACGGGGGGGAGGGGGGGAGGGGGGCAGGGATCGAGGCTTCCCGTAAGGCGAGCCTCCACACCAAGTATCGACGGAGTGTTGGCTCCACATCCCAGACCCCGCCCCCGGTAGAAAGAATCACCTTCACGACTCAGGACATGCCGGGTCACGAGGACCCCTTTTGCGATGCGCTGGTCATCCGGACGGCCATCGAGGATTTCACCGTCTCTCGGATTCTCATCGACAACGGGAGCTCCGTCAACGTCATCTTCAAGAAGGCGTTTGATAAGATGAAGGTGGAGTCCAGAAGGGTGTTGGCCTCAGATGGGCCCCTGTTTGGCTTCTCGGGGGAAAGGAAGGAAGTCGAGGGAGGGGTCGGACTCCAAGTCTCTCTGGGGGGGCAGTCCCGCAATTGCAAGTTCGTCATCGTGGACTCCCCCAGTAGATACAGCGCCATCTTTGGGAGGCCCCTCATCAGTGCCTTCCGCTGCGTCCCCTCGTCCTTTCACCAATGTCTAAAGTTCAATGTCGAGGGGGTCCAGGTCAGGGTCCGCGGAGACCCTAAGATGGCAAGGGAGTGTTATGTCACCGCCGTAAACTCTATCTCATGGCAGGAGGGAGATGAAGAGATGGGGCGGAGGATGGAGGAGGCAGAGCAAGGGGTTGGTCCGGAGGAGATGGAGGTGGAGGGGAGCTGCGCCCAGAAGGAAGAAGTGAAGAAAGCTCAAGATCCGGCCGAGGCAATGGCCGTGGAAGAAGCCGAAGCAGAGGCCTTCGCCTCAGGAGGAGGGGAGGTTGAGGAATGGGGGGAGCGGCCTCGCTTGGAAGCGGCGGAAGAGGTGGTGGAGATGGAGGTTCTCACCTTCGGAGGCAAGGTGGAGAAGGTTCGCGTCAGCGGGGGGCTGACCCCGGAGGCCCAAGGCAAGATGCTGGAGTGCATTCAGAGGAATGCATGCATCTTTGTCTGGAGAGCTGCAGAGATGCCCGGGATCGATGTCGACGTGGCCTGCCATCGCCTCAACCTGGATACGGAGGTTCGCCCCATCCAGCAGAAGAAGAGGCCTATCGCGGATAGGTTGGCTGAGCCGATTCGAGAGGAGGTGGCCAAGCTCCTTAGGGCCAGTTTTGTATCCAAGATCCAATACCCCGGCTGGGTCTCCAATGTTATAATGGTTAAAAAAAGGAGACGGCCGGTGGCGTATGTGTGTTGATTTTTCGCTTCTTAATAAATCATGCCCTAAGGATTGTTACCCCTTGCCTCGGATCGACGCGCTGGTTGACTCAGCCGTCGGTTTCCCTGTAATGAGTTTTTTGGATGCGTTTTCAGGTTATTACCAGATCAAGATGCACCATCCCGACATCAAAGATGTCTCCTTCATCACCGGGGATGGGTGCTACTGTTATAAAATGATGCCCTTCGGGCTAAAGAACGCAGGGGCGACTTATCAAAAAATGATGGACAGGGTCTTTCGAGAGCAGAAGGGAAGGAACTTGGAAGTGTACGTTGACGACCTCATGATCAAGAGTCGAGACGACGACTCTCACCACCGGGATCTGGAGGAAACCTTCCCCACCCAGCTCGAGTACAAGATGAGGCTGAATCCCTTGAAGTGCATCTTCGGGGCGAGCAGGGGCAAATTTCTGGGCCACCTCCTCACCCCCGCTGGAGTAGAACCCAACCCCGACAAGGTCCGGGCGATTATGGAGTTGGGGTCGCCTCGGGATGCAAAGGAGGTGCAGCGATTGACGAGGAAGCTGGCGGGGTTGAGCAGGTTCCTCTCCCGGGTCAGGGAGAAGTGCTCTCCCTTCTTCAAGACCTTGAGAGGAGGCCGGAAGTTCGAATGGACCTCGGAGTGCGAGGAGGCGTTCCAGGCCTTGAAGAGGCAGTTGACTCAGGCCCCCTTGCTCCAGGGGCCGAAGGAGGGGGAGGACTTATTCTTGTATTTGGGGGTTTGGACGGAGACTGTGAGTTCTGTCTTAGTTCGGGAAGAGGGGAGGAAACAGCTCCTGGTTTATTATGTGAGCAAGGTGCTGAGGAAGGCCGAGCTCCGCTATCTTATCCTGGAGAAGCTGGCTTTCGCCCTCATCATCTCGGCCCAGAGGCTTCGGCCCTACTTCCAGGCACACTCGATCCAAGTGGTGACTGACCACCCCCTCCATAGCATCTTCGAAGGGGTGGAGCATTCAGGCAGATTAACTAAGTGGTCGGTAGAGTTGAGCGAGTTCGATGTCTCCTTCATCCCTCGCCTCTCGATCAAGGCCCAAGCTATGGCCGATTTCTTGGCCGACTATGTGGTCGAGGTGGCGGAGGAAAAACTCACTCGCCCGGTTCCTTGGAGGGTCATGGTGGACGGTGCTTCGGGGAGGCATTCCCTTGGGACAGGCATCATCTTGGAGAGCCCCCAGGGAACGAGGATCGAGCAGACAGTGGTGATACACTTCCCCATCACCAACAATCAGGCCGAGTACGAGGTCGTGATTGCGGGTCTGCATTTGGCCAGGGAACTAGGCGTGCATGATGTGGAGGTCCTCACTAACTCCATGGTGGTGGCTTCCCAGATTAACGGGGAGTTTGAGGTAAGGGAGCCGACTCTACAGATCTACTTGGCGAAGGTAAAGGGATTCATCGGCACCTTCCAGACCTTTTCCATTTGACACGTGCCCAGGGAAGAGAGCGAGCAAGTAGGTCAGCTGGCAAAGCATGGCCCCCGAGTGGGGGGGTACCCTCACAGATCTCTTTCGTCCATCCATCGAAGATGGGGAGCTGATGGAGGTGGAGCAGCACCCCTCGTGGATGGATCCCTTCACGACGTACCTGTCCACTGGGGAGTATCCAGAAGGGATGGACATGAAAAGGCTCAAGTACAAGTCGGCATATTATATCATGCGAGACGGACAGCTATACCGAAAGACCCTCTCCGGGATGTTGGCGCGCTGCGTGGCCGAGGGGGAGGTCCCGAGGATCTTGGAAGAAATTCACTCCGGGGAGTGCGGGAGCCATTCCGGGAGTCGAACCTTGGAGGGTCATATAGTCAGGCAGGGGTATTTTTGGCCGACCCTGAGCCGAGACGCGGCGAAATTTGCGAAGGAATGCCACAAGTGCCAGCTGTTCGCCCCCCTCCATCTACGGCCGGCCCAACGCCTCAGGAGTATCACAGCCCCCCTGGCCATTTGCAATCTGGGGAATGGACTTGGTTGGGCCCTTCCCCCAGGACAGCGACCAGAGAAGGTTCCTGCTCGTGATGATTGATTATTTCTCTAAGTGGTTGGAAGTTAAGGCGTTGGCCAAGGTAACCTCCCAGGTCATCAGGAACTTCGTATGGGGGGAGATTATCTGCCTTCATGGGTTGCCTCAGGCAATCGTTACGGACAACGGCCCTCAGTTCGCCAGCGCCGAGTTCATCAGCTTTTGCGAACAGCTTGGGATCGACCTTAGGTTCGCCTCGATTCATCACCCCAGGAGCAACGGGCAGGTAGAAGCGGCGAACAAGATCATTGTTAACCTCCTCAAAAAGAAGGTAGAGAATCTGAGAGGAAGCTGGGTGGAGCAACTCCCTTCGGTCCTCTGAGCCCTTAGAACCACACCTAATACGGCGACAGGAGAGACTCCTTTCAAGCTCTCTCATAGGTACGAGACGGTGCTTCCAGTAGAGTTCGAGGTTCGAACCCCCCGGGTGGTCGAGGCCGGAGAGGGCAGAGAGCAATGGAGGACCGAGAACGAGGAGGAGCTGCGACTCTCACTCAACATGGTTGAGGAATCGCGAGATCTCTCATCCATCAGGCAAGAGGAAGTGAAGAGGAGAATGGCCAAATACTTCGACAGGCACGTCAGAGTCAAACAATTCGCGGAAGGGGACTTGGTCTTGAGAAAGGTGGATACCGCAGGAAGGTCAGCCAACGTGGGGAAGCTCAATCCCAACTGGGAGGGACCATACATCGTATAGGAGGCATTGAAGTCAGGAGGGTACCGCCTCCGGAATGTGGAGGGCGAGACCCTGAGTCTCACCTGGAGTGGTGATGACTTGAAGTATTTTTTCCCCTAATTCATGTAAACGTCGCTTCAGTTTTCTAATAAAGCTTCTGTTGATGAACTTGTGCCCCGACGATGAAAAGCGCAAACGCAAGTCTGCCTCAGACCCCGAGCAGATCCCGCTGCCAGGCTCCCATCAAGCTGGCAGGGCTGGATATCATTCGGAGGAGTCTGCCTTAGACCCCGAGAAGATCCCGCTGCCAGGATCCCATCAAGCTGGCATGGCTGGATGTCATTCGGAGGAGTCTGCCTCAGACTCCGAGCAGATCCCGCGGCTAGGCTCCCATCAAGCTGGAAGGGTTGGATGTCACTCGGAGGAGTCTGCTGAAACCCCGAGCAGATCCCGCGGCCAGGCTCCCATCAAGCTGGAAGGGTTGGATGTCACTCGGAGGAGTCTGTCTTAGACCCTGAGCAGATCCCGCTGCCAGGCTCCCATCAAGCTGGCAGGGCTGGATGTCACTCGGAGGAGTCTGCCTCAGACCCCGAGCAGATCCCGCTGCCAGGCTCCCATCAAGCTGGCAGGGCTGGATGTCACTCGGAGGAGTCTGCCTCAGACCCCGACCAGATCCCGCTGCCAGGCTCCCATCAAGCTGGCAGGGTTGGATGTCACTCGGAGGAGTCTGCCTTAGACCCCGAGCAGATCCCGCTGCCAGGCTCCCATCAAGTTGGCAGGGTTGGATGTCACTCGGAGGAGTCTGCCTCAGACCCCGTGCAGATCCCGCTGCTAGGCTCCCAACAAGCTGGCAGGGCTGGATGTCACTCGGAGGAGTCTGCCTTAGACCCCGAGCAGATCCCGCTGCCAGGCTCCCATCAAGCTGGCAGGGCTGGATGTCACTCAAAGGAGTCTGTCTTAGACCCCGAGCAGATCCCGCTGCCAGGCTCCCATCAAGCTGGCAGGGCTGGATGTCACTCAGAGGAGTCTGCTCCAGACCCCGAGCAGATCCCGCTGCCAGGCTCCCATCAAGCTGGCAGGGCTGGATGTCACTCGGAGGAGCCTGCCTCAGACCCCGAGCAGATCCCGCTGCCAGGCTCCCATCAAGCTGGCAGGGCTGGATGTCATTCAGAGGAGTCTGCCTAGGACCCCGAGCAGATTCTCTATCTCGGCAGAGAGCCTCGAATGAATCGGCGGGTCGACGAGGGGATCCCGGCATGATGGGGAGTAAGGGGGGCCGGCTCCGGCCTAGAGATCAGCGAGCCCCCAGAGAAGAGGGCCCGGACGGCGACAACCCGACCGCGCCAATGCCCCAGGAAGCCGGCTCGCCCAAAGTCCAAACGCGAGCCAGGCTTTTCTCTCCCACCCAATGACGCGGATGGGTTAGCGAGCCCGAATGGAATTGGCAAGTCGCTCCCTCGCGTCGCGACCACCCAACCTACCCCTCGCTCCTAAGCATAAGTTCAGAGTTTAAAGCGAGCGGACGACCTCACTCGCTCGCTCACTATTGCGACGTCCATGAGAACATTCAAGGATAAAAGAAATCATAATTAGCGCGAGAATCAAGAGGCGAGTGTAAGAAACAAGGATATTCGCATTTCAGATCAAAAAAGAGTTTTGTACATTGACAAAATTCAAAAGAGATAAGGCTATTACAAAAACTGGGCTCTGGCCCACGTCACCACCACGGCAAAAGTGGGACGAATGCAAGGTCTCGGCGAGGCGAGCCCTGAGCGGTGGGCCCTTATATGGGGTGGTATGGCCCGTCGCCCGGCTCCAGTACCGGAAGAAACAGCTCTGGTACCACCTCACTCGCCAAAAACTTGGCACCGTCGTCCTTGATAAGGTTGGCCCTCTACAACGTCCGGAAGGTGTACTTTGTGGCGTTGGCCGCATTCTTTTGCATCATCACTTTGATCTCATGATCGCTGTAATGAGCGAGCTGTCCGCCGCTTGTAGACGGCGGCGGGGCGGCCGCTGCAGCCTCTAGCGCGTCCACTCGCTTCTGAAGCGCCTGCTTCTCCTGCTGGAGGGTGGCGATCTCAATACCCAACCGGCTGGCAGTCGCCGCGACCTATGAAAAGGAGAAAAACTATGTTAAGTTATGTGGGAGGGAGTACAGGTTGAGGCGAGTCAAGGAACCTACCGCTCCACCTAGGTACTGAGCGAGAGCGGCTTCCGCTGCATCAGCCCGCTTCCGTTACTCGTCCGCCTCTTCCTGAGCTAGTTGGCGGGCCACCTCCTTCTCGTCGATGAGTTTGGTGAGGGATGGAGCGCTCTTGTCCAGCCGAAGACATCGCCGTCCGACCATATGGGCCAACTCAAGGCTGCGAAACTGGGCCCGCGCGCTTTCATAGATCAGCACCCGAGTCGCCTCCTCGTCGTAAACGGCGGCGTTGTTGAAACCGGAAACCGGTCTCCGTGGAGTTCGAGGTCCCAAAAGAGGGATGACCGCGCACCTACTACACTCAAGTGAACAATCGAGGCTCTAGACTAAGAACGTAAGGGACAGACCAAAAGTCTCAGCGTGGAGGTCCCACCACACACCCGGAAGACTAACGAACTCTTCCCCTCCTAAACCAAATGCTGAGCTAATTGGGCACTTTTGGAAGGCTCTCTTGGCCGACCAGAGCCTCTAGGGAGGATCTCAAAATTCACTCCCTCTTAACCAAGGATGACACCTCGGGTTTGTGCAAAACGCCCTTCAACCGCCCTCCTAGTAGCAAAACCTTGCCTAGCAGTTCTATTTTTCCGTAGCCCCCTTTGGGCCGCCACCAACATAACATAAACCTTAAAGGACTAGCAAAAATATCGCGGGCATCTCAAATTACAGGAACGCACGTTCCATACCTCGGCACGCAGGCCGGCAACATAAACAAAAAAGGCCTTCTAGGGCCAGCACAAACTTGGGCTTAAGCCCGCTACTTCCCGCTACATAAATAATGCACAACTTCCTCGGAGTATTCTCCGGGAACCCCAGAACATCACCAATCCGGCTCACACGTCCGGATGGGCTTCACACAGCACATCACCAATTCGGCTCGTACGTCCGAATGGGCTTCACACAGCATGCCTAAATCCGTACTTACACTTCCGGATGCTAGATGCAATTAATAGCGGGGACGTACACGTCAACCCGTCGGAGAGCTCCCTCCCCCCACCCGTTGGTGGAGAGGGGCTTCCATGCAAATATGTAAATTGAGGGCTTCACCTGCCCGAGTAGAAACTTCGTTACCCTTGACGCGTGTTTTGACGAAGGTGTCGGTGGCCGATCTCCCTTTTAGGTCGAGCCCTGCTCGAGGCGGCGATGGCGGTGGCTGGCCTCCTTTCTAGGCCGAGCCTTGCTCGAGGCGGCGGTGGGGAGAGAAATAAAAACTCCCTCTCCATTTTCCTGGTGGTGGACGAGCCTCTTGCCGGCGGTGGGGAGAGAAAATCTCCATTTCCGGCTTGGAGAGAAACTCCCGGCCGACGTAACTCCCAACGGCCAAACTTGACTCCATGAGTCCGATCCCGGCTCCAAATGACCAAACTCAGCCCGTCATGGCCGATTCATGCTTCATGGGGTCGGATCTGTCCATAGGCGGCGACGACGGGAGAGGTGGAGGGAGGTCGAGCCTTTGGCTCGGGCTTTGCGGCATCCCGGACGGGAAGAGGAGGGGAGGAGCAAAACCCGCTCCTGGAGGTGGCTTGGATGGAGGGAAGGAGGGAGGCGGCTCGGGTTGTGAAGACGGTGGCGGTCGTGCCCTTCTTTGCGGCGGCCTGGACGGAGAGAAGGAAGGAGAGGAAGGGGCGGGGGCGGCCTGCTCCTTGCGGCGTTGGACTGCTGAAGCCGGCGGCGGGAGAGGAGGAGGAGGCCGAGCGGATGTGCTGCTCCAGGCGGCCGAGAGAGGGAGAGGGGCGGCGTCGGGGAAGCTGCTGGCGGCCGAGCCGATCCGGCTAGCCCTAAGGAGCAAAAGCTCGGGCCTCATTTCTTTTTCCCCTTTTTGCTTTTTCCTCTCTCTTCCTCCTGTACCGAGCCCCCCCTTTGCCCTTTTTTACCTGCTCCCCATTCCTCTCATAAAAATGTTATATAATATCTATTATCTAATATATTATATTATATTTATTATAATATGTAAAGATATATGTTATATAATATATTATATTATATATATTATATAATATGCAAATATATATTATATATATTAGAAAACTTACACCCGTAAACACCTGCACGCCCGCACGAGCATCCGCATGTTCTCGAACGGGGCCACACCAAAACGTCGCTCGTAGCTCGCCCCAAGCCCGCTCCCTGGGGAGGATCCCACTCGGCCGGGTATGGGGTTGTACACAATCCCCGCTCTTTTCGAGGTTGTCCAAGCTCGAAAAGAAATGTCCAACCCCAAGTACTCGGCGAGTGGGTTCCGACTCAAAAAAAGTTAAAGAAAATTCCCCACTTGGAGATAAAAAGAGCTCCAGACCAGGGCTCAAATAAGAATCAACTCACTATCATGAACATGCGGTAAAAACCAATCTATTTATCAAAAACCCAACCAAATTATCAACTGACGTGGAAGTCAACGGCAGTATACGTTTTGAAATGCAAGGGTTTGTTATTTCAGATGGGCGTGCTTCGTATAAACACAATTACTCTACTACCTCCTAAACATTTTATGTATCAGCAAGATCAACATTAAAGGAAACAAGATTGATAACGCTACTTTTTCATGTCATGAAAGCGGATGATGTTTTTTATACGGCCGGCTTTGCAAGCCATTTAACTATCTTCATAAGACATGAAACAAGTGATGTATTCATATCAGTCTATTCAGTTCATCAAAATGAAACTATTGATCTCAATTGCGGTTTAAACTATGGTTATTCCCCTTTTGAAGAAGCATTGCACATTTTCTCGCTTTTTTATGAGATTCAACCCTTTCCAAGACCTTTTCCAAGTCCAAGTCCTTTCTCCCCAGGTGTGCCTATCGCCCTGCCCAGCTAATGAGAGCCTGAGCAGCGAGTCTACCCGGGGCCGAGCCAGGCTCGGGGTAGTGCAAAAGTCTCCAAACAACCTCCAACCACTGAGTGGGCCTACAGCTCTGCCAGCTTGATGAGAGCCTGGCCAGCGGGTCTTCTCGGGGTCTCCTCTCCAAACAACCTCCAACCACCGAGTGAGCCTACAGACCTGTCAGCTCGATGGTAGCCTGGACAGCGGGTCTTCTCGGGGTCTCCTCTCCAAACAACCTCCAACCACCGAGTGAGCCTACAGACCTGCCAGCTCGATGGTAGCCTGGACAGCGGGTCTTCTCGGGGTCTCCTCTCCAAAACCAACTCCAACCACCGAGTGAGCCTACAGACCTGCCAGCTCGATGGTAGCCTGGACAGCGGGTCTTCTCGGGGTCTCCTCTCCAAACAACCTCCAACCGCCGAGTGAGCCTACAGACCTGCCAGCTCGATGGTAGCCTGGACAGCGGGTCTTCTCGGGGTCTCCTCTCCAAAACCTCCAACCACCGAGTGAGCCTACAGACCTGCCAGCTCGATGGTAGCCTGGACAGCGGGTCTTCTCGGGATCTCCTCTCCAAACAACCTCCAACCACCGAGTGAGCCTACAGACCTGCCAGCTCGATGGTAGCCTGGACAGCGGGTCTTCTCGGGGTCTCCTCTCCAAAACCAACTCCAACCACCGAGTGAGCCTACAGACCTGCCAGCTCGATGGTAGCCTGGACAGCGGGTCTTCTCGGGGTCTCCTCTCCAAAACCAACTCCAACCACCGAGTGAGCCTACAGACCTGTCAGCTCGATGGTAGCCTGGACAGCGGGTCTTCTCGGGGTCTCCTCTCCAAAACCAACTCCAACCACCGAGTGAGCCTACAGACCTGCCAGCTCGATGGTAGCCTGGACAGCGGGTCTTCTCGGGGTCTCCTCTCCAAAACCAACTCCAACCACCGAGTGAGCCTACAGACCTGCCAGCTCGATGGTAGCCTGGACAGCGGGTCTTCACGGGGTCTCCTCTCCAAAACCAACTCTAACCACCGAGTGAGCCTACAGACCTGCCAGCTCGATGGTAGCCTGGACAGCGGGTCTTCTCGGGGTCTCCTCTCCAAAACCAACTCCAACCACCGAGTGAGCCTACAGACCTGCCAGCTCGATGGTAGCCTGGACAGCGGGTCTTCTCGGGGTCTCCTCTCCAAAACCAACTCCAACCACCGAGTGAGCCTACAGACCTGCCAGCTCGATGGTAGCCTGGACAGCGGGTCTTCTCGGGGTCTCCTCTCCAAACATCCTTTTCACTCTCATGTCATAGAATAAACCACCTGAAACTTCATTATATTAGAAGGGCGCAACATATTTAAAGGTATTAAAAAAAGGAAGATACTTGTGCATATGCTTATCAAAAATGACAAACTATTACGAAAAGCCAAAGTGATACAGAATTGGAGAAAATATTCATATCTTGTGTAGGATTGAGCACCGACCAAAATTAAGGAAATCACTTTCGGGGCATTTTAGCGTATAACCCTGAGACGGCAGTATAGATAGCAGTCTCCCTTTTACCACTTTATGGGGGAATTGACATCAACCTAGTAGTTGCAGAACATTGACTAGTACCATTATTCTTATGCTCGGTAGATAGAAGATCATGATGATCCCCTGACCAACCGATTTCACTGAAGACTCATTTGGTCGCTTGTAAAATAGAAAACAATGATTCAATTTCCGTCAGAGTGAAAAATATGTTACAATTACTTTCTGAAAGGCTTTGATAAAACTTCTGATATTTAAAATTCGACAAAAAGCTCAACTAAATCTAACTAAATGATGAAGAATCCAGAAACTTAAAACATGTTTTGTAACTCAAGCAACTCACTAAGCCTTAAGCCAAGTTTACGCTTTGAAACATTTTCCATAAAAGAAACTAGTGCATCTAATATTTTTAGACAAACAGCTTCACTAACCGGATTGACCTAGTGTATATTCAGCTCTTCTAAAAAATAACTCCAAATACAAAATTGTAGGCCCATACAAAATATATCGTGCAACACAAACAATATGTCCAGCGTACGAATTTCACCAACGATAAACTGAACTCTAAGATCAAGGGAAGATATTTTCTGTCTAGGTAAGTTTTCCTCATTTTCCTCCTCTCTTCCCTCATGCTTAGTTGACTTTCCATACTTATCCACAACATTTCAATATCATCTTGCATGATTTTGTGCAACCGTAGATATTGAGCAAATACTTCGAGAAGCACAACATCGGTGGTTGCGCCCAGCAGAAATCTGTGAAATCCTGCGTAATTATCATAAATTTCGCATTGCGCCGGAACCACTAAATAAACCTCCTAGTATGCAATTATATCCTTTGTTTATGTCTTTTTCTGTCTCATATTTTCCAAACTTCACGAAAGGAGTCTTATAATACATCATTAGTCTTGAACTTGCCACTTTAACTTTTGAACTGTTTATTTATTTAGTTTTTTGCCAGTTAATTTTTTGCTTTCTATGTACACCTAGGACTTCGATTGTTATTTTTTCTCAAGGAAATGCACATAGAGAGTAAATATATAATGGCTTAAAAGATAGCTCTGATCAAGAGTGAGACACTTAATGACAGATAGATGAAAGTTACATGTTTTCTGTATGAATTGCTAGGAGCCAGCTATTTAATGATAGCATAATTTTATAAGTTCTTATTTTCCCCTAATGTTTTGGTTTGATTACTTCCGCTTTTAGCTTGGATTACCTGCTGCTTTCTTTTTATTTATTAGAATAATCTTGTTAACATGCAAGAAGGTATTTTCTCGTTACTGATTTGGCTTGAGAATATGTATCAAAAGAATTTTGATTATTTTACACATAGCATGCAATAGATTCATTTAGTATGCTGTAACTTCTGTCAGTACAAGGAACAACTGTCCATGTATATGTCTGCCAATTATTCTTCATTTCCGTGCGATTTAAAATCAGAAAACCTAGGAGCAACAGATCTGTCAGCACAATTACCTAAAAATTTTGGTGTTCTCTTTGCACTAATTGGCTCCTCGGTTTGTCTCGACACTACGGGTATTCTGCCTTTAGTACGAAGATACTCATTGGTATTTTTTTTATTGCCCCTCTCATATCATTGTTATCCTCCATCTCCCTCCTAACCTCATCTTTGTTGTTCAGACGGACTGTATCAATAGAAATATCCATCCCTTCATTGGGGCAGTCCACCGTGTTGTTTTCGATGGCAGGAATCTCATAATCAACTGTGATAGAAGTGTGATCATTCGGCTCCACTATATGACCATTTGAATACTGCTTTTGACTTTTCGCTTCACGAACTGCCTTATGATCCTTGCCCTATCTGCAATGGATTGGTAAGAACAACTATAGGATGGGACGACTCCAAGTATGAGGACCTTACATATGAAATTCCAGCGCATGACCCTGGTCGTCACTTGGTTCCTCTTCTATAGCCATGACGTTCGCCTGAGTTCTTCTGTGCTGGTCACTCTCCACGCTCACCGCACCATAAATGTTGAAACCGGAAACCGGTCTCCGTGGAGTTCGAGGTCCCAAAAGAGGGATGACCGCGCACCTACTACACTCAAGTGAACAATCGAGGCTCTAGACTAAGAACGTAAGGGACAGATCAAAAGTCTCAGCGTGGAGGTCCCACCACACACCCGAAAGACTAACGAACTCTTCCCCTCCTAAACCAAATGCTGAGCTAATTGGGCACTTTTGGAAGGCTCTCTTGGCCGACCAGAGCCTCTAGGGAGGATCTCAAAATTCACTCCCTCTTAACCAAGGATGACACCTCGGGTTTGTGCAAAACGCCCTTCAACCGCCCTCCTAGTAGCAAAACCTTGCCTAGCAGTTCTATTTTTCCGTAGCCCCCTTTGGGCCGCCACCAACATAACATAAACCTTAAAGGACTAGCAAAAATATCGCGGGCATCTCAAATTACAGGAACGCACGTTCCATACCTCGGCACGCAGGCCGACAACATAAACAAAAAAGGCCTTCTAGGGCCAGCACAAACTTGGGCTTAAGCCCGCTACTTCCCGCTACATAAATAATGCACAACTTCCTCGGAGTATTCTCCGAGAACCCCAGAACATCACCAATCCGGCTCACACGTCCGGATGGGCTTCACACAGCACATCACCAATTCGGCTCGTACGTCCGAATGGGCTTCACACAGCATGCCTAAATCCGTACTTACACTTCCGGATGCTAGATGCAATTAATAGCGGGGACGTACACGTCAACCCGTCGGAGAGCTCCCTCCCCCCACCCGTTGGTGGAGAGGGGCTTCCATGCAAATATGTAAATTGAGGGCTTCACCTGCCCGAGTAGAAACTTCGTTACCCTTGACGCGTGTTTTGACGAAGGTGTCGGTGGCCGATCTCCCTTTTAGGTCGAGCCCTGCTCGAGGCGGCGATGGCGGTGGCTGGCCTCCTTTCTAGGCCGAGCCTTGCTCGAGGCGGCGGTGGGGAGAGAAATAAAAACTCCCTCTCCATTTTCCTGGTGGTGGACGAGCCTCTTGCCGGCGGTGGGGAGAGAAAATCTCCATTTCCGGCTTGGAGAGAAACTCCCGGCCGACGTAACTCCCAACGGCCGAACTTGACTCCATGAGTCCGATCCCGGCTCCAAATGACCAAACTCAGCCCGTCATGGCCGATTCATGCTTCATGGGGTCGGATCTGTCCATAGGCGGCGACGACGGGAGAGGTGGAGGGAGGTCGAGCCTTTGGCTCGGGCTTTGCGGCATCCCGGACGGGAAGAGGAGGGGAGGAGCAAAACCCGCTCCTGGAGGTGGCTTGGACGGAGGGAAGGAGGGAGGCGGCTCGGGTTGTGAAGACGGTGGCGGTCGTGCCCTTCTTTGCGGCGGCCTGGACGGAGAGAAGGAAGGAGAGGAAGGGGCGGGGGCGGCCTGCTCCTTGCGGCGTTGGACTGCTGAAGCCGGCGGCGGGAGAGGAGGAGGAGGCCGAGCGGATGTGCTGCTCCAGGCGGCCGAGAGAGGGAGAGGGGCGGCGTCGGGGAAGCTGCTGGCGGCCGAGCCGATCCGGCTAGCCCTAAGGAGCAAAAGCTCGGGCCTCATTTCTTTTTCCCCTTTTTGCTTTTTCCTCTCTCTTCCTCCTGTACCGAGCCCCCCCTTTGCCCTTTTTTACCTGCTCCCCATTCCTCTCATAAAAATGTTATATAATATCTATTATCTAATATATTATATTATATTTATTATAATATGTAAAGATATATGTTATATAATATATTATATTATATATATTATATAATATGCAAATATATATTATATATATTAGAAAACTTACACCCGTAAACACCCGCACGCCCGCACGAGCATCCGCATGTTCTCGAACGGGGCCACACCAAAACGTCGCTCGTAGCTCGCCCCAAGCCCGCTCCCTGGGGAGGATCCCACTCGGCCGGGTATGGGGTTGTACAGGCGTCCTCTCGCCCGTAGACGCCGAAGGCGAGGTTGTAGGTGTAACATCCCGACTTTTATTGGGCCACCAGAACCCTAGTGGGCCCAATAAAAGTGGCCCGGACCCTACCCATGACCCGGTGAGGGGTAACCCAAGGTAGGAAATAGAGCTAGAGGACTCCGAATTGAGTTCCGTCAGTTCATGTGGCCTCGTATAGTCAATACGAGCTCATCGGAACTCGTTCAATTGAACCTAGAGGTCATATAGTGGATTTGGCCATTACTCGCAGAATGTCGCGAAAATGAGATTTTTGGATATTGACATAGAGAACTCCGATTTGAGTTCTGTCAATTCTCATGACTTCGTATAGTTGATACGAACGCATCGGAACTCGTTCAATTGAACCTAGAGGTCATATAGTGGATTTGGCCATTACTCGCAGAACGTCGCGAAAGTGAGATTTTTGGATATTGACATAGAGAACTCCGATTTGAGTTCTGTCAATTCTCATGACTTCGTATAGTTAATACGAACGCATCGGAACTCGTTGCGTAGCGATTCGAAGCCTAACGATGATTATGAGCATTTTGATCATTTTAGCACGCTGCGACGCACAAATATCGGACTTTCGCCAAACGAACTCCGATTCGACCCCGGTCAGTGGCGTTGGACTCGTATAGTCAATACAAAGTCAACGGAAGTCATCCCGATCAATTTTGACGATACTTGGTCAATCCGTGGTCAAATCAAGCATAGTCGTGCACCGAAAAGCGTGCGCACACCAATTATGACACGACACCCGAACTTTGACCCAAACCCGATGACTGGGACCCACTTTGACTTTGACCAGCATGGGGGACCCACTCCATGGTTGACTTTGGTCAAACCCCCCTAAAAATCCATTTTTGGATTTTTCTCCAAATAAGAGTCCACCTCCTCTCCATGGATGAATAGCCCTTGCCCCCCTCACACACTTTGGGCCCCCCTCACACACTTTGGGCCCCCCAACCAGCAAACAACCCACCCTAGGAGAGTGGAGGCCCACCACTACCCCTCCTCTTCTCTCTTTCTCCCCTTCTTTCTTAAGGCCCAAGCCCATTTAGGGCCTCCTTCATTTTCCCCACATGGGGGAAAATGAGATACCTCCAGCTGTCCAAGGACAGCTGGAGGGTGGGATTAATCCCTCCCTAAGGAGGGATTAGTCCCACACCACCCAAAGGGAGGGAGCTCCCCCTCCCCCTCCCTAAAAAAGCCACCCAACCCCCCTCTATTTACCTCATAGCTCTCAAGAGCATCCCCTCCCCCTTCTCCCCCCCCTCTGTCGGAGCTCTGGTGGCCGGAAAAAGCCCAGCCGAGGAGCTCCTCCCCCTCCTCCACCACCTTGAGCCATGGCCGACCAAGCCGGCCCCTCCCAAGCCCGCCAAACCCAGGTGGAACCTTCTCTTCCTCCCCCTCCCCATTTCTGACGTAGCGCATGCGAGCTCCGGCGGCCGGAGCGCCGCCGCCGTCACCCCCCTCCCCTCCCGTTTTTAAGAAAAAAATGGCTCCGGCGGCGGCCGGCGGCGGCAGGCCGCCGGACCACCGCCGGAGGGAGCGCCCACCACCGGCGGGTTGGCCGGTGGTGGAGCCACGGCCGGCCGGTGGCCGGCCGGCGGCTGGGAAGGCCCGTAAGGGGTGGCGGGATGAGAGGCAGCGGGAGAAAAGTGACGATGAACAGTTGTTTTGTTTTATAATTTATATTATTATATTATTTATTATAATATAATATTATAATAAGGGGTTTAATTTTTTTGAGGCTAAAATAGGCTCCTAGGAAAAAAATGTTGAACATGGAAAATGTTTCCCTAACTAAGTGCTTCCTCCACAAAAAGTTTGAGAATTTTTGGAGTTGATTTGGTATTTTTAAAAGCCCAAATAAAATTTATTTGGCCAAATTAAAGGCCCAAAACACTTTGGAAAATTACAAAAAAATTACTAGGCTTATTTTAGATCCTCTTAAGGGTTGTATCAAAATTTGGGGTCATTGGGATAAGTTTTGATATTTTTCCTAAAATCTGGAAGCCTAGGGTCGCGCTCGAAAATTATTACGCTCATTTTCTTCGAAAATGAAAATTTGAGCGCGCGACTATCCTTACTAAAAAGAATAATAAAATTGTCATATCAACGGGAGTGGCCGAGGCAAGTGACCGAACTCCGTGTGCTCCGAGACTTCGTGAAACCATCGAGCGTCTCGCCTCTCGGGTGATTTGGGTACGCTCGGAAGCGAGAGTTCGAGTAGTGCTATGCGAATTATTCTCGATAACTAATGAGGGTGCAACTCCTGATAAGCCTCTGATCTGATTAACCCGTGATTAATAAGGCGCAACCAGATTCTAATCGGATCTTAATAATGGGTGCAACTTAATGAAGCCTTATTAAAAACTGAAATAGAACTGAATGTGCCTCCTGAGAACGGGGATGGAACTGAAAATCTCTCCTGAGAACGGAGATGGAACTGAAGCCTCCTGGATGGAGTGATTGGACTACTAACCATTTTCTTTATGATTATTCCAGTCTTGCACTGGTCCTGTTCCTTTATTCTTTTCAGTTCAGTACTTTCAATTCAGTTATACTCCAGTCTCGTACTGGTCAAGTACTTTCAATTCAGTTATACTCCAGTCTCGTACTGGTCAAGTACTTTCAATTCAGTTATACTCCAGTCTCGTACTGGTCAAGTACTTTCAATTCAGTTATACTCCAGTTTCGTACTGGTCAAGTAATTTCAATTCAGTTATACTCCAGTCTCATACTGGTCAAGTATTTTCAATTCGGTTATACTCCAGTCTCGTACTGGTCAAGTATTTTCAATTCGGTTATACTCCAGTCTCGTACTGGTCAAGTACTTTCAATTCCGTTATACTCCAGTCTCGTACTGGTCAAGTACTTTCAATTCAGTTATACTCCAGTCTCGTACTGGTCAAGTACTTTCAATTCCGTTATACTCCAGTCTCGTACTGGTCAAGTATTTTCAATTCGGTTATACTCCAGTCTCGTACTGGTCAAGGATTTTCAATTCAGTTATACTCCAGTCTCGTACTGGTCAAGTACTTTCATTCTGTACTACTCCAGTTTTGTACTAGTCACATTTCATTACAGCACTTTAAATAAGCAGCATAAACACCGCATTTGTCTTCATTGCAATTTACTATTATAACCCCGGGTCCTGCTCTGACGAGCAGTCGTTATTAAGGTTGAGCCTTAGTTGGGGATAACCGGAGTTGAGGTATTCCTCCAGGTCTAGCCCCAAATAATGCGCTCACACGCTCCTTGACGAAAGTAGAGCTAAGCGCCGCCGCCCGAAGTTTAAGCCTAGTAGGGCAGGCCGACGTAGACCCAATGTGTATTATGTTTGCCGTTGATTGATTGTTTGTAAATTGCTTGCGGTGGAATAGTGGCGGGTCAGTCCCTTCCGCAGACCATTCGTACCGGTGCGGGAAGGTTGACGACTCAAGGCGACAGGGAGATGGGTACCACGGGTGACCGGCCGTTTTATTCTCCGTCGGGTTTTCCTCCACTGGTCGGCCAAAATGATTCGTTGGATGTCGCTCACATCCAAGAGTACACAAGGTTGTACGTTAGGGCCTGGGGTTGTGCGGTACGATCACCCCCAGAAGTGGCAGGACTGGCCACTGTCACCGACGGCCACATCGGTGAGGCCCGCGGGGCTCGCTACCCTGCTGGAACAGAAGCGGTCCAAACTATGTCGACATAGGGTTTGTGTGCGCGGCGGTGAATGCCTGCGGTATGTGTGCGGCTGTGAATGCCTGCGATAGAATTCAGGATATGGAAACCTATTGTGCTGATGAGCTAGTAGAGCATGGTTATAACCGTTTTATACTATTGCAGCTTTGTCCGGTTATACTGCACTCTTTTATATTTGCTCCTAGCTGTTCCCATATGAAATATTGTGCTAACCCTCTCTTTCTTCGGCTATTTACTTCTGCTGGGTGGGTGCGTGCTCGTCCCCAGGATGTGGACCCGGGGAGGAGATTTGTTTCTGCTTAGCTCTGTGACTAACGGTTATTTGATTAACCATTCACAGGAGGTGAAGCACCGTAGTGACCCGCTGCCGTAGGAGATTACGCCAGCAGCTAGGTCTACTCGAGCAGATGCACCCCCACCGTCCCCAGAGTTTAGAGACGTGAGTTCCGCCGAGCAGCGTAGAGAGAGAGTATATGAGGATTATATGTAGCACATGTATAGCCTACGGGCTTATATAAGTACTTAGGCTTCGGCCCTAGAACCGCTGTGATTCTGATATGTCATATATATAAATCTGCAATGGTTTCCTGTTAATGCTTCCGCTATATTCTGATGGGTTGTGAATGTTATGATTCGAGCCAACCGAGGCGGCCATCTAGTGCTTGGACAGGGTGGATCGTTTCCCCTATAAGCACTGGGTGGGCGTCTTGGGCCAGTAGCACCCCTTCGGCCCGACCCGGGCAAAGGTTGGGGGGGTGCTACAAATGGATCAGAGCGATCACGATTCTTCCTTGTGGAGCAGTCTCGGGATCCCTTCGTCCCTCGCTTCGTTTTAGGTTCGGGACAAATCTTGCAGCGGAAGCCTGGTGGACCCTAGTGTAGAGGCTTAGGGATTCTAGACTGTACGATAGTATGCCCATACACTGTTGTTTCCGCTTTGTCTGTCGTTTTTGCAAATTGCCACTACTTTTGCAAAATACTGACACTCTTTCCTGTTACTTCTCCAGATACCGGAGGACAGTAACGGGGGATCCTCGTCTAGGGGATATGTTCCAGCTACCCCACCACCAGACCCGGTCGCCCCCGCGGCTATACCGTTTGCCGAGACGGATATGGGGCAGACGCTGACGGCTATACTAGCGACGTTCCGGGATGCCCTAGCACAGCCACCGCGAGAGATGACAGCACCCACCGATCTGCTGACGACTTTCCGAGGACTCAGGCCTCCCCCGTTCAGGGGTACAAAGACGGCCATTCATGTTGAGGAGTGGGTGGAGCGAGTGGAGGAGTTGTTGGTAGGGATGATGTGCCCAGCTGTGGCAGCAGTCTCTTTGGTTGTGACCCTCTTGGAGGGATATGCGAGGGATTGGTGGAGAGCGGCTAGTCGCTCTACCTTTCGAGGTTGGCCGATGAGCACGATCCTTTGGGGAGAGTTCTCCATAGCTCTACTAGAGTTCTTTATCACAGATACAGACCGAGCCGCGCTACAAGAGAGGTTCCTGCTCATCCGACAGGGCAACCGCACTGTAGCAGAGTATGAGAGAGAGTTCATACACCTGGCACGCTTCGCCGGGAACCTGGCCGCCTCCAACAGGGATAGAGCTTCTCGGTTCTATAGAGGACTACGAGACAATCTGAGGCAGGCCCTGATTATGCTCTCTCAGGCCACCTTCCACACCATAGCTACCCATGCGGCAGCCTTAGAGTTAGACCAGCAGACAGTGGCTCAGCGGCGCAGAGGTCAGGAAGAGCTCCCTCGAGACCAGAGACGATATGGAGGAGTCGCTCCCCATAGACAGGATAGAGAGCGCAGGCAACGACGCCGCAGGCAGCCTTATAGGCACCCACCAGCACCCCCAGCACCCCCAGCACCCCCAGCTGCACAGCCAGACTTCAGACCAGCTCCAGCACCGCAGCCCCCACTAGTGGCCCGACGAGATGTTCCCTTCGCAGGGAACTGCTTCTTATGTCATCAGCCAGGACATTAGAGGGCCTTTTGCCCTCAGGCGACGGGGAGACCCGGATTGGGAGCTGTTCAGGGTGGATAGCCGGCACGAGGGCATGGTCAGAGAGGTCACAGAGGCAGAGCTGGCAAGAGAGGCCAGCAGGGCCGAGCAGCGCCCCAGGAGGCCTATGCACTAGACCTGCAGCACGGACCAGCCCCTGACGTAGTCATAGGTATATATCTTAGGCGATAGAGAGATATCAGATCCGACTACTGATGTTGCATATTACTTATGTGTACATATATCCTCTGTATTAGATAATTGATATATATATATATATATATATATATATATTTTCTCATGTCGTCAGGAATCTTATTGGTAGAAGGACTTCCTGCCAAAACCCTCTTCGACACGGGAGCAACTCATTCTTTCGTCTCCCACGAATTCATCGCAACGAAAGGAAATGTTGTTCGTTCGACCGGACTGTCTATACGAATCCGTTTACCGGACGGGTCGGATATGACTTCTACCGAAAAGTGCTCGTTCCAGGCTGTGCTGGGAGAAGTGGAGTTCGAAATCTACGCAACCATCCTAGCCATAACTGGATTCGACATAATTTTGGGAATGGACTGGCTAGCCGAGCACCAAGCTCAAATAAATTGTTCCACACGAGAAGTCCGGCTACGGAACCCGAATGGCCAGACCGTCACGTTGACAGGTGTGCCCTCTGTCTCGCGTATTATCCTGACTTCTACGCAGATGGTGAAATCCGTCCAACAGAAGGATGAAGTATACCTTATCTACTTCGAGATGGAAGACAAATCCCAGGTGCTCGCCAAGGTCCCGGTAGTCCGCGACTTTCCCGATATTTTCCCTGAGTCCCTTCCGGGATTGCCACCCCAGCGAGAGGTCGACTTTCAGATCGAGCTCGTGTCCGGAGCATGGCCAGTATCACGAGCCCCCTACCGGATGGCCCCAAGGGAGCTGACTGAACTAAAGATCCAGCTACAAGAACTAATAGATGCTGGATTCGTCCGCCCTAGTTCCTCGCCCTGGGGAACCCCGGTACTTTTCGTCAAGAAGAAAGACAGGACGATGCGACTGTGCATCGACTACAGGGAACTGAATAAGTTGACTGTACGCAATACCTACCCCCTCCCTAGGATCGACGAACTGTTCGATCAGTTGCAAGGTGCGTCCGTATTTTCCAAGATGGACCTGAGATCCGGCTATTACCAGCTCCGAGTCCGAGAGGAAGACATTCCCAAGACTGCCTTCAGCTCTCGTTATGGTCTTTATGAATTCCTAGTAATGCCCTTCGGGCTCACCAACGCGCCTTCTGCCTTCATGGCCCTGATGAATAGAGTCTTCGAACCTTTCTTGGATCACTTTGTCATCGTCTTCATAGACGACATCCTAATCTACTCGAAGACCAAGATGGACCATACTCGGCACTTGCAGATGGTGCTACTAAAACTCCGGGAGCACTCTCTCTTCGCCAAATTTAGTAAATGCGAATTTTGGCTAGAAGAAGTTGGATTCTTAGGCCACACGATAAACAAGGAAGGAGTGGCAGTAGACCAAGCCAAGGTCCAGGCAGTACAAAATTGGTCGCCACTCAGGACGGCTGCGGATATCCGGAGTTTCCTCGGTCTTGCCGGATACTACAGGAAGTTTGTCGAGGGTTTTTCCAAGATTGCCCTACCCCTAACTGCTCTCACCAAAAGGACGTCATATTCCGATGGACGCCGGAGTGCGAGGCTGCGTTTGTCGAGCTGAAGAAGCGGCTGACTTCCGCGCCAATCCTTACGATCCCCACAGGGACCGAGGGATTCCAAATCTACACTGATGCCTCCCTGAGGGGATTGGGAGCTGTTCTAATGCAGTACGGTAAGGTAGTGGCCTATGCATCTCGGCAACTAAAGCCGCACGAATTGAATTACGCAGCACACGATTTAGAGTTGGGCGCCGTCGTCTTCGCCCTCAAAATTTGGAGGCATTACTTGTACGGGGTAAGATGTGAGATTTTCTCCGACCACAAGAGCCTCAAGTATATCTTCACGTAGAAAGAGCTGAACCTCCGGCAGCGCCGATGGCTGGAATTCTTATGCGATTACGACTTCGCTCTCCAATATCACCCCGGGAAGGCTAACAGAGTCGCTGACGCCTTGAGCCGCCAGCTTGCAATAGCCGGGAGTTGGATGGAGCAGATCCCTAAAGAACTTTTCCAGTCTCTGATAGACATGGAGATTACCCTGGTTGCCCGAAGAGATCCGGAAGAGTACTACTCGCAGCTGTATTGGATGGAAATCCAATGCGACATCCGGGACCGGATACGAGAAACCCAGAAGATCGATCCAAAAGTGATGATGATCGTCCGATCTCTGCAAGAAGGGGCACAGGAGGACTATAAACTGCATGACGGGATTCTGCAATTCAAGCATCGCATATTTGTTTCTGCTACCGGAGGGATTCGTGAAGAAATTTTGCAAGAGGCCCATCAGTCCAGGTACTCGATTCACCCTGGCGTAGTTAAGATGTACGTGGACTTGCGCAGGACCATTTACTGGCCTGGAATGAAAAGAGATGTCACCGACTTCGTAGCCCGGTGTCAGACCTGTCAGAAGGTTAAGGCCGAATGCCGCAGTCCAGGAGGCCTATTACAGCCCCTGCCGATTCCAGAGTGGAAGTTCGAAGACATCTCCATGGACTTCGTCCACGGCCTACCTCGATCCCGCGCTGGGAATGACTCAATATGGGTGGTCGTAGATCGACTCACCAAGGTAGCGCGGTTCATTCCAAACCGACAGGGTGACGGAGTAGATATCCTAGCTAGGATGTTCCTAGAGCAAGTGGTACGATTCCACGGAGTACCAAAGTCCATCGTGTCAGATCGTGACGGGCGTTTCACATCTAAGGAGTGGAGGCGAGTGCAGGCGTATTTGGGAATCAAGTTGGCCTTTAGCACCGCCTTCCACCCATAGACAGACGGACAGACGGAGAGGACAAACCAGACGATGGAGGATCTTCTTCGACTGTGCATAGTGGAGCACAATGAGCCATGGGAGCAGCTGTTGCCGTTGGTCGAATTTTCATATAATAACAGCTACCAGGCTAGTATTAAGATGGCTCCGTACGAGGCATTGTATGGAAGACGTTGCCGAACCCCGTTGACTTGGGCTCAGGAAGAGGACCCGGAAGCCTTGGGAGTGGCTTACATCGATGACACTACGGCAGCGATACGGCTGATCCAGGAGCGGATGCGGGAAGCGCAGAGCCGGCAGGCTAAGTACTATGATGCGCGTCACCGACCGGTGGAGTTTAGCGTGGGGGAAATGGTGTTCTTGAAAATAAAGCCCATGCATGGTGTCTCCCGGTTGAGAAAGCAGAAAAAGTTAGACCCCCGCTTCTTGGTCCCCTATCCGGTGATAGAGCGTGTTGGCCCCGTCGCCTATCGTTTAGCCTTGCCCCCAGAGTTGGGGAATCTTCATGATGTGTTTCATGTCTCTTCCTTGAGACGAGTCCTCCGGCAACCAGAGCAGTACCTTCCTACTCCACCGGTGCAGCTACAGTCAGATAGATCCGTCCAGCTCGAACCCGTCAGAGTAGTGGATTATAAGGTCAAGACACTACGTAATAAAACCATTCCAATGGTTAAGGTGCTATGGTCAAACTGCGGACGAGAGGAGTTCACGTGGGAACCTGAAATACTCCTCCGAGAAAAGCACCCAGAGCTCTTTCCCCAGGTATGTTACTTTTCCCCCCTACTTCAAGCAAATTTTCGGGGACGAAAATCCTTTTATTTTTATTGGATTGTAACATCCCGACTTTTATTAGGCCACCAGAACCCTAATGGGCCCAATAAAAGTGGCCCGGACCCTACCCATGACCCGGTGAGGGGTAACCCAAGGTAGGAAATAGAGCTAGAGGACTCCGAATTGAGTTCCTTCAGTTCATGTGGCCTCGTATAGTCAATACGAGCACATCAGAACTCGTTCAATTGAACCTAGAGGTCATATAGTGGATTTGGCCATTACTCGCAGAACGTCGCGAAAATGAGATTTTTGGATATTGACATAGAGAACTCCGATTTGAGTTCTGTCAATTCTCATGACTTCGTATAGTTGATACGAACGCATCGGAACTCGTTCAATTGAACCTAGAGGTCATATAGTGGATTTGGCCATTACTCGCAGAACGTCGCGAAAGTGAGATTTTTGGATATTGACATAGAGAACTCCGATTTGAGTTCTGTCAATTCTCATGACTTCGTATAATTAATACGAACGCATCGGAACTCGTTGCGTCGCGATTCGAAGCCTAACGATGATTATGAGCATTTTGATCATTTTAGCACGCTGCGACGCGCAAATATCGGACTTTCGCCAAACGAACTCCGATTCGACCCCGGTCAGTGGCGTTGGACTCGTATAGTCAATACGAAGTCAACGGAAGTCATCCCGATCAATTTTGACGATAATTGGTCAATCTGTGGTCAAATCAAGCATAGTCGTGCACGGAAAAGCGTGCGCACACCAATTATGACACGACACCCGAACTTTGACCTAACCCCGATGACTGGGACCCACTTTGACTTTGACCAGCATGGGGGACCCACTCCATGGTTGACTTTGGTCAAACCCCCCTAAAAATCCATTTTTGGATTTTTCTCCAAATAAGAGCCCACCTCCTCTCCATGGATGAATAGCCCTTGCCCCCCTCACACACTTTGGGCCCCCCAACCAGCAAATAACCCACCCTAGGAGAGTGGAGGCCCACCACTACCCCTCCTCTTCTCTCTTTCTCCCCTTCTTTCTTAAGGCCCAAGCCCATTTAGGGCCTCCTTCATTTTCCCCACATGGGGGAAAATGAGATACCTCCAGCTGTCCAAGGACAGCTGGAGGGTGGGATTAATCCCTCCCTAAGGAGGGATTAGTCCCACACCACCCAAAGGGAAGGAGCTCCCCCTCCCCCTCCCTAAAAAAGCCACCCAACCCCCCTCTATTTACCTCACAGCTCTCAAGAGCATCCCCTCCCCCTTCTCCCCCCCTCTGTCGGAGCTCTGGTGGCCGGAAAAAGCCCAGCCGAGGAGCTCCTCCCCCTCCTCCACCACCTTGAGTCATGGCCGGCCAAGCCGGCCCCTCCCAAGCCCGCCAAACCCAGGTGGAACCTTCTCTTCCTCCCCCTCCCCATTTCTGACGTAGCGCATGCGAGCTCCGGCGGCCGGAGCGCCGCCGCCGTCACCCCCCTCTCCTCCCGTTTTTAAGAAAAAAAATGGCTCCGGCGGCGGCCGGACCACCGCCGGAGGGAGCGCCCACCACCGGCGGGTTGGCCGGTGGTGGAGCCACGGCCGGCCGGCGGCTGGGAAGGCCCGTAAGGGGCGGCGGGATGAGAGGCAGCGGGAGAAAAGTGATGATGAACAGTTGTTTTGTTTTATAATTTATATTATTATATTATTTATTATAATATAATATTATAATAAGGGGTTTAATTTTTTTGAGACTAAAATAGGCTCCTAGGAAAAAATGTTGAACATGGAAAATGTTTCCCTAACTAAGTGCTTCCTCCACAAAAATTTTGAGAATTTTTGGAGTTGATTTGGTATTTTTAAAAGCCCAAATAAAATTTATTTGGCCAAATTAAAGGCCCAAAACACTTTGGAAAATTACAAAAAAATTACTAGGCTTATTTTAGGTCCTCTTAAGGGTTGTATCAAAATTTGGGGTCATTGGGATAAGTTTTGATATTTTTCCTAAAATCTGGAAGCCTAGGGTCGCGCTCGGAAATTATTACGCTCATTTTCTTCGAAAATGAAAATTGGAGCGCGCGACTATCCTTACTAAAAAGAATAATAAAATTGTCATATCAACGGGAGTGGCCGAGGCAAGTGACCGAACTCCGTGTGCTCCGAGACTTCGTGAAACCGTCGAGCGCCTCGCCTCTCGGTTGATTTGGGTACGCTCGGAAGCGAGAGTACGAGTAGTGCTATGCGAATTATTCTCGATAACTAATGAGGGTGCAACTCCTGATAAGCCCCTGATCTGATTAACCCGTGATTAATAAGGCGCAACCAGATTCTAATCGGATCTTAATAATGGGTGCAACCCAATGAAGCCTTATTAAAAACTGAAATAGAACTGAATGTGCCTCCTGAGAACGGGGATGGAACTGAAAATCTCTCCTGAGAACGGAGATGGAACTGAAGCTTCCTGGATGGAGTGATTGGACTGCTAACCATTTTCTTTATGATTATTCCAGTCTTGCACTGGTCCTGTTCTTTTATTCTTTTCAGTTCAGTACTTTCAATTCAGTTATACTCCAGTCTCGTACTGGTCAAGTACTTTCAATTCTGTTATACTCCAGTCTCGTACTGGTCAAGTACTTTCAATTCAGTTATACTCCAGCCTCGTACTGGTCAAGTACTTTCAATTCAGTTATACTCCAGTCTCGTACTGGTCAAGTACTTTCAATTCAGTTATACTCCAGTCTCGTACTGGTCAAGTATTTTCAATTCGGTTATACTCCAGTCTCGTACTGGTCAAGTACTTTCAATTCAGTTATACTCCAGTCTCGTACTGGTCAAGTACTTTCAATTCAGTTATACTCCAGTTTCGTACTGGTCAAGTACTTTCAATTCAGTTATACTCCAGTCTCGTACTGGTCAAGTATTTTCAATTCGGTTATACTCCAGTCTCGTACTGGTCAAGGATTTTCAATTCAGTTATACTCCAGTCTCGTACTGGTCAAGTACTTTCATTCTGTACTACTCCAGTTTTGTACTAGTCACATTTCATTACAGCACTTTAAATAAGCAGCATAAACACCGCATTTGTCTTCATTGCAATTTACTATTATAACCCCGGGTCCTGCTCTGATGAGCAGTCATTATTAAGGTTATGCTTCAAGCCACTTACATAAGCAACCTTCTTGAAAGTCACTGCTCCAATCTTGACTTTACCATAGCCTTTGGTCTGCACAGTTTGAATCACCAAAGACAACCTTTGGTCCCAGCTTGGACTTATAATCACTTAAGTTGTCCTTGCTGCCTGTCATATGCTTGGAGCAACCACTTTCCAGATACCATTGTTGATTAGATGCTGGACATCTCTTTATCCTAAACCTTTACTTGGAATGAGAAGTGCGAAGCAGCGTTTCAGGAGTTGAAGGACCGGCTCACCTCTTCCCCCATCCTTGCACTTCCATCTGGGAAGGAAGGATTTCACATTTATACCGACGCATCATATCAGGGGATGGGTGCAGTCTTTACTTGGAATGAGAAGTGCGAAGCAGCGTTTCAGGAGTTGAAGGACCGGCTCACCTCTTCCAACCCTACCAAATATTGAGATCCTGGCATCGGTATTTGCTCGGGATCAACATGTCAAACCCCTCTCAAAGATGTCAAACGGTATATTGAGATCCTGGCATCGGTATTTGCTCGGGATCAACATGTCAAACCCCTCTCAAAGATGTCAAACCCCTCTCAAAGATGGAAGTGCAAGGATGGGGGAAGAGGTGAGCCGGTCCTTCAACTCCTGAAACGCTGCTTCGCACTTCTCATTCCAAGTAAAGTTATTTTCAGTTGCTGACACAAGTTTTGCTTCCTCGGTTGTTATGATGAAAAGATAGCAATAAGGCTCTGACGTTTCGACTTCCGAACCCAAGCCGGGTTCTCGCCAACCCGCCAGTCCGTTGCAAACCTCCCGCACTCGTGCCCGCATGATTAAACAGCATCCGCCGAGCGGGCCAGTTCTGACCCACGTGCGAGTCACCTGTCACGTAACTCGCGAACAACCGGCTCGCCTTCGCCAGTACAGGAAAAGGGCCCGGCGAGGCGACTCGGCAAGGCCGAGCCCGCGCGAGGGAAAGTCGGCTGAGCCAGGGCGTCTCGCCCGCACAATCAGCAGAGGTCTGAACAATGGCGCAACCCAGAGAAAATTGCAATAGATATTAGCCCGTGACGGGTGAAAGTTGTCCTGAATTATTACAAATATCTAGACTGACAGAAGTAAAGAGATGAACACCCTGAGCATTACCACCGCATGCGGGGCGACCCGGACCTGGCGGATAATGACCGGTGAGGGGAGGGTGAACTCAACACGGGATCCATTTCCACCTACCTCCCCTCCCCGTGCTGGTTCGGGGCGGTACGCGAGGATAGTGATACTCGCGGACCGCTGACAGCTCCCGCTGGGTCCTATTGATCTGCTCCGAGGCTCGCCTCAGTCGCCCCTCGGCTCGCGTGATATGCACACCCGGAGAAGTCGTCTCGTCCTCGTCAGAAGAAAGTCTCGCTCCTTCCAAAGTCGCGAGTCGCTCCTCCTTCTCGGCCTTATCTTTCTCCACTCTGTGAAAGACCTCCCGTAGCAGTAGCGTGTGCTTTTGAAACAGTTATTTTACCTGCTTCTTCATCCTCTCGACATCACGCGGGTCTCCCAGGTACTCGGAGATGCTGTCCGCGTTTGAGGGGAGAGTACCCTCCGCTCATCTCGGCGTCAGACGAAGAGACCACGTTATAACCTGCAAAGGTAAGATCAGAAGGAGCGTTGACCGCAAGCAGGCCAAAGTTAGAGGGTTTATCTGGCGTCGGTACGCCACCCACATCATCAGTAGGCCTAGAGGTGCCCGGACGACCCTGGAAGGGTTCTCCTCCAAGAGTAACGAAAGGTTTTCCCAGGCCATGGGGCCTTGGCGACGGAGGCACTACGGGAGGGACAGGTTCCCGCGGCAAGGGACTAGCCACCCGATTGGCCGCCGCCAGAGCGGAACGCCCGGGATCTCCCTCGTCTGCCCTGGCTCCCCGAGACGTCTCCTACCAAAAGGAAAGAAAAGTCAAGGAGCGGGGGAGGAAAGAATCGAGCAAGGGAAGCGCATATACCTCAGGGATGACCTCGGCACCGCCGTTCGAGCTGGAGGTAGGGTCGCCGCGCCCTGAAGACCGCTGGACGATCTTCGCTTTCTTTGGCTTAAAAAGGGGGCCAGGCGACCCGCGCGCTAGCCACGGGGCGGCTTTGAGAGCCGCATCCCGGACACCCTCCCTCGCAGCCGCCAAACGAGCCCGCATCTCCTCAGACATAGGCATCCCGCGGTTATAGATCGCGGAAGGGAGAAAAGAAGAGGAATTACCCCAGAGGCCGGACAACTTATTTATAGCGAGGAGGTGGGCCCCACCAAAAGATTCCCTCCAGCTCAGCAAGGTTTTCGCGGAACACGTGAGGGTTGGATGTTTCTTTCCGAGCCTTCTTCAAAAACTCGCAAAGAGCGGGGATTATGTACAACCCCGTGTTCGCCGAAGGGGCTCAGATAGCCAGGCGGGCCGCCCCCGACCCGCGCATCGAGGGGTTACCCTAGCGAGCCAGCCTGGCCCGCACCCTCCTAGGCGGGCCAGCTCGTGCCCCCTTGGCGGGCCAACCCCGCCTGCCTCTCCTAGGCGGGTCGGCCCGCGCCCTCCCAGCGAGCCAGCCCTGCCCGCGCCTATCTTGGCGGGCCAGCCCCGCCCGCCTCTCCTAGGCGGGTCGGCCCGCGCCTTCCCGGCGAGCCGACCCCGGCCCGCGCCTCACGTCGAGTGGAGGCAGTGAAGGGCTGCTCGCTCGATTCCCAACGGGGAGGACCTCTTACTGTCTTACCCCATTGGCCTGCCCCTAGCCAGTCAATACAGCGGGGTCTCGCTGTTGGCAGACCCAGGTGGGCTGCATATAGCTGTTTAGAACAGCGGAGTTCGGCTGTTGGCAGGCCAGCTCGAGGGGCTTTTAGTAATTTCAAGACAGCAGAGGTTAGTTATTTACAGACCATCTTCAAAATCCTATAAATAGGACCCAATGGGTACCTCAGAAGAGAGGATTACTTGCTCCCCAGTCTTCTAGCGCTTTCTGAGGTACCTTAGCCCGACATTTGGCTAATGAGGAGAAGCGCTCAGTGATCTTCCGGGTTTGTGGTGGGACCTCCGAGCCGGGCCCTTGGTCAAGTCCTTTGCTCTCTTTTCCTTGTTGTTTTTCTTGCATGAGCGAAGTAGGTGCGCGACCACCCCTTCCCCAAGGGTGAACTCCACAATAGACCGATTTTCGGTTTCAACATCATCATGAACGAGTCATGAAATCTAACCTGTGGTCCACGAAGTAGTTCTCCAAGCCATTTATCACCTGTTTGATTTGAGGTCATTCGCGGTACTGGAAGCCGTAATAAAGAGATATATTCGGATACCAAAGATATTTTTGCTACCACATTCTGATGATGGGCAATCAGATAATTTCTTCTAATAATCTCCTGTTTTTCGGCTAACAACAGCATATATATCTAACATACACACACACATATACTCACACACACATAAACAAACACACATATATATAACACACACATACAAGACACTCACACAACAACACACACAACAACACAAACACACACATACACACACACATATAACATCACACTCACACAACAGCACAACAATACACACAACAAAAAATGCAAGAAAAAATCATGCATCTACTTGTATGAATAAAAATGGACTTCTCACAAGATCTGTAATTATACAAGATCAATTTTAAGCAAGAAAAAAATCTTGCACCTACTTGTATGATCCTCCATCAAGTACTGAAGCTAAAGAAATTATGCAAACAGGGAAGACAGGACAGATCCGGGAAAAAGAAGAGGAAGGATACCTTGTATATTGGCGGCTGCGTGAGGAAGAAGAAAGGTATGGCTCCGGGAAGAAGAGTCGCACGCCGATCCAACAAAAACTTCCAGTCTTATCACCACCGTCGTCGAGGATCGCCGTCGTTGAGGATCACCACTGCTATCACGAGCAGGATCGCCGTCGTCGAGGGTCGTCGTCGATCGGGGGAGGAGAATCGCCGCAGCTATCGCGCTAGGTTTTTGGGAGCGAGATCAACGGGTTTTTGCGGCGGAACGGGGAAAATAATCGCGGCTCGGGTTATACATAAAACCGCGGAACCTAATAAACGCGGTTTCCAAAATCATCCGATCCAAACACTACTTTTTGGCAAAATGGCGTTGCGTTTCCACCGCACCACAGGAAATAAGCTCAATCAAACGCCACCTAAAAGTGAGAATAGGAAAAAAGGACGATCGTTTTACAACAAAAAAATACAATTTAATTTTCAATATATTTTTAAATGTAATGATTTTTGTATAATTACTATTTTGCCATTTACGATTAAAAATATGGTTACTTTTGAATTCTAAATTAAACATGTTTGCATTGATCATTGATGCATAAGGAATGAGAATTATTAAAAAAAACATAGTATTTTTTGGCTAGCTGCACATCAAATAATTTCAAATTTTATTCTAAAACTTCTTTTCTAAAAATACTACCGGCACTCAGTCTTAAGGGTCTGTTTAGGGGGACTTATTTTTATCGGTCAAGAGATTACGACCGCATGAATCAGATCGTAATTAAGGTCTGATTCATGCGGTCGTAACCGCTTGACCGGTGAAAATAAGGCTCTCAAACGAAGACTAAATCACATGCCAACCTCGCATCTCTCTTGTCTCCTACTACCTAGACAACAAATCTAGCCCTCCAAGCCGGCTGTGACCTCAACTCTGCCTGCTTCCCTCAACACTGGTCCCTGGTTGCCTCCCTCGACCTCGATCGTCTTGCTCAACATTGTTACACAACTATCCCTCACAGAATGGAACGCATGAAATTGAAGTAATTGTATGAAGATTTTCCGATTTGATTGATCTTCAAAAGAAAGAAACGCGAGATAGTAAAACTTTCGTCCGATGGAAATCCATAAAACGCAAACCCTTCCATTTTAAACATGTCCGGCAAAAAATTATTGGGAGTGGTTCCCATCCGAGTCGGTAAAAATCACCGGGCGCGCTAGGTGCGGCTCGTGATTCTACCTCCGGGCGCGCAAGGAAATTAAAAAGGAGAATTTCTGCGATTATTAAAATCTGGCAGAAAAGTTGCAACCTCGGAAAGGCAAGTTGCAAGCTCGCGAGTTCTGCCTTGCCATTCAGATTTTCTGATTTGAATGGAATTTTTTTTTGCCATTATTTTATTCCTCCTATAACCGCTCATTAAGACAGGAAATAAATAAATATTCTGCAATTGGGTCTTCCCCTGCACGGCCAACTGAGACTGCAAAAAGGAGGGTGATAGGGTTTCTCTTCCTCCCACGTTTGCTGCACCCTGTGAAACTGCCGCCGCTGCTGTGTGAAGGAAGGCTGCCGCCGCCGTCGTGTGATGACGCCACCGCCGCTTTTCCTGTGCGGATCCAAGCCGACGCCGCTGTTGTGCGTGAGGGTCTACCGCCGCCGCTGCTGTGTGAAGGAAGGGCTATCGCCACCGTCGTGTGAAGACGCCACCGCCGTCGTGTTGCCGTCGCCGTTGTCCAGATTTTGTTGCCGGCCGGTTTTGTTGTCGGACTCGTTCGTGGCTTGGAGGTTGAAGGCGAAGTTGGAAGGGGCTTTGTTTAGCCGTCCCCCTTCGTGTTTTGGTGAACGTCATTCTTGACGTTTGGACGGATTGTTCAATCCGTCCGGGTAACGACTCCTCAACTTTGTTCTTGTATTTCTCTTTTGTCAAACTAGTGATTGTGTGTTTTTGGAAGAGAAGTGGTGTAGATCCTTTGTGGATTGTGTTTGTGGTTGAGGAGTGGAGATCCTGTGTGGATCAGTGGAGGGAAAGCCTGTAATCCGTGCGTGTGTTTTTCACACATTTTTAGTAGAGACTTTCCGGGTTGGACTCCGATCGTCCCGTGGTTTTTCACACAAGTTGGGTTTTCCACGTAAAAATTCTATGTGGGCTTTATTATTTTCTGCATTGTTTTGTGGTATTGCACTTGCTCGAATTGCAACAGGTGTCCTGGTCGGGATTTATTCACTCACATTCCCAACACATACGTATTGTTATTGTCGGCTCACAGGAGAGCCTTTCAAATCTCTGTAGGATATTCATGCACCCGAAGTCAATGGCGCGGAACTCACGGCCGGGTGGTGCCGTTAGAGTGAACAACGCAGATCCGTCCTGCCAAAAGGGGTCTTACCGTCTTAGGCTCCGTTTGGCCGGGTGTTGGTGGTCGTAAACGCATGGGCTAAATCATCATTCATTAAGGATCACCTAACAAACATCATCCCTTTGAACATAAAAGTGGATGAAGTTTCTTAGGTGAGCGCTAACGAATGACAATCTAACCCCCATATTCATGACCATCACCACAATGTCATACAGAACCTTAGGCTCTGTTTGGCGCCGCTGCAGTGACTGGAGAAATAGTGACGGAATAATCAGCTGTTTTGCAGAGTTGTTCATAATCTGTGAATTTATTTGGAAGAACAGCTGTTACAGTGCTGTTTCAATCGGAGAAGTTGTTAAGCAGTTTGTCAAAACAGTTGTACGTTTTGAATATCATTTTTTTTAAAAAAAGTAGAAATAAACGATAATTAACTAAAATAAATTAACTTATTATACATATTAAGCACTCTGATATTCTATTATAAAATAATAGAACAAGAGCTGACTCCCAATTAGTCATACTTCATTTTTTGAAATGCTCATCGACGAATCCAAACATATAAAAAAGCAATCCAAATAAACAAAACATACAACTTCAAGTAGCATAATTAGGGGTGAGGAGTGAAAACCGAAAACCGACTAAACCGATCAAACCGCACCGATTTTGAAACCGAACCGCCCGGTCCGGTGTCGGTTCGGTCTGGAGCTTTTGAAAACCGAAAGACTATCGGTTCGGGTCGGTTTTCAGGTTGTGAAAACCGATCAAACCGAACCGAGTTTTTTTTAACATAATTTAAAGTTTAAGTGTTTAACTAATTATACTTAAGCATATTAATATACTTTTGCATAACCGATCAAACATGTATAAGCGTTAAGCATATTAATATACTTAAGCATATTAATATTTTAAATGTCAGTTTGAGATAGTCGATAGCATTAAGTCATGTTAATATCTTATATTCTTATTTATTTGAGATAGCTGATAACCGATAGTGATAGCCTGATAGGGTTTCGGCTTACGGGTTTCAAGTTTTATTAAGTTCATTTTTTTCTCTTTTTCATTTTTTCGAGATAGCAGCTGATAAGGTTTCGTCGGGTCTCCACTCTCCGCAGTCCAGTTTCCTACTTTCCAGTTTCCTCCCATTTTCCGGCGCCGGCGGTTCGCTAATCGTAAATCGCAATCGCAGACTCGCGGTGTCACAATAAATTGGGTTTTAAAAAAACAGACCCATATCAAGTAGGTGATTACTAAGCCATTTAAATTCATTAAATCAATTTATCATGAACTTATACATTAAATCAATCTATCATTGCCTTATACTTTATCCTAATTCTTACATGGGCTAAAAAAATTAAAACAAATAAAAAAGATGAGTTTAATATTAACTATTATATATTTGTTCACAAAAAACCGACACCGAACCGAAAAAACCGATTGAAAACCGAACCGACTTTGAACCGAACCGACCGGATTCGGTTCGGGTCGGTTTGGACAAGCCAAAAACCGAGGCATGTCGGTTCGGTTTCGATTTGGGTCCAAACCGACCCAAACCAAACCGCTTGCAGGCCTAAGCATAACGCATGATTGGATAGTATAATTGAGAATTTAGAGTAAGATCTGTATGCATATATATGTCTAATTGAGCTCCCTAATCGCAATCATAATCCAAAGCAAAAATTAGATGAGGAGAGGAACTGTAGTTATCTTATTCTGGTCACTATGGAAGTACAAATGAAGCACAATTCTCAT
The DNA here is from genome assembly GCA_039513925.1 of Platanthera zijinensis. NCBI lineage: Eukaryota > Viridiplantae > Streptophyta > Magnoliopsida > Asparagales > Orchidaceae > Platanthera > Platanthera zijinensis. The sequence goes on along the minus strand of CM077080.1, from coordinate 25,802,451 downwards.
GAAACACAAATTGTCATAGCAATCGCAAAAAAAAACACGGATTTATTGAGAGTACCTCAAAGATGGCATGAAGAAATCGGGAAGAAAAAAACGAAAAAATAAATAAATTATGCATCTTACCTTCGAAAGAGGGAAGAAGAATGATCCAGTTGGCGAGGGAAGAATGCCATCTGACCTGTAAGAGCTTCTCCTTCACCGGAGATAGAGCCGCCAGAAGACGGGTTTTCGCCGCTGGAAATGGACGATGGAATGAGAGGGCGATCGACAAAAAAGGACACTGGAAGAGAGGGCGATCGACAGAGAACATACGAGGGGAGAGAGGGCAATCGACAAGTTATTTCGCCGGAAATGGACCCGCTGGAAGAGAGGGCGATCGGCAGAGAACGGGCGCGGGTTAGGGCAGCGGAATCGCGGCTTTCAGCGATCTAGAGCCGTTAGAAAAAAATAATGACTCTGGATCGCAGGTTTTGCGCGATTTGAGCGCGGCGGCGACTGCAGAATGTAGTTCATTTTATCGATTTGGCGGGGCTTCTCCGGAATCTGCGGCTTGCAGCAATACAGGCAGCGCAAAACAAAGCCTTATGCTTCATTTGGTATTCCGTTTCGCTAGAACGCACCGCCGGGTGCTTTCTGCATTTGTTTTTCTGTCGTCGTTTGGATCAAAGCCGTTTTACTCCAAGCCTCCAAACGCCGCCGGCCTCCCGAAACCATGCCCCGCACCTCCAGTTCACTGCGTTTAGCCTAGGATAGATTTCCACTGCGCCACCTTCCTGTGCCCAGCGACGGGCTCCGGGCAGGCCGCCGGTGTAGGACTCGCCGGAGGCAACCTTAAAAAGGTATCGAATTACAAGCAGAGCAGTGCGCAGGGACGGCAAATGTTGGCGAAGGCGGGCAGAATCACTTATAATTATTATGTAATAAAATATATAGTATATACAGTAATGTTATTAACTAATTCTTTTAACATAAAATATTAACTAATAATTTTTTAAGTAATATATATAATAGAAAATATTATTTAATTTTAAAATAATAAATATTATTTTCAATTAAAATTATTTTAAATAATTTTAAAAATATATAATAAAAATTACTGTTTTGCCAAACAATTCTCAATTCCAAACTATTTAAATAGATCTTTATTTCTAACCATCAGTTTTCAAAATCATCATTTACAAATCTGCTTTTACAATAATTTTTTTTACAATCCCACCATTATTCTTTCAGTAATTTATATAATATATATAAATTGAAAACAAGGCTGTGGAGCTATAAAACTAGTAAACTGCTCCAGCTTGAGCCGAGCTCGGAAAGCTGAAACACGGGCTGAAGCTGAAACTTTTTGCCAAACAATCCACACCAAATAATATACAGAAATAGTGTTTGGCAAATTACTATTAAGTATTAACTGGTGGGTTGCTCTGCCGGCGCTGCTACCCTAAGCGCTTCTTCTCCGGTAACACGTCGTCGTTGACATCTTTCCTCCTTGCACCTTCATCGTTTCTCCCATGTAACGGTCCGTCGCCTGTTCTCCTTTTTACCGATTTCTTGGCTGAAAACTCGATCTTCTGACAAGGGGTTTTATTTACAAAGAAGACGGAGGGAAGGAGAGAGGAGGGTGAGCGAGAAAGATGATTAGAACTAGGGCAACCGGAGGTGGGGGAGACAAGAGATTGTGTGCAAGATGGATATTGCTACTTTGCTGCGCCTGCTTCGGTCTCGGAATGCTGTTCACAAATCGGTGTGTTATCAATCTTTTGGAAATCTTTCGAAAATTCTGTCCGGTTTGTTTAGCTCTGGCTTCATTAGGTTCAGTAGGCCCATGAATTTGATTCATTCTCTTGTTAATTTCTTATTTTTTTTGTAGATTCTGGTCACTACCAGATTCAAATTCAGAAACCATCTCCAAGAGGCGGCAAGAACAGGAACTTCAGGTCGTCTCCGATGATTGCATAACCAAAAGGGTTAGAACATCCATTTCTACTATTTCTCAATACTTTGCAGTTGTTTCTGTTCTTGACCTACTTTTTGTGCATGATAATAGAAGCCTGGGCAAGATAAGGATGTAATGGGAGAAGTCACGAGGACCCATGAAGCCATACAGTGAGTAGAAGACTTCTGATCTGATTGCTGTGGAATGTAATCGATTTTCTCAGAGTTTTCTTTCTCTCCAAATCTGATCCCTGTTAGATCTTTGGATAAGACAATTTCGACACTTCAGATGGAGTTGTCTGCTGCGAGGAGTTCTCACGAGCTGATGGGTTCTAATGGTTCGCCAAGCATTGCTGCGGCAGGCCAGCAGAGGAAGAAGGCTTTTGTTGTTATAGGGATTAATACAGCATTTAGTAGCAGGAAGAGGCGGGACTCTGTTAGAGAGACATGGATGCCTCAAGGTTTTCTTTTTTAATTTCTTCTTCCTATTAGTTATACATCCATTGTTTATGTTGATCTTTCTGTGGATTTATGGTTTTACATACAGCTTAGGGTGCATGTATTTGCAGATATCCTAAATAGTAACTTAATTTTAATATGGGAGGCTGTGCCAACCAAAATAAAATTTTTCATATTTTTTTGTTTAGTTTGTCATGTTTAGGTGTATAATAGATCATATGGTGATAAAAATGGGCCTGCCATATTAGATGCCAAAACACATTTTCATCCCGAACTTAAGCCATGGGAAAGAGACAACTACTCGAGATGCATCACTAAATGCAAGAATATGTCGCGCCTTAATAATATTTCTGAAGAGAATGAAGTCCCAACTCCTCCCCGGGATAAGAGGTTTGGGAGGTGTGTATGTGTGTGTGTTCGTGTTTAGTTTGTAATGTTTAGGTGTATAATAGATAAAATGGCGAAAATATTGGGCCTGTCATATTAGATGTCAAAACACATTTCAATGAACTCTGAAATTAATTATGTATTCTGAACTTTTGCATTTAGCCTAGTTGCATCTAACATCTTTTATTAACTCTGATTGTATATTAAGATGTTTATTCTTCATGCTCTGAGTGAATGTCGAATTACTCAAGTTATTTGACATTTAATATTTGCTTACAAGCTACATGTATTATAATTTCGTATATAACTTGTATTCGTTTATTATCTCGTAACATGCATTTAAACGATTTACAAGTATTGCTACATATTATATGAATTTTTGAGCAGATTAGACAAATAATTCATAACTTGTGATATGTCTAGCCAAGATGGGTCAAATTTCTTACCTCAATGGTACGATGCTCGTAGATGTGGCGAAGCAACATGATTTATCTAGGTTGATCTTGAAATCCAATCAACATCTCTCCTCCTTACTTAGGGTTTTTCACGAAACAGGTTGCTAAAGCCTTGATCCCAACACTACGAGGGAGATGGCCTAACCTTCTCTCTGCCGATTTCAGGCAGACATAGGAGATTTCCTACATGATCCAACATAATTAACATTGGAAATCTTTAACTAAAATGAAAGAGGCCATTAACTGGGTTGAAAGAGTAGGAACGTGCTACCTGTGCAAAAAACGACAAAGGAATCAAACTCCACAGAGTTGTCATGAGAGGGAAGAGAAATTTCTTTCTTTCTTGGGTTTGAGGAAGGAGGTGATCGTGAGCCCCAGTAACTGCAATCGAGATAGAAGGAGGAGAAGCCATATTACTACTGGAAGAATGTTCCTTGCGGTTACCTGACAACAACGGATGAAGAAGAAAACCGACCAATTGACATAAACAAAGATATGTATATAAATTTAGTGACAAGGGTGAGGACATCTGAAGGATTAACAAAGGAATTCCCTATCACTATTGGCTTACATCAAGGTTCAGCTTTAAGCCCTTATCTCTTTACCCTTATCTAAGATGAGCTCACCGGACATCCAACAAATAATACCTTGGTGTTTATTGTTTGTGGTTGATATCATTTTGGTCGATGAGACGCGCGACAGTGTAAACACAAAACTTGAATCTCGGCGAGACACTTTAGAAAAGAAGGGTTTTAGGTTGAGCACGACAAAGACGGAGTATATAAAGCTTAAATTTAGTAGCGCAAGAAGGACAGATGACTTCATTATTAAGTTGGGTGATCAAGATATTTCTCGTAGTGAGTGTTTTAAATATCTTGAATCGATAATTCAAAAAGACAAAGGTATTGATAAAGATGGGACACAGTGATGCAGTGGTAAGGCCAATTCGGGTTGGACCCTCTAAATGCAACCCTAAATGCGATGAAATGTATTGCAAGAGTAGTCCGCTAAAACTACAACGCGTAATTAATTATTATAAAAAAAATTAGCAGGTGCGCGAACTTTGCCAAAACATTGATATAATAAAAAAAGTATTGGTTGCAAACTAAACGAGCACAGTTATTAAGCACGCACAAAATACGTCCCGCAAAATGTAATACAAAATGAACTAATATCACAATAAGACAATTTCCATGATATAGGTTGCCAAAATAACCAACAAAAGAGAAATAAAACTACATACCACAATTTACACGTGCAGACAGTGACAAAGGCGGATATTGGCGGGCATCCAAGATTGTTGCGGAGTTGAGAGGTGCAAGGATGAATCCAAGGCTGATGGGGAGGGCTCAGGTATTATCACAGGAGGCTGGCTTTGTAACCGAGGGTTGTGGGTGAGGTGTCAGGTGATGTATTGAGGGCTGGATTTTAAGACGGGGTATTGTATTGACTGGAAAACTGACACATGGAGGGGCATGGTTGGCTTTCAATGGTTGAGGATTTCCTGCAGCCGGCGAGACAGCCAGAACAGGGCAAGGAAGGGCGACGTTCACCTGGGGAGTAGATTCAGGCAAAGGTGTATACTGGAAGGGGTGGAGAATGGCTTTCTGAAGGGGGCTGCCGGGTGGGGTAGCAACGGCGGGTCGGAAAGTGGCGGAGGCGGCTCCGACGGATGGATATGGCAGGCAAGGAGGGGCTTCGACGACTAGTGGGCGGCGAAGAGGAATCTAGTGGGGAAATGGCAGAGGCTGACTGAGTCGGGCGAGCGCTGGGATTTCTGGGACTGGAAAAGGGAAGAGCGGCCAGGCTAGGCTACGGCTAGGGAGATGGCGAGCTGGACGAGAAGATGAAGGGGATAGTGGGCTTGCCCTGGAGTCGCACCAGGATGGACTTTTTCGCCGACGTCTCACCATCGAGAAGGAGAAGATCAGAATCACTCTGATGCACACGACCGAGCGGTTGATGACTTGCGCCAACCTTCGATGCCCCAAACAAGTCGTCACCTGCATATAAAACCCTAGAAATAACTGCAGCACAATAACTGTAAAATCAAACCACCCGGATCGGACGGCTCAAACTATTTGGGCCGATCGGGGGCTAAACATCTCAAAATTTAAAAAGTAATATATAAAAGCCACTCAGATCGATCATCTGGACGCAACCTCGGACTTTGATCGTCCGTTGGGGAAGCGAATCATCGCCTCCTGTGGGAATACACGTGTGTCGGTCGTGGCGCGCCATCGCATAGAATCCAAGCAGGTTGGTTGAAGTGGAGAGGCGCGTCAGGGATCTTATGTGATCGTAAAGTACCATTAAAACTTAAGGGCAAGTTTTACCGTATTACAATTAGACCAGCGATGCTCTATGGTTGTGAATGTTGGACAATGAATTGTGCAAATGAGCAAAACATGGGAGTTGCGAAGATGCGAATGCTTAGGTGGATGTGTGGACACACAAGACTGGATAAAATTAGGAATGAATGTATCAAGGATAAGACAGGAGTAGCACTAATTGCAGAGAAGATGCGAGAAGCTCGACTAAGATGGTTTGGACACGTACTAAGGAGACCATTAAAGGCACCTGTTAGGCATTGTGAGAGTCTAGTCACTAGGCATGTTAAACGAGGGAGGGGTAGAACAATAAAGACTTGGAATGAAGCTATAAGGAAAGACATGATGTACTAAGGCATTAGTAAGATTATGACAAAAGATAGGGCACAATGACGACAAAGGATCCATGTAGCCCACCCCACTATAGTGGGATAAAGGCTTGAGTGTTGTTGTATGATTAATAAAACAATGTAACATATTTGAACTACTTTATATTGCTTCGGACTTAATCTTTACAGATTGCATACAATATTAACTAAATAATGCTCTTAATAGTCTTTCAAATGACACTTCACATAGACTCACATTCATTCGACACTACTTGAATAAGAAATGCAGTTAGGTGAAACAATAATCTATGATAAACCAGTGGATTGTTTTCTTTTCAAAACTGATACAGTTAATATTTAGTAGTTGTGTTTTATTTTTTTATTTTTTACCTAAATACAATGAGGGGATATTGACTACTGATTTTTTTGAAGTTTTGTTACAAAATAGAAAAGTAGGCCATAGTAATTACGGGAATTCATCCTGTAGTTTGCCATTCCAAATCTTACATTTTACCACATATTATGTCTATACGTCAAACCTTGATTCTTGCCCATACCTTTGTCCACTCTTCACAGTGGTAGGAGTAGAGGAGCAGTAATATTCTGTAGTATTTTTTTCCATTCATTAGTTTCTATTTTTTTCTTGGAGAATTTTATTTTAAGAGAATGAAACATTCTGTAACCATTCATTGTAGTGAAGCTCACATTTGAAAATTTGGTGTCAACTTAGGAGAGAAGCTACAACAACTAGAGCGTGAGAAGGGTATTGTAGTCCGTTTTATGATTGGTCACAGGTATACTTCGTTCTCCTTTCTCTGGTTTATTATCACGTCAAGCAACACCATGTGATCAATTTGATCAATTTATATTTTTAGCTTTGCCATTAGTTCAATAAATTTTGGTCTTCATTTGCTTTTTTGTTGAAATAAAATTGAATTAGGAAAGATCTTGTATATTCATGCTCATTCTTTTTCCCCCTTTTTTTAATATTCTCATGCTGATATTGACATAATGTATACATTCTATAACTATACATTTTTAGAAACTTTCACACTGATTAACTAAAGCTGTGCATGCTTTATTTATTTATTTCAGGGTTAGAATATTTTCCAAATTTCTTGAGAATTATGAAATATTAATATTTTCTTGATTTTTTACCTGAACTCATTCCCTAGTTTAAGGATAAGTGGAATATTTCTTAAAGTAGGTCATCAAGCAAGCCTTGGTTGAGCATTAAATATCAATGGTTTAAGCTTATGTTATTTAAAAATTCTAGATTTCTTGGTAAATTCTGGTGAGTACCATTTATGAAAACATGAGCCCCTAAGAGGGGGTTCATGAGGGAAGTTAACCCATCTTATCTCTCTTCCTCCCTCTCTAATTCCTCTCTCTATCTCACATGTTTAATACCCCTCTATCTTTCCCTCTCCCTTTGTCTATCTCCAGCCCTTTTTTGGCTTTTAGTATGTGGTCGTACTCTTATAGCCTAAATCTTATTTTGCTAGCAAAGCAATTTATGAAAGCCAACGACCATAAGTTGCTCACTGTTATTGATTGGAGCTCTGATGGAGATCGACACTAGACTACGGGTCACCAGTCGACGGGGCCCACTTTTATATATTTGCGTAGGAGGCGATGATCAGATCAGCGATCCGAGACCACGAGCGCGTCCGGCTCGTTGCTCTTTTTTTTGTATTTTATTTTTTGTATTTGTTTTTGGTGTGTTAGGGCCTCGGGCGTGACCGCCAATTATATCCGTTTACGCGCGGTGCCCAACCATCCTCTCTTGTTATAAATAGGTGTGGATGCTACGGTTTACATTTATTGTTGATTTGTGAGATTCCAGACAGGCAATCATACGGGGGTGCGACGCCCCTGCTCATTTATCAGCTTTTAAATTTTTTTTTCGTTCGTTGTTCCCGTGAAAAATAGCCCATGATTCCCTCTCAAAACAGCCGACCCACCACCACTATTTCCTTCCCAGCGCCTGTAACTACCCGTTCTCCACTATTCATCATCTTCTTCCCTCGCTAGAAAACTGTAGCCGACCTCCAACTCCATCGCAAGTTCCTTCCGCCACCCTCTTCCCCCTATTCGCACACGCCACATCCTCCTTTCGTCGATTTCGCCAAAGTTACGCCTCCCCTACATGCACGAGAAGCGTATCCTCCCTCCTTCCCAGCTCCTTTAACTACCCGTTCCCCACTATTTCGCGTTCTTCGCTCAACCCATACAACAAATCATCACCCATACCACAAATCATCGCTCCTCCACAGTCTTCTTCCTTGCCTCCAACAGGCGCCGCATGCCCACTGTACTTCTTCCTCCCAATCTATCTCTCCGTCGTTGAGCCTCAAGCAAAACCGCAAACGCCAGCAAGTTCGCCAACCGCCGACAAGTTTTTCCCTGCAAACCTCCATCGATTCTTCTCTACAGCTCTTCCCCATCACCGATTCAACAACCTGTAGACTTTTCACTCCATACCCAATCACCAACCGCCTATCCCTCTTCTAATCCGACAACCAACAACCATTTCTTCCCAAATTCAGCCACCGGATTCCTTATGCTATGTGAGTATTATTGTATCGTGCTTATTTCTTTTTTATTGAATATGGGAGAATATTTCGTACTTGTTTGAGTGTTTTGATTTCTTAGTATATTTGTTCATTATTGTCTTTTGCCCTATAGAGCTTAATTGTGCAAATTGTAGCAGATAGCAATTTGTGTGAATGTTAGCGTGGTTCACTCGTGTGCCAGAAATTATTAATCATCTTGTGTTAATTTGCTTCGTTTGTAAAATCATCACTGCACAATTTACTTCTGGATTAATAGTTTAAAATTCATTTGCATTTTCATTTAGGTTCTATTTATTTGAGTTCATCTTGCATCACAACCTCTTAGGATCGCATTAGTGTCAACACACCCTTGTTACATGGCCTACCGGCCCTACCCTGCGTCAAAATCACAAACCATCACAAAACACAAGAGTTGAGGTAAATTGCGTATTAAAAAATTTCTATGTAAAAACAATATTGTGCATTTCGGGCCTCCTTGCAGTTTAGAAGTTGCGATTGTTGGAATGAAACACTATGCGCTTAACGTTCACAACCTGATCGATTGAGCTTTTGGTTGTCCAATCGATCCACGTAGTCATCAGAGACTTGATCAACATCAGTCCCCTCCCTCCACTTCAAAAAAACTCATCCTCAAGTTTTCTTTAGGATATCACGCCTCATCTCGAAAGAGATATTCAGTTACATCTGTAATGTTGAATGTGCTTGATTTGCTTGTACATGCAAGATGGTTATTACGCTCACACATTCCCCAAGCGGATCCCCTCGTTGGAATTCATGGAGCGCGCATATGAATGTCATGATAAATTCATATAATATGTTGCAAGGAATCAGTATTAATTAATTAGTTAATATTAATTAATTAGTATTAATATTTTTTAAAAGTATTATGTATGTGTTCCCTCATCTATATAAGGGAGAGAGGTTTGAGTATTTGGCTTCTTGGAGGATCATTATTGTATGGTCTCTCTCTCCTCTTAAGATTCTCCTCTCTATTTCTCACATATGCATCCTTTTATGAATGTAATATGATGTTCGTCGTTTTGAGTCGCTCATTCTCTCTCGTGCACGCATCGCATTGAATGGGTCACTCATCTAAGACCTTGTCCGTAACAATTGATTTGACCTACGTTTTTCGGCTGTGGTTTCCGTCGCCAGATTTCCACGAGCGCTCCGTTAAGCCACTAGTTGGAAAACATCCTCTCCGACCATGTCCTCCACCACATCCGTCCACGAGAGCCTCGCTCGGCACAACGCTATACTCACACATCCTCTCCATGGAAATCGACTCGCTGCCGAGTTACACCCCATTAGTTTGTTTCCCTCGCCATCATCGGCAACCAGCTCCTCCGTCATCATAGGTGCACGGGCTTTGGGCTTCTCACCAGTCACAATTACTGTCACGCCACCACAACCACCAACACAGGAGTCTGACATCCCAATCCTCGCCCGCACACTCGCACTCATACTCATGCGACTAGCAGGCCACCCCCGATGGGTTCTCTTTCTCCGTTGATGTCCGGCTCTTTGTGCAGGGATCCTCCACCACTGTTGCCGACAGGAATGGACAACCAATACTTCCACCAAAGTTTCTCCCCGACTCCCCTGGAGCCAACCTAGGCCAACCCTCACTCGTCCCTCCCAAAAACGAAGTCGTCGAGCGGCCCTCCACACCGGGGTCCTCCGCGGCTAGTATCGACAGGAGTATCGGTCAGCCACTTCCACACCATATCCTGTTACGATTCCTGTCATTCCCCTACAACGCCATTGCCACAGACATCGATGCCTCTTCTGGTCCACCTGTTGTCGTCCGTCTCACTTCAAAACAGTTCTGCCCCATCGCTGCAACACTTTGTGCTTGTTCCCAGGCTACATAGATGACACCCTCTCTTGTTTCACTGCCATTATTCCCACATTCACGCCGCACGCTTCCCCCCATGTCATCCTCTGCAATCAGCGATCCAGTTCCGTATCCCTCACTTTCTTTCAGCCTTGCCGCTCTGTTTTTTCCCGCTGTGCTACAACATAACATTTTTTTCATAACCCTCCCCGGGACATAAAGCTGCTGGGCACAATAAGCTGCCGGACTGCAACTTTATCCCTTCCTCCCCATAGCCTTTTTAATCTCCTGTACCCCCGCCATTACACACCCACACCTCACACTCAAGTTTTAACCTCCCACGTGCAGCCCCATCCCATCCTACATCAATTTTTTTGTGTGCCTTGAGCCCCACGTTTGCTGCCAAGTCATACCTTGCATTATCCACTCTTCTGCCATATACTATTCCCTTCTCATGTTCACACCCAAATTCATCCACTCCCTCCCAATGCAGCCCCTAAGATTCCTTTTAAGTAGCAATCCACCCACAAAGTCCGCCATCACTTTGCCCAAAACTATCCCCACCTTTCCCCTAAAACTCTATAAAAACCATCATACCTCTTCGTTGTGGTATCCCCACTCACATGACGTCATTTTATTCTGTGTTTCTCCTATATCCGCTCGCACCTACTCCACTCCCATAATTTTTCCGCTCCACGTATCCTCAACCCCCAACAATGTTATGTCGCAACAAAAAACTGCTGCCTTTCATCCCGATCGTGTCTTTCGCCACCGCTATTACGGATCCGATAAAAAAATTAGCGCTCACCATCACCCTTGAGGGCAATGTTAATTTTCAAGGGCGAAACCCTCTCGTCGGAATCTGTGGAATGCGTATATGGAAGCAACCATGATAAATTTATATAATATGTGATGTAGGGTAGGCTTCGTGGGTGCTGGATTAACATACAATCCTAGGTGTGGTGCGTGGAAGATAGTTCTAGCACCATAGATACTAAAGATTTTGACTTCTTTCTCGTCTAGCTCTCGTTTGGTGCTCTTTATGTCGCTTATTGTCGTCAATGCTTCTTTTTGTGTAATTTATAAACATGCATTATCTATACTATATATAAAGAAATAACCTTATGGTATAACAATCGACAAATGAATCTGGATCGTTCAATATTCTTTTGGAAGATTCCAGCCCTTGGATGAAGGAGAAGGGAGGTTTGCTATTAGCGCTCCTAAGGAAATCAGACTGAAATCTTCTCGATAGTTTCCCGATCCAAAACAAAAACAAAAAGCTGTGTTTAGGGTTTTGGCCGCCGCCGCCTACTTGTCCGGCGCCCATCGGCGGACTCACCGGACCCTTGCGAACCCACCGGGGGTAGTCCGGCGGCGCTCCGACATGGCCATAAGAGTATTTATGTGTTAGCCTATTTAAGAGAGGACGCCCATCTCGTGGAGAGAAATATGAAAAGTGATTTATATTTTTTCCTTATGGATGATGCATGTGTATTCTTTTTGTAGGGTTTTACTTGATAACACATCAAATGTGCGCAGTGGAATAAATTTTAAGAAAACTCTAAAGAGAAATTTGGATCTTGCGATGAACATTTATCAAGAAGTTTGCATAACATAAAATAAGAGTATACATGAGTGGGATTGAGTCGCCACTCAATCAAGATGCTCTACAACAGTTCTTGGCTGGCGGGTGAATTCACGCAAAATGGATTTGCGGCTCTACAGGAATCCACACGAACGGGGAGAACACCGACACCTTGTCAAACAAGATCCAGGATGGAGAGTGAAAAGCCCTCTGCGTCTCTACAAACCGCTAGGTCTGCACTAGGAGAGGCGGCAGCGGCGGGCGCCGGAATCAGGGCTTATGAGAGCAACGAGATCGGCACTTCGGGAAACACTTTTCGTCAGTTTCGGGTTCTCCCTAACTCATGCATCTCCAAGCCCTAAGGCAATATATATATATATATATATATATATATATATATATATATATATATATATATATATATATATATATATATATATATATATATATATATATATATACAGAAGTGACAGGCACGGGCCTTCGGCCCTGGGGGCATTCGGCGGGGGTGCGACAATCGGCGGGGTGCGACATTCGGCGGGGTGCGACATTCGCCGGGATGCGACATTCGCCGGTGGTGCGACATTTATCGTGAGCGGCGACATTTGTCGTGGGCGGCGACATTTGTCGTGGGCGGCGACATTTGTCGTGGGCGGCGACATTTGTCGTGGGCGGCAACATTTGTCGTGGGCGGCAACATTTGTCGTGGACAGTACCCGCCCCTATGGCCTCGCGCGACAATACCGAACCGACGACGGTGGGCTCCGCCCGCTCCCGGCGGGCTCCACCCAACCCACAACATATACATATGAGTACTCAAAATGACCGTAAAAAAATATAAATCAAGAATACAATTTTTATTTTGTAAAAAAAATTATATTTTAACGTTAAAATATTAAATTTTCTCGTCATTGCTAGCTAGAAGCAATAGGTTTAGGGTATCTAGTGTTTTTATTTTTTGTATTTTAATATTGTAAAGTTGTGTAATTACCTAAAAGGATATTGTCTTTATAATATACTAATATAAAGTTTGGTATAATTGTGTAATTATGAATACAACTATAAGGGCAATATAGGGACATCAGACAATGTTTCACCAAAGAGTAGTTTTCGTATATTAGTAGAGATATATATATATATACCCAGGAGCATAAACAGGCTTGAACCGTCGCTATCCTCATACCCAGAACATGAATGAGATGACTCGACGAATCGACGCACTCAACACCTTAGCTAAAATGTCTCGACGTACTCAACGCCTTAGCTGTGAGATCTCGACGCACTCAATGTCTTAGCTGTGAGATCCCGACACACTCGATGCCTTAGCTGAGAGGTCTCGACGCACTCGACGTTTTGGCAGTGAGGTCTCGACGCACTCGACGCTTTCAAGTGCTTGGTCCATCATTCATCACATATGAGTAAGACCAACACAATCCATTCCTCCAACTTCTCCAAACGCTCGTATGTGCGACCCTATAGACTCATATCGCGTTGGCAGTGAGACTACCTGTTTGACCACTTCCAGATCACCATGATAACACCAACAATTTTTCCTTCAAAACCCTAAATATACACACAAAACATTCAACACTCTCTCAAACTGATACATATATATCTTAGATGTCTAAATTGCCAAATACCTAAATGTAGAGTTAATCGTGGGAACCCTCACTGCTTTTGTCGTAATCCAATTCATTATGTTTCATCATTTTACGAAATACATTATTTGATGTAATATACAACATAACAAAAGATTTGATATAATATTCGCCATATGATCTAACAAATAACATTAATCTAATACTCTCTCACTCTCTCTCTCTCTCTCACACACACGTCACTGTGCACGAGCCCCCTGTGCCCCCCTATGGGGGGCTTCGCCCGCCCATGGCCCGCGGGGGGCTTCACGGGCCTTCGGGGGGCTGCGCGGGCCCGCGGGGGGGCCGCGCCCGCCCCGCGGTGGGCTGCGCTTTTGTTAAATTTAAAAAAACTATTGTTCTTATTAAATTAAAAAAACTCAGAAAAAAAAATAAGGGACCCCCACACAGTTGTAACTTGTTTTTGTTTTCAATTTTTTTAAATTAAAAAAACCCAAAATGGAAAATAAAAACTGTGCCTTGCCCCCCCCCCCCCCGGTTTGGATTAAATTTCAGGCATTTATATATTAGATGTCGTGCAGCTGGTTTGAAATTCCATATCACCTGGGGTTGACTGGGCCGACTGTGCCCTTTATACGGGCCGACTTACCATGAGTTGTAACAGCCCCCCTCCCCCCCCGAAGCCTTCTGCATGTCCAAGCAGTCAGTAGTATTTTTTCATAGTTGGAGGGGTAAATCGGTAATTTCCTACTGTAAAGTAGGAACCCTATTAAATTCCTAGGTTTAGGACTACCTATGATGGTAGGTTTAGAGACCTAGGAAAAAAATGTGGACGGTCCTGATTCGTCTCTGCGTTTGAATGATTGAGATCTTATGATGTGATCAAATCGGACGGTTCAGATTGATTTGGTGGTAATCAACGTTACACCACGATATATCTTTGTAGATAATAGAATATATAAATCAGTTTTATGTATCTTAGATAGATTATGATTTATGAGAAATTGTTAATTGTTATCTCATATGGGTTTATGATTGTATATATATATATTATAGTTGTGTGTGTCTATATATCTATGCTATTAATAAGCGAATTCCTAAGATGAATACTGCCACGGCAGTCCATCGCTCACGTTTTTTTATATCCAAAATTGCCCTCAGGCGGCTTGCGTGTGCGAGTTTTTTTGTTGTTGTTATATATATAATAAAAACATTATACTTGTATTAATATAAATATAAGTTAGTGCCTGCTCCACTATTCTTCCGCCTAACTTATTTATTTATATAAATATAAAATGGATATATATATATATATATATATAACTGTATAAACATAAATATATATTAGATATATAGTTATTATATAAATATATAATACAAATATAAATAAATAAAAAATATATTAGATATATCGTTATTATATAAATTTAAATAATAATGTTATTATAGGAGGTGATAGTGCACAGGTGGCCCTGAGTGCGACCACGACAGTATTCCGCCACAATAATGCCCCGATGCATCGACTCTCCCGCTGCTCGCAGCCTCTGCGAGCAGTCGTGCCAGTGGACTGTAGTCGTGCACTTGGTGTTGCAAGTGTCGTCGCGTCAGGGCACTGTCGTGGTCAGAATACTTTTGCGGTAGCACGGGGCCCGTGCGCTCTCTTCTGTACACACACATATAGAAACAACTCTAAACCCATATGAGCTAACGATTAGTATTTTTCTAATAATCAATCTAAGTTATGTAAAACTATCACAATGTTTCAATTCAAAACAATATCTCAATGTTTTAATTTTCACTTAACACAATAAGTCTCTTACCAATTAAAACTATATCATCAACAAAAAACATTTATCATGGCACCTCATCATTTTCATCAATAGCTTTATTTCAATTATTTCCTTCTATGTATGGCCGTTTATTTCCAGTAACAAATCTTGGAAAGACACATTTCAAAAAAGTTAATTATAATAAAGGCGAAGGGTTTAGCTTGATTTTTCAGCTCCTCCTTTCCCGTTTGATTTTATGTTCCTGTTATAGTTATTTGAATATTTTTGTTTTATTTCTCTTGTATTACACTCTATATATAGAGAGAGCTATATTATTATTCAAGGAATGATATGATTTCATGGTTTGACATGGTATCAGAGCCAGGTTTCAATCCTGGGACCCGTGGGTTATGGGCCCACCACGCTTCCGCTGCACAAAATGGTGTTGCTGAACAAAAAAATCGTCATCTTCTTGAAATGACTCGATCCTTGTTATTTACGATGTCTCTTCCAAAATTCTATTGGGGTGATGCCTATGCCCTTCTTATTGTGGCTTACCTCATCAATTATATGTCGTTCCGTCATCTGGACAATCACACTCCTCTTCATACCCCCTAGGTATCCATCTTACTACTCTTGTACCTCAGGTGTTTGGATGTTTATGTTTTGTTCACATTCATAACATTACTTGAACAAAACTTGATCTTCGTGCCCTTCGTTACGTGTTCATTGGTTATTCCCCATACATAGAAATGATATAAATACTATCATCCTCCTAGTAGGAAAATTTTTGTTTCTATGGATGTCACTTTTCATGAAAGTACCTCCTATTATGAGTCCTCACTTCAGGGAGAGTCTTTATACTTGAAAGTGAGTGCTCTTACTCTTTCTCTTTCTATTCCTCCTCTATACATTACCACTCAGGGAGAGTGTGGATATTCCTAAAGATATCCCCAAAGAAAAGGAGTTGCATGTGTACACTCGAAAAAGCAAAAGATAAAACACTCGATCGCGTCCCATAATACCAGAGCTGCCACCGGATTCGTCTACAACACCCCGTGAGTTACATATTGCCCTCTAAAAAGGTATATGCTCATCCACTCAACATCCGTTATCTAACTCTGTGTCATATGCCTCTTTAACTTCTTCTCATAAAGCCTTCGTCACTTCTCTTTCTACTGTGTTTGTTCCCGGTACATGACAAGAGGGATTTTGTTACGGATCTCCACGACGACGAGCCCAAATGACAAGTCTATATGCGCCGGGTGCGTATATCACAGGGACCCACCAAGACCGCGGAGGATAATTAATAATTATTATGTTCTATGTTTGGCTATCACATTTTTAGTAATTTGTTGTTTTCCTTAATTTCAGTTTTCCTTTTGTATTCGCCCTCTCCTCTATAAGAGGGTGCGTGAATCTTGTATTCGGTATCTCGGATGAATGAATGTTTTCCCTCTTCCTCTAAATCTCTAACCCTAACCCCTCTCTCTTTCTCCCTACCCTCCCTCTCTTACTCTCCCTCTTCCCGATTCAGACCGCCGCCCACCCCCTTTCACCCCGGAACGCAACACACTTGGTCACCCAAAATGGACAAAGACGATGATGGAGGAAATGCAGACTCTAGAAAAGAATCATACATGAGACCTGGTCGATCTCCCTCCTGTCAAGAGGACAGTTGGTAGTCGATGATTTTTTACAGTAAAACAAAACTCTGAAGGTATTGTGGAGAGATTTAAGGTACGATTGGTGGCAAGAGGCTACACCCAAATTCGTGGTATTGACTAGCAAGAGACATTTGCTCCCGTGGAAAAAATGAATACAATATATGTCCTATTATCCTGTGCCACCTGTAAAGGGTGGGACCTTCAACAGCTAGATGTAAAGAATGTTATCTTTCACGGTGAGTGGGAAGAGGAAGTCTTTATGTCGATGCCTACAAGTCTTGTCCCTATCGGCTCTGAAGGGAAAGTGTGTAAATTTAAGAAAGCTTTATATGGGTTAAAACAATCTCTGAGAGCTTGGTTTGGGAAACTTCACAAAGTCATGATCTCGTTATCAGGTGGGACCTTCAACAGCTAGATGTAAAGAATGTTATCTTTCACGGTGAGTGGGAAGAGGAAGTCTTTATGTCGATGCCTACAAGTCTTGTCCCTATCGGCTCTGAAGGGAAAGTGTGTAAATTTAAGAAAGCTTTATATGGGTTAAAACAATCTCTGAGAGCTTGGTTTGGGAAACTTCACAAAGTCATGATCTCGTTAGGCTATACCCAAAGTCATGCCGTTCACACTCTAATTATCAGACGAAAAGAGATGAAGGTGGCTCTCTTGATTGCATATGTTGATGATATGGTTATTACAGGTGATGACTTGGATATGATTTGTGCCTTGAAACTCAAACTTGCTAGTTAATTTGAAGTGAAAGACTTGGGTAAGTTGAGATATTTTCTAGGGATTGAGATAGCAAGATCAAAATTTGTTTTTCATATTTCGCAGCAGAAATATGTCCTTGATTTATTAAAAACAGACAAGAATGAGTGGTTGCAAGCCTGCTGATACTCTTAGTGAAGTGAACCACAAACTTGGACGTGATGAGAGAGAGTTAGTGGAAGATATTTTTGGTCATCAGAAGCTGGTAGGTAAACTGATCTACCTATCTCATACCCGTCTTGATATTTCATATGTAGTAGGAATGGTAAGTCAATACATGCATTCCCCTATGGTTAGATATCTTGATGTTGTCCATGGAATTTTGAGGTATTTGAACACCTCGCCTGGTAAGGGAATTCTATTCTCTTCTAGTGATCACTTAAAAATTGAAATATATACTGATGCAGACTGGGCTGGATCAATTGGTAATAGGAGATCTACTGCAGAATATTGTTCTTTTGTTGGGGCTAATCTGGTCACTTGGAGAAGCAAAAAACATGTAGTGGTTCGCTCTAGTGCAGAGGCTGAGTTTAAAGTTATGGCTCATGGTATATGTGAGAGGATGCGACTTCATTCCCTCCTGAATAATCTTGGTTTATTGGAAACCCGCCTCTTCAATTTGTATTGTGACAACAAGACTACAATCAACATTGCTCAGAACCCTGTCCAACATGACCGCATCAAGCACGTTGAAGTTGACCAACATTTCATTAAAGAAAATATTATGAACGAGATTGTATGTATCCCTTTCATTCACTCGGAGGGACAACTTGCAGATTTTCTAACCAAAGCATTGAGCGAAAAAATATTTGCGTCTATTATTAGCAAGTTGGGCATGAAGCATATTACATGCCCAACTTGAGGGTGAGTATTAAAACTATTTGAATATTTTTGTTTTATTTCTCCTATTGCATTACCCTCTATATATATAGAGGGCTATATTATTATTCAAGCAATGATATGATTTCACGGTTTGACAGTTCCATTTTTTTGTCTTCCTGCACATATTTTACGATTCTTTTCGTTGAATTTTATTGTTTATCGGCTTTCAACTGTGCTTAATATAACCTTGTTTCGTCCCCACTACTTTTGAAGCGTTTTACTTGGTTTGACCTTGTTAAATTTTTGCTGCTTTTACAGTGATTTGTTGCGAATATTTGTCCATCATTATATAAAATTGGACTTTGAAATTGACCTTCATTTTTCTTGCTCTGTGCCACATCAAACAGCATTCTAGATAGGGCTATATTATTATTCAAGGAATGATATGATTTCACGTTTTGACAGTTCCATTTTTTTATCTTCCTGCACATATTTTACGGTTCTTTTCGTTGAATTTTATTGTTTATCAGCTGTCATATATGTAACACCCCTTCCCAGTATTTCAGAAATCAGCCGTCCGGCCGGGTCAGCGATATAAAGAAAACTAGGAAACAGTATTAAAACTAGTAGCAGCAGGTAATAAAATCTACACTAAGCAATTTAAGACTTACAGCGGAAGTTTGAATAAAGTAAACTAAGGGTAACCACATACCTGATATCTGGATTCACAGAGCCACTAAACAGGATAAAGAACTGAATTAACTGAAAATCTGGTTAATCATAAATAGTCTGATACAAATTAGATAGAAACATTAATCTGTTACAATATTCTCATCTACAGGTACATGCTGAAATAGAATAAACTGAATAAGATAAATAATACAAACTGACGCCACCACATGCTCATCCTAGACGTAATTTCCCACCTGGGTCACCTGAAAAACAGTGCCCACAAAGGGTCAGAGTAAGGAAAAATAACCCCTCCTAGTGACACTAAAACTCAGTTTTACATATGAATGCATGTATGCCTTTGAAAAATAATTTTATGCATTAAAAACTTTTATGCTATGTGCTATGCATGCCTTCGCACTATTCTCTGGTCAAGCATCTACTCGTACTAAGCACGTGACTTTTATTTTACTAACTCAAGTCCTGGCGTGCACTAACTAGCATACTGTCTCATGTCAGGTCTATACTTGAGTTCTAGGTGGCTTCTAACCTGCTCATCTACTAGGAAGGCTCTAGGCAGAGTAGCTCCTAACGCGCAACTGAAACTGACGACCCGAGACCATCTGACGAACTCAAATGTTCTAGTGCCACGCGGACATGGTCTCGAATCTGCTAACTGGCTCAAGGGAAGTAAACTCCCAAGACTGTACTGCTCATAAGGTTCCATGTGCCTTACGAGAACGGTAGTGCGCCTCTACCTAGCACGGAAGAACTCTGTGTGCTGGCTGACCTTTTTGGTCTGACGCTACTCTGCAAGGGATATCTTTTCTGGTGTACTACTAAGCGACCTTTGACTTTCTGGCGGTCGACTTGAAGGGACATTCACGCCCTTATTCGGAAAAAATTCCAAACCTACGAACACGGCTAACGCTTCCGTACTCTATGTTTCTGTTCATGATCCGACTACTTGGGTCTTAGGGAAATCGTGTCACCCTACACATTTTTCGTAACTGTTTTCCTATCACCACACCTTTCTATGCATGGACATGGTACTTGAAATAAATCTATTTATGTGTATAAAAATATATACTTTTTACTATGTCTAAATAGCAGAAGTTAGGTTTCCTTACAGTGGTGGTGCGGCGCTCGTACACTCGGCGCGACGGCATCTTCTATTTCAAAGGTGATCCTACTGTTGGGGACCCTCAAGTGCTGCCCCGACTCCACCGAAAAACCTGCAAAATTTAGGGCAGCCCTAAATCCAACATTTCCCCTAAGGATTTCCGATGGAAAAATCCAAATCATCTTAGGTTGCAAGAATATAAGTGCTAGCTGTGCATATTACCTATATGCGGAGAGATTGGGGCTCTCAAAGCGTCCCACACAAAACCCGCGGAGGATCACGACCACCAAACCTAGAATAGGGCAAAAGGAACAAAATATTATTTAGTCTAATCCTCTAAGACGAGGAATCTTCAAGAGGAAATCGAGATTAAGGAGGAATCGACTCACCGGAACCGAAACGGAACTCAACTCTTCCGGTTAGGGTTTGATCCAACCTCTCCCACGGCCAAGGATTGAAGAGGAACACTCACCGGCACTCGCAGTGGAAGGAGGAGAAGTCGGAGTGGACTTCTGGAGAGGAATCGGGCACTGGACGGCAGCGGAAACGCCGAACGGGCGACGTCGGGCGTGCGTCGGTCGCGCGGAACGGGAGAAACAGGAGGGCTGCGGTTTTGCGGGTTTCTTCCGTGAAATTGAGGGCGTGCGGTTTATTAATCGGGTTGTAGCGGTTTATTAGTAACCGCAAGAGGAGAAAAAGGGGGGGGGGAATGCTATTGGCACACCCGACTCAAATAAACGGTCGCGATTTATAATCATAGAACAACGTACCTCGACGACGCGCTGTCTCGGTCAAAATCCGTCGCGACTCGACCCTATAAAAAAAATAAATTCGTTACAATTAAACGGTTGTTACAAATCTCCCCTCCTAATAAAAATTTTCGTCCTCGAAAATTGTAATCATACCTGAATCGAAGAGAAAAGAATAGTCTGCATTGCTCTTAAGCTCATCCTCTCGCTCCCAAGTATACTCTGGACGGCCACAGTTCATCCAAAGGACTTTGACCAAGCGAATCTCTCTATTTCTGAGCTTCTGAATCCTTGAGTCCACTATCTTGACTGGTCTAACCCCAATACTAAGATCTGTCTCAATTGATGCTTCCTCGGTACTGATGATCTGACTGGGATCTCTGACTGCTCTCCTCAGATAGGAGACGTGGAATACATCATGTACACCACTCATTTCCTCAGGTAAGGCCAACCTATATGCAACCTCACCAACTCTTTCCAGTACCTCAAAAGGACCAACGAATCTGGGGCTCAGTTTCTTCATCCGCTTTATTCTAGAGACTCCTCTGACTGGTCTGACCTTCAGATAAACGTAGTCTCCAACACTGAACTCTACTGACCTGTGCTTCTGATCATGATACTTGGCCTGGCGATCCTGAGCTGTCTTCATACGCTCCTGAATAAGCTTAATCCTGTCCGTGGTCTTATCAATCCATGACTCCCTGATAGACGATCTTTCCTCACTCTCTGCCCAACATAACGGTGTCCGACAACGTCTACCATAGAGGGCCTCGAACGGTGCCATCCCAATACTCGCCTGAAAACTGTTGTTGTAGGAGAACTCCACAAGAGTAACATACTTCTCCCATTTTCCTCCAAAATCTAGAATACACATCCGTAGCAGATCCTCCAAAGTCCTATTTGTGCGCTCGGTCTGTCCATCTGTCTGAGGATGGAATGCGGTGCTGAAATGTAACCTGGTACCCAACCGCTCCTGTACGTAACGCCACTCCCTGGAGGTAAATCTGCCATCTCGGTCTGAAACTATAGTCTTGGGCACACCGTGAAGTCGAACTATCTCGTCTAAATATAACTGGGTCAGCTTCGGACCTTGATCTGTCTTTCTAAGAGGAATGAAATGGGCGACCTTAGAGAGTCGATCTACTATAACCCACAAGGAATCATTACCACTCTGCGATCTCGGCAAACCATGAATGAAGTCCATGGATATATCCTTAAAAGTCCACTCGGGAATGGGAAGTGGCTGCAACTTGCCTCCAGGCCTTTGACACTCGGCCTTAACCAACTTGCATGTCTCACACTTCCCTACATAATCTGCAACATCACCCTTCAAACCTGGCCACCAGACTGTCTTCTTAAGATCTGCATACATCTTCGTGCTACTAGGATGTATCGAATATCTAGAATTGTGTGTCTCAAAAAGAATGTCCTCGCGAAGGTGACTAACATCTGGGATGCACACTCTGCCATCATGCAATAATAACTCATCCTGAATAGAGAACCTCTCTTTCTGACCTGACTGCACTGAGATCCAAATCTCTGCCATCTTTGGATCCAACGGTATAGCTGTCCTGATCCTGTCTCTAATATCGCACGAAATCTCCATCCAACTCAACCAAGCTGAACCAAAACTGCAACGGGGCACAACGACGATGTCCAGTCTCTCCAGCTCTCGTACTAACTCCTCCTGCTGAGTGAGAAGATAAAAACACAAACCTCTCCTGCTAAGGGCATCAGCTACCACGTTCGCCTTTCCTGGGTGGTACTGAATGTCTACATCGTAGTCAGAAAGAAACTCTAACCATCTACGCTGCCTCAAATTGAGCTCTCGCTGATCAAAGATATACTTGAGGCTCTTATGATCAGTAAAGATCTCGCAACGCACTCTATAGAGGTAGTGTCTCCAAATCTTTAGAGCATGAATGACTGCTGCAAGCTCCAAGTCATGTACGGGATAGTTCCTCTCATGAACCTTTAACTGTCTCGATGCATATGCTACGACTTTTCCATGCTGCATGAGAACACAACCCAAACCCTGACCTGAAGCATCACTATAAATCTGAAATCCGTCTGACCCTGAAGGCAAACTCAAAATCGGTGCGGTCATCAATCTGTTCTTCAAGTCCTCAAAAGCCAATTCACACTCAACTGTCCAATCCAAGCCCTTTCCCTTCCTAGTGAGGGAAGTCAGTGGTAAGGCTATCTTCGAGAAATCCCTGATGAATCTCCTGTAGTATCCAGCAAGACCCAAAAAGCTGCGAACCTCTGAAACTGTCGTCGGTCTTGGCCAATTCTTAATAGCCTCTATCTTCTTCGGATCAACACTAACCCCTTTCTGACTGATGATATGGCCTAAGAATGCAATCTCTGAAAGCCAAAATTCACACTTAGAAAACTTAGCAAACAACTGGTTCTTCCTGAGTGTGCTCAAAACAATCCTGAGGTGTGCTGCATGATCTTCTGCACTCTTAGAGAACACCAAAATATCATCTATGAAGACGATGACAAAACGATCCAAATACTCCCGAAATACTCTGTTCATCAGGTCCATAAATACTGAAGGGGCATTGGTCAGCCCGAACGGCATGACCACAAACTCGAAGTGTCCATATCTGGTACTGAAAGCAGTCTTCAGAATATCCACGTCACGAATCCTCAGCTGATGATAGCCCGACCTCAGATCTAACTTGGAGAAGGTGCTCGCTCCCACCAACTGGTCGAACAAATCATCAATCCTAGGAATCGAGTACTTGTTCTTTACGGTCAGCTTATTCAATTCGCGGTAGTCTATGCACAATCTCAGACTACCATCCTTCTTCTTCACAAAAAGCACTGGCACTCCAAGGCGAAGTACTGGGGCGTATAAAACCCAAATCAAGCAGCTCCTGCAACTGGCTCTTCAATTCTGCTAGTTCCCTTGGAGCCATCCGATAGGGAGATTTTGCTACCGGTGTAGCCCCAGGCTGCAAGTCTATCGGGAACTCAATTTCTCTATCAGGAGGGGCACCAGGGAGCTCTTCCGGGAAAACATCTGGAAACTCTTGCACCACTGGTACCTCTGACAAACCAGCCTTAGACTCCGCGCTCATCAGTACTACGAAGGTTTCACAACCCTTACTAATGCACCTTCTCGCTTGGACTGCAGATATGATCATCTTCACTACTCCCTTCAATCCCTGAAAAGAGAAAGATGTCTGGTTGGGGCCATCGAACTGAATCTGCTTCGCCCTACAGTCAATCCTGGCGTTGACTGCTGAAAGCTAGTCCATTCCAAAGATCAAGTCAAACCCTGCTATAGGTAGCAGCAAAGCTTCCACGATAATCTCAACATCACTAAACTGCACTGGTACCCTGCACTTGTCTCTAGTCTGTAGAAGGGATCCATTCGGCATCATGACTTCCAGCGGTACTGACTCTGGGAAGACTTCTAAATCCAACTTACGCACTAGAGATTCCGCGATAAACGAGTGCGAGGCACCCGTATCAAACAGAATCTTAGAGGGTAAATTACGAATCATAAGGATGCCTACATGAATGATTTAAGAAGGATGAAAAATTTAAAGTGTCACTACGGAGGATTTTAAAACCAACTTGTTAAGCAAACAACACTTACCTGTCACAACATCCTCCTGATCCTTCGCCTCCTGCTGACCCAGCCCATAAGCTCTGGGCTGCACTAAGTCTCGACCCTGCTGCGGTCTCCCATCAGTGAGCATCAATGCTTTGCCCTTATCTACCCTGCTAGGGCCACCAACCTCGAACTTCGACTGTAGGAATAAATTACATTAAAAATCTATTGTAATTACATAAATGTAATCAATACAAAAGGACCTTGATTACCTGATTTGTCCCAGCTTCCTGACAGAAGCGAGCTATGTGTCCAGGTTGTCGGCACTTGTAACATACGCCTGCACTGGCCAAACACTCCCCTGAATGACGACGCTGACACTTGGGACACATGGGATAGTCCTTGCTCCGGTCACCAGATTGACCATTCTTCTTAGCATCAGGCTTCGGCTTCTTGTTCCAGTTCTTTCCTTGATCGTTTCTGCTCTGCTGCGGCTGATGCGAATCCTGAGATCGCTTCGCACGGAAACTACTTCGCTTCTGAACCTTCTGCTGGTCAGCCTCCAGTCTGCGAGCTGTATCCAATAAGCTCCTGTAATCAGCGTTGACCATAGTCATCAGCGGCTGCCTCAACGAGTCACGCAAGCCATCTACGAAACGACTGCACTTCTCAGTCTGATCTCCCTGCATCACGCCCGCATATCTAGCAAGATGAGTCAGCTCTCGCTCATACTCAGTAACTGTCCTGTCCCCCTGGAAAAGCCTCAGATACTTCTCCTGGAGACCTCGTCGTGCGGAAGGAGGCACGAAACAACTAGCAAGAGCTCTAGAGAACTCGCCCCAAGTGAACATGTCTGGGGTACGGCCTGACAAAAAAAAAAAAAACGATCATACCATATTAAAATTAACACATTACTTCCTAAAATAAAGGAATTGATCATAACACTTTACCTGCAGGATCATCTATCCGGTATTTGTCCCACCAGACTTTTGCCTCTCCTCGGAGGAGGAAAGCTGCCAGAGGAACTTTCTTATTCTCCGGGCACTCTAAAACATTCAACAGGTCTCTGGTGTTAGCTATCCAATCATCTGTATCCATCGGGGTCTCATCCCCACTGTAGTTCGAAGGCTGTAGTTCTCTAAAATTTCTCAAATAGCGCTCCAGGGTCATCTCCACAGGTGCTGCTGCAGGAGCTGGTGCAGGGACTGACACTTGTACTGGAGCTGGAAACCCTGCAGCCAGTCCTCTCTGAAACTCCATCAAGGCAACAGTAACCGCCTTGGCAATCTGAGACGCTATGTCAGTGCCCTCTGGAGCTGCTGGAACTGGAGGTACTTGTGGCACGGCAGCGTCTCCCATGATTGCATTAGGAATCGGGTTCTGGCGGGAAGATTCACCTGGTTCACTAACTCGTGGTGCCTGATAGAATATATAAAAGAAATCTGATTATTTATCAAGCATCTAAGAAATCTGGCTTAGCAACTTATTTTGTACTCTAGCGAACACTAAGGCTTAATCGCAACTTAAAGTACTTTACTGACAATAGTTTACTCTTATACGCTCCTATGGCTCTGTGAATTCTTTCTAGGGTCCAGGGATCCTAAACCTCCCTCTGATACCAATTTGTATCACCCCTTCCCAGTATTTCAGAAATCAGCCGTCCGGCCGGGTCAGCGATATAAAGAAAACTAGGAAACAGTATTAAAACTAGTAGCAGCAGGTAATAAAATCTACACTAAGCAATTTAAGACTTACAGCGGAAGTTTGAATAAAGTAAACTAAGGGTAACCACGTACCTGATATCTGGATTCACAGAGCCACTAAACAGGATAAAGAACTGAATTAACTGAAAATCTGGTTAATCATAAATAGTCTGATACAAATTAGATAGAAACATTAATCTGTTACAATATTCTCATCTACAGGTACATGCTGAAATAGAATAAACTGAATAAGATAAATAATACAAACTGACGCCACCACATGCTCATCCTAGACGTAATTTCCCACCCGGGTCACCTGAAAAACAGTGCCACTAAACCTCAGTTCTACATATGAATGCATGTATGCCTTTGAAAAATAATTTTATGCATTAAAAACTTTTATGCTATGTGTTATGCATGCCTTCGCACTATTCTCTGGTCAAGCATCTACTCGTACTAAGCACGTGACTTTTATTTTACTAACTCAAGTCCTGGCGTGCACTAACTAGCATACTGTCTCATGTCAGGTATATACTTGAGTTCTAGGTGGCTTCTAACCTGCTCATCTACTAGGAAGGCTCTAGGCAGAGTAGCTCCTAACGCGCAACTGAAACTGACGACCCGAGACCATCTGACGAACTTAAATGTTCTAGTGCCACGCGGACACGGTCTCGAATCTGCTAACTGGCTCAAGGGAAGTAAACTCCCAAGACTGTACTGCTCATAAGGTTCCATGTGCCTTACGAGAACGGTAGTGCGCCTCTACCTAGCACGGAAGAACTCTGTGTGCTGGCTGACCTTTTTGGTCTGACGCTACTCTGCAAGGGATATCTTTTCTGGTGTACTACTAAGCGACCTTTGACTTTCTGGCGGTCGACTTAAAGGGACATTCACGCCCTTATTCGGAAAAAATTCCAAACCTACGAACACGGCTAACGCTTCCGTACTCTATGTTTCTGTTCATGATCCGACTACTTGGGTCTTAGGGAAATCGTGTCACCCTACACATTTTTCGTAACCGTTTTCCTATCACCACACCTTTCTATGCATGGACATGGTACTTGAAATAAATCTATTTATGTGTATAAAAATATATACTTTTTACTATGTCTAAATAGCAGAAGTTAGGTTTCCTTACAGTGGTGGTGCGGCGCTCGTACACTCGGCGCGGCGGCATCTTCTATTTCAAAGGTGATCCTACTGTTGGGGACCCTCAAGTGCTGCCCCGACTCCACCGAAAAACCTGCAAAATTTAGGGCAGCCCTAAATCCAACATTTCCCCTAAGGATTTCCGATGGAAAAATCCAAATCATCTTAGGTTGCAAGAATATAAGTGCTAGCTGTGCATATTACCTATATGCGGAGAGATTGGGGCTCTCAAAGCGTCCCACACAAAACCCGCGGAGGATCACGACCACCAAACCTAGAATAGGGCAAAAGGAACAAAATATTATTTAGTCTAATCCTCTAAGACGAGGAATCTTCAAGAGGAAATCGAGATTAAGGAGGAATCGACTCACCGGAACCGAAACGGAACTCAACTCTTCCGGTTAGGGTTTGATCCAACCTCTCCCACGGCCAAGGAATGAAGAGGAACACTCACCGGCACTCGCAGCGGAAGGAGGAGAAGTCGGAGTGGACTTCTGGAGAGGAATCGGGCACTGGACGGCAGCGGAAACGCCGAACGGGCGTCGTCGGGCGTGCGTCGGTCGCGCGGAACGGGAGAAACAGGAGGGCTGCGGTTTTGCGAGTTTCTTCCGTGAAATTGAGGGCGTGCGGTTTATTAATCGGGTTGAAGCGGTTTATTAGTAACCGCAAGAGGAGAAAAAGGGGGGGGGGGATGCTATTGGCACACCCAACTCAAATAAACGGTCGCGATTTATAATCATAGAACAACGTACCTCGACGACGCGCTGTCTCGGTCAAAATCCGTCGCGACTCGACCCTATAAAAAAAATAAATTCGTTACAATTAAACGGATGTTACAAATCTCCCCTCCTAATAAAAATTTTCGTCCTCGAAAATTGTAATCATACCTGAATCGAAGAGAAAAGAATAATCTGCATTGCTCTTAAGCTCATCCTCTCGCTCCCAAGTATACTCTGGACGGCCACAGTTCATCCAAAGGACTTTGACCAAGCGAATCTCTCTATTTCTGAGCTTCGGAATCCTTGAGTCCACTATCTTGACTGGTCTAACCCCAATACTAAGATCTGTCTCAATTGATGCTTCCTCGGTACTGATGATCTGACTGGGATCTCTGACTGCTCTGCTCAGATAGGAGACGTGGAATACATCATGTACACCACTCATTTCCTCTGGTAAGACCAACCTATATGCAACCTCACCAACTCTTTCCAGTACCTCAAAAGGACCAACGAATCTGGGGCTCAGTTTCTTCATCCGCTTTATTCTAGAGACTCCTCTGACTGGTCTGACCTTCAGATAAACGTAGTCTCCAACATTGAACTCTACTGACCTGTGCTTCTGATCATGATACTTGGCCTGGCGATCCTGAGCTGTCTTCATACGCTCCTGAATAAGCTTAATCCTGTCCGTGGTCTTATCAATCCATGACTCCCTGATAGACGATCTTTCCTCACTCTCTGCCCAACATAACGGTGTCCGACAACGTCTACCATAGAGGGCCTCGAACGGTGCCATCCCAATACTCGCCTGAAAACTGTTGTTGTAGGAGAACTCCACAAGAGTAACATACTTCTCCCATTTTCCTCCAAAATCTAGAATACACATCCGTAGCAGATCCTCCAAAGTCCTATTTGTGCGCTCGGTCTGTCCATCTGTCTGAGGATGGAATGCGGTGCTGAAATGTAACCTGGTACCCAACCGCTCCTGTACGTAACGCCACTCCCTGGAGGTAAATCTGCCATCTCGGTCTGAAACTATAGTCTTGGGCACACCGTGAAGTCGAACTATCTCGTCTAAATATAACTGGGCCAGCTTCGGACCTTGATCTGTCTTTCTAAGAGGAATGAAATGGGCGACCTTAGAGAGTCGATCTACTATAACCCACAAGGAATCATTACCACTCTGCGATCTCGGCAAACCATGAATGAAGTCCATGGATATATCCTCAAAAGTCCACTCGGGAATGGGAAGTGGCTGCAACTTGCCTCCAGGCCTTTGACACTCGGCCTTAACCAACTTGCATGTCTCACACTTCCCTACATAATCTGCAACATCACCCTTCAAACCTGGCCACCAGACTGTCTTCTTAAGATCTGCATACATCTTCGTGCTACCAGGATGTATCGAATATCTAGAATTGTGTGTCTCAAAAAGAATGTCCTCGCGAAGGTGACTAACATCTGGGATGCACACTCTGCCATCATGCAATAATAACTCATCCTGAATAGAGAACCTCTCTTTCTGACCTGACTGCACTGAGATCCAAATCTCTGCCATCTTTGGATCCAACGGTATAGCTGTCCTGATCCTGTCTCTAATATCGCACGAAATCTCCATCCAACTCAACCAAGCTGAACCAAAACTGCAACGGGGCACAACGACGATGTCCAGTCTCTCCAGCTCTCGTACTAACTCCTCCTGCTGAGTGAGAAGATAAAAACACAAACCTCTCCTTCTAAGGGCATCAGCTACCACGCTCGCCTTTCCTGGGTGGTACTGAATGTCTACATCGTAGTCAGAAAGAAACTCTAACCATCTACGCTGCCTCAAATTGAGCTCTCGCTGATCAAAGATATACTTGAGGCTCTTATGATCAGTAAAGATCTCGCAACGCACTCCATAGAGGTAGTGTCTCCAAATCTTTAGAGCATGAATGACTACTGCAAGCTTCAAGTCATGTACGGGATAGTTCCTCTCATGAACCTTTAACTGTCTCGATGCATATGCTACGACTTTTCCATGCTGCATGAGAACACAACCCAAACCCTGACCTGAAGCATCACTATAAATCTGAAATCCGTCTGACCCTGAAGGCAAACTCAAAATCGGTGCGGTCATCAATCTGTTCTTCAAGTCCTCAAAAGCCAATTCACACTCAACTGTCCAATCCAAGCCCTTTCCCTTCCTAGTGAGGGAAGTCAGTGGTAAGGCTATCTTCGAGAAATCCCTGATGAATCTCCTGTAGTATCCAGCAAGACCCAAAAAGCTGCGAACCTCTGAAACTGTCGTCGGTCTTGGCCAATTCTTAATAGCCTCTATCTTCTTCGGATCAACACTAACCCCTTTCTGACTGATGATATGGCCTAAGAATGCAATCTCTGAAAGCCAAAATTCACACTTAGAAAACTTAGCAAACAACTGGTTCTTCCTGAGTGTGCTCAAAACAATCCTGAGGTGTGCTGCATGATCTTCTGCACTCTTAGAGAACACCATAATATCATCTATGAAGACGATGACAAAACGATCCAAATACTCCCGAAATACCCTGTTCATCAGGTCCATAAATACTGAAGGGGCATTGGTCAGCCCGAACGGCATGACCACAAACTCGAAGTGTCCATATCTGGTACTGAAAGCAGTCTTCAGAATATCCACGTCACGAATCCTCAGCTGATGATAGCCCGACCTCAGATCTAACTTGGAGAAGGTGCTCGCTCCCACCAACTGGTCGAACAAATCATCAATCCTAGGAATCGGGTACTTGTTCTTTACGGTCAGCTTATTCAATTCGCGGTAGTCTATGCACAATCTCAGACTACCATCCTTCTTCTTCACAAAAAGCACTGGAGCACTCCAAGTCGAAGTACTGGGGCGTATAAAACCCAAATCAAGCAGCTCCTGCAACTGGCTCTTCAATTCTGCTAGTTCCCTTGGAGCCATCCGATAGGGAGATTTTGCTACCGGTGTAGCCCCAGGCTGCAAGTCTATCGGGAACTCAATTTCTCTATCAGGAGGGGCACCAGGGAGCTCTTCCGGGAAAACATCTGGAAACTCTTGCACCACTGGTACCTCTGACAAACCAGCCTTAGACTCCGCGCTCATCAGTACTACGAAGGTTTCACAACCCTTACTAATGCACCTTCTCGCTTGGACTGCAGATATGATCATCTTCACTACTCCCTTCAATCCCTGAAAAGAGAAAGATGTCTGGTTGGGGCCATCGAACTGAATCTGCTTCGCCCTACAGTCAATCCTGGCGTTGACTGCTGAAAGCTAGTCCATTCCAAAGATCAAGTCAAACCCTGCTATAGGTAGCAGCAAAGCTTCCACGATAATCTCAACATCACTAAACTGCACTGGTACCCTGCACTTGTCTTTAGTCTGTAGAAGGGATCCATTCGGTATCATGACTTCCAGCGGTACTGACTCTGGGAAGACTTCTAAATCCAACTTACGCACTAGAGATTCCGCGATAAACGAGTGCGAGACACCCGTATCAAACAGAATCTTAGAGGGTAAATTACGAATCATAAGGATGCCTACATGAATGATTTAAGAAGGATGAAAAATTTAAAGTGTCACTACGGAGGATTTTAAAACCAACTTGTTAAGCAAACAACACTTACCTGTCACAACATCCTCCTGATCCTTCGCCTCCTGCTGACCCAGCCCATAAGCTCTGGGCTGCACTAAGTCTCGACCCTGCTGCGGTCTCCCATCAGTGAGCATCAATGCTTTGCCCTTATCTACCCTGCTAGGGCCACCAACCTCGAACTTCGACTGCAGGAATAAATTACATTAAAAATCTATTGTAATTACATAAATGTAATCAATACAAAAGGACCTTGATTACCTGATTTGTCCCAGCTTCCTGACAGAAGCGAGCTATGTGTCCAGGTTGTCGGCACTTGTAACATACGCCTGCACTGGCCAAACACTCCCCTGAATGACGACGCTGACACTTGGGACACATGGGATAGTCCTTGCTCCGGTCACCAGATTGACCATTCTTCTTAGCATCAGGCTTCGGCTTCTTGTTCCAGTTCTTTCCTTGATCGTTTCTGCTCTGCTGCGGCTGATGCGAATCCTGAGATCGCTTCGCACGGAAACTACTTCGCTTCTGAACCTTCTGCTGGTCAGCCTCCAGTCTGCGAGCTGTATCCACTAAGCTCCTGTAATCAGCGTTGACCATAGTCATCAGCGGCTGCCTCAACGAGTCACGCAAGCCATCCACGAAACGACTGCACTTCTCAGTCTGATCTCCCTGCATCACGCCCGCATATCTAGCAAGATGAGTCAGCTCTCGCTCATACTCAGTAACTGTCCTGTTCCCCTGGAAAAGCCTCAGATACTTCTCCTGGAGACCTCGTCGTGCGGAAGGAGGCACGAACCAACTAGCAAGAGCTCTAGAGAACTCGCCCCAAGTGAACATGTCTGGGGTACGGCCTGACCAAACAAAAAAAAACGATCATACCATATTAAAATTAACACATTACTACCTAAAATAAAGGAATTGATCATAACACTTTACCTGCAGGATCATCTATCCGGTATTTGTCCCACCAGACTTTTGCCTCTCCTCGGAGGAGGAAAGCTGCCAGAGGAACTTTCTTATTCTCCGGGCACTCTAAAACATTCAACAGGTCTCTGGTGTTAGCTATTCAATCATCTGTATCCATCGGGGTCTCATCCCCACTGTAGTTCGAAGGCTGTAGTTCTCTAAAATTTCTCAAATAGCGCTCCAGGGTCATCTCCACAGGTGCTGCTGCAGGAGCTGGTGCAGGGACTGGCACTTGTACTGGAGCTGGAAACCCTGCAGCCAGTCCTCTCTGAAACTCCATCAAGGCAACAGTAACCGCCTTGGCAATCTGAGACGCTATGTCAGTGCCCTCTGGAGCTGCTGGAACTGGAGGTACCTGTGGCACGGCAGCGTCTCCCATGGTTGCATTAGGAATCGGGTTCTGGCGGGAAGATTCACCTGGTTCACTAACTCGTGGTGCCTGATAGAATATATAAAAGAAATCTGATTATTTATCAAGCATCTAAGAAATCTGGCTTAGCAACTTATTTTGTACTCTAGCGAACACTAAGGCTTAATCGCAACTTAAAGTACTTTACTGACAATAGTTTACTCTTATACGCTCCTATGGCTCTGTGAATTCTTTCTAGGGTCCAGGGATCCTAAACCTCACTCTGATACCAATTTGTATCACCCCTTCCCAGTATTTCAGAAATCAGCCGTCCGGCCGGGTCAGCGATATAAAGAAAACTAGGAAACAGTATTAAAACTAGTAGCAGCAGGTAATAAAATCTACACTAAGCAATTTAAGACTTACATCGGAAGTTTGAATAAAGTAAATTAAGGGTAACCACATACCTGATATCTGGATTCACAGAGCCACTAAACAGGATAAAGAACTGAATTAACTGAAAATCTGGTTAATCATAAATAGTCTGATACAAATTAGATAGAAACATTAATCTGTTACAATATTCTCATCTACAGGTACATGCTGAAATAGAATAAACTGAATAAGATAAATAATACAAACTGACGCCACCACATGCTCATCCTAGACGTAATTTCCCACCTGGGTCACCTGAAAAACAGTGCACACAAAGGGTCAGAGTAAGGAAAAATAACCCCTCCTAGTGACACTAAAACTCAGTTTTACATATGAATGCATGTATGCCTTTGAAAAATAATTTTATGCATTAAAAACTTTTATGCTATGTGCTATGCATGCCTTCGCACTATTCTCTGGTCAAGCGTCTACTCGTACTAAGCACGTGACTTTTATTTTACTAACTCAAGTCCTGGCGTGCACTAACTAGCATACTGTCTCATGTCAGGTCTATACTTGAGTTCTAGGTGGCTTCTAACCTGCTCATCTACTAGGAAGGCTCTAGGCAGAGTAGCTCCTAACGCGCAACTGAAACTGACGACCCGAGACCATCTGACGAACTCAAATGTTCTAGTGCCACGCGGACACGGTCTCGAATCTGCTAACTGGCTCAAGGGAAGTAAACTCCCAAGACTGTACTGCTCATAAGGTTCCATGTGCCTTACGAGAACGGTAGTGCGCCTCTACCTAGCACGGAAGAACTCTGTGTGCTGGCTGACCTTTTTGGTCTGACGCTACTCTGCAAGGGATATCTTTTCTGGTGTACTACTAAGCGACCTTTGACTTTCTGGCGGTCGACTTGAAGGGACATTCACGCCCTTATTCGGAAAAAATTCCAAACCTACGAACACGGCTAACGCTTCCGTACTCTATGTTTCTGTTCATGATCCGACTACTTGGGTCTTAGGGAAATCGTGTCACCCTACACATTTTTCTTAACCGTTTTCCTATCACCACACCTTTCTATGCATGGACATGGTACTTGAAATAAATCTATTTATGTGTATAAAAATATATACTTTTTACTATGTCTAAATAGCAGAAGTTAGGTTTCCTTACAGTGGTGGTGCGGCGCTCGTACACTCGGCGCGGCGGCATCTTCTATTTCAAAGGTGATCCTACTGTTGGGGACCCTCAAGTGCTGCCCCGACTCCACCGAAAAACCTGCAAAATTTAGGGCAGCCCTAAATCCAACATTTCCCCTAAGGATTCCGATGGAAAAATCCAAATCATCTTAGGTTGCAAGAATATAAGTGCTAGCTGTGCATATTACCTATATGCGGAGAGATTGGGGCTCTCAAAGCGTCCCACACAAAACCCGCGGAGGATCACGACCACCAAACCTAGAATAGGGCAAAAGGAACAAAATATTATTTAGTCTAATCCTCTAAGACGAGGAATCTTCAAGAGGAAATCGAGATTAATGAGGAATCGACTCACCGGAACCGAAACGGAACTCAACTCTTCCGGTTAGGGTTTGATCCAACCTCTCCCACGGCCAAGGAATGAAGAGGAACACTCACCGGCACTCGCAGCGGAAGGAGGAGAAGTCGGAGTGGACTTCTGGAGAGGAATCGGGCACTGGACGGCAGCGGAAATGCCGAACGGGCGACGTCGGGCGTGTGTCGGTCGCGCGGAACGGGAGAAACAGGAGGGCTGCGGTTTTGCGGGTTTCTTCCGTGAAATTGAGGGCGTGCGGTTTATTAATCGGGGTTGTAGCGGTTTATTAGTAACCGCAAGAGGAGAAAAAGGGGGGGGGGGGGAAATGCTATTGGCACACCCAACTCAAATAAACGGTCGCGATTTATAATCATAGAACAACGTACCTCGACGACGCGCTGTCTCGGTCAAAATCCGTCACGACTCGACCCTATAAAAAAAATAAATTCGTTACAATTAAACGGATGTTACAATATACTCATATGTGCATAATATAAACTTGTTTCTTCCACACTACTTTTGAAGTGTTTTACTTGGTTTTACCTTGTTAAATTTTTTGCTGTTTTTACAGTGATTTGTTGCGAATAGTTGTGCTTCATTATATAAAATTGGACGTTGAAATTGACCTTCATTTTGCTTGCTCAGTGCCACATCAAACAGCATTCTAGATAGGGCAATAGATTCAGAAGAAGATCAACATGGTGACTTTCTTAGGCTGGTAAGGATTATTCTTTACTATTGTTCATTTTTTTATGGGTTTAATCCTTTCCTTATCAACAAATTCCATATGCATGATTAGGATCATGTTGAAGGTTATCATGAATTATCCGCAAAGACAAAGATATTCTTTTCTACTGCAGTTGCTAAATGGGATGCTGAATTTTATGTTAAGGTGGATGATGATGTTCATGTTAATCTAGGTACAGAATTAAGAAACAATGTGTTTTTAAAATATGCATTCTTAATGGAATTCTTTCTGACAAATACTCTCCTTCACTTATCTTTCAGGTATGCTTGCTGCAACTCTTGCCCACCATAGGTCAAAGCCTAGAACATATATAGGTTGCATGAAATCTGGACCAGTTCTTTCTGATAAGTAAATATTCTATCTCATCCCAAGTCTCATCATCTTTTTGCAATAAATTTTACCAAGCTTCTCACTTGTTTATATTCTTTATGATTGTTAGAGGAATCGATAATGAATTCTATTGAGTTTGTCCTCTTTATATATGGAGGCGGACACAAGACATAACAAAATAATACATATGACATATTGTAAAATGCATATTGTAACACTCCCCCTCAAGTTGGGCGTGAGATGTTGATCATGCCTAACTTGACAACAATTCTTCCAAAGGTAATTCCACTCACGCCTTTCGTGAGAATATCAGCAAGTTGTCTGTCTGAGGGAACACAGAAGTACACACAAGTCCCTTTTCAATATTCTCCTTGATGAAATGACGATCCACCTTAATATGCTACGATCATGTTGGACCGGGTTGTGAGCGATGTTGATGGCAGCCTTGTTATTACAGTATAACCGGATAGGCTCATCTTCAGAGAGACTCAGGTCACTTAGCAACGACCGCAACCACAGACCTTCACAAACACCATGAGCCATAGCCCGAAACTCTGCTTCAGCACTTGATCTCGCCACGACCTTTTGTTTTTTACTTCTCCAGGTAACAAGATTTCCACCAACAAGAGAACAATACTCTGAGGTAGATCGCCAATCGTCGACAGAACCGACCCAATCAGCATCGGTGTAGACCTCAATTTTTAGGGCCGAATTGGGGGAAAACAATATTCCACTCCCAGGTGAGGACTTGAGATATCTGAGGATTCTGTTGGCAGCATACAATATGAAGAGTCTTCAGAGCGTGCATAAATTGGTTGATAATGCTCACATCATAAGCTATATCTAGAAGAGTATGAGCCAAGTAGATCAGTCTCCCTACAAGCCTCTGGAATTCAGGAATATTTTCAATCTCCTTCCCATCATCACGACTCATTCTGTGGTTTTCTTCAATTGGAGTGTCCGCTGGTCGGCAGCCACTTATGTCAGTCTTCTCAAGAAGATCAAGAGTATATTTCCTCTGAGAGATAAAGATCCCATGATTGGACCTTGCCACTTCAATACCCAAGGAATATTTGAGAGCACCTAGGTCCTTGACCTCAAACTCAGAAGCCAACTTTTATTTTAGAAGTTTGATTTCCTCCACATCATCGCCTGTGATAACGATGTCATCAACATAAACAATGAGAGCTCTAAGTTTACTGGTCCTATACTTGATGAACAAAGTATGATCGACATTGCCCTGGTGATGCCTAAAAGACAACATGGCTTTGTGAAATCTCCCAAACCAAGTTCTTGGAGACTGTTTCAGTCCATATAGGATTTTCTTTAACTTGCAGATGTGTCCCACTGAACTTTTGGGAGTAAGGCCTGGTGGGAGAGACATATAAACTTCCTCATCCAGATTTTCATGGAGGAAAATATTTTTTACATCGAGTTGTCAAAGGTCCTACCCTTTACAAGCATTACAGGATAGAAGGACTCTGATTGTGTTCATCTTTGCTACATGAGCAAACGTTTCCTGATAGTCAATTCCAAGAATTTGAGTGTACCCTATTGCCACCAACCTTGCTTTGCACCATTCAACCACACCCTGAGAATTTTGTTTGACTATGAACACCTATTTGCACCCAACCGGTTTCTTCCTAGTGGGAAGAGACACTAAATCCCATGTGATGTTCTTTTCATGCGCAGTCATTTCTTCAAACATCGCTTCTCTCCACACGGGAATCTCCAGGGCACTATGCCAGGATGGTGGTTTGGATATGGATGCAAGGGAAGACACAAAGGTCTTATGGGATGTGGAGAAAGAGTCGTAAGAAACATAATTAGAAAGAGGATGTTGAGTGCAAGACCAGATACCTTTGCGGAGAGCAATTGCAAGCTCAGAAGGCCCTGAATCCGGGTCTAATGATTGTTCTTGTAGCAGGTCCAGTGTGTCGTTAGGCCTCTTTCTCCGCCGAGTGTACACTTGCAAAGTAGGAGTAGTAGGAGGAATAGTAGTGTGGACAGGAATATCACTCACTTTCGACGGTAGAAGCTCCCCCTGAAGTGAGGGATATGGAGGAACAGGTAGTGGTATAGACGGTGAGGGCACAGACGAAGAGAGCAAAGAAGGTGAGTCACTTGGAGCAGGATAATAGGCCTCAGATTCACGAAACGTGACATCCATGGTAACAAAGACCCTCTTAGTAGGAGGTTGAAAACATTTGTACCCCTTTTGAGTAGGAGAGTAGCCAATAAACACACACCGTAGAACACAAGGATCAAGTTTGGTGGGAGGAGGGTGATGGATGTGAACAAAACAGACACAACCAAAAACCTTAGGAGGGAGTTGAGAGGAAGGAACATGTAAAGTTCCGAGTGGAGTGACATTCCCAAGAACACGAGAGGGCATGCAATTAATAAGATACGCAGGCGTAAGGACAACATCGCCCCAGTAATACTTGGGAAGACACATTGTTCCTAAAAGACATTGGATCACTTTCAAAAGGTGACGATTCTTATGCTCCGCAACCCCATTTTTAGCAGGAGAATAAGCACAAGTGATTTGGTGTATAATGTCATGCTCAGCCAGAAACTCAGCAAAGTGGGAATCCAGATATTCGCGACCATTATCACTGCGGAGGATCTGAATTTTAACATTGAATTGGGTGGATACCATGTTATAAAACATTTTAAAGGTGGAGAAAACCTCACTTTTCTTTCGCAGTAAATATAACCGGGTAATGCGAGAAAAAAAGTCAATAAAAGTAACAAACCAAACACTGCCATAAATAGAAGGGATGGGATAAGGTCTCCAAACATCAGAGTGAATCACATTAAGAGAAACTGAACTTGGCACTGAAATATGATTAAAGATAGCACGACAATGTTTGTTAATAACACAGACATCACAAACAAAAGAAGTAAAAGCAACACCAGACATATCAGGTAACAAAAGACTCATAACAGGGATAGATGAGTGTCCTAAACGACAATGCCAGGAATAGAGGTCAGGC
Source organism: Platanthera zijinensis (assembly GCA_039513925.1). Classification (NCBI taxonomy): domain Eukaryota; kingdom Viridiplantae; phylum Streptophyta; class Magnoliopsida; order Asparagales; family Orchidaceae; genus Platanthera; species Platanthera zijinensis. The sequence goes on along the minus strand of CM077080.1, from coordinate 25,763,337 downwards.
GTGCTGGAGTGAAGGGCCAGAGAAAGTGCCACCGGGTTGGAGTCGAGCACGTACAGACTATTTACCAGGCTACCAGAGCCAATCACCGTCCCCGTCTTCAGGTCCTAAAATACACAAGAGGAAGGGTGAAAGGTTACTGAGCAGTTCATGGAATTAGTCAAATGGCTAATAGATAGCAAATTACGTGTGAAATTTGGAACATGCAAAACTGACGATAGGGTGAGGGAGGAACAAGAGATGGAGCCCTTCCCAGCAATAGAGGAAAGAGAACCAACAACAATGCTCACTTTATCAAGACCAGAGAGAGGAGTATAGGAGATAATACTTGAGGCGGAGCCAGTCATATGATCGGTGGCTCTGGAGTCAATGATCCAATGAGCGAAAGGGTGAGAAGCAACAACGTGAGTACCTGGGGTCCCTGTGTGGGTATATGAAGACTTCGTAGAAAGACCTTGCATCATGCGGCGAAGAGCAAAGACTTCATCAGCCAAGAAAGCACCAGGGAGGACAAAAGAATCAACACCCGACAGAGCAGGAGAAGTATCTGCAATAGCATCAGTCAGATGGGCCGAACGGGGAGGTGTGCGACCAGTGGAGCAGCCAAAACCACGACCACCATGAGGAGGAGCACCATCTCTCGGTGGAGGAAAATCATGGAGTCGAAAGCAGGTGTCTCTAGTATGACGGGTCTTCCCACAATAATCACGGAGGAGGCGGTCTTTATTAGTACCCTTCAGCTTAGAATCATGGGCATGACGAGCCCCCGATAAGGAAGGGGTACCAGCAGCTAGAGCAGAACTCTTAGGAGCAGGATCGGGAAGAAGGGACTGACGTCGATCAAACTTCTGTTGGACAATGCTATAAACCTCTGGAAGAGACGGTAACGACACACACCCCAAAATCTGAACACTAATTTGATCCAAGTCCCAAAGAAGACCATGAAGAAACTCAAAGGTCCGGTTGCGATCCTCCCAAGCATGGACCATAGCCTCATCAATAGGGCTAACAAACGAAACGATCGTATTCCTGATATAACTGAGTGAACTCCAAATAGTAAGCAGACGTGGGCGATCGCCCTGACGGAGGAAGGATATCTTCCGTCTCAACTGGAAGATCTGGGCAGCATTTCCCTTGCGAGAATAAGTAGTCTCCGCACGCCGCCAAATATCAACAGCAGTGTCCAAAAATAAGTAGTGGCGAGCGATGGACTCCTGCATGGAATTCGTTAGCCAAGACATGACTAAGGAATTTTCGGAATTCCATTGAGGCCAATCAGAGGCAGTCTTCTCGGGTTCCATAGTTTTCCCAGTGACATATCCAAAGAGGCGACAACCTTAAGAGCAAGAGTGATAGAGCGCGACCAGGAGAAATAATTTGAATCATCTAATTGGATAGTGGTAATCTGCAGAGTATTGTGATCAAGGCTCCCACACAGATGACTTGCAGGAGGAACCAGAGAGAGAAGCGGTGTTGAGGTAGAATCGCTAAGCGCCAACATAGTGGCTACAGAATAGAAATCTGGCGTTACACAAGGCTACAAGGGACAACCAATTCCACCAAGCAACAATCCAATTAGGAGATAAGAGGAATAGAAATCAACTCCATCCGATAACAGAGCAACAAACCCTAGGAGATGGCGCCGGAAGGAAGGCTGACCTCACCACATATCTGGCGCTGGAAGAGGAAGGGCTACAAGCCCTAGGAAACCCGACTAGGGCTGAGAAGGAAGCGCTGGAACCAGCGCTTGAAGAGGCGTTGGAAGAGCGGGAAGGTCGGTCGCGGGTTGTCGCGGCCTGTGCGGGTTGACGCGGCTGTCGTGGGCGAGACGCGACAATCGCAGCCTGCACAGGTTGGTGGCGAGACGCGGGGCTATCGCGGTTTGTCGCGGGCGAGATGCGGAAGGGCGGCGAGATCGGTTGCGGGATAGCAGCGAGAACATGAGCGAGCGAACGGATCGGGGGAGAGGCGGAACGGCTAGGTCAAACTTGCCTCGGATACCATGTTAGAGGAATCAATAATGAATTCTATTGAGTTTGTCCCCTCTATATATGGAGGCGGACACAAAGCATAACAAAATAATACATATGACATTGTAAAATACATATTGTAACATGATCATTGGATTTCCATTGGCCATTACCAAAAATCTCAAGAAAAGTAAATATGTGTTAGAAATGTTTAATTTCATTCATAATCATTTACAATAAGACTCGCTCTTATATATATGAGTGAGGGATATTGAGCAATGTTAATGGCCGCCTTGGTTATCACAATATAATATGATTGACTCAATTTTATTAATGCCAAGGTCTCTCATAATAGTTTGAACCAATAGTCCTTCAACTATTCCATGTGTCATGGCTCTGGATTTAGCTTCAACATTGGATCTAGCCACTACATATTATTTTTTGCTCCTCCATGTAACCAAATTCTCACCAACTAAAGTGAAATATCCTGAGGTGGACCGTCGATCATCAATCGATCCAGCCCAGTCCGCGTTTGTGTAGACTTCAATATTTAACCATCATTCGATGATAATAGGATATCGCTCCCTAGAGAGGACTTGAGGTATCTGAGAGCTACTATGAGACCTCACTTCGGGGGGGAGAGGGTCCTCTCCTGTGTTGGAAGTGAGCTCTTCATTTCTTCTAGAAGAGTCCTCACCTATACCTTTACCCATTCCTCCTTTATACTAGCCTCTTCCAGCTATCATACCTTTTGCTACCACACTTGTTCTCGTTGCCCCTAATGGCCATAAGTCCCATGCTCCCCCTTTACAGGTTTACTCTTGAAGGAAAAAAGAGTACAGACACGTAAGCCTCTCACAGGATATCCGCACTGGCATCTAACCCGTCTTCATATTCTACTGCACTACGAGAAGGTACTTCTACCCACACCATTTGTCTCAGTTTGTATCTTATGCTTCTCTCATGGCTTCACATAGAGCATTTGTTCCCTCTTTATCCTCTATTTCTATCTCATTATCTTGGCAGGAAGCCCTTTGTCACCGCAAGTGATAAGCTCGAAGAAATCATGCTCTTAAAAAAATATACATGAGATCTTGTGCATTTTTCTCAGTGGAAGACTATTGTTGAATGTAAGTGGGTGTTTGCTGTCAAACAAAGCACCCAAAGAATTGTCGAGAGATACAAGGCAAGTAGGTTGCCAAAGGATGCACACAGACTATTGGAATCCATTATTTGGAGACGTTTTCTCCTGTAGCAAAGATGAACTCTATAAGAGTTCTCCTATCATGTTCTACCTGCAAGGGATGGAACGTCAGCCAGCTAGATGTGAAGAACGCATCTCTTCCCCGGGATATTAAAGTGGAAGTGATTATGTCCCCACGTCCTGGACTTGCCCCTGAAGGATCTGAAGGGATGGTTTGCAAGCTAAAAAATGCTTTAAACAATCTTCTAGAGCTTGATTCGGTATATTTCACATGGACATGAGAACTTTTGGATATACTTAGAGTAATGCAGATCATGCTCTGTTCATCAGGCACATGAAAGGAAAATTGACAGACCTTATAGTTTATGTGAATGACATTATCATAGCAGAAGATGATTTGGAAGAGGTTCTAACTCAGAAAGAAAGGCTTGGTAGGAAATTCAAGGTAAAAGACTTAGGGAACCTTATGTATTTTCTGGGCATTGAAGTCGTCAGTTCCAAACATGTGATTTTTATCTTGCATATGAAATACATTCTTGATTTACTTGAGACATAAAACATGAGTGGGTGCAGACCTAATGACACTTCTATCGAACTAAACTACTAGTTAGGGAGGGATGATGAACTTGTTGAGGACATTCTTGGTTTTTTTAGAGATTAGTGGGAAGTTGATTTACTTGTCGCATATTCCCCTCAAATATCTCGTATGCAGTTGTGGTCAGTTAGTACATGCAATCACCAAAGACTGGCCGTCTTGATGCCGCCCGCCGTATTCTCAGATACCTCAAGTTTTCTCCTATGAGCGGTATCCTATTCTCACAAAATGATGAGCTAAATATTGAAGTCTACACAGACGCAAAATGGGCTGAATCAGTTGATGATCGACGATCCATCTTAGGATATTGTACTTTGATTGGTGGGATTTGGTTATGTTCGGGGCAGTGGCGGAACTAGGATTTTGAAGTCGCACGGGCACAATCTAAGTATTGCCAATTCGGGGGGTTCGGGGGGCAGCGCACCCTGAGCGGGGGTTCGAGAGCAGCGCCCCAAATTTTTTTTTTGCAAAGATATTTTTGTAGAAGATGACTGATTTCACATTGAAGAAGATGACTGATTTCACAGCAGAAGAAGAAGAAGAGGACTGATTTCACAGAAGAAGAAAAAAAAGAAGACTTATTTCACAGAAGAAGAAAAAGAAGACTGATTCCCAGAAGAAGAAGAGGACTGATTTCATAGAAGAAGAAGAAGAAGTACCTACGACCACGGGAGTCGGAGCCGGAGCAGGTAGCCGCGACGGGAGCCGGAGCCGGAGCAGGTAGCCGCGACGGGAGCCGGAGCCGGAGCAGGGAGCGGCGACGGGATCGGGAGCCGGGAGCGGCGACGGGATCGGGAGCCGGGAGCGGCGACGGGATCGGGAGCCGGGAGCGGCGATGGGATCGGGAGCAGGAGGAGCAGGGAGCGGGATGAAATGAAACCTAATTTAGCGATAAAAAACCGGTCGGGCACGTGCCCTACCGTGCCCAGGGGTAGTTCCGCCCATGGTTCGGGGTATTACACCTGAGCCTGCACAGACTTCCCCAGATTAGTTGAAATGGGAGTCTGAGAATTCTTTGGTCATGTTCTGGCTTACAAACTCCATGGTGGAATCTATTGCCCAAAATTATTTGTTCTTGGATACCGCAACAAATATTTGGAAGAGTGCTGAGGATACTTGTGTCGAGGGAATGCGTTACGTCTACGAACAAAGGGCGAGACGTGATTACATTAAACGGAAATGCGGATACAATCCGGAGCGAACTCCGACCAAGATCAAGGAGGCCGGTTCCTCCTATGACCCCTCTCTCAAACGAGAGACAAAAGCCTAATAACCAAAGATTCATAAACCCACACACCCCTCCCCCTTATATAGATGGGGGAGGGAAACATAAAGGAAATATCATATTAATAAGGCAATTAATTAATATAATTAATATTTAATATTAATCAATTAATTAATACCATTTGATTACAAGCAATAATTACGGAGGCTTCCATATGTGCTCTCCTGATGCCTGTAAGGTTGTGTACTTCGACAGAGGTGATATTGTAACAATATGCTGCCCTTGAAAATGGACCTTGTCCCCAAGGTCAAGGCGACTAGATCTGTTGGGGTCTTTAACAATGGGCGGGTCGTGTAATTTGTGACTGCTAGGCGTAAAGGATGTGATAAGAGGGGGTGAAAGAAGAGGAGGTTTGTCTTGTAGTGGGGGCAGTGGTGGGTGTAAAACGATGTGGGAAGAGGAGAAAGTAGAATGAAAAAAAAATTGAGGGTGCCCTCTTGGGTGAAGAGGAAAGGGCAAAGTGATTTGTAGAGTGGGCCCGGATTCCCTGCAAGACAGCAGGACACAATTAATGCACGACATGGAGCGGGATTAAGAGGGAAAGGGGCGTGGAAGCAGGGGTTACGTGGCTGGGGTGAAAAGATGAAGGAAAGGATTGTTGGTCGGGGAGAAGAGGCAAGGAAAGGGCGGCTGGGGCGTTGACGACGACAAGCGGAGGCGGAAGTGGAGTTGTTAGATTTGATCGTTGCGGTGGGGGAACTTCCTGCCAGAAGCGGAGATCTGGAAGGAGCGGTAAGGGAGGAGTTGACGGCACGAACACTGGTGGCAGGGTTCCGGTGCCATGGAACGACGGGAAGGAGTGACGTTGAGTGGCTGGCCCCATCGACGACCCGGACGGTTGGGCTGTAGGCGCTGAGAGTTTGTTCAGCGACGACATCGATGCTGGGAGTGATGACAACGATGGTCGGCCAGGGTCAGCAGAGGCAGCGTCGTTGTTGAGAGCCTTCTCCTACGATATGGAGGGCAGATCTCCCGATGTGGTGGACTGTAGGCGGATAGGAGGAGGTGGCGACGGACAACCCCAACGAGCCGCGAGGTGCAGTAGACTCACGTGGATGGACTCAAGGCAGTTTTCCCGGTCGTCGAGACAGCGTTCGATGGAAGCGAGATGGCGGTCGATGGAGTTGAGGCGACTGTCCACCGTGACATGATCCCCGGCGGCTGCGAACACGCGGACGGGGGTTGCAGGTCGGACCATTGTTACGTCTACGAACAAAAGGCGAGACATGATTGCATTAAACGGAAATGCAGATACAATCCGGAGCGAACTCCGGCCAAGATCAAGGAGGTTGGTTCCTCCTATGACCCCTCTCTCAAACGAGAGTCAAAACCCTAATAACCAAAGATCCCTAAACCACACACCCCTCCCCCTTATATAATAAGGGAGGGAAACATAAAGGAAATACAATATTCATAGGGTAATTAATTAATATAATTAATATTTAATATTAATCAATTAATTAATACCATTTGATTACAAGCAATAATTACGGAGGCTTCCATAAGCGCTCTCCTGACGCCTGTAAGGTTGTGTGCTTCGACGGAGGTGACTTCGTAACAGAATGCAACCCAAATCTTCCATCCGCTACGGAAGATTTTTCTTCTGAAATAGGGAAATACACGTAGTAACAAAATATTAATTAATACGTACTAAATTCAGATTTGAATGGATAACTTCATCCCAACAGACATCTTAATCTTCGTTCTCTCTAAAATTTTAATAGAAGTAAATTATGTATATTGAAATCTCTAATCCGTGGACTTCCGTGGTCACTGTCTATGACATAAGTTTTTCCAAGAACTACTGATTGTTATGACTGTTTCACATATTCCATAGGAATGTTAAATATCATGAGCCGGAGTTCTGGAAGTTTGGAGAAGAAGGGAACAAGTACTTCCGACATGCGACTGGCCAAATCTATGCCATTTCAAAAGATCTGACAACATACATCTCAATCAACCAGTAAGTCTTGATTATTTTAATATGGTGAAAGGTGAAGAGTGTAGTTTTATTCTAGTTTATATAATGCACATTGGCTTTTATAGAATTTGATCCGTAAAATCAGATGAATATTTCATTTGGATTTCTCTAATTTGGCTGCATGTACTAGAATGCTGATGGTTTTTTCCTCTTAATTGTAAACGGATTGAAGTGTTTCTGAGCAATTTTTGTCTTGGCTACTAACACATCCATAGTGTTTTCACCCAAGCCTTTTATATTTCCTTTCACTATTTTTATTCTCTCAAAATTTTATCTTTAGAGAAATAAAAATGATGATTTCCTTGCAAACCCTTCTCTGCTCTAAGGGCTGAGACACAATCTCGCGTTTTCGAGCTTTCATTTCTCATTTTACTCAAAAATACTTATAATAAATTTTGTTTGGCAAATATATATTTCTTGCCATGTCAATACTTTTTCATGTTGAATTTTTTCCCTTGATGCAAAACTTGATTCCCAAATATTATCAACAATTTTAATGGACTTTTTATTATTTATAGGCCTATACTCCACAAGTTTGCAAATGAAGATGTATCTCTTGGTTCATGGTTTATTGGACTTGAAGTCGAGCATATTGATGAGAGGAATATGTGTTGTGGTACACCGCCAGGTGCAATTCATTTCTTAAGTTATCCTATAATTCTTAGTTTATTGGCATTATTTGTACCTCAATTGGAAATTAGGAGCTCCATTTTACTTTAGCTAAACAGCTGGTGTTAAAGCTGTGTTTAAAACGATAAGATCCTTGTAAGTATTAGAAGACGAGAGGATGTCATTGGATAAATTTTATAAAATTATAATTAGGCCCTCAGACAATAAAAACATTGATATCTAAGTAGAGTATGACGATTAAAAAAATAAGATTATCATTTACTCAATAAAGATATCCTTTACATACATATGAGCGATTGTTGTTTGAGGAAAAACTAAGATTATTATTCAACAATTATTGTCTTGTGACAAATCTATGACTGATAAATTAATGAACGATTCTTATTATGGGAAAACATATTTATTCAAAAAAGAGATCGTTTAGATATATAATACTGATATAATTCGTATGAACAAGAACTAATGATTGCGATAATAATATGTAGGAAATAATCTAGTGATTGCTATATATTAATTACTGACCCCCCCCCCCACCGGCCAAATTATAAAAAACCTAATTATATAATTATAATTTAATAATTATTTATTTATAATAATAATTTATTTAATAAAAAACAAATAAAAATGAAATAAAAAATAAAAAAATATCCCGTGCCCGTCCCCCCCCATCTGCTTCCCTGACCGCCGATGCCTCTGCCGGCGGCCTGCCCGGCGCCCACCGGGGGGTTCGCCGGCCTCCGGCGAACCCGCCGGGTGTGGTCCCGGCGGCGATCAGGCAGGGTCTATGAAAAAACTCTGACATTTTTATAAGATTTCATATGATTTCCAGATGATTCAAATGGAAATCTTAGAATATAGAATAAGCAGTGAAATTTCAGAACGTTCCTGAAATATTACCATTGGGTTGTCCTTGAACGACACTTACCCTTGAACTATCACAAAATTTCAGAACGTACCTGAAGTTGAAGAGTGTTTGAAGGTGTAAATCGCTGGTTAATAGCAGAAATCACCGGTTAATCGTCAGAGGAAGTAGGGGCCTGCTGGCTTTGGCGGAAGCTTCCCGAGGCAGATGCAAGGGGCTGTAGAAGAAATGAAGGAAACTGGAGTTGGAGAAGATGAAGAGGGCGTGTGTTGTAGAAGAGAGCGATCATACCTGGGTCGTATTTTTCGGAAGACGAAGTGGGACTGCAGCGGAAATGGAGTGGAGTGGTGTGTAGATTTGGTTGTAGTTGGTTCGCCGTCGGTTGAAGGGGAGGAGGAGGGGAGAGACTGGTTCGTCGTCTGTTGCAGGGGAGGCGGAGGGGAAAGCTGATGTGAAAGTCGAGCGATTGAAGAGGTTGTCTGTTACGCCCCCGTACGGATCCGAAGGCGACAACGGGGCTGAACCAACTGGTTCAGCCCCCACTTCCTAAATGGCGGCCCTCAGGGGCTGAACCCACCCAGTTCAGCCCCAATTGGGGCCGGCCGGCCCCCTTGGCCCAGGTATAAATATACCCTGACCCTCTATTGGAGAGGTATGCAAGTATCATCCAGGTATTCTTCTAGCCTCCTCTCAAACCCTAGAAATCTCTCCTTCTCTCTCAAATCTCATCTAGTTCCTAACAATCGGTATCAGAGGATCCTTCCTCCCAAATATTTTTTTCGTCCCGCTCTCATACACGCTCTACCCGACGGCACCCGCATCCGCCGCATCTTGCTCGCAGCCCCACGCCGATCCTGCGCCGACTCTGTGAGTTGTCTTCTTCGACGACTTCCGCGCCGCTCCCGGCAGCTATCCCGCTGCCTGCTGCCCCTGCCGCATCTTGCTCGCAGCCCGGCGTCGATTCCTGCGTCGCTTCCTAACGTCCACGACAGCGATCCCGGCAGCGATCCCAGCAACGATCCCGCAGCGATCCCGACAGCGATCCCGACAGCGATCCCGGCAGCGATTCCTGCGTCGCTTCCTAACGTCCACGACTGCGTCGCTTCCGCGTCCCCTTCATCGACGAATCCCGGCAGCGATCCCGCTGCCTGCTGCCTCCGGCGCATCCTGCTCGTAGCCCGACGTCGATTCCTGCTCGCATCCTGTGGCCTCCGTCGCTCTGCATCCGCTGCTTATCGTTGCTGCAGCCGATTGCGGCATCCATAGGCCACCGCCTCCAATTCTCTTGCCATTTCACCATGGTGACTCGCACCCAAGAAGACTCCAATCGGCTCGCACATCTCGAAGAAACCTACACCGGGCTGACTGACACCGTGGCAGCCCTCGCCGACAGGTTAACGACATCGAAAAAATGTTTCGAAGAGAAATTGGATGCCCGCATGGACGAGCTTAAAAATATGTTAACTCAGCACCTTAAAGGAAAAACTGTGATGGGTGAGGCCAACGCAGTCCAGCTTCCCCTTCCCATTCTAGCAGCAGGGCACGACGATCGGGCCTCTAGAACCAATGGGGGCCTTGGAATTGACAATGGCCGGGTAGGAGGCTCACGACGACAACAAGTTTGGTCTGAGGCCACCCAGTTTGGCGGCATCGCCGCGTCTGCCTTGGATTTCCCTCCTTACCGTGAAGACCGTCAGGAGGACCAACGACCCAACGGGATGGGGTACCCACCTCGTGATGGGCTCCTCCCTATTCCAGGAGCATCGGGACACGCCGCGGGCGGACGGGGAGGAGGCGGATGGGAGTTTAGACCGCCAGTCTTAGGAAACCCCTATGGAGAGGATTGGGGCTACCCACATGTGGCCGCTGATCGACGGCTACCGCGTCGACACGGGCAAGAGTACGGAGGACTCGGGCAACAACTACCACGCGCTTATATGCCGCCGAAGATTACCCGCATGAACTACCCCAAGTTCAAAGGAGGAGATGCACTCGAATGGGTCCAAAAGGCAGAGTTATTTTACAGCTATCTGGAGATACCAGAGGCACAGTGGGTAAAGTTGGCGTCCTTCCACCTTGAAGAGGACGCATACCAGTGGACCCAATGGTTCCTCCGGGGACGGGATCACGCGCCATGACACGAGTTTGTCGACGGATTCATCGCCCGCTTTGGTCCCCTTGAGTATGAAGACTTCGAGGCTCTTCTTCATAAGTTGCGTCAGAAAGGGACGGTGATGGAGTACCGAAACGAGTTTGAACGGTTGGCCAACAAAGTGCAGTGGGCGAGAGGACATTAACAAATTGTTTTATTTCCGGCCTGAAGGAGGACATCAGAGATGAGGTGCATGCATATATGCCGCGCAGCTTGACACACGCTATCAGCTGGCTCGGATTCAAGAACAACGTCTCAATCGACAGAAGTTCAGGGGGGACACTCCGAGGAACGCTACACACTTTTCCGACGCAAAAAGGGATCAAACAGCTGCAGAACGGGCAACAATGAAGAAATTGACTTGGACAGAGCCATAGGCTAGGAAAGAGCAGGGATTGTGCTTCAACTCGATGAAAAATTTACCCCAGGCCACAAATGTCAGAGGATCCAGGTTTACATGTTGCAGGAAGATCCGATGTTGGATGGAGACGGAGGGGAACGGGGGCATATTCTAGATACAGTCGAGTACGGGGTATCTTCCCTGACCATGGCGGGAGACTCCGCTCCGCCCACTATGAGTATTGCGGGGCGGATTGGCCAACAACAGGTGACCATTCTGCTTGACAGTGAGAGTACACATAACTTCATTAGCCCGGCAGTGGCACAGAAGCTGGGTCTAGAGATCATCAAGGATGCCGCTTCTCAGGTTGTGGTGGCCGGTGGACACGAGCTGCATTGCGAAGGCATGCTTCCGGACGTGGAACTCAGTGTGCAAGGGTACACCGACAACATGGATGTCTACTTATTGCCCATCCAAGGGCTAGATATGATTCTGGGGGCCCAGTGGTTGCGACAGCTAGGTAGGGTGACTCTGGATTGGGAAAGATTGACTATGGAGTTTGCTAAGGATGGGAGAGAGTACTGTCTGCAGGGAATCCGCATCTCACCAGTGCCAGGGGGCTCTCTTTGCTGTTTGGAGCGCCTGCAGGGACAAGACCGCGACGTGGCATGGGTAGGCCTACGGGGACGGATGGAGCTACCAGATTCCCACCTTGAGGACAAGCTGGGTCTTGATGCGGTGGGGAATGTTACGCCCCCGTACGGATCCGAAGGCGACAACGAGGCTGAACCAACTGGTTCAGCCCCCACTTCCTAAATGGCGGCCCTCGGGGGCTGAACCCACCCGGTTCAGCCCCAATTGGGGCCGGCCGGCCCCCTTGGCCGGCCGGCCTTGGTCCGGGTATAAATATACTCGGACCCTCTATTGGAGAGGTATGTAAGTATCATCCAGGTATTCTTCAAGCCTCCTCTCAAACCCTAGAAATCTCTCCTTCTCCCTCAAATCTCATCTAGTTCCTAACATTGTCCATGGGATGCAGGAAGGAGGAGTGGAGTAGCAGCGTGAGCGACCTAATTGCAAGAATGAGTTGCGGAGGAGGGATGGAGAGGTTATTTTGGCTGTTTAGGAGCCGTCAAAACCGTAGTCTATTTTAGGAAGTGGCGGAACTTCTGTGGAGGAGAATTTGTGGTAGCGGAATAAATGATCAGGATTTGAATAATTCTAATTTTGGACGACTGAGATTAAATCTATGGTAAGAGCATCAAGAATGCTATATTGTTTTATATATAATAAAGATATATATATATCCTTTAGTTTCAAATTTCATTATTTAGAGAAAGGTAGAGGCCTTAAAGCTTTAGTAAGATGTCCATGATCAATATCAACTAGACATGTGAGGTTTGGTAATTTTCTTAGAAAGAATACCATCTTGAATAATGTGTAAATCAACATCAGTGTGTTTGGTCTTTTCACGGAATATGAGATTTATGACAATGTATATTGCAAATTCATTCGTTGAGTAATCAGGTAACCAAATTCCTTAAGTATCCGTTAGTTTGGACGGACTTGGGCGAATGGAATTGGAATTGGATCCCCAATTTCACTTATGCTGTTCAGTTGGCAAAATAAATGATAGGAAATGAAATTGGACCCAATTTCATGGGAATTTGTTTTAGCCTAAATCCTTCCTCCCCCAAGTCCGACCTCAGGAGGTCAGACTTGGTGATTCCCATCATTCTTGTGAGGGAAGTAAGGCGCACCGTCCTTGAAGATTTTTCCCGCTCACCTTCTGATCGGCTCAAGCACACATTATTCATGGAGTTTTGGCAGATTTCTCTCCAGACGGGTTGTGCTCTTGGCCTCCTCGCACATCATCTTCCTTGACCTTGCCCACACATTGTCTTCCTTGATCTCACTACCGTCCGTTTAGCTTCCGATTCCCAATTTCTTCTTCTCGGCCTAGTGTCGTGACGTCACTGCCATCTCACTGCATCTCATATTCACAATTCCTTTCCGGAGGGTGGCCCAAATTCTCACGGCCCTGCACTCCCCTCATTGCTCGAAAAGATGATTCGACCGAAGCGTGCAATTTCTGTCATTTTTATGTTGTATATAGTGTGGTTCTTCTTCGTCTAAATGCAATTCAAAAACTGAAACATGGCTGAGCTGCTTTGAATCCGCCATGGTTTTCCAGCCCCTCCGCCGCTCAATACTTCTTCAAGAGCTGAATGCTAGAAATTTTATGCAAGTTTCAGTTGACTAGCACTTTGTTAAAGGTTGTTGAGATTTCAGGAGCTTGCGCGAGAGGCCCTTCTCCCAGAGGTAGAATTCAAGCAGAAATCGCTCCTGTTGCTCTTCAAGGAGTTCATAATATCATGCCTTTTTTTGTAAATCATAATACCCTTTTTTTGTGATCGACAGTCAATCCTCATGCCCTATTTTTTTTGTAAACTTGTATTTTCTTCTTGGCAAAATATCACAAGATTCTCCAACAAACTACCAAAAGCTTGTGAAGAATTGTCAATTCCAATTCTGGCTTAAAGAATTCTTGACTATAGCTGATGGACAGAATTGGAATTGGCTCAATTTCAATTTCCGTGGGAAATGGAATTAACCAATTCCAATTCCTACCCCCTAATTCCATCCAAACGAACGACCCTAAAAGAGTTTTCATCCCTATCATTTCATTAGATGAATGGTCCATAATCCTATATTAAACCTCAACATTAGATTAGACTACAATAGTTGTTTCTTACTCTTTTATTTGATCAGATGGCCCCGACAAAGATGCAACATCTAACATGAATTTCCTTGATTAACTCTGCCCGCATAATATTATGCAACGCAAAAGGGCTTCCACATTCAAGTTTTTGTCCTAATATATATATATGTACATGTGTGTGAGAATAATTACCAAAACTTCCCTTGGAAGTTTGCATAATTACAAGTTGCACCCCTCTTATTATTGGAATTACAAAAACCTTCCCTGTAAGTTTACATTTCATAGCATCCATGCACAAAAATACCCCCTTGAGTAAATCTTTGGGGGGGGGGGGGGGGGGTCTTTTTGTGCGTGGATATAATGAAATGTAAACTTGCTGAGGAGATTTTTGTAATTTCAAAAGTTAGAGGGGTGCAATCTGTAATTTAGCAAATTTAAAGGGGAGGTCCCGCTAAATGACCTTATATATATGTATATACATGTGTGTGTGTGTATCATCTGTTTTAGGTTTATTATCATGCTACACAGTATGTAATGATCCTCCTCACCGTGCTTTGTCGCCCGCATCGTCGTGGGTACCTACAAAAATTTAGTAAGATGGTGATTGGTGAGCAACATTGCTTGCTATATGCACACACACACGCACACACACATATAAAGGGCAGCCCGGTGCACAAAGCATCCCCGTGCAACAAGAGTATGAGGAAGGGTCCCACCACAAGGGTGAAATGTAGGCAAACCTTAGCCTGCATTTTTAGATTTTGAGATGTGTATGAAGGGTAAATGTGCACCCATTAGACCAGCATATTACATTCCTGTTGGGTTAAGTGTGTAAAGCTAAGATAACATGATAAATTTTCAAAATGATTTGTATGAATAGTTTGAAAATTTCTGACAATAAAGAGCATCAACAAACAACAACACTCAAGTCTTTATCCCACTATAGTGGGGTCGGCTATATGGATCCTTTATCACCATTGTGTCATATCTTGTGTCATAATCTAACTAACACAAGATAGGGCACAATGAAGACAAAGGATCCATATAGCCGACCCCACTATAGTGGGATAAATGCTTGAGTTGTTGTTGTTGTTGTGGAACACCCCAACCTAGTTTAGCAACAATTAAGCAGTCCGGCCGGGCCCTGCGATAAGAAATAAACTAAGCAACGGTATTAAAACTGGTACAAAACAAACATAAATAAAAGTGTCAAGGGAAAGTTTACAGCGAAAGTAGAGCAAGAAAATCTACGGGTAAAAGTGTACCTCAATTTTTTGAATCCACAGAGTCTTCTAGAACTGAAAATTTCACTATGAAACTGCAATACTGGAAATCTGAAATAGTCTGGTACGTCAAGACATGAATGAAGAAATAATCATAATGTCTGAGAATATAAGAAATACAAACAAAGGGAGGTACAACTGAAGGGGAACAACGACGGTGTAGACCGCACCGCTTAACCTATGCGAATCCCTTGACGTGAAACCATGTAAAAATAAGTTCCAACTAGGTTAGGCTCACTGGAGAGTAAGAAAGACTACTCCTCCCAGCAACACTAAAGGAAAAAAACAAATTTTTCTTGTATAGAAAATACGTAATATTGAGGACTGTTAATCTTGTTATTTCGTTCTCTTGATTTGATCTTGTAATAGACTTATTATGAGTTCAGTCTTATTTTTTGGTTTCTGCTGGATAATGCTTTCTGGAGTTTCTTAATTTTGTATGTTGTAAGTTTTAATAGGTTTCATGATTGTCTTATTACATCATGTTTTTAATGGCGATTACGCACAAATTGAAACTTGGAGTGTGGGTGACAAACCTGGGTGCCTTGAACTAAGTGTCCCTCGAGAGGAACACAGACTCATGTCTAAGGGGGGATGCTTATCTTATTATATCTTATCATTAATGGTGTTTGTTCACAAATTGAAAATTGTAGTCTGTGGCAAACTTGGTGGTGCCCTGAACTGAATGTCCCCCGAGAGCATCATAGACTCCTGCCTAAGGAGTTCTATATCTAGAAAACAAGGGTCATCGACACTAAGTCTGAAACTCGTATGGTGGGTTGCTGGCTCTGTGTACACAGTAGTGTGCCTCCAAAATTATGATGGAGAACCTCTCTCACCATTATCTGAATTGATCTGGACTAGTGGTCGGTGAGACACTCATAGGGTAACGTTCATCTTTATTACACTAGATTAATGTTTTTCATGTGACTGAATCTGGTATTTTAACTAAAGTGTATCTTACACTTCAAATTGATTCTGACCATGAAATAAGCCATTGTTTTAGCATCTTGTTCCATACCCCGCTATGATAATTTCCATAACATCTGATTCGTGATTTTGACTGAATAATATCTAATTCCTAATTGTAATAACTTATTCTTTCGTTGCTGGTCTGATTTGATTTTTACGGTAGGAACTTGTATCTTTCAAATGCATGTACTGACATATTAAAATCATGAATTATTCATAATGATATATTTAACTAAAAGGAGTTGAATTTCTTACCTCGGTATTGCGGCTCTCATACAGGCGATGCGGCAGCATGCTTTCCTCTGGGTAAGGTCTATTAAGAATTCCTAGTAGGGATCTCACTCTGATCGATACCTATGATAAATTTAAAATCTGAATTTAGTATAGACATTAAGAAAAAGAATTTCATCCTTCTAGGGTTTCATCTTATCAATCACAATTTTTCTTCAACAAAATTTGGATTAGAAAAATTAAGCGTCCTCTAAAACACTTTCGTGCACAAAAGATATAAAGGATAACTAAAATCCTGAGTACGATTTTCATGCTAGAAAAGGAACAAATTCTAGTATACCTCTCCTTCTAGATGTGAGATCCGATTGATATTCGACCAAAGCTGCAGAAAGAAACAATCTGATTGCAGGGTTAGGGGTCAACCCTTCCTTTGGAAGAGGGTATTACCACTGACAGTGATGTCTGGTTGCTGGAATTTCAGGAATACAACCATGAAATTCCTAAATATCTTAACTTGATCAAGCAAGGAAAGAAAAGACTTGAGTACAAGAGAGAAATGCTTTGTTGGAAGGGGGATTTGGAATTACCTGGCAAGGAAAGTCGAAGAACCTTTGGGAGGGTCCAGTTGACCTCTAAAGCACGGAAGAAAAGCCTTCCCTGTGGCCTGCTGCTGCTAATTTCCTCTGGGGGAGTCGACGACCTTGTGAGAGGCAGAAGACATCGATTTCCTGTCGGCTAGGGATGAGGGATTAACTCTTATGCGGCGGCCACCTGGAGGGAGAAGAGAGCTCGACGGTGCAGTAGATGTCGAGGGAAGACGTCGGCCGATTCCACATGAAAGAAAAGTGTCGTCGGTTGGAGCCGTCTACGAGGGGGAAGACAACGCGCCGCCAAACTTTCTGAGAGAGGCACGTGGGAAACCCTAACTCCTCCCCTTCTAACCGTGAGGGAGATATGCTATGTGAGCAATTTTTTTTATCGTGTATAGGGGTGGTTACGGGAATCATGGGGGAGAGAAATAAGATTGTGTATCGTTTTTTAAGGAAAGAATAATAGATTTTGATTTTATTACAGGACTGCCATTCACGCTATTTAATTGAAACTTAAATTTTGGTTGTTACAAATCTCCCATCCTAATAAAATTTTCATCCTCGAAAATTATAATCAATCATGGGTGAAAAGTAAAACATATTCTTCATTGTTCCTAAGTTTATCTTCTATTTCCCCTGCGTACTCTGGTCGACTACAATTCATCCAAATGACCTTTACAAAATGGATCTCTCTGCTTCTGAGCTTCTGAATCTTTTAGTCCACTATCCTGACTGGTTTCATATTGATATTAAGAATCGATTCAATTGGTGCATCTTCAGTACTAAACACCTGACTAAGATCTCTGACTTCTCTCGTGGAATATATCATGTAATCCACACTTTTCCTCTGGTAAGGCTAACCTGTATGCAACCTCACTACTGCGCTCAAGTACCTCGAAAGGACCAACGAACCTTGGACTCGATTTTTTCATTTCCATGATAAACCCCCTTGACTATTCTGTCCTTCAAATAAACAAAATCTTCAACATTGAACCCCACTGATCTATGTCTCTGTTCATAATACTTGGCCTGACGATCCTGAACCGATTTCTTGTGCTTATGGATGAGCTCGATTCAAGGTGTGGTCTTGTCAATCCATGCTTCTAATGGAAGATCTCTCTCTTCACTCTCAGCCCAACATAGCGGTGTTCGACAACATCTGCCAAAAAGAGCTTCAAAGGGTGTCATCTTAAAACTTTACTGAAAACTATTTTGTAGGAAAACCCTACGAGAGTAACAAATTTCCCACTTACCCTCAAAGTCTAGTGTGCACATTCCGAGCATATCTACCATAGTTCTATTGTTGTGCCTTGCCTTCTCATCTGTTTAGGGATGAAGGGCGGTACTGAAATTTTGCTTAGGCCTAACGCTCCTAAACGCGTTTCCATTCCCTAAAGGTAAACTTATCACCTCTGCCTGAAATTATAGTCTTTGGAACACCATGTAGTCAAACTGTCTCGTCTATATACAACTAAGCCAAACCCGAACCCTTAACTGATCTCTTATTGGGAATGAAGTGGGTAGTCTTGGAGAGACGGTCAAATCTAACCCGCGAGGAGGTCATTCCCTCTCTGTGATTTAGGAAGGCTATAAACGTGGTCTATTTATATATCTTCATAATTCCATTCTGGAATAAGTAGTGACTGCCATTTGCCCTCGGGCTCTAGCATTCAAATTTACCTAATTTGCAAGTTTCACACTTCCCAATATACTCCGCATCGTCATTTTTCAATCCCGAACACCAAACTAATTTCTTAAGATCTGCATACATTTTTGCACTACCCGGATGTATAAAATATTTGAAATGGTGAGTCTCGGGAAGAGCGTACTCGCGAAGATAACTAATATATGGAATGCACACTCTGTTGTTGAGTAGCAGTAAACCCTCCTGAATGCAGAACTTCACCTTCTGATCTGCCTGAAACAACTCTCAAATCTCTGGCATCTTCGGATCTAGAAGTAAAGTTGTTTGGGTCCTATCCTTAATATCATAAAAGATTTCTATCCGATTTAAACCTGCAGAACCAATGTTGGTGCGCAATATAACACAGATCTCCAAACTCTCCATAGGTCATACAAGCTTCCTGCAGAGAAAAGGGGGAGTTCCTCGAACCTCTTCTACTAAGCGCATCGGCTACCAAGTTTTCTTTTTCCGCGCGGAACTGGATATCTACATCATAATCTGATAGAAACTTTATACACTAACGCTGCCTCATATTAAGCCCTTACTGTTCAAGATATATTTGTGGCTCATGCAGTATATAGTCCTGGCCTTGACGCAAAGCGTTGCTACGAATTAAAAGTCATCTGTTCCTGAAGTTAAACACAATATTGGTGCGGTCATCAACCTGGATTCCGACTCTTCCAAAAGCAAGCTCACAGTCAACTATCTAATGAAGGACATTCCCTTTTCTGGTGAACGTAGTCTTCAGTAAGCTATCTTCGAGAATACTTTAATGAATCCCTAGTAATAATCTGCTAAGCCCAAAAAGTTGTGGACTTCTGATACTGACTTCAGCCTTGGTCATACTTGGATTGTTTCTATTTTCTTTGGATTCACTGCTAGACCTTTTCTGACTGATAATATGACCCAAGAAGGCAGCCTCTAAAAACCAGAACTCGTACTTTGAAAATTTAGCGTACGACTGATTTCCCCGATAGTGCTCAAAAACTATCCTGAGGTGTTTGGCATGATCATCTTGACTCTTTGAAATAACCGAGATATCGACAATGAAAATGGTAACAATCGTTCTAAGATTTTTTTTGAAGCACTTAGATCGACAAGTCCATAAAAGCAGACATGACGTTAGTCATTCCGAAAGACAAGACTACAAACTCATAGTGCTCAAACCTTGTGCTGTAAGCTGTCTTCTGAACATCTTGTCCTAAAACTTTTTACTTTGCCTAAAGCATCACTGCAAAGCCACAACATCTTCATTTTTGAAGCAAGTAAAATTCTAGAGTCTTTTTGCTTTCCGCTTCGATGATAAATGTATTCAAAGCTGATGTTATCTTCAAGAAAATCTTATTGGATCTCATGTACAAACTTGTTAATCCAAGAAGATTGCATGCCTCCAAAATTGCCTTGAACCTCGACAACGAGTCTCAAAAATTCAACTTCTGAGGGTGGAACTTGCACTTAGGAAACTTCACATATAAGGTTAATGATATTCTATAAGAACACTCATAATTGTCCTTCTATCTTTGAATGCACAAGAGTGCCCTCGAGGAAGAAAAGGGATGATCCAGTCTATTTATCCTCAAGATATTTTTTTAACATATAAGGTTAATGATATTCTATAAGAACACTCATAATTGTCCTTCTATCTTTGAATGCACAAGAGTGCCCTCGAGGAAGAAAAGGGATGAACCAGTCTATTTATCCTCAAGATATTTTTTTAACAGTCTATAGAGGGGGCACTAGACAACCTCATGGGCATACCCACCGACCCGAAGTGCTCAACATCACATTGATAGTTGACTATTAAATGTCTTCTTTACCAATTTGCAGTTGCTAAAAATCTTATCTAAGATATAGGTCAGAGATGGTACAAAACTCTTCGAACTGGCCAGTAAAATCTTCAGTCTTATGAGTTATTACTCATTCTTACTTGGGAACATTAAAAAATCATGATAGTTAACAACCACATGAAATTGCCATCCTTTAGGGAAAGATGAGTCATTCTTAAAGGCAGTGTTGATACGCCTAATAATCTTAACTCGAGCCAACTTATGCCGTTGAACTACCGACTCTACTAATACTCTGAGTTCCATGCTGCAAAAGTGTTGATTGAGAAGCACCCGTAGCTCCTCAGGGACAAATATCTGATGGCTCTCAAACTAATGGTAGCTTCTAAGAAGTATTCTGATTTTGCCATGCATCAAACTAGAAGCACATCTTAACTGATACTAAAACTCGTAATTTCTTGTAATCGACGAGGCAACAACACCATAACCTCCTTTCATGCCTTAAGACTTTGGAATGAACTGATCAAGTCATTTCATGTTTTGTTAGAAGTTAGAACAACAATCTAACCTTGACATCTGCTATTCAGGTCATATCCAAAATTATATTCAACTCTACTAAAATAGGAAAGTACACTTTTACTACAAATTCACACTCTAAAAGCTGACAACTACCCTTACAGCCCACAAGTATAAGAGAGTTGTTCAATGCCAAAACTCTCAGTTATGACACGACTAGAAAAATTTTGAGATCCGTATGTAAAAGATCCTATTGTGAACAGTGAGAATATGTTCATTCTAAAAGAACGAAACATAATTCAAAGCAGGGCAAATGATGAGATAAGGTAATAAATAATCTTATTTAATTTAACTGCATAACACTCTAAGAAGAGTGAACGCTTCCCTTAGGGATTCTGATCTCAAACGAATCTCTGCATAATGCGATAAACGCGGGAACTCACCCTTACACAGGTTACTAACTAGACTTCATACAATAACTTGAGGCCCTTCTTCTATAGAAGTCAATCTTGGATGAGTATAAATACTGATTTGAGAAAGTAACCTCATAGGACATGCTAACATGATCTATGATTTGTTGTATGTACACAGAATTCATGATTTACACTAGAGAGCATCATAGATAAATGATGACAAAGTCATGATTTTATCAATAATCACTTCCGTCTCGGAAATATTAGTTGAAACCAAAGAATTAAACATCAACTAAATTTTTGTGCTGATAAATGAAAAACATCTAGCATTGCCAACACATAGAATTATGGATAATAGTTTAACAACTCTAACGTCCAAGAAGTGACTCAGATGAAATCCTAGGGCTTTGTGAATTTTCTAGGTCATGTGATGTGATCCAAAACTTAGGGCTGTAGTTTTCGAAATAAAAATTGCAACCTATTTAAAATTAATGTGACGCGAAGGACTTTGCGGGCTATTTCTAACGAATAAAATGACCCTAAGCGTTGCACATGAACGTAAACGCTACCGCACAAATGTACAAGCGCTACGAGTCACAATTCCACAGACACGGAATATGAAAGCGGTCAAACATGGCAATGGAAAGTAAACGATAATTAGGCGATGAAATTCGTTAGGGCAAGCTCTTTTAATTACCTATTCATTTAAATATTGGCACAATAAAATAGACGTGGATTGAGAGTAGGAGAATGACGAGGTATACCATGGGGGAGTAGCAACGATGAGATCGGGGCTGCCTAGACTGTGGAGTGCTGGCTGGAACAGCTTGCTGGAGACGGAGTTGGGTTTGTAGGAAGCAGGGTGGCTGGATTGGAGGAACAGGCTCGGCAGAGCCGAGGGATGTTGGAGGCTTGCCGGATCTGCTGGAGTAGGGTGCGGGATAAGTCGACGACGTCCAAGGAGAGCTCCGGTGACCTTGTCGGCAGCGGACAGAGCTTCAGGAAATGGCTTCGTCAGGGAAGATGAAAACTGGAGCTTCAGGCGGTAGTAATGGCAGCGGGAGAGGGTTTCCCTGGTGGCACCAAGACGGAGTGGAGTGCTGGACGACGCAGGCTGGGTCGTCGTAGGCTCTGACAGGAAGAGGAGATGCGAGAAAGAGGCGGTGTCGGGCCTCCGTCGAGCAACAACAGTGAAGAAATCGGGGCTTCGGGCTAAGCGGCGCTGGACGGAACCAAACTGAGAGAAATGTCTCGATTCAGTTCTATTTCCAGCTGCCTCTATAGGAAGGGGAAGGAATGCTTTTTATAATAAGTGGGGTTAGGGTTTTTGAGAAGGAAAATGGGCTTTGGTGTTGGGCTTTCTTTGGGCTGCATGCTTAACTTTAGGGTGGGTTGATTTTGAAATCAAAATAAAGATTATAATGAACAGATAATTATTATAAGCTTGCCCTAAGCTAACCTATCCGCTAAATTACCGGACCTATGCATTTAAGGTCTCGTTGGCCTGTCACACCAATGAGCCAAACAAAAAAATTACGCGAAAGCGTGCGCTATACAAAATTAACACAATCGCTCATAACACACAATACAACTCTACGCTACATAATAATCCAAAAAATGCGCAAAAACGTGCGCTACTAAAATAAAAGTCATGTGCGATAAAAATAATAAAAACGAGGTGACGCGGGTTGCATCATCATGAGATCCTAAACCTGACTTTGATACTAATTGGAACACCCAATTTAGTTTAGCAACAAATCAGCAGTCCGGTCGGGTCGCACGATAAGAAGTAAACTAAGCAACGATATTAAAACTTGTACAAAGTAGACATAAATAAAAGTGCTAAAGGAAAGTTTACAGCGGAAGTAGAGGAAGAAAATCTAAGGGTAAAAGTGTACCTCAATTTTTTGAATCCACAGAACCATTTAGAACTAAAAATTTCACTATGAAGCTGCCATACTGGAAATCTGAAATAGTCTGGTACATCAAGACATGAATGAAGAAATAATCATAATGTCTGAGAATATAAGAAATACAACCAAAAGGAGGTACAACTGATGGGGACCTACGACGGTGTAGATCGCACCGCCTAACCTATGCAAATCCCTTAACTTGAGACCCTTTAAAAACAAGATCTAACTGGGTCAGACCCACTAGAGAGTAAGAAAGACTACTCCTCCCAACAACACTAAAAGAAAAATAAATTTTTTCTTGTATAGAAAATACGTAATATTGAGTACTGTTATCTTATTATTTTGTACTCTTGATTTGATCTTGTGATAGACTTATTATGAGTTCAATCTTATTTTTTGGTTTCTGCTGGATAACGCTTTCTGGAGTCTAAATTTTGTCTGTTGTAAGTTCTAATAGGTTTCATGATTATCTTATTACATCTTGTTTTTAATGGCGACTACGCACAAATTGAAACTTGGAGTGTGAATGGCAAATTTGATAGTGCTTTGAACTATGTGTCTCTCGAGACTCGAGAGGAACACAGACTCATGTCTGAGGGGGGATGCTTGTCTTATTAAATCTTATCATTAATGGCGACTGCACACAAATTGAAAACTATACTCTGAGTGGCAAACCTGGTGGTGTCCTGAACTGATTATCCCTCGAGAGCATCATAGACTCATGTCTAAGGAGTTTTATATCTAGAAAACAAGCGTCATCGACGCTAAGTCTGAAACTTGTATGGTGGGCTGCTGGTCTTGTGTACACGGTGTAACATCCGTAATCTGATGCAAAATTTAATTATATTGCAGGATCAAATTGCGAAGGATTTTGATCGAGGCCGCGCGTCATCAAGACGCAATGTTAGTATGCTTTAAAATCGCGTTCGTTAATTAGTGATTTATATCAGTCGTAAAGATTGTGTGAAACATTTTAATTTAATAGCCAAGCACAACACATTTTTTTATTGTCTTAAGGAGTTAATGTGGGTTGACACGTTTAAGTGTGTGTTAATTTACACCTCTTTGGGTGGAAAAAGGGGGCGGTTTTCCCCCGACGGTTATTATAACCGCACGTCGTTGAGGAGTAAAAGCCCGCAAAGCCCCAAACCTAAAATCCCGTAACCGCTTTCTTCACGGGAGAAAAACTGCAGACCACCTCCGCCGACTACGATTCTTCCGCAAGCCGCGCCTTCCGCCTCCCGCAGCCCTAATGTCGCCTTTTCCGCTTCGTTCCTCAGCGCAAGTCCTTCCTCCTTCCTCTACGGGCGCCGACGAGTTCCCTCCCTTCCATTGCGGCAGGAGGGCCAGTTTCAACCCTAACCGGTGGAAGTCAAGGGTGCAAGGACAACGTTTTTGTCCCGGTGAGTTTAGTTCCTCACTTGTCTTCATTTCTTCGTGGAAATCCTTCTAATTGGAAGTTAATTCTAACTTCCTTCTCTTTTTCCTCTTGCCCTAATTAGGGATTGAAGATCTAGATCCACCGCGAATCTGGAGTTGAGCGCGTTGTGAGCCTTAATCGCCCTCACGTAGAGGTACTACACTATGTTGGTCCTTCAATTTGTTTAGCCGTTTTTAGTTTCCTTTACCGATACCCTAAAGGGAAAAATGTGTAATATAGGTTTATCATGGATTGCAGATTTTTGGCGGTCTCGGGGCAAGGTTCTGGAAGTCCGCAGTAGTCAGATTTCCTTCGGAAAAGCAAATGTCGCCGCGCCGAGTGTACGAGTGTCGCACCACCACTGTAAGTAAACCTAATCCCTGCTAGTTAGACGTATCAAGAAAAGTATTTTATCTACGTATGTGTAAGTTTCGTACAAGCATCATAACCATGCATAGAAAGGTGTGGTGGTAGGAAAACGGTCGCGGAAAAAGTGTAGGACGATACCCTTCTCCAAGGCCCGAATAGTCAGATCATGTATACCTAAGTTAGGTACAAAACCTTTATCCGTGTACGTAAGTTTGGAATTTGTCTAATTAAGGGCGTGAACGTCCCTTCTAGCCGACCACAAGAAAGTCAAGAGTCGCTCAGTATTACACCAAAAGAGATGTCCCTAGCAGAGTAGCATTAGACCGAAAAGGGTCAGTAAGCACACATAAGTCTTCTCGTGCTTGGTAAAAGCGCACTACCTCTCTCATAAGGAATATGGTACCCTATGAGCAGTAGAGTCTTGGGAGTTGACTCCCCTTTGAGATAGTAGATTCGAGACCGTGTCCGCGCGGCACCAGAACAATTAAGTTCGTAAGATGGTCTCGGGTCGTCAGTTTTCAGTTGCGCGTTAGGAGTTACTCTGCCTAAAGCTTTTTAAGTAGAAGTGCAGATTAGAAGCCACTTAGAACTCAAGCATGGACTTGACGTGAGACAGCGCACTAGTTAGTGAACGCCGAGGCTTGAGAAGATAAAATGAAAGTTCTTGAACGTAGAACGAGTATGTATGTTGAACAGGTAGCATTGTAAACGCATGCATATCATCTAGCATAAAGATTTTCAATGAACAGAACTATTTTTCAAAGGGCATGCATTCATCATTTAAGAAAATATTTTAGTGTCACTAGAAGGAGTTATTTTTCCTTATTCTGACCCCTCGTGGACAATGTTTTTACAGGTGACCCAGGTGGGAAACTACGCCTAGGATCAGCGTCCTTGTGGTGTCAGTTTGCAATGTTTTTCTTTTCAATTTTTCTTTTCTTTCAGTGTATACTTGTAATCTTGAATACTGTATGTGACTAATGTTTGAAATGTCATGTATCAGACTTATTATGTTATTTCAGATTTTCAGTTCTTTCATCTTAATTCATGTTTAGTGGCTCTGTAAATCCAGTATATAAAGGTATGTGGTTACCCTTAGTTTCCTTCATAGCTTCCGTTGCAAGTTTAAAGGTTCAGTATATTTTTTGCTTTATACCTGCTGTGTAATAGTTTTGATACTGTTTTCTAGTTCTCTTTATATCGCTGACCCGGCCGGACGGC
This sequence comes from Platanthera zijinensis, assembly GCA_039513925.1. Taxonomy (NCBI): domain Eukaryota; kingdom Viridiplantae; phylum Streptophyta; class Magnoliopsida; order Asparagales; family Orchidaceae; genus Platanthera; species Platanthera zijinensis. Next base: position 25,737,203 of record CM077080.1, on the reverse strand, counting down.
GAATTATTGTAAAATTAGGAATGGGTGTTACAAATTGGTATCAGAGTCAGGTTTAGGATTCCTGGACCCAGGAAAGATTCACAGAGCCATAGGGGTGTGTAAGAGTAAACACTTGTTGGTAGAGTATTTAAGTTGCGTCTAAGCCCTAGTTTTCGCAAGGGTATAAAATTATTTTCTTAGCCATATTTCCCAGATGCATGATAAATAATCATATTTCGTTTATATGTTCTATCAGACACCACGAGTCAGTGAACCAGGTGAATCTTCACGTCAGGATCATGTTCCTAACGCTGCCATGGGAGATGCTGATGTGCCACAGGCGTCACCAGTTCCAGCAGCTCCAGAAGCCACTGACATAGCGCCTTAGATTGTCAAGGCGGTCACTGTAGCCTTGATGGAGTTTCAGAGAGGACTGACTGCATGGTTTCCAGCTCCAGTGCAAGTACCAGCCCCTGCACCAGTTCCTGCACCAGCACCCGTGGACATGACCCTGGAACGCTATTTGAGGAACTTTAGAGAGCTCCAACCGTCAAACTACAGTGGGGATGAAACCCCGATGGACACGGACGACTGGATAACAAACACTAGAGATCTGTTGAACGTTATGGAGTGTCCGGAAAATAAGAAGGTTCCTCTGACAGTTTTCCTCCTCTGGGGTGAGGCAAAAGTCTGGTGGGACAAGTACCGGACAGATGACCCTGCAGGTAATTGATCATGAAAATTTCCTCTTAGTTTAGGAAGTGATACGTTCATTATAAATTGTATGACTATGCTTTTGGCCAGGTAGTACGTCAGACATGTTTACGTGGGGCGAGTTTTCTAGAGCCCTTGCAAATTGGTTCGTGCCTCCTTCCGCACGACGAGGTCTCGAGGAGAAATGTCTCAGACACTACCAGGGGGACAAGACCGTTACTGGGTACGAGCGTGAGCTTACCCATCTGGCTCGTTATGCGGGCGTAATGCAGGGAGATCAGGCTGAGAAGTGCAGCCGCTTTGTGGATGGCTTGCGTGACTCGTTGAGGCAGCCGTTGATGACCATGGTCAACGCTGACTACAGGAGCTTAGTGGATACGGCTCGCAGGTTGGAGGCTGATCAGCAGAAGGTACAGAAGCGAAACAACTTTCGCATGAAGCGGTCTCAGGATTCACATCAGCCGCAGCAGAGCAGGAATGACTAGGGTAAGAACTGGAACAAGAAACAGAAGTCTGATGCTAAGAAGAGTGGTCAGTCTGGAGACAGGAGCAAGGACTACCCCCCTTGTCCTAGGTGCCAGCGTCGCCATCCAGTAGAGTACTTGGCCAATGCAGGCGCGTGTTACAAGTGCCGACAACCTGGACACATAGATCGTTACTGCCAGGAAGTTGGTGTGAATCAGATAAACCGAAGCCTAGTTTGTATTCATGTGTTTATTTTATTACTGTTGATGACAAATGTAACTCGTTCCTGCAGTCAAAGTTCGAGGTTGGTGGCTCTAGCAAAATTGACAAGGGCAAAACGTTGATGATCACTGACGGGAGGCCACAACATGGTCGAGATTTAGTGCAGCTCAGAGCGTATGGGCTTGGCCAGCAGGAGGTAAAGGATCAGGAGAATGTAGTGACGGGTAAGTGTTTAACTTTTTAACAAGTTTATTTAATCCTTCGTAGTGACACTCCCATCATCTTTTGGAAATCATTCATGTAGACATCTTTATGATTCATAATTTACCCTCCAAGATTCTGTTCGATACGGGCGTCTCGCACTCGTTCATCGCAGAGTCTCTAGTGCGTAGGCTGAATTTAGAAGTCTTCCCAGAGACAGCACCGCTGGAAGTCATGATGTCGAATGGATCCCTTCTACAGACCATAGATAAGTGCAGGGTACCAGTGTAGTTTGGTGATACCGAGATTATTGTAGAAGCCTTGCAGCTTCCTATTGTAGGTTTTGACCTTATCTTTGGAATGGACTGACTATTGGCAGTCAACGCCATGATTGACTGTAGAGAGAAGCAGATACAGTTTGAGGGCCCCAACCAGACTGCGTTTACCTTTCAGGGCTTGAAGGGAGTAGCGAAGATGATCATCTTCTCAGTCCAAGCTAAAAGGTGCATCAGGAAGGGTTGTGAAACCTTTTTAGTGCTGATGAATGCAGAGGCTAAGGCTGACTTGTCAGAGGTACCAGTGGTGCAGGAATTCCCCGATGTCTTCCCGGAAGAGCTCCCTGGTTCCCCTTCAGATAGAGAGATTGAGTTTCCGATATACCTACAGCTGGGGCTACACCGGTAGCCAAATCCCCCTACCGAATGGATCCAAGAGAACTAGCAGAGTTGAAGAGTCAGTTGCAGGAGTTGCTTGACTTGGGCTTTATACGCCCCAGTACTTCACCTTGGAGTGCTCCAGTACTATTTGTGAAGAAGAATGATGGTAGTCTGAGACTGTGCATAGACTACCGTGAATTGAATAAACTGACAGTAAAGAATAAGTTTTCGATTCCCAGGATTGATGATTTGTTCGACCAGTTGGTTGGATCGTGCACCTTCTCCAAGTTAGATCTGAGGTTGGGTTACCATCAGTTAAGGACTCGGGACGTGGATATTCGGAAGACGACATTCAGTACCAGATATGGGCACTTCGAGTTCGTGGTCATGCCGTTTGAGCTGACCAATGTTCCTTCAGTATTTATGGACCTGATGAACATGGTATTTTGGGAGTACTTAGACCGTTTCGTTATTGTCTTTATAAATGATATTTTGGTGTTCTCTAAGAGTGCAGAAGATCATGCCGCTCATCTCAGGATTGTATTGAGCACCCTCAGGAAGAACCAGCTGTATGCTAAGTTTTCAAAGTGTGAGTTTTGGCTTCCAGAGATTGCTTTCTTAGGCCATGTCATCAGTCAGAAAGAGATTAGTGTTGATCCAAGGAAGATAGAGACCATTAAGGATTGGCCGAGACCGACGACAGTCTCAGAGGTTCCCAGCTTTTTGGGTTTGGCTGGTTACTACAGGAGATTCATCAAGGACTTCTCAAAGATAGCCTTACCACTGACTTCCCTCACTAGGAAGGGTAAGGGCTTTGATTAGACAGTTGAGTGCGAGTTGGCTTTTGAGGACTTGAAGGGCAGGTTGATGACCGTACCGATCTTGAGTTTTCCAACAGGGCCCGATGAGTTTCAGATTTATAGTGATGCGTCAGGTCAGGGTTTGGTTTGTGTCCTCACGCAGCATGGAAAGGTCATAGCCTACGCCTCGAGACAGTTAAAGGTGCATGAAAGGAACTATCTCGTGCATGACTTGGAGCTTGCAGCGGCCATCCATGCTTTGAAGGTTTGGAGGCACTATCTCTATGGAGTGCGTTGTGAGATCTTCACTGATCATAAGAGTCTCAAGTATATCTTTGATCAGCGGGAACTAAATTTGAGGCAGCGCAGATGGTTAGAGCTCCTATCAGACTACGACATAGACATCCAGTACCACCCAGGAAAGGCGAACGTTGTAGCTGATGCCCTTAGCCGTAGAGGTTCGTGTTTTTCCATTCTCACTCAGTAGAAGTAGTTGGTGCGGGAACTGGAGAGACTGGACATCATCGTTGTGTCACGTTTTAGTTTTGGTTCTGCAAGGTTGAGTTGGATGGAGATTACTTGTGATATCAAGGATAAAATCAGGACAGCTCTACCCTTGGATTCAAAGATGGCAGAGATTTGGATCTCAACGCAGATGGGTCAGAAGGAGAGATTCACTATACATGATGATTTATTATTGCGTGATGGCAGGGTGTGTATCCCCAATGTTAGTCACCTTCGCGAGGACATTCTGTATGAGACACATAACTCCAGATATTCTATACATCTGGACAACACGAAGATGTATGCGGATCTCAAGAAGGTAGTCTGGTGGCCAGGTTTGAAAGGTGATGTTGCTGATTACGTAGGGAAGTGCGAGACATGCAAGCTAGTTAAGGACGAATGTCAAAGGCCTGGAGGCAAGTTGCAGCCACTTCCCATTCCTGAGTGGACTTTTGAGAATATATCCATGGATTTCATCCATGGTCTTCCGAGATCGCAGAGTGGGAATGATTCCTTATGAGTTATTGTGGATCGACTCTCTAAGGTCTCCCACTTCATTCCTCTTAAGAAGACGGATCAAGGTCCAAAACTGGCACAGCTTTACATAGACGAGATAGTTCGACTTCACGATGTTCCCAAGACTATTGTTTCAGACCGAGATGACAGATTTACCTCCAAGGAGTGGAGATACGTTTCGAAGCGGTTGGGCACCAAGTTACATTTCAGCACCGCTTTCCATCCCCAAACAGATGGACAGACTGAGCGCACCGATAGGAATTTTGAAGATTTGCTACGGACGTGCATACTGGACTTTGGATGGAAGTGAGAGAAGTATGTCACTCTTGTGGAATTTTCCTACAATAACAGTTTTCAGACTAGTATTGAGATGACACCGTTCGAGGCTCTCTATGGTAGGTGTTGTCGGACACCGTTGTGTTGAGTTGAAAGTGAAGAAAGGTCTACCATCAGGGAATCATGGATTGATAAGACCACTGACAGAATCAAGCTCATTCAAGAGCGTATAAAGACAGCTCAGGATCGTCAGGCCAAGTATCATGATCAGAAGCACAAGTCAGTAGAGTTCAGTGTTGGAGACTATGTTTATCTGAAGGTCAGACCAGTCAGAGGAGTCTCTAGAATAAAGCGGATGAAGAAACTGAGTCCCAGATTCATTGGTCCTTTTGAGGTACTTGAACGAGTTGGTGAGGTTGCATATAGGTTGGCCTTACCTGAGGAAATGAGTGGTGTACATGACGTATTCCACGTCTTCTATCTGAGGAAAGCAGTCAGAGATTCCAGTCAGATCATCAGTATCGAGGAAGCAGCAATTGAGACAGATCTTAGCATTGGGATTAGACCAGTCAGAATCGTGGATTCAAGGATACAGAAGCTCAGGAATAGAGAGATTCGCATGGTCAAAGTCCTTTGGATGAACTGTGGTCGTCCAGAGTATACATGGGAGCGAGATGATGAGCTTAGGAGCACTGCAGATTATACGTTCCTCTTTGATTCAGGTATGGATACAATTTTCGAGGACGAAAAATTTTATTAGGAGGGGAGATTTGTAACATCCGTAATCTGACGCAAAATTTAATTATATTGTAGGGTCAAATTGCGAAGGATTTTGATCGAGGCCGCACGTCGTCGAGGCTCAATGTTAGTATGCTTTAAAATCGCGTTCGTTAATTAGTGATTTATATCAGTCGTAAAGATTGTGTGACACATTTTAATTTAATAGCCAAGCACAACACATTTTTTTTATTGTCTTAAGGAGTTAATGTGGGTTGGCACGTTTAAGTGTGTGTTAATTTACACCTCTTTGGGTGGAAAAAGGGGACGGTTTTCCCCCGACGGTTATTATAACCGCACGTCGCCGGGGAGTAAAAGCCCCCAAAGCCCCAAACCTAAAATCCCGTAACCCATTTCTTCACGGGAGAAAAACCGCAGACCACCTCCGCCGACTATGATTCTTCCGCAAGTCGCGCCTTCCGCCTCCCGCAGCCCTAGCGTCGCCTCTTCCGCTCTGTTCCTCAGCGCAAGTCCTTCCTCCTTCCTCTACGGGCGTCGACGAGTTCCCTCCTTCCTTCCATTGCAGCAGGAGGGCCGGTTTCAACCCTAACCGGTGGAAGTCAAGGGTGCAAGGGCAACGTTTTGGTTCCGGTGAGTTTAGTTCTTCTCTTGTCTTCATTTTTTCGTGGAAATCCTTCTAATTGGAAGTTAATTCTAACTTCCTTCTCTTTTTCTTGTTGCCCTAATTAGGGATTGGAGTTCTAGATCTACCGCGAATCTGGAGTTGAGCGTGTTGTGAGCCTTAATCGCCCTCACGTAGAGGTACTACACTATGCTGGTCCTTCAATTTGTTTACCCTAGCCGTTTTAAGTTTCCTTTACTGATAACCCTAAAGGGAAAAATGTGTAATCTAGGTTTATCATGGATTGCAGATTTTTGGCGGCCTCGGGGCAAGGTTCTGGAAGTCCGCAGTAGTCAGATTTCTTTCGGAAAAGTAAATGTCGTCGCGCCCAGTGTACGAGCGCCGCACCACCACTGTAAGGAAACCTAATCCCTGTTAGTTAAACATATCAAGAAAAGTATTTTATATACGTACGTGTAAGTTTCGTACAAGCATCATAACCATGCATAGAAAGGTGTGGCGGTAGGAAAATGGTCGCGAAAAAGGTGTAGGACGATACCCTTCTCCAAGGCCCGAATAGTCAGATCATGTATACCTAAGTTAGGTACGAAACCTTTATCCGTGTACGTAAGTTTGGAATTTGTCTAATTAAGGGCGTGAACGTCCCTTCTATCCGACTACAAGAAAGTCAAGAGTCGCTCAGTAGTACACCAAAAGAGATGTCCCTAGCAGAGTAGCATTAGACCGAAAAGGGTCAGTAAGCACACATAAGTCTTCTTGTGCTTGGTAGAGGCGCACTACCTCTCTCATAAGGCATATGGTACCCTATGAGCAGTAGAGTCTTGGGATTTGACTCCCCTTTGAGACAGTAGATTCGAGACCGTGTCCGCGTGACACTAAAACAATTAAGTTCGTAAGAGGGTCTCGGGTCGTCAGTTTTCAGTTGCGTGTTAGGAGCTACTCTGCCTAGAGCTTTTTAAGTAGAAGTGCAGATTAGAAGCAACCTAGAACTCAAACATGGACATGACGTGAGACAGCGCACTAGTTAGTGAACGTCGGGGCTTGAGCAGATAAAATGTAAGTTCTTGAACGTAGAACGAGTATGTCTGTTGAACAGGTAGCATTGTAAACGCATGCATATCATCTAGCATAAAGATTTTCAATGAACAGAACTATTTTTCAAAGGGCATGCATTCATCATCTAAGAAAATGTTTTAGTGTCACTAGGAGGAGTTATTTGCCCTTACTCTGACCCCTCGTGGGCAATGTTTTTACATGTGACCCAGGTGGAAAACTACGCCTAGGATGAGCGTCCTTGTGCTGTCAGTTTGCAGTGTTTTTGATGCGGAGCAGAGACGAGGACGTGCGGCGAAAGACGAGTTTTTGGCCCATTCGGGGCTGATTTGACGACTTACCATATATGTCGTGCCCGGATCGACGATCCGACTCCGTGGATGTGTCCGGACTCACATTGCGAATCAGTTTCATATATAGCTTTGTATTTTTCGGGTTTTATTTAATGTAGTTTTGACCCCGAGACCAACGGCCAATCGTAGCCGTTGATTCTGGGTGCCCTAATATTTTAGTTTCTTATAAATAGGTATTAGGGCTGTTGATTTCAGGCATTGCTGAATGTTTGGAGAGTCTTCTTCCTTCATTTCGGTGATCTCCTTCGCGGTGCCGACTCCGTGAAGCCCCCTTGGTGACGACTCCTTGGGTAAGTGTGTATCCTTTGTTATTTTCCTCCCTCCCTGTTTTTCCCTTCGCTGTCCAGCCACCGCTCTCCTCCGAAACCCTCATCCGCAGCCCCTACAATCCACGAAATAGCCGGACGATTTCTGTTCAGAAAGCAGCCACTGCCCGCGCACTGTTTACGCCACTGTTCATGGTACTGTTCACGATACTATTCATTTATTTCATTTACTATTCCCTGCTTAAGTTTTTTTCCCCTGCTGTGGCCTTCCAGAGGGGCGGCCACCTTCCGGACCCCCTCAAGCTGCCTGTCCAGCCACCTGCCTAGCCGCCTCCACCCCTCCAGCGGCCTACCAGCAGCGGCCCAGACTCCTCCGCCCCTCCAGCCGCCCACCAGTGAGCCGCCGCTCTCCCTCGGCCCAACCCCATCTCACCCACACCCTCTCTATCTCCGCCCAACAGCAGCCCGGCTGTTTTCAGCCCCAAATCAGTCCAGATCTGGACATTCCAGCCCAGATCCAACCATCCCGCCCTTTCTTTTTGCTGCCCTCACTCCCCCATCACCGGAACCCTTCTCCAAGCCCTCCAACGTTCAGATCTCTTTAATTGGCAGCAGCCCTATTATTCGTATTGTGTTTTGTATTGGTTTTGGTTGTAAACATTATCATGGTCTGGTTATTAAGTGCTTGCGTGGGATTATAGTTTTTATGTTATTTGCTCTTTAATAAATTTCTAACTGCAGGAAGGATTTATTCACCGCGCGCTCTAGCTTTGACCCTCCACGCAGAGGAAAGCCTAAGCTTGCCTCGCTTCATTAAAGTATTTTGTTTTGCTTTGAAATATCCGCTTGAGATTTAATTATTTATTAACTAAATGTGGCGTAATCGTCGGGCTTTGCATATCATGTTGGTTAGGTTATTAATTTTCCGCCGCCTATAGATTCGTCCTGCGTCAGTTTTCTTTTTCAGTTTTTCTTTTCTTTCAATATACACTTGTAACCTTGAATACTGTATGTGGCTAATGTTTGAAATGTCATGTATCAGACTTATTATGTTATTTCAGATTTTCAGTTCTTTCATCCTAATTCATGTTTAGTGGCTCTGTAAATCCAGTATATAAAGGTATGTGGTTACCCTTAGTTTTCTTCATAGCTTCCGTTACAAGTTTAAAGTTTCAGTATTTATTTTTCTTTATACCTGCTGTGTACTAGTTTTGATAATGTTTCCTAATTCTCTTTATATCGCTGACCCGGCCGAATGACGGATTATTGTAAAACTGGGAAGGGGTGTTACACACGGTAGTGTGCCTCCACCAAAAATATGAGGGAGAACCTCTCTCGTCATTATCTGAATTGATCTAGACTAGTAGTTGGTGAGACACTCATAGGGTAACGTTCATCTTTGTTACACTAGATTAGTGTTTTTCGTGTGACTAAATCTGGTAGTTTAACCCAAGTGTATCTTACACTTTAAATTGGTTCTGACCATGAAATAAGCTATAGTTTTAGTATCTTGTTCCATATCCCGCTATGATAATTTTCATAACATCTGATTTGTGATTTTGACTAAATAATATCTAATTATCAATCGTAATAACTTATTCTTTTGTTGTTGGTTTGATTTGATTTTTATGGCAGGAACTTGTATCTTTAAAATGCATGTACTGATATATTAAAATCATGAATTATTCATAATGATATATTTAACTAAAAGGAGTTGAATTTCTTACCTCTGTATTGCGGCTCTCATACATGCGATGCAGTAACATGCTTTCCTCTGGGTAAGGTCTATTAAGAATTCTTGATAGGGATCTCACTCTGATCGATACCTATGATAAATTTTGAAATATGAATTTGGTATAGACATTAAGAAAAAGAATTTCATTCTTCTAGGGTTTCAACCCTTCCTTTGGAAGAGGGTATTACCACTGGCATTGATGTCCGGTTGTTGGAATTTCAGGAATACAACAACAATAACAATCAAGCCTTTATCCCACTATAGTGGGGTCGGTTATATGGATCCTTTGTCGCCATTGTGCCCTATCTTTTGACATAATCTCACTAATGCTTAAGTACCCTATGTCTTTCCTTATAGTTTCATTCCAAATATTTATTGGTCTACTTCTCCCTCGTTTAACATGCCTAGTGACTAGACTCTCACAACGCCTAACAGGTGCCTCGAATGGTCTCCTTTGTACATGTCCAAACCATCTTAGTCGAGCTTCTCGCATCTTCTCTGCAATTGGTGCTACTCCTATCTTATCCCCGATACATTCATTCCTAATTTTATCCAGTCTCGTGTGTACACACATTCACCTAAGCATTCTCATCTCCGCAACTCCCATTTTTTGCTCATGCACACAATTCCTGGAATTTCAGGAATACAACCATTAAATTCCTAAATATCTGAACTTGATCAAGCGAGGAAGGAGAAGACTTGAGTGCAAGAGAGAAATGCTTTGCTAGAAGGGGGATATGGAATTACCTGGCAAGGAGAAGTCAAAGAACATCTGAGGGGGTCCAATTGACCTCTAAAGCACGGAAGAAAAGCCTTCCCTGCGACCTGCTGCTGAATTCCTCTGGGGGAGTCGACGACCTCGTGAGAGGCAGAAGACATTGGTTTCCTATTGGCTAGGGATGAGGGATTAACTCTTATGCGGCCACCTGGAGGGAGAAGAGATCTTGATGGTGCAGTAGATGTCGAGGGAAGATGTCGCCCGATTCCGCATGAAAGAAAAGTGTCGTCGGTTGGAGCCGTCTACAAGGGGGATGACAGCTCGCCGCCGAACTTTCAAAGAGAGGCGCAGGGGAAACCCTAACTCCTCTCCTTCTAACCGTGAGGGAGATATGCCGAGTGAGCGATTTTCTTTTTTTTATCGTGTATAGGGGGGGTTACGGGAATCGTGAGGGAGAGAAATGAGATTGGGTATAGTTTTTTTTAAAGAAAAGAATAATAGATTTTGATTTTATTACAGGACTGCCATTCACCCTATTTATTTGAAACGTAAATTTCGGTTGTTACATGTTTGTTGATGCTCGTATTGTCAGAAATTTTCAAACTATTCATACAATTCATTTTGAAAATTTATCACGTTATCTTAGCTTTACACATTATACTTAACCCAACAGGAGTGAATAAAAAATGAGATTCTATAAAACTGATCCTAAATAGTTGAGATAAGCTTTACACATTATACTTAACCCAACAGGAATGAATAAAAAATGGGATTCTATAAAACTGATCCTAAATAATTGAGATAAGGCTCTTAGATTTACGATTACATGGAATTAACTATTTGATGTGTTGAGCTATTTGACCCAAATCTTTTTGCTTATATATATATATATCATGTTTTGTATTATTTTCTTCCATTTTCTACTTATAATCCTTCTACAGTAATTTTGTTTACCTGGCACATCTTCTATCCTCCATTACATTTATTTCTTCTACTATGCTTATATTACCTGGATATTTAACTCAATTTCTCATATATGACCATTACTCAATTCTATTTTTAATTTTGATTTTGTCATGTACCATAGTCGCGTTTGTACGAACATGTGTCAAACCTTAAGTCAATTTATTATAGGTAAGGGCTCACATGATCGATATTTAGTGCATGAGATATGTGCTTCTTTATATGTGGGATGTTATTTAAAAAAAATCTTGTATCACAATAACATTTGCTAGAACCTATGCATCCACCTTAAAGCGAATCAGTTATAAGTAGGCTACACGATTGATATTAAGTGCACAAAAATATGTAAGCTTCCCTAAGTGGGATCTATTATTTTTTAATATCATCATGTATCATAGTAAATTTGTAGAGCATATGCATTCAACCTAAAATAAATTGATTATAAGTGGAATGTTGAAACTCAAATACTGGTTCAACGGAGTTCGGATCAAAATGGGGTAGCTTGTATTACTTTACCCACCGCCGGACTTCTGAGATTGGGTATTCTTAGCCTATATTTGACCCTCTCTGAAGGTAAATTGGGATGCTCACACATAGACCTGCGAGCTGCAGCGAGGAGGTTCCGCCACACACCCAGAAATTTTCTTCTTCATTTCCCCTTCCAAAACAAAATACTGAGCTCGACACCTTGGACGACACGGAGAAGAAATAAGAAAAGTGTGGTCTAGGAGGTTGAGTCTGCCTTCTCTGAGGTGCTCTGGAATCTTATTTATAGACAAAACATTTCGAGGATAAATTAATCTTATTAGTTTGCATGTAGTGGCTGTAACACCCCAACCTAGTTTAACAATCAATCATCCGTCCGGCCTGATCCAATGATAATCAGTAAACTAAGAAACAGTATTAAAATTAGTACATAACAGACATACTTGAAAAGAAACTGAAAAGTAAGCTTTCAGCGGAAGTTGAAGATGAAACTAAGGGTAAAAGTGTATCTCATCAAGCTGAATTCACAGAGCCACTAAAAGATGAAAAGTCATATAACTAAAAATCTGAAATATTGTAATATGTCTGGTACAAAGAGAAATTCTTAAACATTAATATTACAAGTGTTCGATACTATACAGTAAGGTACTAAAAGTAAAAAAACAACTGAAAGGGAAAACAAACTATAGCGGCAACTCCAATATCACGCTCATCCTAGGCGCAGTTTTCTATCCGAGTCCCCCATAAAAACATGCCCAAACATGGGTTAGCCCAAAGGGAGAGTAAGAAAAACTATTCCTCCTAGTGACACTAAAATTGTTTTGTAAGAAATATATAGATGCTTTTGGAAATAATTTTTGTGCTTATAGAAAAACTGTATACTAGTGTACTATGTATTATTTTTAAAAATAAAACTAGCAAAATAAATGACTGTTCTAATTACTCATATTGTAAGCGGTTTACTCGAGTTCCGAATAATTTGATTAACTAGGAGTTTCTAAGGTTCGGTCTAAATTTGAGTTCTAAAATTCACTTATGGTTGTCTTTCATTAAAACTCTAGGCAGAGTAGCATCTAGCGTGCAATACTAAACTAGCGATCTGAGTCCTACTAACGAACTCAAGTGTTCTAGTGTCATACGAACACAGCCTCGAATCTACTATTCTACTAAAACGGGACATCTCCCAAACACTGACACTTATAAGTTATACGACAACCTATGAAAAAGATAGTGCGCCTCTATCAAATACGAGAGGAGACCTCAACCGCGCCTACTAAACATATTTTATCTAGTGTTACTCTGCTTGTGAACATATGTGCATGCTAACGGTAGTTCATCATATTGATTTATTCGACAAGAAAAACATATTTTTGAAGTCAAACATTCATGGTCTCTAACTAGTAGGGATGTTTATAATTTCATTACGAACAACATATACTAACTAGGTGATAGAAGAACTATCAATCTCTAACCACAGTAGCAGTTCCATACATCAATATTCATTTTACTGAATTACACAAAACACTACTATGTAAGCTATCTGATAAGTCTAGCCAGAAAGAATAAGAATTTCTTACCGCGGTGTTGTGGCGTTCGTACACCTGACGCGGCGGCATAGCTCCTTTAGTTTAACTTGTCTCTCGAAACCTTTTTCTGATCTACACAGAGTTAAACTATGAAATTGAAGAAAAAATAACACCCTATTAGTTGACCATCAAACACCTAGGGTTTGAGAAAATATCACCCCCCTTCTCTCACAAGTTAACTAAAGAAGAGATTACAAAAAATTTACATGTACACACCACACTGAAACCATCCTCCACCAAAGGGGTTCTAAAATTACAAAAATCCCAATTTTAACGAATGAAAATTTATAGTGTCTTACTATGAGGGAGAATATGATCTCAATCGGAAGGATGGGCTTCCCTTGTCTTAGAGGAGAAGACTTCAAAACTCCTGTTGATGCAAAAAGGGTGCAACAAAACCGGAAAAACATTAACCCTTAACTCGCCTATATCTTAGAAGTAAGGATGGATCAAAAAGAGAGTAAATGAGGAATTTCCTCACCTTGCTGGAAAAATGGAGAGAGAGGGGTGCTCCAAATGGCGGTCTAGGGCAAGGAATGCAGAAAGGAGAAGGCCTGGAGTCGACAACCACTACCGCGAGCGCGACTGCTGCCGCTTAGCGACACAGGAAGTCGTCTTGAGCAAGAGAGCGTCGGGGGTGCCGAGAGCGGGCGCTGGAAGGAAGCGTGTGCGAGAGAGAAAAGGAGCGGCAGTTCCTATCGAGTTTATACTCATGCTCCACCACCACTCCGCCAAATCCAAACATCGGCATCACTCAGGATACCACATATACTCTCCAAATTCATAATGGTCGTACTAGATATCATATGGGTATCACTCTATCTCACATTCCTTGAAAGCATATATTGCATCCGTTTTTCTATTTTTATTCCTAACAGTTTTTCAGAAGCTAGCATGAATCCCACTGGATGAAGGCGATGAAGGAGAAGATGGATGCTCTCCAACATCAAAAGACTAGGGAAATTATCCATATCACGCACGGGCGTCACCCTGTTACAGGATGAGGGTTTGCGGCTTTTTAACCCGAAACGACACTTACACTTGCAATTTTTATAACCGTTAGAGTCAGACGGCTTCTCTTCACTAAAATTAGGAGGAATTTTACAAGATCCAAATTATTACCACTATGTCATGCCACTCCACTCCAACGCTAAGAATTTTGTGCTAAGCCCTCGCACTACAAATTAACATGCCGCGAACACGTACTCAACAACCGAAATTAAACTAACAATAAACGTAACAATATTTAGTCATACTAGAATCGTATCTCGACAAGATAATTATTCGATCAATTCCGCTCGCGATCAAATCCTGAAAAATTTAATTCTATTTTCAAGTTAAATTACGGATGTTACAGTGACGTCCGTCTTAATCAAAATGCTATTCACAGACCCAAATGGACTGCAGATAACATCCTCCACCTTCACGAGAATACTATTCTCAGACCCTGACGGTCTTCAGTTAACCATGCCTTCAAAAGATTATCACTTATTGACCTAGGCGAGCCGAGGGTTGGATTGGCCTAGGCTCGCCTCGCTTACTCAGCAGCGAGTCCGGCTATGCGACCCGGGCTTGCCCATTGGACACCGGGGTTAGACTTGTTCTTATTACGGTTTTACTGGGGCGAACCTTCCTTATGCTCACTAAATACGGGTTCTATATGGCGGGTCACATGATATGTATTAAATTCAAAATGTTGCATAAGCGTCCATTTGTGGAATCTATTTTTTTGTCATGTATCATATTAACATTTGCTGAAACATTTTTATCCAACCAAAAAGGCAAAATGCAGGGTAAGGTTTGCCTATATTTCACTCTTGTGATGCGACCCTTTCCCGGATTCTCACTGCGTGGGGATGCTTTGTGCTCTGGGCTGCTTTTTTTTAGGTAGAGGGCCACATGATCGATATTAAGCTCATAATGATGAGCTTCCCGATATTGAGTCTAATATTTTCATTTATCATAGTAATATTTTTAGAATTTATGCATCCAACCTAATCAATTGGTTATAGGTGGAGTGTGAGGTTTGTCTACATTTCACTCATCTGATGGGACCCTTCCCCGAACCCTCATTTCGCGGGGATGCTTTTTGCACCGGGCTGACTTTTTTTTAGGTAGAGGGTCCAATAATTGATATTAAGCTCATGATGATATGTGAGCTTCCCGATATTGGGTCTAATATTTTCAATTTTTTCATGTATCATAGTAATATTTTTAGAACCTATGCATCCAACCTAATCAATTGGTTATAGTGGAGGGTCACATAATTATATTTAGTGCACAACGCTGCATGAGCATCCCGATATTGAATCTGTTAATTTTTTTAATTTTGTCATGTATCGTAATTCGTAATACATTTGTTAGAAGCCATATGTCCAGCCTAAAATCAATTGGTTTATGTCAACAAACATGATCTATATTATGTGCACTGAGGATACAGAAGCATCCCGACATGGGATTTAATATTTTTAATTGTCATGTATTATAATAGCATTTGTTAAAATCACAATATCTAATACAAATTGGTGTAGTTGGAGAGTCTCATGACCTATATTAAGCGCACAATTTTACATTAGATCATTTAGGACAGCATTCTCATATAATCATGTGTCATAACAGTCAATTTTGTCGTTGATAATCTTATTTCAGATTGTGAATGGAAGGCGCAGGCAGGGAGTGTGTGCGTCGCATCGTTTGACTGGAATTGTAGCGGAATATGCAAGTCAGCGATGAGGATGCAGGATGTGCATGCACGATGTGGAGAAGGAGATGGCGCTTTATGGAATACTAAGAGTTTTCTTCACCATTTCAGTTCGTGGCAGTAGCTCGCTGCTCACCGTCATCCTTCAACCACTTTCTTAGCACCAGCCATCCCCAAACCCCGAGATTAAGCTTTTGCTTTCCGCTGGGCACACTAATTATTCCACCTTTTCTCAATGAGCTTAAAGGTTAAATGATCATTTTGGACGGAATTTCATCCGCGTCAGCATTACTCTATTAGTACGATGGAAGGGACGAACAAAATCTATGATGATTCTGATGCCGTTGTAGAGTCTGGAAATCATTGCATTTCCTCGGCGGGGAGCAAAATCTTCAACCAAGATCAGACTGGCCGCTTATATTTGTTGGTTTCCATGGCTTGACTTGTGAATTTTGCTGCCCATCAAAATGAGGACATGGGATTGTGCCAGTTTTATTTCTATTTTTGTAATGAAGATTTTTTTCTTTCTCTGTCAATTTTTCACTGTGATTTTGCACAGTACCAAACATCTAATTGTTGGTATTAGTGATATTGCAGTAATGTCAGCTGGTATTGTAATGAGTTGCCAATTATAGCTGAAACATATTGGTTTTCATGCACATATGTTGGTGGAGCAAAAACTTTAAAATTAAACTGTTACCCCTATCAGTAAACATTTCATACTGTTTGGTTGAATTGAATTGAGGCTTCAGAATTAAAATGAGAGGTTAAATTTAGTTGAAAATGACCTAAGTTTAATTTCTCGTCCCCTTTTTCGTCCAATCGAACGTGCCCTTAGCATATTTTGGTGAACTTAAAAGCCTTAAGAGCTCGAAGGTAGTGAAGATCTCAATTTTATATTTCTAGTTTTAGATTGGTGAGGAAGTAGTGTGCATTTCATATTGCTAGTGGTTGATCGAGAGTGAATTTGGTGCTCTTGGGTTCCTTTAGGGTTTGTTAAATTGGGCAGAATTGGACCCTTGGGATTGTTGGAATTGATGGTCGGCTATATACTTTTTTCCAACATGCATTTGTGGAAAAATGGATTCCTTCTTCCTGCCATGTTCTCATTTCATTCTTGTTTTTCATTTGGTTTTCTGCGATTCATTGTGTAGAGGAATTTGTGGAGTCTGGAAATAATTCTTCTGCTCCTGATTTTTTAAATATATTTGTTGATGATTTGCTAATAACAAAAAGATTAGATAATGGATATTTTATAAAAGAGCGATGTTATGTGCAGAGCATATTTGGCTAAGTGTAGACCGGAAGGGAAAAGATTAAATTTATTTTTCTTAGAAACTCTAGGTGTAGCCCTAATCACTCATTTTCCCAGTCTCCACTTTCCGTGCGATCCACAACCCTAACTCATTTCTACGGTGCCGCAAGGGAGAAGAAGATTGCGCCTTCCTCTGAGAAAATGCTTGGAGTAAATGTCGGTGACTAGCCGTAAATAGGTTCTCATTTTCATCCTCCTCTCATTCCTCTAATCTCTTCTATCTTTTTCTCAATCCCCGCCAGACGAGTAATCACTCATTGCCCTGATTTTTATTGCTTTTAGTTTGAGGAATCTTAACTCATCTTCCGACATCATCCTCTTTCACATCAGCGTCGCCAAAGAGTACCTACGTCGGGGCAGCTATCACTGCTGGAATCTCGAAGGTCCCCAGGGGCGAGGAACCCATCTTCCTCTGCTATTCTTTGGTGGAAATCATTTAAGGGTTTAGGTTTTTTAAATAAATTCCTAAGTTTGAGGTATTAACCCATCTTCCTCTACTGTTCCAGGTGATCCTAAGCTTGTTGGTTCTTCACTTTATAGCTTAATGGAGAACAAAACACGGGAATGAGAAATGTAAGTCGATGTAGCTCTCCCATACAACCTTTAGATGTAGATTGTCTCTTCTTCATCCTTATTATTAAAAACTCGTGTGGTATTTTAGATAGTGTTGTTGAATTGAAGCTAATTAGAGATATGCGTATTTGTATTTTATGTTTGTTAAAAGGTTGTGTTAAAGTATATAAGGTAGTGTTGTTTTCTAAATAACCTCTTTATTATCTTATGAAGAGGCAAATCCTAAAGTGCAAATTGATGTTTGAAAGCATCATGTTACATCAATATATTACCTGGTACGGATGATTTGATGGATTAGACATGAATCATTGCTATGCGTTTGGGGTTTTTCATTACCATACAAAGTGCTGACAAACTTACAAACATGCTCAAACCTAAAGTTATCCTTGGTTGTGACATGGCTGGGTATTAACGGGAAAATCAAGTTCAAAGAGATGAGGTTGCAAGTTCTCACTTAAAGTGCAAAAAAATATACATTTAAATGAGTGGAGTCTGAAAGTTATATGTGGAGTTCATGATCATGAGATGTTGCGCCTAGAAGCTTATTCATATGTTGGAAGGTTAGATTCAATTCTCGTTGTCCATGAAATGCACTTAGTCAGAGTTATGTCGAGAAAAATGCTTACAACATTGAAATAAAAAGATCATTTTAACAAAACTGTATTGCACATAATATATAATGAGAGAGTGAAAATGCAAATGAAAGAGCTACAATGAGGGACACAAATACAATTTTTGTATAATTGTATTCCTGACATCAGATATGTTAGTTTTAATAAAATTACAGGAGAAGGTGATAATTTGGAATATTTGTTCTTTGCACACCCTGTATCTATACAACTTAGCAAAGTATTTCCTATAATATTCATCATGGATTGTACTTATAAGACAAATACGTTTCAAATGTAGTTGTGCATTCTATGAGAACGGTTCAAGTTCCATAAGCTAAGCTCATTTGAGCCCATATCAAGCATCTAATCAGCCCAATATTCTAACGGTTGATGTAACTCCGGTTTAGACTCCATTTGGGGCGACGTTTCTGCTCCGATGGATTTGGACAAATATGTCACTGTTATAAAATGTATGTTTGACACAACAACGGTTATGACCGTCGCCAATAAAAGAGACTTAGTTTTAAACAAAAAGGTGATGTAATTCCTTAGGTGAGGTCGGGCATTCACGAATAATGATTCATAGCCTCGATCGCCACCGTCATGCCAAACAGAGTCTTTATCGACCAAAAAGACCCACTTACCCGCTAACTTCTGGTCTTCTCTTTGATTTTAACTCCCATGTTTTGTATTATTTATTTATTGCTCCTTAAGAGACCAAACCATGCTCTTCTACTCCCCTGCTTCACTTTCTCATTATAATTTAAAATTGCAAAAAAATGTATGTTTATATGAGAATTTAGGCTCCCTTTAGGGGATGGATGATGGAGCAACGACGGATGAAGCCGAAATTGATGGACTCATAGTTGGAGCCAACGTGGATGATGATCATGAACCGCCTTTACTTAAAGATGCGCGCCGCAACGACAAAACGGCACGACGTCACGTGGACATTCGCCGCAACCACTTGCGCTACAATCTGCGCCCGCGGCCACCGCCACCTGTTTAATCTTTTGAGAACTTTATTTTCCTGCACTTTATAATTGATTTTAATTGCATGTTAGTTATTTTAATTTGTACGGTCCAGATGACACCTATTGTGGTGTGATAGGGTTGTAATCATATGGGAGTATAAATACTCCTAACTCAAATTTTACTTGGTTATTATTGGAGATTTTGGACAAAAGAAAACTGAGCCGTGAGCTTCTCCACCCTAGGGTTCGGCCCGATTCCGCGAGCAGTGCGACGCTGCCGCCGCCCCGTTCCGCTCGGCGTGTGACTCGCCCCCCTTCGACCGACGGTGCGATTCCGGCGACACGCACTTCCTCCGCGAGCTGCTGCCTCCCACGCCATCCTTGAGCTGCTGCCCGCCCCTTCGTTTTCAAGCAGCTGTCTACCCGAGCTCCTGTCGTCCCGAGCCGCTGCCAACCCGACCCCCCCCTCTGGGAAATTTCTCCTCGATGTGACCTCCAGTGGATCGCGCCTCCTCCTCCGCTCGTGAGCACAGTGATGACTTGTGGACGTGTTCCCTACGCCTCCTTCGTTTTGGGTAACGAACTTCTTCCACCCTTCTTGAGTGATTTCTTCTACTTTCGTGTCGGTCTTGGTGGAGAACTCTTGGTGTAATTTTGGAGACATTGGAATTTCGCCGCATCGCTCAAGCCGCTTGAGTGTCTTCAAGCCTAAATAATTTTATTTTTGAACGGATTTGGGAGCCAACCCGACCCCTTTTGGAACAAACTTTGGTCGGAGTACTCTTGGATTAATATTGTACGGATTTGGGAGCCAACCCGACCCCTTC
The DNA here is from genome assembly GCA_039513925.1 of Platanthera zijinensis. Lineage (NCBI taxonomy): Eukaryota > Viridiplantae > Streptophyta > Magnoliopsida > Asparagales > Orchidaceae > Platanthera > Platanthera zijinensis. The sequence continues at coordinate 25,717,349 of CM077080.1, read as the reverse complement.
TCGATCGCTCTTTGGTCGGAGTATTTTTGGATTAATTTTTTTTTGTGTTTGCCTGTGGATGTCTGTGATGGGTTAATTAATCTGCGCGTGTTGTCACGGTAGCCTGCATCAATGGAGATCCTTTTCATTTGCACAAAATATTTTATATGATATTTTGTTTTACGTGAGTAGGGACCTTTTGTTGTTTGGGCATCCACCGACCGGTTTTTGCTGACAACGTAGCGGAGCACATTCAATGTAAAACGATGAGGGAATTTTGTACATTTTATTTCTTGATGTTAAAAATTAAAACACATACACATTACACATAGACATTTTACATTTTTACATACATGGACATATGCTATAATTAAGGTTAAAGGAAGAAGAAAACACATAAATTTGCTCCTAGACACAAGCTTTATATTAAAAAATAGAAAAAGCTACAATATGAGTATATTAATTTCGAGATGCTCCTCTCTAAATAATAACCTAAAAATTTAGGACTTTTGACACAGTACACCCCTCAATTGGGGGGTTTAACATTTTGCACCCATTTTTTTTTGCACTTTGCACACACAAAAGCATAAATATGATACTTTGCATCCTCTGAAAGTATAAATATGACACTTTGATTTATTGGTCATTAGATGAGGATGACATTTCTTATACTTTTCTTGCTAATCTCCCTTACCCACAAAGTTGGATATTTAAAAAGGAAAGAGGCATGAATTAATAGCACTTAGATTACAATGGATCGAGGGAGTTCCTCTCTAAATCTTTGTCTTTGATGCATTCATTTTCTTGAATCTTAAGCGAATGCATCTTTAGGAGGGGTGCAATGTGTCAACCCCTCCTAATTAAGGGTGCAATGCACCAAACTCCCCCCTTATTGAGGGTGCAATGTGTCTAAAGTCCTAGAACTTAGGGCTTTTTAATTTATGATGATCATCAAATTTTGAGTTGGAAGCATGCATGCAGTGACAGATTCAAAAAATTAATAATGGGGTGCACAAATTGATAATGTGGATGCATAAATTTTTTTTGAATGCGCCGTCGGGTTCTTAAAATTTTAATATGAGGGTCCAGACAACAACTTCCTTCAAAAAAATTGAACGTTTACATTTTATCAGAGCTGTTTCTCCCCATTTGGCCACCGTTTTTGACCTATGAGTAGTCAAAATTCATTGCCTCAACGAGAAGAATCCAAATACTGTAATACACTAACAATTTTGGAAAATAATGGAAGGATCAGTGGACGCATGCACTATTATTATGGTGCTGTTACTAGCAAATCCAATTTGGTTTCTAGCAAACCATTACTATTAACAAACTCTCATTTTTCAAAATGGCTATTTGAAAACCATTTTGTTACTAGCAAACCAACATAATTTTTTTTAAAAAAAAATTAAATTTGGTTTAAAACATTCAATCTTTCAAAATAACCCGCTGTATATAATGACATTACAAATGATTTCAAATGTATTCATTCAACCACTTATGTTAGAATTATAAATGAGTCAAAATGCCGCAAATGTTTAGTATGTTCAAAACTGTATTTTCAACAAAATATCATTATATGCACCAAAATTTTTAAACAAAATATCGGTTGATTTAGAAATATATTTGATTTCTAATTTCTATAAGGATGTGTTGTATATACGAGTTAAGTGTATATAAGAATATATACGTCTTTTTGAACTGCGTCTTATACGTACAATTTCATGAGAAGTGTTCAACATAAAAGTTGTAGATCTCGACGAGATCTAAAATTTTTATGCTGAATATTTTTTGATTTGTAGCACTTTAAAGCCCCGATTTGGCCCATGAAAAAAGTTACGTCTATGTAGGGACGCGCGAGATCGGCGTGACTTTTTTCGGGGGTCAAATCGGGGGCATAAACGGCTTCAAATCAAAAGGTGTTCAACATGAAAGTTGTAGATCTCGTCGAGATCTACAACTTTCATGTTGAACACATTTTGATTTGAAGTAGTTTAGATCCCCCGATATGAGCACCGAAAAAGTCACGCCGAAAATCTGTACGTTCCGTGCTTCAAATCAAAAAATGAACAACATGAAAGTTGTAGATTTATACTTTCATGTTGTTCATTTCTTCAAATGAGAAATATTTGAGGCTCAAAATTCAAAAATACAAAAATTATCAAAAAGTAAGATTGATTTGCTAATAATAATTTTTGATAAAAGAAAAAAATACAAAAAATGACTAATTTATTTTTTTCTGATTTACTAGAAAGAAAAATAAATTTGCTAATAAGAACACCGTATTATTATCAAGGAGTCGGAAGCCTTGTTTCCAGCTTGTCTATCCCAAAATGAAGGAGGAACGAAAATAGTAATTTAATAATAATAATAATAATTACATTTGTCTCTGTTTCTCCTCCTTAGATTTCCTTTTCCGTACCGCTCGGTTTTCTGGGATAATATAGAAGCAGAGAGAAGAGCGAGCGGGCGAGAAACCCTTCCGTTGCAGCCGTTTCCCTCCATCATCCTGAATCCGAACCGCTTCCGCTCCTAAACACTACCGCCTCCCTGAAACCCTAATCACTCACAGAGAGGCAGACAGAGAAAGAGATAGGGAAAGAGCGAGCGAGAGAGAGAGAGAGACTGAAGAAAATCGCTTCGCTCGAGGAAGAAATACAGTACGAGTGGGAATTTAAGCGACGTCGTTAGAGGGAATAACAAGAGGACGGGGATTGAGCGCAGGAGCCGGAGAGAGAGAGAGAGAGAGTGATTTGACAGAAAAGAGAGAGAGAGAGAGAGTGAGTGAGAGATCTTTTTGGGGATACCTAATCCTCCTTTGCGCCAGCGACCTCCGTCTTCTCGTCCAAATACCCGCGCCGTTTCAAAACCAACTTGAAACTTTCCGGCATCGAGGAGAACTTCAGGGTTTCAGACTTTGGAGCGAACCTTTCGCTTCTCGTTTAGGGAAGTATTGTATTCCTTTTCCTTTCGTCTTCTCCTTCCCCTTCCTATTCTTGCGTCGCCAACGGAATTGATGGTCCGGGCTTCCTGATCTACGTTTATTGAAACTTTTGGGGGGGTTTTGTTGACTGCGGGATGCGCACTTTTTGTAGGGTTCTTTGCGTCTTGTGTGTTATGTGTTGGTTCCAGTGATTTTGAGATCAGGGATTCTGATTCGCATCGTCGATGATGGTAGCCTATGCCTGCGATCCCATCTCTTCAGTTTTTGTGATTTTTGGAGCCATTTAGTCTTGCTGCATTATTGGTGACCATGGAAGGATTCTAGGGCAGTATTCCTATTTTGTGGCTTTGCCAGTGCAAGCCTGTTTACATATAGCCTGTTCGGGGCTGTTCTTCATCATTTTATAATAAATAGGATTGAAGGTGGCTTTTGTTATTTCATATGTTCAAAATACCGAGAGAAACGTTGGTAGATGATTCTATTCCTTATGTTTATATGCAAGTTAGCATAATTCAAGCACTGGTTCCGCTTCAAATTATGTCTTAGATCATGGTTCTTATTAGCAATGGAGCGAAGTGAGCCAACATTTGTTCCGGAGTGGTATAAAGTGACAAGCAGCAGCACTGCAACTGGCAACAGCAACTCAAACCACCATGGTGGGTCCTTGCATTCAGGTACTATGTTCTTTTGATCTTCCTTTGATTTTAATACATGCTAATTAATTCCATGTGCATTGTTTCAGCAGCAGATGAACATACTGGTGGTTTCTCTTCAAGAAACAGATTGCCTTTGAGTGTTTGTGATCACGATGCTCCTCGTCCGTTGCCTTTCTCCGATAGAACCTCTCCAGCTTTCCTGAGAAGTGCAAGCAGTAATGGTTCCATGGGATGGGAGAAGGAGTTCCCTTCACGGGGTTTCAATAGTTTTGGCAGGAGCCATCGAGATAGGGAGAGAGACAGAGAGAGGGATCTTGATTTTCGAGAAAGAGAGAGGCTGCTTTTGCTCGATAATGGTTTCTCCAATTATCCAGATTCATTAACTAATAACACATATGAAAAAGATTTCTTGAGACGATCTCAGTCCTTGGCATCGGGAAGGCGGGTTGAGCCCTGGCTTAAAAAATCTGGGCATGATTCTAGCAATGCCATTCTTTCTGCTGGAAGTGTGGTCTCAGGAATTACTAAATCTTCCTTTGAAAGAGATTTTCCATCACTTGGAGCCGAAGAAAAACATTTGGGGTCAGATTTAACCAGAGTAGCTTCTTTAAATTTAGGCACTGCCATTGATATTCTTCCACTGAGCGCTTCTGCTATCATTGGGAGTGATGGTTGGACATCTGCTTTGGCAGAAGTGCCTCCTATAGCTGGACTAAATGGTCAAGGGATTTCATCTTCCTTGCAAACTAGTCATGCACCAATAAGTTCAAGCACTACTGCAGGCTTAAATATGGCAGAAACATTGGCTCAGGCTCCGGGACGAGTTCTCACTGTACCCAAGGTGACTTGTCTAACATATTTCTTTCGTCAGTGTGAATATGTTGTTGTCTGATATTATTTTTGGTTGCAGTTATCCAGTGATTCCCAAAAGATCGAGGACTTACATCGCCAACAAATTCTGAAACTTCGTCCTGTGACATCAACAATGCTTAAAAACACGGTAAGTGGCAATTATGTAATGTTTTTTGTTAATCTTTTGTCGCCTAATTCAGTTTATATGATTTTAATCAGGTGTATATTTATATTTTTAAAAGGCTAGAGATCCTTATATTGATATAACTTATCACATCTCGTGTACATTGGACAACATTAACCTGGATGTTAACAAAATCCAAATTATGTGGTCTTGTTTGTTTTGCCCGTTCTCGTTAAAATATTGAAATGTTAACAAAATCAAGTATTTTAGATGTGTGTTTTGGTTTCATGAAGTTTTGTCGTTCATGCAATATATCTTTTAAACTTTCTAATGCTATAATCACATGAGGTACTTCGGTGTTTTTTAAACATATAATACTCTAGAAGTCGGGGTGGATAAGAATCAGAGGGCTAGACATTTCATAATTAATTCTATTGTCTGGTGATAAAATTGTGCAAAGTAGTTTCATGTCTTTTATATATGGTTTGTTTTGGTAATAGGTAACATATAAAACAATCTGCTTTCTAGCTATAACAAATTGTCGAGTTCTGAAATTTTATGTTGACAAAGTGCACACTTAAAAAGGGTTTAATGCATGCATGTTGCAAAGTTTAATCAAACAACTGAAATGAACATTGTAAGTTTGCAATATTCAAACTACGTTGATCACGACATAATATTTTTATAGGATATTTATCAAGCATTTGAACTAAATTATCACAATCTCACACTACATTGTGATATGTAGAATGGGCCGCTAGAGGTGTTGGGGGCTTAGGATAATGTTGTTTTGCAAAGAGAATATTGGGGAATTATCATTGACTCGAGTTAACCGTGCAATATGAGCCCAAACATTTAGAATAAGTGTTCTGTAAAAGTATTTTAGCTTTAATTAATTCTAATGCAAGATTTACTAGAGCCCATTTTTGAACATGTGGATTACAACCTTACAGGTGATGCTCCTAGTATATGAATTGCACCCTTGAAGTGTAAAGAGGTTCTGCAGTTCCTTTTTTTATTACTCATAATATTTTGTAATTTTAATTTACTTTCAGTGATGTACCTAGAATATGGCTAGACTATTAGACATTTGACTGGTCTGATTATTACAAGATTTGTGTGATGTATCCATTCAGACTCAAGTCAGGCTGAGTTCTGAGTCATGACAGTCACATACAGTGTTATTGTACCTTAGGCATGTGGAGCTAATGCACCTACATAAGCTTCCCCATGTTACCAACATTAAAGCAGTTCCAAAGCATGGTAGAACATGTTCATAATTGTATTGCTAAAGTAAAAATATCCAAGGAGAAAATGGAACATGGTTGGATTGTCACTAAATTGATCCAAAACATGTAGGTAAACAAGACTTCCTGATTTAATGTGGATGCTAATGGGGTATTCAAGAGCAGATTGTGCAACTTTCAGACACTCAACTTAAGTCACCTAAAAATGAAGTTCAATCCAGCAGCTGGTCAAAGAAACTATTCTTTAGATTGAGCAATTCAAGCTTCTTTTCAATTTTCCCAAATGAAAATAGTTTTCATAACAAAGAGGACTGACTCTTAAGGATGGTCAACTGTGAGTGAAATAGTGTGAAGAACATAAAAGAGACAAGATAAAACACAAATACTAGTTGGTAGTTATTAATAAGGTAGATTTTATGAAATCTTGGACAATATACATCCTCATTTTTTGGCTCGAATTATCTTGACCTTATTCTTCAAGCTTTAACGATTATCCACATCCTTGGACTGAAACATCTACAATCTCAATTTTTCCAAATGAAAATAATGTTCAAAACAAAAGAGGATTGTTAAGGAAGGTTAATGGTGAATGGAAGAGTGTGAATAACATAACGTTACTGTTAATGAATATTAGGGAAAATGATGTATTGACCCATTAACTTTGCCCATATTGTTTGTTTGTGTTTAGTCCCACATTGATTGTATAGTTAGATATCTCTCTCTCCTCTCCTATATATTTGTATGCTCACTTGTATTTTACATATGAAGAAGTTTATGCAAGGTTTGCCCTTTGTTTTTCTACATGGTATCAGAGGGTGCGGTCCTCCAGCTGCAGTTTTCCTGTTTCTAACCGCACAGCCCGCCCTCCTCCCTATCCGCTCCAGTTTCCTGCGTCCTGTCTTGCCTGTCCGCTCTTCCCCTTATCCGCGCGGCTTCTGCGGACTACCAGCTCTGCATCTGCTTCTCTTCTCTCTCTCTCCGTGGTTCTACCCTCCTCAGGCTTCTTATAGCCATCTTCTGCGCAGTCCCGTGGGGCCCTCCTCTCGTGTCCGCTGCAGGCTCTCCTCTTGTCCGCCGCGAGCTCCTTTCCTCTCTTGCTGCTTTCCTTCTCGCTCGCAGTCTCTTCTCTATCCGCCCGAGCTTCTCCTCTTGCGATTTTCTTCTAACCGTTGCGGGCTCCTCTTTCTTGCGGACTGCTCCTGTCCGCCGTTGTCTCTCTCTCCCTTCTTGTCGCTCGAGTTCTCCTTGCGGCTTCCTGTGGTCTGCCTGCTACTGTGATCACCTAGACCGTGCAGACTCTTCTCTCTCCGCACTTTGGTCGCGATCTGACTAATCGCTGGTGTCCGGGGTGACCGTGCGGACTGCTGCCTTCCCGCATTTTTGGTCGCAGGTCTTCTCCAGTCCTTCCCGTTGCGGCCTTGTTGTGCGACCTCCTGCTCTTCTCGCGGCGGTCTCCCTCGATGCTGTGTTTCTGTTGTTCTCGCTAACCGCGCGGCTTCCTTTCTTCCCGCGGCTTATCTATCCGCGGATTTTTCCGCCTTGGTCGTGGCCTCTCCCGTTGCTGCTGGTGGCTTCTCACCGAGACCGTGCGGCCTCCCCAGTTCGCATTCAACCTCCTCTGCCGACCTCGTCTCTCTCAAGGTGCCCTCTCTTCTCTAACCGATCCGGGTTCTGGGTTGCCCTCTGCCTTCTGACCGCTGCGGCTAGGCCTTCTCTGCTCCCTGCTTCTTCCCGTTGCGGCTAGACCGTGTCTGTTGCTCTGGTTGCGTTCTGCTGCTCTGGTTGCGATCTGCCTCTAACTGCCCGGGTGTTTGGTCTTTCTGTCTGGGCTGTTCGCGTGGTCTGATCGTGCCAACGAGTTTCTTCAGATTGTTTGTTGCGGCCTGTTTCTGCCCGCTGAAGACTGTTTCTTACCGCGCTGGTCGTGGCCCTCCTTGTCGCTGGTGTGCTGTCACCGTGACCGCTACGGTCTCTCCCTTGCAAGATGATCAACTGTCATCCGGGCTCTATGGTGTCTATTTTCGGTGGTGGTACCTCCTGTCTTGTTCATAGCTCATCCTGGATTTTGGATTCTGGGGCCTCTAACCACATTACCTCGCGGACACCACCAAAATACTTGGACTCCTTTCATCCCCATCTTATTACTGTTGCTAGTAGAGACACTCTACCCGTTTCTGGCGCGACAGATATTCCTCTCACTCCCTCCATTTCTCTTCGCTCTGCCTTTCACGTTCCGGGCTCTCCCTCCAACCTTCTCTCTGTTGGTCACCTCACTACTGACCTTGGTTGTGTTGTAACTTTTTCTTCCAACTTGTGTGTTGTGCAAGATCGCAAGACGCGGACTATCATCGAAAAAGGGCATCTGTCGCATGGTCTCGATATCCTTGATCTCTCTCCCCCAACAGTGTTGTCCTCTATTAGCTCTATTGAATGGCATCGACGTCTTGGTCACGCCCCCCTAAACATCCTCCGAAAATCTCTCCCCGACGTATCCCTCCAAGAGTTCACGTGTGAGTCATGTATCTATGGGAAACACCATCGGTCTACATTCTTCCCACATCCTACTCGGAGTCCTGCTCCCTTTGATCTAGTTCACTCCGATATTTGGGGACCCTACAAAATTGCGAGTGTTTTTGGATATCGTTATTTTGTCACATTTGTTGATGACTACTCGCGGGTGACCTGACTGTATCTCCTTCGTGACCGCTCTGAATTACCCGGTGTATTCCGTACTTTTTTCATTGAAACTCACAACCAGTTTTCTATTACAATTAAAACCCTCCGCATCAATAATGCAAGGGAATACACCAGTCATGCTTTTGCGCATCTCTGTGCTGAGTTTGGAATCATCCATCAAACCTCATGTACCTACACCCCCCAACAAAATGGCATCGCTGAACGCAAGAACCGACACCTGCTTGAGGTCACCCGCTCACTTATGATTCAGATGAATGTTCCCAAACAATATTGGAATTTTGCGGTTTCTACCGTCTGCACTCTTATTAACCGCATGCCTTCCTCCATTCTCAATTTTGCGGTTCCCTTCCATCTAATTTTTCCCTCCAAACCTCATGTCTCCATCACATCTCGTGTGTTTGGCTGCGTGTGTTTTGTTCACCACCTTAGTCCCTCCACTGACAAACTGGCTCCATGTGCCCATAAATATATGTTTGTAGGCTACTCGCAGACTCAGAAGGGCTATGTTTGTTTTTCTCCCACTGATCGCAAGGTCGTTACCTCTGCTGATGTCACCTTTCTTGAAGATCAGCCATATTACTCTCCACCAGCTGCTTATCCTCTTCCGCCACCTCTTCCGCGGCCGGTTATACCTATTAACTCAAGCCTCCCTCGGCTCCTTCCCACACCAATTCCACCTACACAGCCTGCCCTTCCCACACCAATCCCGCCTACACATCCTCAACTTTCCACACCAATCCCACCTAAACCACCTGTCATCCGTATGTACTCTCAACGCCCTTCTTCGTCTACTACCCTACGAGAGATGCCCTTCTCTAATGATGTTTTGCAGCCTGCGGATCCGGCGACAGGTTCCACTGCCCACCCAATGGCAAACTATGTCTCTTTTCACCACCTCTCTCCGGAACTTCGGAAGAGTGCTCTTTCTTTATCCTCTATTTCCACCCCTAATTCTGTGCAGGAGGCTCTCCAACATCCTGAGTGGCGGGAGGCTATGGACGAGGAAATGTCTGCTCTTTGGGCAAACCACACTTGGGATTTGGTCCCGCTTCCTCCTGGGCAATCTTGTGTAGGATGTATGTGGGTGTTTGCCGTCAAATAGGGTCTGGATGGGACGGTTCAACGTTTGAAAGCTCGTCTTGTAGCTCGCGGCTTCACTCAACAACATGGTCTTGACTATGATGAGACCTTTTCTCCGGTCGCTAAACTCAATAATGTTCGTGTATTGATCTCCCTTGCGGTTTATCGCCACTGGCCCTTGCACCAACTGGATGTCAAAAATGCGTTTCTTAATGGCGACTTACAGGAGACCGTTTATATGCAGCAACCTCCCGGGTTTGAGACCACGGGGGAGTCCCTTGTCTGCTGTCTGAAGAAGTCTCTTTATGGTCTCAAACACTCTCCTCGGGCATGGTTTGACAAATTTAGTAAGACCGTTAGTGTTGTTGGGTTCACTCGGAGTTCGGCCGACTTCTCTCTCTTCACTCGTCATCGTCCAACAGGCACAGTTATTCTTCTAGTTTGTGGATGATATTCTGATTACAGGAGATGATTTTTCAGGCATAAAAATGATCAAGCAGCATCTTGCTACTGTTTTTCAAACCAATGATTTGGGAAGCCTTCGATATTTTCTTGGTCTCGAAGTGGCTCGGAGACATGATGGGCTTGTGTTATCTCAGAGAAAGTATTGTCTTGACTTACTTCATGATGCGGGTTATTCTGGATGCAAGCCTGCTGACACTCCAATGGATATCAATCACAAGCTTTGTGCTCATGCCTCGGACTCCGATGTTCTCCTTCCGAATCCAGAGTATTATCGTCGATTTGTGGGAAAGCTGATATACCTCACTGTTACTTGACCTGATATATCATTTGCTGTTGGAGTTGTCAGTCGATTTATGCATGAGCCACGTATCTCTCATCTTTAGGCTGTCGAACGTATTCTTCGATACTTAAAGACTGCTCCTGGACAAGGGCTTGTATACAAGCCCTCTTCATCTCCCTTATCTTTAATTGCATACTCTGATGTTGATTATGCTGGCTCTTTGGATGATCGTCGTTTCACAAGTGGATACTGCACTTACTTTGGGGGACATCTTATTACATGGCGCAGCAAGAAACAGTCTGTGGCTTCTCGCTCATCTGCTGAGGCTTAATATCGATCTATGACAGCAGTTGTGTCTGAGCTCACATGGCTTGAGGGTCTCCTTAATGATTTAGGAGTCAAGCTCTCCTCTCCTGCAACTTTATTGTGCGACAGTCAAGTTGCTATTCACATTGCCAAGAATCCAGTCTTCCATGAACGGACAAAACATATTGAAGTTGACTGTCACTTCATTAGGGAAAAGGTTCAGTTGAAGAAGATAGAGTTAACACATGTTCCTGCTGCTCAACAAGTTGCTGATATCCTCACCAAGGCCTTACCTCGGCGTCTCTACTATCAGTTCTTGTCCAAGCTTGGTTCCTACGATTTGTACGCTCCAGCTTGCGGGGGAGTGTTAAAGAATATTAGGGAAAATGATGTATTGGCCCATTAACTTGGCCCATATTGTTTGTTTGTGTTTAGTCCCACATTGATTGTATAGTTAGATCTCTCTCTCTCCTCTCCTATATATTTGTATTCTCTCTTGTATTTTACATATGAAGAAGTATATGCAAGGTTTGCCCTTTGTTTTTCTACGGTCACTATCAAAACACAAATAATAGTTGGTAGTTAATGAATTGGATTTTACCGAATCTTGGACAGCATCCATCCATCCTCTTCATTTTTGGGTTTGAATGATCTTGACCTTATTCTTCAAGCTTTAACGATAACCCACTTTCTTGTACTGAAATAACTACAATCTCTACTGCTTCTCTCTTCCTTCTCTAGAACCCATAAGGGGTGGTGAAAATAATGCAACTTGTGGATATTCTGAAGGAGTAAGGGAGAATCATTTGTATCTATCCAACAAGGAAGAATTCTTAAGAATGACGGCTATAAGGAAAGGACCTGGAGAAATTTACTTGGTCTATAATATATTACATTCAACATATTGCAAGTTATTTCATTGGACGTTTACATAAGCGAAAAAAAGAAACAATATAATCTTGAGTTAAAAATAAAAGTTTGTTATATTAAATTCAAATACTGAAACTAATTCTTAATTGTAGAAGTCACTGACAATGAATTATTCCTGATGATTAGAAAAAAATTCAATTTCAAAATAGTGTTTTAGGTTCTGTTTATTTGGGTGTTTTATCTCCATTGCATTTTTTTAGAAAACACGCTATTTTGACCGTTTGAATAGTTACCATTTGAAACCAGCTATTCCCAAAACACAATTTTATAAATGATTCCAACCACAGGAAAAGAGCTCTATTCAAGAATGTTGTTTTTTCTTCATCTCCAACCACTAGCATACACCCAAGCAAGCCCTTTATTTGAAATTTCCTTACCTTTAGGCCCCTCTCCTAAATCGAAACTTCTAAATACTCTCTTTGATGGCCTCCTAAATAATCTCCTAATGTTTAGAAATCATAGAAGGTCTATGGATAACAAAATAAAACCTCAATTTTCTTTTCTTTCATTGATTCCTTTTTTGATTCTTTAAACAAAGGGCTACTTTGTGGACAATTTTCATTCCTTCTGTTTTCCTGATCAACTAAAGTCATCTTTAAACTATTCTTGAGGTGATTTCTCCCTTTGCTTTATTTCCCTCTCTTAGTGATGTAGGTAGGTAGGTGACCACGAATGAATACATTTTGTTTATATTTCACATTTTATTGTTCATGTTGGACATTTTTCTTGCATCTTTTTGTTTCACATTTTTTTTCTTGTATTTTATTTTGTTGGAGTTGTAGTAGTGCACTCTCTTCAATTGAACTAGCTGTTTAGTTTGATTTAAACTAGAAAAGACATAATTAATTGATTTGGTCAGATAAAAGTAAAATTTCCTTTCATAATCCATTTCGCCTTTTGTTTTAACCCATACTATTGACCACTAAAAACAAATATGAGGTTATTTGAAAAGGGGTTTCTATTTAAAAAGGAGATTTCTCTTTTTTGCTCACAGGCAGAAATCTGTAGTTTCACGTGAAGCCAAATGCTTCACTTCTTCGCTTCATATGAGCTTGCAACCTGGAACTTTGTTACCATGACCTTCAATCGTGGGTAGTAAATACCCTAGTGAGCTGTCCATGAAAAAAATGAAAATTTCTTCTACCTTTGAAGCCACCGACTACCCTTCTTGGAACCATGAGTTTCATCTCCCAATTCTTCCACTTTCTCTACCTTTCACCATCATCTTGGATTTTCTTCCTCCGTCCCTCCACAGTCTGACATAACTCCACTTCCTACGCAACATAGTGTCATTCTTCTTATCAGTAGTCACCGTCTCCTTTATCGGGTTCGCGAACGAGTCTCCCCATCTTCTTCTGGATCTTTCACTGACACTTTGCACTTTGGTTTCTTTTAGAACTTACCTGAAAAATCTCGAAAATTTTAAGACCGTTTTAGAACTTTTTAAAGTCAGTTGTTATTTACTTCGACTGTGGTTTGTTGGTTGGCATACTTTTTTCTTTTTGGGTTTGGTAGCACCTATATAACTTGATTTTGATAGGCGATTTTTTTAAAAAGAAAGAAAAAATGTGAAAAAACAAGAAGAAAAAGGCATTAAAAATCAAGTCTTGACATTGGTTTAATTGTGTCTGAAAGTTCAATTTATTAATCTTGCATGCTGTTATTTTAATGCCCTGTTGCAATTTATGCTAAATTCTTGCTGCTCTCTTCCTATTTTCCCCCTGACTGTAACATACTGCCTTTTCTTATTGAGTTGGTTCCAACCCTTTTTCACCTCCGTTTGTTGATGTTGCAAAAGAAAAAAATGGTTATGTGAGTTATAAAATTTTCCAGGTTGTGGAAAAACTATTCTCATTCCCCTCCTTTTCTGTTGTCTGAGTGCCAACCTTTTTTTGTTCTTTCATGGTGCTTCTCCTTTACACTTGTATACTTTCTCTCGCCCCTCATTCTCCACTCGATCGCCCAACAATATTTCTTTTGACGCATTCTTTTGGAGTATTCTTTGAGGAGTTTTTAGTTTCTTTGTGGCATTTTGGTGCATTTGTGTCAGAGTTCACATTTGTCAATATTTAATTTCTTGTCTACTCTCAAATTACAAACTATATTTCTATTTAAGACCGTACTCCCCAAAACCCAATGAAACATTTTGTTTTATATTATTATTTTTGTGTTTGTATTTTTTCTTTCCCTCATCTAAGGGATTGTCTCACAATTAATTTACTTTTGGCATTTATTCATCAGTAGTTGTATTGTTTTGTGTTTAAATGATTTATTTTGCTTGATTCTTCTTTATTTGTTCTACAGTGATTCATGTAACTAAGCCTACATTGAATTAGTATCCAATTGCAACATGGCGTTCATTAAGTTTATCAGAACATCTCTTTGCTACTACTTTCATCAAGTGGTATCTATGTGCCTATTTTCAATTAGGTTTGCATAAATGGTTTGAGAGCATCTATTTTTAATTATGATTAATCAATTGGTATAAGGTTTAGTTATGTAACAAGTGGGATCATAGCCTAAGTTTAGTGTCAACTATAGGATTTAGAGCCAAAATATTATTCTTTTGCATGATTATTGTCCACATCTTCAAAGCCACAAATCTTACATATATGACCATACTTTCCATATGAATACATCCTTGGACTTATATTTACATTTTAGTTGCCTTATCTTCATTTCTATTTCTTCACATGGCTGATCATGACAGTTAAAATAGAATTGCAACTAATTCACGAAACGATAATGGCAACAAATTGTTGTTAGAGAAAAAAAGATCTATTAAAACATGTAGTGAGTACTTGTTACAGTATTTGTATTAATCTTATATTATATTTTTAGTCTGACATTACTTGGAACATACTAGCATATTAGACTCATTTTGTGAAGATGATTGAAAAATTATAATATCCTTTTATTCAAAATGTCACAATGTTCATAAAAGCGATATATCTATATCAACCTAAAATGATTATCTATAAAAGGTGATAATTAATGGAATACAGATGAGGTTGTTGTTTTATTAGTACTTTGAATATCTAAATGGTATATATTATTTAAACCCCATTTTCCACATTACCTTGTGTAGTTAATACTTCGCCTTTGCAGATCCTTCATCACAATTGAAGAAGATAAAGATATCTTTGAACAATTATGGCAATGAATAAGGTGATGATTGTAACGACCTTAATTTGTTATCATAATTTAATCACAATTTAATATGCTCATAATATACCACAATAAATAAATAAATATAGTGTGTACTATATTCTATATTATAAGGCAATATTACCATTTTCGGCTAATGTTTCCCTTTTAAAACTATCCCTCCGATGTCATTACACATCAAATCCTACTGTCAAATGTCACAAAAACAACCATACATTTCCACGCACACCTATTCCCTCTAGGGCACTTCTCCTCTTCATTCTCTAGACTTTCTCCGTGTGCAAAGCCACTTCAGCTAGGTCATCGCTCCTTTTTGTTGTCCTCTCGACCTACTCTACAAAAATTTCCTTCCAGAACATTTGCTCGAACACTGCGACCCCACTTCCTCATCCTCGGAATTAAGGTGTCAACCATCAATGACATTGCTCATCTTCATTCTCCTCTCGTCTTTCTCTGCGACAAATCTCTTCGTAGAGCATTTCCTCGAACACTGCTGCCCAACTTCCTTAATCCTAGCGTACGACTTTGACTACCCTCGATATTCTGTAGATCAGGTAACGCCAAGGTTTTCCTTTGACCTAACTTCCTCTTCTTTTTTTCTCTGGACCAAGAGCTTTTCTAACAGAGACTACTGCGATCCTAGAGTTCCAGTTCTGATCAAATTAGCCCTCATAATCTTCCGGTCCCGTCAGCTTCAAAGTTTGATTGCCACTCCTTCCTTGCCTTGTTCTATCCTCTGTTTTGCCGGATTTCACATTGTAATACAATTTCCTGATATAAAAAATTATGTGTCTGTTGTTAAATCTATTTTTGATTGAGTTGTTTGTGAATTTTTTAGGTAGTGTTGGCTGTAACTACATGTGATGAATAAGTGTTGTACACATGTAATGTGATAGTGAATAATGTGATGTGGTAGTGAATAATATTATGTGGTACACATGAAATTGTGATCCCAAGCCTGATTAGGTGATAATGGGTGTGGCGGGGATCTGAGTTTAGCTTGGATCGGGTTTCCAAAAAAATGGATGGTAATTGATTAGCTGACTGGATATTGGGATAAAGTAAGGAAAGGTAGTTTCGGTGGCAGTTTGTGTGGAGATGGGTAAATTTTTGTGCAGCTTAATGGAAGCAAGAACTAATAGCTTTCTGTTGGGAAGGTGTAAATTGATTGGAGGTGATAACATCGGATCTTAAAATTATGAATGGTGTTTGGTCGAAGATGTTGAGGCAATTAAGTGGTCAAAAACCTTAACAATAGAAAAAACCTTTACATATTTTCCTTTAAATCAAGGTTGCATGTTTAGGATGTCGGATATCAAGCTCTTGTCCATTGGTTTGAAATGTCTCATGTCGTCATATGAGTTGCAAGGGATATATTCAGGACATTTTAATTTGTCCTATTTCAGTATTAGAACAAATGACGGGTTAGAGTGATGAGGATCTATTGAAGTTGGCTCGCCGCGAGGAGGGACCCACATTTGTTTACTTGCATAATTGTTGGAAAACCCACCTCTTGATTTGATATACAACTTCAAGAGTGATTAATTGGGATATTACTGTTATGCATGTGCGAGTGACTTTTTATTATCTCTTGTATGGTTATTTGTTGCTTTAGGGTTAATGAGATGTGAGCCCCTCCTATATAAGGAGGTGGTATGAGAGTTTGTTTTCATTTTTTTGATCATTAGGGTTTTGGATCTCTCACTTGGGATCTTAGTTATTAAAGGCGCAAGGCGCACCAAGGCGCAAAAGGGTCTTGGAGCCTAGGCGCAAGGCTCAAGGCGCAGGCGCGCGCCCGAAGAAGGCAAGGCGCAACCACATTCATTTTAAATAATCAGCATCAAACATCAATTCATCTTTTTGAACAGATTCTTTATATATTCCACTCATTAGTCATTCATTACTATCATTTATATCTCTTAAAAAAAAATCAAAATGGTCTCTTGAATCATATCTAAGTCTCAACGATCGATTATATTTCAAGAACACTAAATTGTATAAAAATTAATGAGTTCTTACATCATTTTTTTTCATTATTTTGAAAACAAAAGGTTTACATCAAAAATCGCATTCATGTGCGCCTTTAATGTCCAAAGGCGCAAAAAAGGCGCACGAAGGCGCAAACCTCTGAGCCTGGTGAGCCTGGAGCCTTAGGCGCGCCTGAGGCGCGCCTTTAACAACATAGCTTGGGATAGGGACTTCTAGAAGGAACCAACCTCCAGAAATTGGGCACGAGTATACCTCATGATTGTATTCGTATTTTCAATTAGTTCAAGTGTTTTCCCTTTTTCGTAGTATTGGCCCGACTTGCCGTCTTGCCTGCATCAACTACCGCTGGGTTCCGTCCGTTTCCGTCGACTTTTGTGCGGGCTTGCTTCGTGTCCCCTCCAGCGATGATCGACCGCGCAGCGCCGTTCGTCTCCTCCCTCTGCATCGACATCGCATCTCGCCTCTGTGGCTCGCGATAGTGTCGAGAACCGTCCGCTTCGCTCGATCCAGCGCCGGTCAGATCGCGCTTCTCGTGGACCGCTCCGCCCGCCCATTCTTGGATCTGTCGCTTCTTCAACCAACACTGCTTCCATTTGTTTCTTTGGCCGCTTTGCCTGCTCCAGGCCAGACCCGTGCGTTCCTTCGTCGGCTCCCACATCCGTCCATTCCTTAAGCCATTGCATATGAGTAATTTTAGTTGACAATGTATATTTCTCTACGTAGCGTCAAGTTCGTCTGTATTTATAAGAGCAACATCGAAATCTTCCAAGTAGCGTTGCATTTATTAAAGCAGTGTCAAAACCTTAAAGCAGTGCCGTATTCGTCAAAGTTGCGTCAAAATCTCTAAGCATCTCTGGAAACTACAAACAATGCTGAAATCACAAAAGTATCGTCGCGAAGTCTCTGTATAATAAAATCAGCACAGATTTTTTTGAAGACCTCCAACAGTCATCTCTCTTGGAACTTGTCACGACTGAGATTGCATATAAAATACATCCATTAAAATCTTTATTTTACCCAAGTTATTCAATCATATGAAGTAGCATTCAGAGCATTCAAAGGAATTTAAGAACGAATTCAAAAATCTAGAAGGTGTATATAAATGACGTCAACAGGAAAAGAAACATGGAGGAAGTGGAAGAAAAAGGAGAGACAACAAGCTTGCATGAGATAGATAGAGAATTGCAGTGGATGAACTGCAACAAGAAGGGAATAGAGGAAAATTACAATGGCTTGTTATTAAGAAAAGCAAGATCAACTATCTAGTGTACTATGCACAATTATTGAAGGACTTCTCTTGTTAGATTGTTGGTCAAGAAAAATCTTCCTTTTTCTTTAAAGATTCAAATGAAGAAGCCCTTGTCTTAATGACTATTATTGAAGATCACGACTCAACCTTCACCTCTAGAGTCCTGGTAAAAAAAAAGAGGCTATTGCTACTTCTCCTGAATCCACATCGGGTTATCAAAATTAATCTCCAGCTAAAAGGAGATACATTGTGAAAAATTCATTTCAACTCAACCTTATTTAAGGAGTCCCAAGTTTCCCTTTTCAAAGGATTCAGATTGGTTTTGAGAGTCTCCAATCAAAAGATTCAGTGGTTGAGCTTCCTTATCAACAACTTACTTGGTTGAGTTCCCTTATCACAGCTCACTTGATTAGAGTGACTTTATCAAAAAAAGTCACTTAAGAGTCTCCTTATCAAAAGACTGCGGTTTTTGGACACCTTATTAATATTCTAGTTCTAAGAGTCTACTTATCAAAAGACTCAGCACTAGTGTTAGTGAAATTCCTGCTGTAAAAGAAAAGTTAACGTACCCATATTTGGGAAACCACTATATTTTTGTGTGTCGTCTGTGTTTATTGCCTCTTCTCTGAGCTTCTTTTTTCCCCACTTTTACTCATTCTTTATCTTTGTGGTTGTGATATATCCTGGGGATATCGTAAAACTGTAAAACTAAATTTACTTATATTTTAATACTCTATTACCCCCCCTCCCTCTAGTGGTCTTCTCAAGAGATTACTTTCTTTTTCAATTGGTTGTCAAATGGAGATCGATCAGAAAAAGACTAACACTTTTATCAACAAGATCCCTTGAGAACCTAATCATTTGAGAAAAGTTTAATATCACAAACATAAGCATGTCAAAAGCCAGAGAATTTGCAACCACATTACCCCCAACTTGCAATCTAAATAATCTCTGTATGAAAATCTAGAATTAGTTTATTTATGAATGCTAGTGATGGAGACATCTTTGAATGTCTTATCAAAATTTGTAAATCCTATAAGGACAATTGATCATGGGCTAATTGTACCTATTGCCAAAGCTGAATGGTCAGAAGATGACAAGAAGGCCAAAGCATGTGACATAGAGACCATGAACATTCTGTTATCAACAATGTTTGTAGATATTCTTCAGAAAGTAGTTGAGAGCATTTCAACAAAAGAAATTTGTGACACCCTTACCAGATTAGTAGAAGGCTCTACAGATGAAAGGAGAAATGAAAGATCACCTCAAATCTCTCCTAAGAACACTTAGGACACAAGGGTCAAGGCCAGGAAAGACAGATTTCATCACTAAAATCTCGAGCCAAAGTGAAGAAAGTTCCTCCATCTTCGATGACGAGGAAGAGACTAAGGATGCTGAAGTCAATTACATGGCTCTCAATGACTCTTGAGGACACGAGGAATTAATTTTGTCTCCCGGGCGAGGAATTCATTTTGGAGTGCGGGAACAAGAAGAAGCACTCTCCCACTCGCTCAAGAAGAAGCCTTCACGGCGCGTGCTGCATTGCTGGAACAAGAAGAATCCCTTGTCCAAGCAGCGTACTCCGTCTTGTCACCTTTGTCGTCACGCCATCTTCTACTTCACCGTCTTTACCTTTGTCTTCTATTTCATGGTTGACGCAGCATTCAGAGAGATGGATGAAGGGTTTGAGAGGTGGATTAGAGATTCAAAGATATTGGGAGATCTCGTGGCAGAGGCGATAGAGATTTGGCGAATCATTAAGGCCACGGTCCTCTTGTTTGAGATTGTCGCCTTTTGTGTCTCTCCGGGCGTATGAAGTGGAAGCAACTCAATTTCAGGAAATAGGAAATGATGCGGGAGGACAGAAATCAGAATCATCAGTTGGATATTTCCTTTGGTATTTTCAAACAATTTCATGGCTAATCCTAGCATTCATGTGTCAGTCTCTTTTTCTTCCTCTACCTGCATTTTCAATCCTATGCCCTAAGGAGGTGAATTCCTGTTCTAATTCCTTCAGATTTTGGATTTATCGAACATCTTAATTGGAATTCAGTCCAATTCTAATTCCTGTGGGTGGTTTTGACGAATTCCAATTCCTTCAAACCAAAACTCTCCAATCGAACGGACCCTTAGTGTAGATCTCTACAGCTCTCCTATCTTCCTCTTTAGTACCTTCCACAGCTCTCCTATCTTCCTCTTTAGTACCTTCCACAGCTCTCCTACTTCCTCTTTAGTACCTTCCACAGCTCTTCTATCTTCCTCTTTAGTACCTTCCACAGCTCTCCTATCTTCCTCCTTAGTACCTTCTTAATGATACGTTCCACACATTTCTTGTGTGATGCATTCAACTTTGCTATGATTTTGTTATGGGCCTAGCTCGGAGGTGGCCGTAGGTGAAGATGACGATGATGGAGGATACCGTAGAGCCGGAACCGCGACTGCCTAGGCGGGGTTCTCATTGGAGGAGAGAGCCGCCAATATCTCACAACATGGGGGCAAGGAAAACTAGAACTTCATTTCATAGAAACCAAACATACAATACCCATGTCTTTATATAGGCTACAACATATAAGAAGACAACACTAATGATGACACTTAATATTAGACCTGGGGCTCGAGGCTCCTACATAATGATAAAAATAATAATACGCAGCACGTCACACATCATAACTCACAACTCATAACATCTCACCCTTCCTCCAAAAAAAGCTTCACCTCAAGCTTTATCAGATGCCCTCGTCGTCAGAATCCTCAACATGCAGGTAGAAAAGTCGGTTGCATTTGTTGTCGCGTGTGTACTGCTCGTCGCAATTGAAACATAATCCCTGAGCGCGGCAGTGCAACATCTCAGTCCGAGATAATCGACGGACCGGTGGGGCTGGGGGACCCTCGATACGGCCCTGTTGAATAATGTTGATGGCAGGTGGATGGACTTCCTGGGCCAGCTGGAGGCGACGATCGCAGAGCTGGGCCAGACTCATGACAGTCACTAAGTCTGGAGGGTCCTCAAACTCAACATCCAATCGCAGTTGCTTGCGAAGTCCAGCGGTGAAAATGCCGACCTGCATATTTGGGGCAAGAGGGACATGCACTAAGAGATGCTGAAATTGTTCCAGGTACTCAGCCACGATACCAGTTTGGCGTAGAGATGTGAGTGCGCCGAGGGAGTTACTGCGGATAGGAGGTCTGAAACGCAAGTTGCAGAGGCGCTTGAAGTCGTCCCAAATCAGATTCGGCCGGTCTGTCAGAAGTCGAGAAGCCCATAAAACAACAGAGTCGAGCATATGGAAAGATGCTAAATGGATCTGATCTGCTGCCGGAGTTTGCTGGTGGACGAAGAATTGCTCACACTTGGTGAGCCAACTCAAAGGATCACTTTTCCCATCATAGGTTGGAAATTCCAATCTGGTATAACGTGGTACAATCGTTGCGTCGGGGTGTGCAAGGACTGGCGGTGGCGGCTCGTGAACGGTCAGGGGCGGCGAAGTGCGAAGAAGTGGTTGTGTCTGACTGCTGTTGGCATGATCGTGTGTCGGGGCGGTAGACAAATCATCGATGCGCTTGGAGAGCGCAATAATAGTCTCTTGTTGACGGTCCCCGCAAGCAGTGTGTGCAACTTGTTGCGCAATGACGGTCTGGAGCATGGTCATAATCAGATTGAGTTGTTCAAATGAGTCACCCATAGTGTGAGTGGAGGAGCGAGAAGAAGAACGGGTGACCGGCCGGTGGGATTGTGCCGAGTCGGAAGACTGGGACTGACCACGGAAGCCGCGTTGACGCCCAATGTTGACAACAGTCGTGCTTCGCTGTGTTGGAGGCATCCGAATGTTAGACACCCAATGGGTAAAAAGATGTCGGATGTATAGTTTTTTTTAGAAATTGAATTATAAAAATAGAAGGCTTGATAGGAGTGAGCGTTTGCTGCTGGTGTGGGGGGGGCTCAAGGCGGAAGAAATAAAGCCGTGTATGATATAATTGATTAAAAAGTGATGTGAGGTGGGGCTCGAGGTAGGAAGAGAAATAATAAGAGGCGGGCGGTTCGATAGCGGTGGGCTCGAGGGATAGATATTTTCCGTGCTGCTCGGGACAGCTTCGATGGACGACGCTTCAGCCAGCGGACGAAGAAGAGGCGGAGGGTGTGCGGCTCGATGAAGGCGCTAGAAGAGGACGTCGTCGTGTCGCCTTTTCGGAGACGGGTTTGGCGTCGTCGGGGAGCGCGAGGAAGGTGAGGCACGCGGCCTTCAGAGAAGCTTTGATATATGCAATCAAGTGGTGTTCCAGAATAAGATGCGAGGAATGTGTGGCTTTAATGAGTTCCGGCCCGGCGGCGAGCCTGTGTCAGCTCTGACCCGCGTGAAGGAGGTGGCCGACTGGTGTCTGTGAGCCGAGAGAGGCAAACTCTGCGGCTATTGTTGAATTCGCTGGTGCAATCGCTGATGGCGCTGGTGTAGACGAAACACTCTCCGCTGCTGGACGTGATGGAATAAAGCAGGGCCCGCCGGCGGTTGCAGTCGTTGCTATTGGCTTCGGAGGAAAACCATTAGAGTAGAATGACGACGTGCGCGTGGAGTAGGAAATGTTGCGGGTTGACAGAAGGAAAAATAGAGGTCGATGGTGCAAATAATATGGAAGAGGACCGAGGCCTCTGATACCAAATTGTTATGGGCCTAGCTCGGAGGTGTCCGGAGGTGGAGATGACGATGGTGGAGGATACCGTGGAGCCGGACCGCGGCTGCCTAGATGGGGTTGCTCGTTGGAGGAGAGAGCCACCAATATCTCACAACAAGAGGGCAAGGAAAACTAGATTTTCATGTCATAGAAACCAAACATACAATACCCATGCCTTATATAGGCTACGACATATAAGAAGACAAAACACTAATGATGACACCTAATATTAGACCCGGGGCTCGAGGCTCCTACATAATGATAAAAATAATAATAATACGCAGCACGTCACCCATCATAACTCATAACAGATTTCTTCCTGTTCTATACAAAATAGTTAATTCTTAGGATATGTAATATTTCAGTCATCTGGTTCTGTCTCTCTTTACTAGTAACTTTTTTCTCTTTCTCCTAAAATGGTTTGAAATTAATAAAACTAGACACACTAAGTTTATCATAATAATTCCCTAAAAAAATTATATATATATATATCAACATGAAATGCATAAGATTAATAATGATACAATGTAAACATGTTATCCTCATCGTGAATTGGCAATAAAACAACAGATAAAATAAAGAATCAAGTCTACAAATATATATAATTTCTTTTCTTTTAGTCAGTTTCTTTGAATTGCCAATTCATTCTGTAAGATCAAGGTTTAAGGACATGTTAATTTCTTTCTTAATCTTTTCTTAGGGATCCTAAAATGTTGCTTGACTAGGCTTCCTGCCATTTCCTGATAATTACTGCGTTCTCTAATTAAATCGAATTAAGGATAAACTCCCTCTGGTCAAATCATGACAGTTAACCCGAACAAGTTCTTTTCTATGAAGGTCATTCATGGCCCCTCC